>OY757941.1:12450869-12485869 GCA_963585895.1 Sepioteuthis lessoniana
CCCTATCAGTAACTCTTAAACACTTACTCTCTCTCTCTCTCTCTATCAGTCTCTCTTAAACACTTACTCTCTCTCTCTCTCTCTCTCCCTCTCTATCAGTCACTCTTAAACACTTACTCTCTCTCTCTCTCTCTATCAGTCTCTCTTAAACACTTACTCTCTCTCTCTCTCTCTCTATCAGTCGCTCTTAAACCCTTATTCTTTCTCTCTCTCTCTCTCTCTCTATCAGTCGCTCTTAAACACATATTCTCTCTCTCTCTCTCTCTCTATCAGTCGCTCTTAAACACTTACTCTCTCTCTCTCTCTCTCTCTCTCTCTCTCTCTCTCTATCAGTCGCTCTTAAAAACTTACTCTTTCTCACTTTCTCTCTCTCTATCAGTCGCTCTTAAACACTTACTCCTTCTCTCTCTCTCTCTCTCTCTCTCTCTCTCTCTCTCTATCTATCAGTCGCTCTTAAACACTTACTCTCTCTCTCTCTCTCTATCAGTCGCTCTTAAACACTTACTCTCTCTCTCTATCTGTCGCTCTTAAACACTTACTCTCTCTCTCTCTCTGTCAGTCGCTCTTAAACACTTACTCTCTTTCTCTATCAGTCGCTCTTAAACACTTACTCTCTCTCTCTCTCCCTCCCTATCAGTAACTCTTAAACACTTACTCTCTCTCTCTCTATCAGTCTCTCTTAAACACTTACTCTCTCTCTCTCTCCCTCTCTATCAGTCACTCTTAAACACTTACACTCTCTCTCTATCTATCAGTCTCTCTTAAACACTTACTCTCTCTCTCTCTCTCTATCAGTTGCTCTTAAACCCTTATTCTTGCTCTCTCTCTCTCTCTCTCTCTCTCTCTCTCTCTATCAGTCGCTCTTAAACACATATTCTCTCTCTCTCTCTCTCTCTCTCTCTATCAGTCGCTCTTAAACACATATTCTCTCTCTCTCTCTCTCTCTATCTATCAGTCGCTCTTAAACACTTACTCTCTCTCTCTCTCTATCAGTCGCTCTTAAACACTTACTCTCTCTCTCTATCTGTCGCTCTTAAACACTTACTCTCTCTCTCTCTCTATCAGTCGCTCTTAAACACTTACTCTCTCTCTCTATCAGTCGCTCTTAAACACTTACTCTCTCACTCTCTCCCTCCCTATCAGTAACTCTTAAACACTTACTTTCTCTCTCTCTCTCTCTCTCTCTCTCTCTCTCTCGCTCTATCAGTCGCTCTTAAACAATTACTCTCTCTCAATCTATCAGTCGCTCTTAAACACTTACTCTCGCTGTCTCTCCCTCTCTCTCTCTCTCTCTATCGGTCTCTCTAAAACACTTACTCTCTCTCTCTCTCTCTCTCTCTATCAGTCGCTCTTAAACACATATTCTCTCTCTCTCTCTCTCTATCAGTCGCTCTTAAACACTTACTCTCTCTCTCTCTCTCCTCCCCTCTCAATCAGTCGCTCTTAAAAACTTACTCTTTCTCTCTTTCTCTCTCTCTATCAGTCGCTCTTAAACACTTACTCTTTCTCTCTCTCTCTCTCTCTCTCTCTCTATCTATCAGTCGCTCTTAAACACTTACTCTCTCTCTCTCTCTATCAGTCGCTCTTAAACATTTACTCTCTCTCTCTATCTGTCGCTCTTAAACACTTACTCTCTCTCTCTCTCTATCAGTCGCTCTTAAACACTTACTCTCTCTCTCTATCAGTCGCTCTTAAACACTTACTCTCTCACTCTCTCCCTCCCTATCAGTAACTCTTAAACACTTACTCTCTCTCTCTCTCTCTATCAGTCTCTCTTAAACACTTACTCTCTCTCTCTCTCTCTCTCCCTCTCTATCAGTCACTCTTAAACACTTACTCTCTCTCTCTCTCTCTATCAGTCTCTCTTAAACACTTACTCTCTCTCTCTCTCTCTCTATCAGTCGCTCTTAAACCCTTATTCTTTCTCTCTCTCTCTCTCTCTCTATCAGTCGCTCTTAAACACATATTCTCTCTCTCTCTCTCTCTCTATCAGTCGCTCTTAAACACTTACTCTCTCTCTCTCTCTCTCTCTCTCTCTCTCTCTCTCTCTCTATCAGTCGCTCTTAAAAACTTACTCTTTCTCACTTTCTCTCTCTCTATCAGTCGCTCTTAAACACTTACTCCTTCTCTCTCTCTCTCTCTCTCTCTCTCTCTCTATCTATCAGTCGCTCTTAAACACTTACTCTCTCTCTCTCTCTCTATCAGTCGCTCTTAAACACTTACTCTCTCTCTCTATCTGTCGCTCTTAAACACTTACTCTCTCTCTCTCTCTGTCAGTCGCTCTTAAACACTTACTCTCTTTCTCTATCAGTCGCTCTTAAACACTTACTCTCTCTCTCTCTCCCTCCCTATCAGTAACTCTTAAACACTTACTCTCTCTCTCTCTATCAGTCTCTCTTAAACACTTACTCTCTCTCTCTCTCCCTCTCTATCAGTCACTCTTAAACACTTACACTCTCTCTCTATCTATCAGTCTCTCTTAAACACTTACTCTCTCTCTCTCTCTCTATCAGTTGCTCTTAAACCCTTATTCTTGCTCTCTCTCTCTCTCTCTCTCTCTCTCTCTCTCTATCAGTCGCTCTTAAACACATATTCTCTCTCTCTCTCTCTCTCTCTCTCTATCAGTCGCTCTTAAACACATATTCTCTCTCTCTCTCTCTCTCTCTCTATCAGTCGCTTTTAAACACTTACTCTCTCTCTCTCTCTCTCTCTCTCTATCATTCGCCCTAAAAAACTTACTCTTTCTCTCTCTCTCTCTTTCTCTCTCTCTATCAGTCGCTCTTAAACACTTACTCTCTCTCTCTCTCTCTTTCTCTCTCTCTATCAGTCGCTCTTAAACACTTACTCTTTCTCTCTCTCTCTCTCTCTCTATCTATCAGTCGCTCTTAAACACTTACTCTCTCTCTCTCTCTCTATCAGTCGCTCTTAAACACTTACTCTCTCTCTCTATCAGTCGCTCTTAAACACTTACTCTCTCTCTCTCTCTCCCTCCCTATCAGTAACTCTTAAACACTTACTCTCTCTCTCTCTCTCCCTCCCTATCAGTAACTCTTAAACACTTACTCTCTCTCTCTCTCCCTCTCTATCAGTCACTCTTAAACACTTACTCTCTCTCTCTCTCCCTCCCTATCAGTAACTCTTAAACACTTACTCTCTCTCTCTCCCTCTCTATCAGTCACTCTTAAACACTTACTCTCTCTCTCTCTCCCTCCCTATCAATAACTCTTAAACACTTACTCTCTCTCTCTCTCTATCAGTCACTCTTAAACACTTACTCTCTCTCTCTCTCCCTCCCTATCAGTAACTCTTAAACACTTACTCTCTCTCTCTCTCTATCAGTCTCTCTTAAACACATACTCTCTCTCTCTCCCTCTCTATCAGTCACTCTTAAACACTTACTCTCTCTCTCTCCCTCCCTATCAGTAACTCTTAAACACTTACTCTCTCTCTCTCTCTATCAGTCGCTCTTAAACACTTACTCTGTCTCTCTCTCCCTCCCTATCAGTAACTCTTAAACACTTACTCTCTCTCTCTCTATCAGTCTCTCTTAAACACTTACTCTCTCTCTCTCTCCCTCTCTATCAGTCTCTCTTAAACACTTACTCTCTCTCTCTCTATCAGTCGCTCTTAAACTTTTATTCTTTCTCTCTCTCTCTCTCTCTCTCTCTCTCTCTCTCTCTCTCTATCAGTCGCTCTTGAACACTCACTTTCTCTCTCTCTCTCTCTCTCTCTATATATATATATATATATACGCAAAAGCTTTCATTTATGAATCCATGCCTACACACACCTACACATACTAACACATACACACCTGCACAGACATACACATACACACATGCACACAACTGTAAATACACACACCAGCTTATACAAACATATACACACATACTTACACATACACACACACCTACACATACCTACTCATGCGGACCTACATACACATGCAGATACACACACACCCACGGATACACATATACACACCCACCTACACATATACTAACACACCTACATACACCAACACTTATATACACGCATACCCTTATGTACACACATACATACACATGCACATACATGAACATACATAAAACCCTACAGATACACACCTAGCCATACACCAGAATGATGCATGTTGTCTTGAACAAATCCTGAAAGCAACGTACCATGAAAGAGGTGCTGTATGGCCACCTGCTTCTCATCTCTCAAACAATCAAAGGGGGACGAACAAAAGATGCTGTGTACACCTGCCAAGATTTACTTAAATCGACTCTATACAGACCCAAAATGCAATTGCCAAGTTGGCTGGGCTATAGAATTCAGCGACTGCTTTTCTGCTGAGGATAAGACCACCCACCAAACGAGTGTCCAGTATATGACACTAAATAATCTGATGGTGAAGTTCAATAATGCTAGAGCTTTGGGGAATGAGGAGTACCCCTCATTGCCATTGCTCCCAAATCTACTCTGTCCTTGAGTGGTTGCAACTGATACGGTCGTATCAATGGGTCAATGGAACTAATCTGTGTACTTATGCTAAATTGAATTGCTTGAAATAAAACTGCTTTGAATTTTAAACTGCGAACTTTTGCTAAATTGAATTGTCTGAAATGGAACTCGTTTTGAATGCTAAACTGAATAGTTTGAAATGGAACTGTTTTTGACATTAAAACTGGGTATATACTAAACTGAATTGTGTGAAATAAAACAGTTTTGACTATTAACTGTGTGTCAACTAAAACTATACTTATACTAAACTGAATTGTTTGAAATAAAACTGTTTTACTAAACTAAATAGCTTGAAATAGAAGTGTTTTCCACAATTATACGGTGCACTTATGCTAAACTGAATCATTTGAAATAGAGCTGTTTATTTGTATTAAAATGGATTTGGAATTAAATAACCTAAAAAGATTGATATACCATAAAACCCGAACAAACGACCAAAATTCAACCTGAAATGCGTGCCAGAAGCAATAGACTCGGGAAATATATAAACAGAGTGTCAGGAAACTCAGTGCCGTCAGTGCGACTTGATGATGATTACGATGATGATGATATCTATGTGTGTTTGCTAGTGTGTGTGTATGTGTATGAGTGATATGCGATATGATTAAATACAAACTAAAACTCCCCCAATAAAGGCCCCAAAACTTTAAACTTTTGATTCATCAAAATGACTTCTTTGTGAACTAGCTCGTATTCACATATTCTCGACATTCTCTCTACCAAATACTGTAGATAGACTGAATATAGTTCTGCCCAGATTTCTTGCAAGAGTTTCCAGAGGTGAGCTGCACCTGTGTGTTGTTTAGCTCTGATCTTTCAGTCCATTTCATCCCACACCAGTTGCATGGACATACAGTCGATGTATTCTACTGCCCGAGCCAACAGAGCGGGGAAAATGATAGAAAGTACTAAAATGACAAGATTTTGGCAAATTTAGACTGCTTCAAATTAAAAGTACCCGGCAAAGTTTACTTGATATTTCTCATAGATATTTAGATATTGACAGAAAATTTAAGTGCCAAAGATGAAGTTCAAAGGTTGTAATGTGTTGGCTACCAGAAGGGTCAAAGTTGGATATATCTGAAGATTATCCAAAAATGTCACAGATAGTGTTGGTTATCAGAAGAGTCAAAGTTGGATATATCTGAAGATTATCCAAAAATGTCACAGATAGTGTTGGTTATCAGAAGGGTCAAAGTTGGATATATCTGAATATTAACCAAAAATGTCACAGATAGTGTTAGCTATCAGAACGGTCAAAGTTGGATATATCTGAAGATTATCCGAGAATGTCACAGATAGTGTTGGCTATCAGAAGGGTCAAAGTTGGATATATCTGAAGATTATCCAAAAATGTCACAGATAGTGTTGGCTATCAGAAGGTTCAAAATTTGATATTTTCTGAAGATTATCCAAAAATGTCATAGATAATGTTGGCTATCAGAAGGGTCAAAGTTGGATATATCAGAAGATTATCCAAAAATGTCAGTAAATATTTATATTCTTGAGTCAATAATTTTGAAGACAATTAAGTTTCGTAAAATGTCAGTTCTGCAAAAAAAGCTGATAATTCAAAATATCCAAACGTTATGGCGTCCGGATCAAAATATAATAATGTACCAATTCTTTTAGAATCTAGAGATTGTCTTTACTAAAAACTATAGTTGTAATGCATTGAATACTCCGTACGGAATATATATATATATATATATAATAACCATGGACCAAAAGATTAAATCCCTCATATTCTTTCTTGGCTTTTTTCCTGGTCCGAAGATCCTCAGAGTCAAATTGCAAAGAGACAGTTTCATATAAATGAATTGAGTTTCTACGAAACGGAAGCGAAGAGTAGAGTATGAAAATTATCTATAAAGTCTTTTTTCCCTTTCTTGGGTATGCGCCGGCCAAGACATCAGTGAACGGACGTGTTGTTTCTTTTAGTTTTAAATGTATCTCTGACAGAGTTTACTAGTATACTATGGGTCATGTTGTGAGACCTAAACTTACCTGCATCATGGACTCTTCCAGCATTATATTACTAGAGAGTTGTATCCTATATTTGTCGCTGCCTCCCACCAGACACGACTTGACACAAGGTCAAAAGCCCGAAGGCCAATTAAAGTGGGGATAAAGGGGAGGGGAAGGTCGGGAAGGAGCCGAGACTCGAACCCTGCTTGTCAGTGCTGCTCATCGGCTCACTTAGTGCAATGTGAGCCTGATGAGGCAAGCAGTTTCACGAACCCAAATGTGGGTCGGGCACGTATGCCAGTTAACGGCTTAAACTAGACGCTTGGTCTAGTGCCGTACAAAGGGGACAAAAGTGCAGCTCGCCCACCCGAAGGTTGCCCAGCCGAAGCTGGGGGCCTATTCGGCCCCGAGTCTGCTCTTGGTTTCGAGCACCCATCCAGCACGAATGCCAGACGGCCCAGCTAAAAAGCCGGGGGCGTACCCCTAGAGAGTTGTATCCTAATATAGTAGTTTATGGCCTTGTTGGTTAGGTTTGGGGTGTTACAACATACAATGAGAAAAAACTTCCCTTAACACAAGACAAACAAGGAACATCTAATAATTAAACAATTTTTATAAAACAAAAAAACGTCAACTTGGATTTGAATGTTCAGAAGTTCCCCTTTGTGAGTAGTAAAATTTCGAAGTGGTGGAAAGTCAGATATCAAGAAACAGGGGAAAGGAGGAGAATGTTTTTAAAGAGTACTTATTCCTTTTTCTTTTCTTTTCTTTTCTTTTCTTTCTTTTATGGTCAAGTAGTGGAACTAGCAGAGAGGTAGTTTCGGCTCTTAACTCGAGGGCGGACGTTACTTCTCTCCTGGTTATCGTGTATACGTTCTTTCTTGTGTCTCCTTTTGTCCTCACTGATTTGGTTCACAGAAAACCTGAGTATTTATCTCTCTCCACCGGCTCCAAATTCGCCACTCCAAAATCCTTCCAATTTTGGCGCGACCACTTCCCATTGGATACTTTACTTTTTATTATTTTTCTTTTTTTCTGATTTTTAACCGGATGGATGCGTGGAGCCTTATGCGTGGCGACACGTTTATACATTTTGTATGTGGCAGCTGACGAGTCAACATCCGGTTGGGAGTTTTATTGTTAATTCCTAAATCCCCACAAGTTTTAGCTGGAGTACTAGAAGTATGCAGCCGTGTATGACTACCAATATTGGACACCACCGGATAGTAAGCTCTGCTTCGCTGTACACTATCCTTGTAACTTTTTGTTAATATATCTTTCTTACCTATAACCCGAGTTCCGTGTTTTCCTTCCGTGGTAATTATATTGAGAACAAATGTTTGAGTTAGAAGCAGCGTACCAAATAGTATCACATGATACTGCAGTATGCTATGATAGTCTGTCTGCTTCACTTTGCCCTTCATCTGTTAAAAATTCTCGATTTTACAATTGGCAAAAGCCCCCTCACTATAACAGCGCCTCCTCCATGCTTTATGTTTGGTGTGATACAGGATAGCAGCTCTTTCATTCACTCTTTGCAGCAGAGAGACACTCCTATTTGACTGAATTTTTTCGGGCTTGAATTTGTCAAACCAAAGGACTTTACTCCAATCGCATATTGTCCAGTTTTTGTAGGCCTTGGTCCATTGGAACCTTTTGACATTGTTTTGCAACCTCAACAGTGGTTTCTTGACAGCAACTCTGCCATATACGACAGCAACACAGAGTTATCTCTACAAAGTGGATGTTGATACATTTTTTCAAAACATTGGTCCGGTAATGTTTTAAGCAATCAGCCTTCTGTCACGCAAGTTGGTGAATGATAAAAATGTCCTCTGTTCTTGTTGTTGCTTTTGGTCAACCAGTCCTACTTTTGGTATTGTTTTGTCTCGTTTGCTGAGGTCTCCTAATAGTATAACCATGTTCAGTATTAAAGAGGAACAGCGCCTACAAATCAATTTTTCAAAATATATCAGTGTATACTAAAGCAAAAGTTACAAAGGAAGACTTGTATTTAGTATAATAAATGAAAACATTGCGGTAATTAACTTGTTTAAAATAACACTTTTAGGATGAGGAATGAAATATTTTGAGGGTGGCCAAATATTTTGACTGGTAGAATATATATATATATATATATATATATATATAGAATTAACTTAAATCGCGAGTCGAAAATCTTCTACTAAAGTTTCACCTTAACAGATCATCAGGAAGCCTAACCTCGACTAAATTTTAAAGAGAAATATATATATATATATATATATATATATATATATATATATATATATATATATATATATATATATATTAAAATAGGATGGTCCACGAAGAGATTTGTATTCTTTGAATTTATTGATTTTGTTCTTACGTACGTGTTATATATATATATATATTTCCAGCTTGTTGCTTTCGTAAGAGAACATGTGTGACACAAGGCCTTTTTAATAGGGTACTTAATGAGACTTAAACTCACTGTAAAAATACATATATATTACACGTATGAAGAACAAAATGAATAAATTCAAAAAATACAAATCCTCTTCATGGACCTTCCTGTTTAAAAATATATCCTCTTTCTATCTTTGGACATACAACAAGCATCTCTCTCTCTCTCTCTCTCTATATATATATATATATATATATATATATATTGCAATGCATGTAGCTATTTACTTTTACAACGAATGTGCTAATATAACCAATGTTCCTGCATATCAAATACTTACAAAATAAATGTTTGTTAATGGGTTTTTTCACGTCTCTTTAAGTCTGTCAATAGGAATGAATATGCAGATTTCTTTTGCTATTATTAATGGAACGATATTTCATTATTCTCTAATGTGCTAGAAATTTTACGTTGAAAAGACACACACACACACACACACACACATACACACACACACACACATACACACACACACACACACACACACACATATATATATATATATGCACATATATATATGTGTGTGTGTGTGTGTGTTGAGAGAGAAAAAGAGAGAGGGAAAGTTGAAGAGAACGGGAGAGAATGAGAGTGAAAGAAAAAGAAGGGTGGACAAAACTAGAGTTGGAGGTTAACTTTGATTGACAGAGACAGAGACAGAGGTTGTGACAAGCAAGAGATACATACAAGGAGAAAACAAACGAAAGACCCTAAAATAAGAGTGTTCGAGAGAAAGATAGAGAAAAAGTATTGGAGAGAACAAAACTGTATGAGGGTGATTGAGAGAGATAGAACGATAGAAAAAACGAGAGTGTGAGGGTGCCTGAAAGAGATAGAAAGAATGAGAGTGGAGATGACTGACAGATATAATATCAAGAGAATGAGGTTAGAGAGAGAGAGAGACAAAGAAAGAGACTGAGATTGTGACAGGAAAAAGTCGGTAAGATACCTCTGTGTGTATATACGAGGATCATTAAATAAGTTTCTAGACATTTTTTCGTATGGGCACTTTTATTGATAGTACCCACGTGGGACTTTGGTTCCCTTCGAAGTAATCTTCTCCGGCTGCAATGCACTTATTGTACCGTTCTAACAACTTCTGGAAGGCCCTATGGAAGTCCTCTCGTGTGAGCATGTCAATGACATTCGTCATAGCCTCTTTCATCTCCTCAATTGTCTTATAACGATAGCTTCTTAGCTTTGGGAATAATCAAATGTCACCGGGTGCAAGGTCTGGACTATAGGGAAGGTGATGAACTGTCTTGATACCCATCTTTGTCAAAAAGTCTGCGACAAGGATGGAGTTGTGGACTGGTGCATTGTCCTGGTGGAAATGCCACTGACCCGATTTGAACAGAGCTGGCCTCCTCCGACGGAATCTCTTCCTGAACCTTCTTGAAACCTCAACTTAGTAACCCTTACCCTAACCCTTTGGCCAATCAACTCTGGTGTATTGACTTCCTTACCCCTCCCACACCTCTCATCATCCCTCACAGACTCCCTGCCTTCCTTCAATCTCTTATGCTACTCAAACACTGATGCTCGATGCATGCAAGATGGTCGAAAAGCAGTCTGAAGCATTCCATACGTTTTTCTGGCATTTTTTCTAAGTTTAAAAGCGAATTTTATAGCATATTGTTCTTCTAAAGTGTCCTCACGTCCAGATTGCATTTTTGAAATTAACCAGCTGTGACAATCAGGGTTTAGTAGGGTGTATTCCAATTGCTGCTGTAGGTGTTCATTTGAACCTGAAATCATAAAAATTGGTCAGTCATCTCATACGATGTATAGCAATAACATACTGAATTTTCAAGAGTCTACGGTCTGTCCAAAAAGGCTGGAAACTTATTGAATGCACCACGTATGAGTGTATATGTGTATGTGTGTGTGTGAAAGAGAGAGAGAGAGAAAGAGAGAGAGAGAGAGAATGAGATAGACAAGTAGAATGAACGATGGAGAGATCGAGAAAGAATGAGAGTGAATAAGAGAAAAGGTGATAGGGATATAATGCTGTGAGAGGAAAAAGACAAAAAAATACTTAGATAAAAAGAACGAAACAACCCCAAACACTTAGTATAGCAGGGAGAGACAGTGAGACAGAAAAAAGAGACATAGAGAACTAGAGACGACGAGAAAAAACGAGTGTGAGTGAGAGAGATAGAGCAAGTGAGAAAACGAAAGGGTGTGAGGTTTAATGAGAGAGGCAGAGAATCATCATCATCATCATGATGTCGTGCCGCCAGCGCGGATATCCTTGACCATCTCTCGCCACTTTTCCCTATCGTTCATCGCCTCCGGCAGGTCTTCTGGGTTAAATCCTATGTCCTCACATAGCTGCTGTATGTAAGTTCAGGCTAGTCGTCCTGCTTTTGCTTGGCCATATGTGGGGGTCCATAGGAGTACGTCACTTACGAGCTCGTCCTTGCTTCTCCAGCAGTGTCCAGCGTGTCTGGCTCGTCTGACCTGTATAGTTTTCGTGATGGGAGGCAAGTGGCCGTACAGTTGGCGTCTCGTGGGGTTAGTCAAAATTATTTAAAATTAGAATACACAAGAGAGATAGGTTGATGGAGAAAGTGAGAATGACCAAGAGAGATAGATATATTGATTGATTGATTGAAAGAGAGAGAGAGACAGAAGGAGAGAGACGGACAGAACGAGAGAGAGAGAGAGACAGAGACAGACAGACAGAGAGAACGAGAGATTAAGGGTGACTAAGAGAGACGTGGACAGAGTTACTGAGGCTGTGAGAAGAAAAATCAGAAGGATACTAAGATGAAAAGAAGAAAAGAACAAACACATAAAATATTATTTTGTGTGGTTGTGTGTATAAGTGTGTGTGCGTGTAAGTGGGAGAAAGAGAGAGGGAGAGGGAGAGACAGAACGGGGAAAAGAATAAAGAAGACTGAGAGAGACATCAACATGAGAAACTGAGGCAGTGGCAAGAAAGTCAGAAAGATTCTCAGATAAAATATACGAAAGAGAAAATACATTAAGATTTGTTTAGTGTATGTGTGTGTGTGAGAGAGAGAGAGAGAGAGAGAGAGAGAGAGAGAGAGAGGGAGAGAGAGAAGGAAGAAGAAGGAAAGAGAGACATAGAGAAATCGTGAAAACGAGAGAGAATGAATGTGACAGGGAGAAATAGCCGAATGGGGACAAGGGTCGCTTAGAGAAGTAGAAAAAAATTGGATAAGACTGTGAAAAATAGATAGATAGATAGATAGATAGATTTACAGATTACTAGAGAGAGCGAGCTTGAGAGAAAGAGAGTGAGAGAATTAGGTTGACTTAGAGAGACAGAGACAGTGAGACAGGCGATGACAAGAAAATCAGAAAGATGCTTAGATAAAAGGAAGGAAAGAATAAACGCATAAATGTTTGTTTAGTGTGTGTGTGTGTGTGTGTGTGTGTGTGTGTGTTCGATAGAGAGAGAGAGAGAGAGAGAGAGAAAGAAAGAGAAAGAGAAAGAAAGAGAGAGATTAAGGGTGACTGAGATAGATAGAGACAGAGGAAAAAGGCTTTGGACTGAAAATCCAAAAGATACTAAGATGAACAGAAAGAAAGAGTAAATGCAGAAAATGCTTTTCAGTGTGTGTGTGTGTGTGTGTAGGAGAGAGAGAGAGAGAGAGAGAGAGAGAGAGAGAGAGAGAGAGAGAGAGAGAGAGTGGCGAAAGAGAAAAAACAAAGAAAATAAAGCTTTGACAAGAAAATCAGAAAGATTCCAAGATAAAAAGAATAAAAAAATAAAAAGATAAAAAAAACGAAAGAGCAAACATAAAAGTTTGAGTTAGTGTGTGTGTGTGTGTGAGAGAGAGAGAGAGAGAGAGAGAGAGGGAGGAAATTGTGAAGGTAAATTCTTTCTTAGTAGTTTTATTACAGTAAATGTTCAGATTGGCTTCATTTCATTTCGTGTTAGTTGTTTATACGATAAATACAACTAGGTTGGTGTTTTTATATAACACGTTTCATTACAATGCATAACTGATATCATATGATACTCTTGAAATGAGTCTCTTATCCTTACTTTAATCAACAGAGTCCAGAGTTATTTCATTATGTCTGGAAAATATCTATTAAAATCGTCTACACCTATTTACTCAGCATTTTAGACCCTAACACACACACAAAGACACACACACACACACACACACACACACACACACACATATATATATATATATATTTGACTGCGGAATCGTAGTAAGCGAGTTCGTACTCCAGTCGCGCTATTACGTTCACTTTTGGACAAAAACCCTTGGGAAAGGTAAGAACCCCCTAATCCTCCCAGTTATGGGTTAAATAGTACCACTGCTGTTCTTCTAGGAGAACAGCTTTGGCATTAAATATCCTACAAAGGTTGATATGCCATTAAACAAAGAAGCCAAACCAAAACAAACATATATATATATATATATATTCATTTATTTGTATATACATACATATTGTCATCCACTGACAGACTGTCCCCTTTTTTCAAATCTTCAGCGTAGCTAGACACTGGAGATCCTCGGAGCTAGGATCGAAACCCGGTATTCAGCCGGATATCTTACCCCGAAGCTAACGTTCCTCTCGACGTAAGGGAAGGAATTTTACGTACTTATTTAAAACACGAGTTCTTCTGAGGATAATTATATTTTTGGAATTATTTGTCTCTTAAGACTTTGTGTTTTGTTTTATTCGTACACTGTTTAAACAGTCTGATTTATTCCCAGTTTTTCCCATATATATATATATATATATATAACTGGAAGAAAACACTGAATAAGCGTGTTATTATCGCCTGATGAGACGAAGTGATATTTCTTCGTCGAAAAAAATACATGATAGAACTATCTGATCACTTAACTGTATGTAAATATGTAATATAATGGCCGAGGGATTTCGTTTCATGCCTTTGGGTTTAGTTAGGCTGAGAACCTTTCGGCTCAGTACATGGGTTAGTTGGGTGCAAACTTGAGTGCAGGTGTTAATGCGCGCGTGGGGAGGATGTGTCATTCATAGATGTCAAAATAAAAATCCCAGAGAAAGGTTGACAAGTGGATGTAAATGACGTCATGCACCGGAAGCGCGCGGAGGATTTTGCAGGATTTGTAAAGAGTAGTTGAGTTTAGTCCTGCCTCGAGAAAATGTTATATTTTGACCTTCGACCCAGGCCAAAAATACTATTCCAAGGTATTACACCGGAAGGAAGTGACACATTCCAACGGCCAGTAATCGAAAGAGATCGCGTGGGTGGATTAAGGCTTATGATATGGGACAAGGTGAAGGTCCCATTGTGCCATTACAGTCGTGCACCGGAAGAGAGTAACCTCTGAACTGCATGACAGTTATTTCCGCTTGATGACGATTAAACATTCGATTTCAAAGATCCAGTAGGCGATCGTGTGGGCGTTGAGTTATTATTTAAATCAGTTGAGTTTGGGTCCCAGAGCAGTTGCCAGCAGACTTCCAGACAGTAGAGACCAGATGTGGTAGGGGGCCCTCGGAAAAGCCCCGATGGAGTGGACCCCAAGACCTCTGGTTGAGCATCTAAGAGAACAAGAAAGACACAACGTGACGGTCATAACAGTGGGGTCAAAATATGAAGTTTATGTTCGGTCTCCATCACCCTCTCACATGCAAACCTTGAGTAACCCTTTTCAAACCTTGCAATAAAGTGAGAGGTAAATGTGTTGTTAAAGAAGTCTTCCTATGCCTTCCCTCTTGCGTCTTTATCCTTGACTTTCACTTGCTTGCGGAGGCCTTGGGCAGGTGCGCACGAGATGTGGGGGGTGGAACAGATGGAAAAGCCAGAATAGAAAGAATGTGTATCTCTCTTCTTATGTCGAAGAACCTTTAAACTCAAAGGTAATAAAAAATTTCGTACCTGAACAAAGAAGTCGTAAGTGTTTTTCGTGTTTCGAGATTCCTATGTTCTATGTATATATATTATTAACAGTCTATGTACGTTTCGCATATCCACATGGTACAAGTAAATGTCTTATGCTTATTTATATTTTAGAGATATATAGCAATACTTTAAACCATTTAACTGTGTTTACGTGCTAAAAACTGTTTGAAGTAAATAGAACCATTCATATTAGACGAAAATAAGTGAAACCTTTTATCTTTGAGCAAAAATAAATGAACTTAGCATCTTTTAAAAATGTAATCTGAAAAATGTGTTTATAGATCATATATTTAGCATATATGTATAAAGATCATTTGATCATGTGATAATATATTTAGCATATATGTATAAAGATCATATGATCATATATTTAGCATATATGTAAAAAGATCATATGATCAAATGATCATATATTTAGCATATATGTATAAAGAGGATTTGCTTATATGTGCTTCAATGGTTGATATGCCACAGAAGCAAACCAAAAAAAAAAAAAATACGGAATCTTTAATTTATATCTATAAAGAGGATTTAACATAAACTTATCAACAATGGTTGGTACGGTATAAAAGAAAACCGAGGATGATAAGGAAATCAGAAAGATGCTTAGATAAAAGGAAGGAAAGAATAAACGCATAAAGGTTTGTTTAGTGTGTGTGTGTGTGTGTGTATGAAAGAGAGAGAGAGAGAGAGAGAGAGAGAGAGAGAGAGAAAGAGAGAGAGAGATTAAGAGTGACTGAGATAGAGATAGAGAAAAAAGGCTTTGACCAGAAAATCCCAAAGATACTAAGATGAAAAGAAGGAACAATGGTTGGTATGGCATAAAAGAAAACCAAACCTAATCATATGTTTAATAAAGAGGATTTGGCATTACAATGGTTGATATGCCATGAAACTCCTCCAAAGCAAAGCTTATATACTTGATATATATTATTAAAAAGGATATGCCATAAAATAACCAACAATGCTTGATATGCCATAAAACCCAACCAAACCAAATTATATATATATATATATATGTGTGTGTGTGTGTGTAGAGTAAGAGAAAATCCTTAGACTTAGATATTTGGTTTGTTTTGGTTTTAAGAGTTATTAACTATTGTAGGTTATTTAATGTCAATCCTCTTTATATATATATATATATATATATATATATATATATATATATATATATATATATATATACACGGATCATCAGGAAGTCTAATGCCGAGGGTAGGTATTAGACTTTCTGATGATCCGTTCAGGTGAAACTTTAGTAGATTTCCGACTCGCGATTTAAGTTAATTTTATAATTGACTCCACTCGTGTCTAGCACTCTTGTAATTGTAGCACTGCAGCGTTTACGGAAGGTTTTAGTTTTCTTTTGACCAACTGACTGCATATCTCTTACTTTTTTCAACTGGTGTGACCGGGTTGGCCTTTTCTTTCTTTTTGTCCTATAATATTTTTTCTTTTTTCCCCCGGGCGGTGATTCGAGATATTTTTATCTCTTGTTCCTGGCATTTTTTTTTCGTTTTTTCTGGTAACCGTGAATGCTGGTAGATATTAGATTAGTAAATATATATAGATATATATATATATATATATATGGAATGGAAGTAATTAATGGATTGAAATCCGACAATATGTACAGAAAAAATTCATAACAAGGCAATTTGTTCAATTTAGGAGAAATATTTTGAAAGCCTGGACAAGTTCGAAAATTCGTCTCAGACTTTTGTTATGGATATAAATGAGCAGGATTTGAATCTTGATAGTAAATTTACTTCCATTCTGTCCTACTTATTTACACCCATAATAAAACTCAAAGACGAATCTTCGAACTCGTCCTGGCTTTTATAAAATTTCTCCTTACTTGAGTAAATTGCCTTGTTATCAATTTTCTCTACATATTGTCGGATTTCAGTTCATTATTTACTTTTATTCTACACACACACACACACACACACACACACACGCACATACACACATAGACACACACACACACATATATATATATATATATATATATATATGAAGAGGATTTGGCATTTAAAAAATTACAATAGTTAATATCTCTTAAAACCAAAACAAACCAAATATCTAAGTCTAAGATAGCATTGTGTTCAAAGGAAAAATCTTTAAACACACACACACACACATACACACACACACACACACATACACACACACACAAGTTTATGCCAATATGAATGTAAGTTGGATATCCTTTTGTGTTTTCATCTCGGCTCATGGCCGGTAGAATCTCTGGTCTTCTCGTTGTCTTACATTTATTATAATGACCCATTTTTTCCTTTTTGCGAGGATCACATGCTTTTTTACTGGTTCACTACGGAGACATGTATTGTTGGGAAGAATAACAATTAAAAACCAGAAACTAAAGATAAATTGACCTGAGTATGATCCTAATCTGTATCTGTGGGTCAAATTCTTCTGTGAAAATTATTCGCATTTGATACGGCAGTGAGTGATAAAATTAATTAAATTAAATAAACTTTTAAGAAAGAACTTCACGAATAATATAAATATCACCAGGAAGCGCACTGCCAGGATGTGACACAAAGTCAATTTTTAAGTGGAGGTTAACAGGTTTGAATTCAGAGTTCTCCTTCTCTTGGACTAGTTGCCTAACAAAAGCTAAAAGAGCCCAGTCTGCTGAACTATTTACCCATAGCTGAAGGGAGAATAATTGGATTCATATCTTTCCCTATTGACTATGTGCTATGCTATCAGCTTCGCCCAGGGTTTGAACTCGTCTTAATGTATCCCTTACACTACAGGGTGGAACGATAAAATTGTCACCCTAGAAAAGACGACGTGATTCCATTTCCGTTTAAGGAAAACCGTTTTTTTTTTGCAGACAATCTACTACTTGGCTAGTTGTGTAAAAAATCCCAAGAGCGATAGGAACCTTCTATATGGTGGAACGATAAAATTGTCGCCCTAAAAAAGACGACGTGAATCCATTTCCATTTAATGAAAACCGGTTTCCTTTTTTTTTTTTTTTTTTTTTTGCAGACCATCTACTACTTAGCCAGTTATGTACAAATCCCAAGAGCGATAGGAGCTTTCTAGAGGTTGGAACGATAAAATTGTCTCCCTACAAACGACGATATGATTCCATTTCCGTTTAAAGAAAACCGGTTTTCGTTTTTTGTTGCAGACCGTCAACTACTAGGCCAATTGTGTAGAAATCCCAAGAGCGATAGGAGCCTTCTATCATGTCTGAAAATAACACAATGCTCACCAAGCGAGATCGGAGATGCGCCGCTCTTCAACTCATGCGCTCTACCGATCCAAGTTATGACAACAGGACCATTGCCAGCAAATCTGGACGGTTCAACGCTTGAGGGTACAGCTCAACGCATCGGACGAACCTTTGTAGGTGGTGGAGCGAAAGGCCACATCATGCCACATCACATCTTTGAAGTCGGCTTGAAAGTCAACTCTAAAGTGTACGTGGATGTGCTGAAGAGTGTGGTGATCCCATGGTGCAATCAGGACGCCGGTGGCTGACCCTGGATGTGGCAGCAGGACTCGGCGCCGGCCCACAAGTCCAAAGAGACTCAGGCTTTGCTTCAGAAGGAGTGCTATGACTTTGTACCCTTCTCTCACTGCCTCCTCTCCTCCCCCAACCTGAACCCGCTGGACTAATTCGTTTGGTCATACGTCGAGAATATCACCAACATGACCTCCCACAACACCAAAGCCAGCCTGATTACCGCCATCCGCCGAGTATTCGCTGAATATTCACCGGCGGTTGTGGAAAAGGCATGCTCCCATTTCCGGATCTGTATCGAGCCGGTGGTTGAGGTTGAAGGTGGCTCCATTGAATAGATGTCAGCTCTACGACATAATAAAGTTACCTGAATAGATCTTTTAAATAAAAGTTTTAAAATAAAGCTGTAGTGTTGTTTTCTTTAGGACGACAATTCTATCTACATGGACACAAACTGACTCTGAGTTCACCATCTGTCATTCAAACAAATGACTCAAAGTGTTTTTCCACCGTTTTAACGGTTGTAACTCTATTCGAATGTAACATTACACAACAATGATGATGATCATCATCATCATGTCGTACCGCTAGCACGGATATCCCTGACCCTCTCTCGCCACTTCCTCCTATCATTCATCGCTTCTGGCAGGTCTTCAGGGCTACATCCCGTATCCTCACATAGCTGCTGTATGTATGCTCGAGCTGGTCGTCCTGCTTCTGCTTGGCCATATGCGGGGGTCCATTGGAGTACATCACTTATGAGTTCGTCCTTGATTCGCCAGCAGTCTCCTGCCTGCCTGGTTCGTCTAACTTGTATAGTTTTCGTGATGGGAGGCAGGTGGCCGTATATTTGGTTCCTTGTGGGGTGTTGCAGCCAGGACTTGTTCAAAATTGGTCGCATCATTCTTGTGTTATTGCCGTCTAGCTTCTTCTTCAGCCGTTTAGTTAGCGTGCAAGTAGTGCATCCATATAGCAGTATCGATACGACCGCTGCATATCAGACCTGACCGATGAACTGAAACAACAATGATAGTCTTCAGCTTTCGTTACTTCTTGGCATTAAATAACTATACGTATTGTCATGCCGTTAAAAACAACCAATCATTTTGATAAACTCGATGCAGCATTCAGAAACTTTGTCTTCACTTTCCAATAAAAATCGTGACTCTACCAAGTCTCAACTGACAAGACATCAAGGAATCATGCCACGGTTCATTAACGATTGCATTATATGCCACTCTCGACTTTCATTTCTGTTAAGGTCTAAAAATAGGCTGCGGTTCACTATTTATTCTTATGATATCACTAGCCTTGTTGTGGGGCAGGGGAAATTAGTTGTTTTTCAGAATGTCTAGACATAGACAATAAACACGATCTTCTGTAAATGAAAAACAAAACAAAACAAAAACAAATACCCGCGTTTAATCTTTATTTTATGTTTAATTTTCGAATCTGAAATGTCATCTGGCAAATCAACCCAATATTTTATGAAGATTAATGTACAAAACTTACAAACTAGATGTTTAGTCAACCATTTCCTAACGTATATGTCATAATTCATTATCTCTACTAAAAAACAACCTTATTTGAACAATTTTTTTCTTATTAACACCATATTTAGTTTGGTTTGACTGTGTTTTATAGCATTTCAGCTCCCTTGGGTTATTAAATTCCAAATCACACACACACACACACACACACACATGCACACACATACTCTCTCTCTCTCTCTCACACACACACACTCACACGCACGCCCACACCCACGCACACACAAACATGCATGCACACACATATTCACACACACGCACACACACACACCCACACACACACACGCACACGCACACACATACGCACACACGCACATACTCACACAAGCACACACACACGCACACACACAGACACACATATATACTCTCACACACGTACGCATGCAAACACACACACACGCATACAAACATACCCTCTCACACACAAACACACACACACATACATACACACACATACTCACACGCACACGCGCACGCACATACTCACATACACACACATACACACACATACTCTCACTAACGCACACACGCAAACACACACACATACTCTCACACACACGCGCAAACACACACACGTACACATACACACATACACACACATACGCTTACACACATACTCTCACACACACATACACACATATACTCTCACACACCCACATACTCACACACACACACACACACATACCCTCATACACACACATACTCACACACACATATATACATGATTTGTAAGTTTATGGTTTGTAAGTACGATCTTTAAACGTGTCAAATCTCATTTGTTCATCCACACCTTAGTGGTTTCAAGTATTGCTATCAAATACTAATAATTATATTTGATATTAATTTGATGGTTGAATAAATTAAATGGTTTCAAGCATAACTATTAACCCCCACAAAAATATTTATGCCATGTTCTTTCTTATTAATATTAGATTGCTTTTGGTTTTATTGTGTTTTATGGCATATCAACATCTGTGTGTTACTAAATGCCATATCACAGCTACATACACACACTCTCTGTGTCTCTGTCTCCGTCTCTCACACTCACACACATACATATATATATATATATATATGTGTGTGTGTTTGTGTGTGTGTGTGTGTGTTTGAATAATAATGACACATTTTGTCTATATAATTTAATTAGGATCCTTTCAAGTTTCCAGATAAGTGGTTTGGTTTCAGGTGGATAAACATTCCAAAATTGTCCCGAGCAGTGTAGGGTGCTTATTTTTTTCTTTATTGGAGTTAATTTGTCTTTTTACAAGTCTACTGCGATACTTTTGGGTGTCAGTATCGCGGTGAGCTGCAGGATCATTTATCATGTGTCGTTAGGCAGCAGTCTTTCATTTAAGCATGTTTGACAAAATAATTAAGACATGTTTTGTCTGTATAATTTAATTAAGATCCTTTCAAGTTTCCTGATAATTAACTGCAATAAAGAAAAATAATAAACACCCTAAAGCGCACGGGATAATTCTGGTAAATTCATCCAGCAATTCCAACTTAAAATCAAGACACTTCTCAGAAAACTTGAAAGGAACCTTATTAAATTCTATAAAAAATGTGTCTTTATTTTCTAATCAAACATACTTAAATGAAACACCTTATCTACCTTACTACACACACACACATACACACACACACACACACATACACACATATATATATATATATATATATATATATATATATATATATATATATATATATATATGTGTGTGTGTGTGTGTATGTGTGTAGTATCACCCAAGATCGGTACTGAGACAGATCCCCAATGCGGTGAACCTAAGAATTAATAAGCTGTCCTCATGAAAGGACATTTTCGAGGAAAACAAGAGTAGATATGATGACGCCCTGAAGGACAGCGGATTCCAGGGTAGACTGGAATAATTAACCCCGGTGGACCTCAATTCGAAGGTTGAGAATAATAATGGGGGGACCCGCACACTCATCAAGGTAGGTGAAATCATTAATAATAGTAGTCACTAAAAAAGATGAGGAAAGAATAGAAATAGAAAAGTAGTCTGCTTCAATCAGCCATTTTGTTGGCTCGCTAACATTAATATAGGTAAATACTTCCTACACCTCCTATATAAGCATTTTAATAGAGATAACCCATTGAGTAGAATTTTTAATAGAAATACAGTGAAAATTAGCTACTCTTGCGTCAAGAATATGTACAACATACTAAGCAACCATAATAAGAGGCTACTCAATGAACTAATCACGAGGGATAGGAACCCAGACGTGGGGTCTTGTAATTGTAGGAATAAAGAAGAATGCCCCGTGGGCCGAAGCTGCAATTCGAGAAATGTCGTATACCAGGCATTCATTTCTCCTATGGAACGGCAAAGGGACGGGAGGAGAGTCTATATAGGAATCTCCGCGGGAAATTGGAAGCAAAGATGGTACAACCACCAACATTCATTTTCCAACCCAAAACTTAGATGCCAGACTGCTTTATCATAATATTTTTATGGCCTTAAGGATAAGGGGCTATCTCCACAAATATAAGGAAAATAATAAGGCACTCATCTACCGCGAATAGCTTCAACAGTTATGCTTAGATGAAAAAATTATCAGAATTAATTTCAGAAAGAGAAAACTTTTGTTGAACGAGAGAAATGAGCTTGTCTTTAAGTGCACACAGAGAGGCAAATTTAAATTATCCTGATTGGGAATCACTGTAAATAAATAATCGCAAGGCCAATGATAAAGATGTATGAGAAACTAATAGGGGTCAGTCCAGCAACAGATATCACTAAGACAGGGAAAGATAAAGATAGATAAGGGCCAGATGAACGTAGAATATCAATCCAAAAATTAGGGCCTGTGATTCTGGAGTGGTTAATTCCCCTTTACCATTTTTCGGGTAAATTTTAAAAAAAACACTTCACAACTATATAAAATTTCTCCACCTTATCTGGTTTAACTATCTCGGTCCTAATTGAAACAAGAGGAATATCTAGGATGGAAACAGCTGAGTTAATTAACAGACATATTAGGAATAAATGTAAATCATGTATGAGAAAACAATTAGTTAAACGACCTTAGTCTGTTTAGAAAATCACACCTGCAAAGTAGGAGGAACTACTCCAAGAACGTAAAATTAGAAAGGGACTGACCAGCAGATTAATCCCACTCCTGTTTCTTAATCATTCTAGCATATTACATGTTAACCCCCTCTGCTCACACCTATGAATGAAATAATTTGTAATTTGATTTCCACCTTATTCTTATTCCTACTTTTATTTTTTATTTTATTTTTTTACTTTTTCAATTTCTGATTCTTTTTTTTATTTTATTTTTAATTTACCTTATTTTATCTTCTGAATACGAACTGAAACTCCACATTCGCTACTTTGTGACAGGAGGAAAGCATGTAAAGAGTCATCTGACGAGACGGAGAGTAAGTATATCAATAACATTCTCCGCCGAAATAAATTTATTATGACGACTTAACCGAGTTTGAGTCTCCATTAAATTGTACTATATATATATATATATGTTGCATTCAATAAGTTTCCAGACTTTTTTGTTCAGGCATTTAAATTGTCGTAGAGTCTTGAAAGTTCAGTATCTTATTGCTATATATCATATGAGATGACTTACCAATTTGTATGGTTTCAGGTTCAAATAAACAGCTACAGCAGGAATTTGAATACACCACACTAAAGCTTGATTGTCACAGCTGGTGAATTTCAAAAATGCAATCTGACACTTTAGAAGAACGATATGCAATAAAATTTTGTTTTAAACTTGAAAAAATGCCAGAGAAACGTATGGAATGCTTCAGACTGCTTTTGGAGCATCTTGCATAAATCGAGCATCAGTTTTTGAGTGGCATAAGAGATTCAAAAAAGGCAGGGAGTCTGTGAGGGATGATGAAATGTATGGGAGGAGTAAGGAAGTCAATACACCCGAGTTGATTGGCAAAAGGGTTAGTGTTAGGGTTACAATGTTGAGTCTTATTTTTAAATAGAGTACGCTTGGAACGGCTTGGAATTAAGACGAGAAGGACTGACAGTAAATCGGAGGAAGAATCGATCCCATCCAAAATGGAGCATTGTTGAAATCGGCCAGAATGCTGTGAAGTGTTCTGGAAACCTGAGAAGAGTTGCTGTCTCTTAGACTCTTGTCAAAGGCCACCAGCAAACACTCGAGGGAAAAACCCCGAAGAGAATTAAAATTATAAAGAAAAACAAAGCTCATCACCTTATGATTGTGCCGTTGCTGTCGATTCTCTGAAAAAAAGAAAGCAAACGAAGCAGCAGATAATGATCTGACTCTTACCATTATATTAGATGGTTAATCACATAATAAGCGAATAAAGTAAACATTTGCCGATTCGGCTGAGGCAATAGAATACACCGACAGCACATCTGCAGAGGTGTAAGCACCCGCCTCGATGAGTGCCCTAGATATGACACAAACCAATCTGATGGTGAGGTTCCAGTAATGTTGGAGCTTTGGGGAATGCGGAGTACCCCTTCATTGCTATCGCTCCCAGGTTCACTCTTGTAGCACCTGATAGGGTCTTATCAATGGGTAGAATAGAGCAAAACTGCACACTTATGATAAAGTTTATTGCTTGATATAGGACAGTTTTGACATCTAAACGGCGCACTTATGCTAAACCGAATTGTTTGAAATAAATGTACTTTTTACATTGAAACTGTACTTACGATAAACTGAATTGTTTGAAATAGAACTGTTTTAACATTAAAATGTGAGTCGACAAAAACTATAATCATACAAAACTGAAATGTCTGAATTAGAACTGTTTGACTAAACTGAATAGCTTGAAATAGAAATGTTTTGGACAATTAGACTGTGTAGTTAAATTTAGACTCTATTCTTTTACTAAACTAAATTGTTGAAATGAAACTATTTTTATATGCTAAACTCATGTGTTTGAAATGGAACTGTTTTTGACGTTGAAACGCTATTTACACTAAACTGAATTATTTGAAATAAAACTGATTTAACATTTAACTGTGTGTAACCAAAATATTTTCTCGTACCAAACTGAATTGTTTGAATTAGAGCACATTTTTATTTACAGCTATTCCATTTAGTCAAAGAGTAAATTGAATAGCTGGATTTAACATTTAACTGTGTGTAACCAACATTTTTACTAATACCAAATTGAATTGTTTGAATTAGAATTGTTTAACTAAATGGTATAGCTAGAAATAGAAATGTGTTTGATATATTTTGTGCTCATGCTAAAAGGACTTGCTTGAAGAAGAACTGATTATTTGTATAAAAATATATTCGGCATTAAAAAACCTACAAGGGTTGATATACCATAAATCACACCAACCAACCAACCAACCAAACAAACAACAGTAAACTAGCACCATATACTGGGAATCGTGCTAGAGATTTGAAATTGAGTTTGGCCTGAATACTCAGTAGAATTCTGAAAACCTGTGGAGAATTGCTGTCACTTAGGCTCCAATTAAACACAACCAATTAAAACTGTGTGCAAGACTCACAAGGCGTAAAAAAACAAACTGGCACGAATGCATTCGAGAACGAAGTGACTAACTGCCAAGATTGCACACGAGAATGTTGTTGTTGCATATTGACCTACGACCCGGCCGGGCTGTCAAAATAGGAACTGCACCTATGTAAATAACAGGTGCATCCGGTCGAGGAATATCAGATGGGTTGAATGTGTGCAATTGTGACGCCCACAAGTAGAAGGGGGCGTTGAACTATTATATAACTCGGTGAAGACAGGAAGTCAGTTAGTTTGGAGACCAGACCCGTTAGTGACAATATGCGGTAGAGAAAGCTAGTACCCAGCAGAGTGGGCCCTCAGGCTCCCAATTGAGCAGTTTGGAGACCAGACCCGTTGGTAACAAGATGCGGTAGAGAAAGCCAGCACCCAGCAGAGTGGACCCCTAGGCCCCGGTTAAGCGGCCCATGAGGGCGGGAAACAAACGCAGTTAGGGCCAATAGAGTGAGGGTCAATATGTTGTAGTTCGGTTCGGTCTCCAAATCCCTCTCACACACAACCCTTTCAAATAAAGTGAGAGGTATATTTTTCTAGAGACATGTGTCGCTCGTCTTTATTGTGTTGTCTTTTGTTTGGCCAGAGCGAAACATAACATTGTATAGCCATGATACAACTATACGTATACATATACATGCGGACACATAATCAACAATAATGACGAACGAACACATTTCTTTATAAAAATATACCTCTCACACTTTTTTCTCGAAAGGATTGCGAAAGGGTTGATGTTGGTTATGTGTGAGAGGTGAGATGGAGACTGAGAGAGACTGTCACATATTGACCCCAAGTCCCTCTGACCATAGCAGCACTTCTTCCTCGTTTTGCTGGGCTGCTAAACCGGGGGTACTGTGGGACGCAAGCCCTCAGTCTGCAAGCTGATTCTCACGCTGGCAACTTGTCTGACTCCAACTGCAACTGGAACTGACTCCAACTGACTCAGCAAGCCGTTTGTGGCACTTGGTTATATAATTGTTTGACGTCCACCGGCCTTCTGTGGGCGTACGCATCTGCACCACGTCAACAGGTCAAGGTGATATTCCGATATCTTCGACCGGATGCACCAGTTTCTTGATTGACGGCTCGTTCGAGGGTCAATATGTTACAAGAAGACTTGGAAAGACCATCCGCAAACACTGGTATGAAAAACTTGTATGGAGTAAAAATAAAAAGGCTATTTCATTAATTATTCTAAAGATGTTTTGTTATTATTTTTTTTTGTTTTCATAGTAATTGATTTCATACATTATCATTTTTTCCCACCGATGTTGTTTCTTAGGTTTGATAAATTTAGTCTATATGTTTGATTCGTCTTCAGTACAATATACATATATATATATATATAGGATTTTTTCATGGGTCTGAACGATATTTTCAGACGCTTCATGCCGTCAGATAAAAAAATCTCTTTCACAGAAAAATGTTTTAGTAAATTGCTCTTCTAAATTTTCCAGAAATACTTTTGGTTTCATGGTTATTGAAAGAGCGTTTTTTCTTTTCTTTTTTTTCTTTTCTTTTTTTTTGCCTGTTAAATCTAAAAGTTCAAGCACTTATACACTGACATCAGAAGTTGCAGAATGAATGGATAGTGATTAGTTTATATATATATATATCCACAGACAAACACAGTTTTTTTTTTGTCTAGTTACCTAGGGCTCTAGAATATATTGACTGCTTCTCTGCTGAGGAGTAAGAGCCTTCCCAATGAGTGTCCTGCATATGACTCTAAACAATCTGGTGGTGAGGTTCCAGTGATACTGGAGCTTTGGGGAATGTAGACCACCTCTTCATTGCCATTGCTCTCAGGTGGACTCTGGCCCGGAATGGTTGGGTCCTATCGATGGGTTAAATAGAATTAACTGCATACTTATGCTAAAATGAATTGTTTTAATAACGACTGTTTGGATAAATTGAATAGCTTGAAATAGAAATGGTTTTGACAATTAAACTGTGTACTTACATATAAACTGTATGCTTGTGCTAAACTGGATTACTTGAAATGGAACTGTTTTTAACATTGAAACTGTACTTACACTAAACTGAATTGTCTGTTTTAACATTTAACTGTTTGTAAACAAAATCTCTACTTATTCCAAACTGAATTAGCTGAATTAAAACTGTTCGAATAAACTGAATAGTTTGAAAAAGAAATGTTTTTGACAATTAAATTGTATACTAATTCTAAACTGAATTGTTTGAATTAGAACTATTTGCATAAAAATGGATTTGTTGTTAAATAACACATAAAGGTTGATATTTCATCAAACCCAACCAACACACTTTTTTTTTGTATCTCTTCATCAAACGTTGCTAAATGTACAATGTGCTATTAAAAGGTTTTGATTAGTTTCTTCGTTTATTGGCATACGAAACCTCACAGGGTTATCATATTCTTAGGCCACGGTCTTAGAAGAGCAGAGATACTATTAAACCTTGGCGGGATAGGAGGATGTAATATGTTTCTTCTGGCTATTAGTCCGAAAGTGACTGTAATAGCGTGATTAGAGATCGAACTCGCTTACGTTAGAATCCTAGAGTAGCTTTTTAGCTTTACCCATGGGAACAACTCACCCCTGTAATTAAAAAGTATCCAGACCAAATGTCCATTTTAAAAATTAAAATTGGATAGTGTCGTTTTGCACAGCTAATATATAATAGATTAATACTTAGAGTTAATATTTATTTATAGGACGCTTTATTTTCTCTGAGTTTTCCATTGTACTACCAACAACAGCAGGCAGATGCAACTGGTTGAACTGTTGCAGTCATGTCATAAACCCGCCGCAAAATGGCATGCAACAAAATGTGGCAAAAGTTTTGACTTACTTTTGTACTGACATATATGCCACCCTATAAGCATATATATTTTATAAATGCTGTATATTGACTCCCGACCCGGCCAAACATGCCATTCCAAAGACGGCGGAAATAGTATATTCCGTTGGCGTGGGCGAACTTGGCTGACAATATGGAACAGGGTTAAAACCCCACGGTACTGTCACAAACTAATGCACCAGAAGAGAGTGACCTGTGAACTGCATGACAGTTATTTCCGCTCGATGATTATCAAAACATGCCATTCCAAAGACAGCGGAAGTGGCATATTCCGTCGGCCATTTATGGGAAGATATTGAGTGGGTGTCAAACTATTATATAACTCAGTGCACAGGAAGTTCAATCAGTGTTGGGGATCAGTAGAGTTGAGAAATGCCGTAGAGAAAGCCAGCACCCAGCAGAAGGGGCCCTCGGGACCCCCGATTGAGGAGCTGAAGATCAGACCAGTTGGAGATAAGAAGCAGGAGAGAAAACCAGCACCCAGAGAGGCCGGGTCCCCAGGCCTCCGGTTAAGCAGCCCAGGAGAACGGTAAAGAAACGCGGTTATGGCCAATAGAGTGGGGGTCAATATGTTGCAGTTCTGTTCGGTCTCCAACTCTCTTTCACACACAACCCTTTCAAATAAAGAGAGAGGTATATTTTTCAAAAAGACTGTGTCGTTCCTCTTTATTGTGTCGTTGTGTTATGCATACAGATGTATATGTATTATGTGGATACAACATAAAGACACACTAACAGAGGAGATTCCACCCCACAAAAATGCCCCCCTTTCAGCCATAGTAGGCGACTTTTATTGCGTCTGTATTGAATCCTGGTTGCAGTGCGGCCGAAAGCCGAGGTATTATTGTAATCTGCAACCCTCTACTTTGGCTCTTACTTGGCAAGACAAATGGTTGGGGATACCAAATTCTATCAACCGTCTGTTCATATCTTGCCCTAGCACATATACGATCGTCCAAATCAAATTCTTTGAATTGCTCCATTGACAAACAAGTGCAATACTACCAACAACTGCTGGTAGGTGCGACCGCTTGAACTTTTTCAGAGACATGATATACCCGCCGTAAAATGAATTGTATCTAAATGTGTCAAAAGTTTTTACTTATCTTACTAGTAACCGATACACCTCCCTATAAGAAGACTTATTCTTATCGAAATACTCTGACTTAATAGGATATACGTAAGAACACCAAAATATTTGCCCCAAGGTGTACAAGTGCTTTTTGTAGGAGAATACTACATCACTCTTTGACTTTTTCATATATAATGTCCGCAATATAATTGGCAAAACATTTATCCTGGTGATGTGATTAGACTGCATTTGATGTTTTCGTGAATATGGAGTTCCTTTTCATTGGCATTCCTCACTGGTAAACTCTAAATGAATTATTAGGGCCTATACCGGCTCATTGGCCTAATGAGAAGAGTATTCGACAATTATCCGGTAGACTGGGGTTCAATCCCCGATCGCGTCATACCAAAGACTTTAAAAATGGTACTTGATACCTCCTTGCTTAAAACTCAGAATTATAAGGTACGTGTCAAGGGTAAAGAGGAGGAATCCAGGGAAAGGAGTAGCGCCCTACCCTAAACCTAATGTATTAGCTATTGAAAAGCGATTTTTCTGGTCACCCTCGACTACGGTCCCCATCTTTATTTACTTAGGGACCCATGAATGGATCAACAAGAACTGTTTAATCATTTACTAATAATAATTATTACTCCCTATTTAATATTCTTTACATCATCATCATCATCATCATCATGTCGTGCTGCTAGCACAGATATCCCTGACCCTCTCTCGCTAATTCACCCTATCGTTCATTGCCTCTGGCAGGTCTTCAGGGCTACATCCTGTATCCTCACAGAGCTGCTGTATGTTCGAGCTGGTCGTCCTGCTTTTGCTCGGCCATATATGGGGTCCATAGGAGTAAATCACTTATGAGCTCGTCCCTGCATGTCATGTTCGTCTAGCTTGGATAGTTTTCGTGATGGGAGGCAGGTGGCCGTATAGTTGTTGCCTTGTAGGGTGTTGCTGCCAGGACTTGTTCAATATTGCTCGCAGCATTCTTGTATAATTGCCGTCTAGGTTCTTCTTCAGCCGTTTAGTTAGCGTCCAAGTAGTGCATCTATACAGCAGTATCGAAACGACCGCTGCCTGGAAGAAACTGCGTTTCATTTTATCGGCCAGGTCTGATTTCCATATGCTCGATAGTCTATCGATAGCTGCCCATGCCTTCGTTAGCTGCGTGTACTTGATAAAAATAATTACGAATATTGAATAGCAACACTTGAAACAATTTACTTCTCTTTAAACAAATGCTTCAAATCAAATCAAATAATTACTGTTAAATTGGTACAAACAAATTTTTAATATTAAGTAAAATTATTAGTGTTTGATAGGAATACTTACATTTTTAAAATGTGTTCCAACAACTGAGCTTTCACAATGTGTTTAAAAATAAAATTATTCGCTAAAATATCAAAATGAAATAAGGGTTTAGCATTAAATTGCGTACAAGTTTTTTATATGGCCACTGAATCCCTGCACAATGTGAATACACATGAGCTTTTGCTCATTAGAAAAATGTTTGCTGCACACCTAAAAAACATATGTATTAGATGTATTAACAGTATTTGTCGTTAAAAACACCAAGGCTTAATGAGCCATTAAACCAAATAATCCAACCTAATCGAAGCATTTCATTGTCTGCAAAGAAATGAGCTCCGCCTAGTTCAATAAAGTTATCAAAATGTTCTTCGTTACTCTCTCTCTCTCTCTCTCTCTCTCTCTCTCTCTCTCTCTCTCTCTCTCTCTCTCTCTTTTCTATAGCTCCCTTTTCTATAGTTCCCTTTTCTATTGCTAATACATTAGGTTTAGGGGAGGGCACTACTCCTTTCCCTGGATTCCTCCTCTTTACCCTTGATACGTACCTTATAATGCTGAGTGTGAAGCAAGGAGGTATCAGGTACGATTTTTAAAGTTTTGGTATGACGCGATCGGGGATTGAACCCCAGTCTACCGGACCATTGGCGAATACTCTACCCACTAGACCAATGAGCCGCTATGGGCCCTAATAATTAATTTAGAGTTTACAAGTGCGGGATGCCAATGAAGCGGAACTCCATATGCGCCAAAACATCAAATGCAGTCTAATCACATAACCGGGATCAATGTTTTGCCAATTATATTGCGGACATTATATATGAAAAAGTCAAAGAGTGATGTAGTATTCTCCTACAAAAAGCACTTCTACACCTAAGGGCACCCACTTTGGTACTCTTACGTATATCCTCTTTTACATATATATATATATATACTTACAATCACACGTAAAGATTCCTTCAAAATCCCAATGGATTTTGACTGTATTTTTCAATTTTCCATTCATTTTAATTTGTTAACTGCCTGATGATTGTTGTTTTGTAAAAACTTCATGAAACTCTGGGGTCGCGGACTAGATTTCATGGCATTAAATATATAAATCTATTATATATTTATTTATTATTATTATCTTTTATAATAGCTCGATCATAGATATTGAGCACTTTCCATATTATATTGCACTTGTTTCGCCACAAACCCGCAAAGTGATTTAGTGAAAACTAACACTCTTATAATATAATATAGTATAATATATATATATATATATATATATATATATATATATATATATATATATATATTGATAATAAATAAATATATATTATATAAAAATATTTAATCCATAGAAAATATTGTTTTGCAATCTAAGGTTCCTTGAAATTTATATCAACATTCATCCGGCAGTTAAGAAGATGGAATGAAATTGAAAATCGACAATGCGGCATAAAACAGACAAATAGCCGTTAAGATTTCGTTTCTGTGTGGTTGTAAGTATGTGTGTATATGGGTGTTGGTGTATGTGTGTGCGTGTGGGTGCGTGTTTTTAAGTTAAGTCAGGCCAGAAACGTAAAGCGAAAATGGGTAACGAATGTATATACATTTGTTTCGATATATTCATTCGTTGACAGTGGGACAAATTGTCTTCGCTGCATGTTGTGGTCAAGTTGCAAAACAATATTTTCCATGGATTGAATATATATGTATATAATATATTTACTTATTATCATTATTATTATAATAGCTCTATCAGAGATATTGAGCACTCTCCGTATTATATTGCACTTCATTCGACATATAACCACATAGTGATTTACTGACGATCAACACTCTCATAATATATATATATATATATATATATATATATATATCTTTCATATTTTTTACATTCTCAATTAGTTTATCTATCTCTTACAATATATATATATATATATATATATATATATATATATATATATATATATATCCTTTTTTACATTCTCCATTAGTTATCTATTTCCTCATCTGGAACAAAAAATGTAAATGAATGCAATTCCTTAAATTCTAGACGTATAGTCTTGACATCAAAATCAATCAATAAATAAGCCAATCATCTTACAATCTTTCTTTCTGTCGGCTGGGGAAGTAAAAAAACTCCGGTTGGACCTCTGCTAACGGGTAGGACTCTACACCACAAAAATGTCCACCCATCTGTCGTGAGTAACGACATGTATTCTTTCCGTACGGAATACTGGTTGATGAAAAGGCGATAGTTGAGGTGGTCTTGTGACCTGCAACACTCCATATAGGATCTTACTTGGCAAGACGGTTGGTCAGAAATACCCGATTTTATCAATCGTCAGTTCATCTCTAGCCCTAGCTCAGATATCATATTTACCAACGCCTCCGCTCGGGCAGGATATGACACAAGGTCAATTTTTAAGCGGAGTTTAACAGGTTTGAATTCAGAGTATTCCTTCTCCTAGAGTAGCTGAGGATCCTAGTCTTCCCTACTATTTACCCATAGCTGGAGGGAGAATAATTGGATTCATACCTTTCCCAAGGGTATTAGTGCAATGTGAAATGCAATCAGTCTCGTCAAGGATTTGAACTCGTGTCTATTTTCTACGACAATAAACATTACACCACAGGCACCTAGTAGCTCAAATGTGATCGTTCAAATACAATTCTTTTGATTGCTCTGGTGAGAAACAAGTACCCAACCTTATTTTATCTTTTAAAAAAGTGCTTAAAGGGGGTCGTTGCAGTAGCAATGCATAAAACCATTTAAGATATAAAATTATTCTATTTATCAAATAGTTTTGTGCATTGTTATCGCAGCGAGCGCCTTTAAGAACCTTTTAGATGAATACGCGAGTAGTCAAGTACCCAAGTGCATTTGATTGGGCAATTGTTTGTCACAAAATCAATTCAGGGAATTCGATTTGAACGATCATCTTTGAATGATCATATATGATATTTGGTTTAAATAACAAAACTTGAAACAATTTAACTGTTTGTAAGTCCATAAGCTCATTAAAAACCAACGTTAGAAACTAAAGTTTCGTTTTCATATATATATACATATATATAAAATTAACTTAAATCGCGAGTTGAAAATCTTCTACTAAAGTTTCACCTTATCGGATAATTAGGAAGCCCCATCCGCCTACGCGATTTCTTCTCATAACTGCTATCGGAATGTGTCACCTCCTTCCGGAGCATCCCTTTGAAAATGGCATGTTTGGCCGGGTCGATGGTCAATATACAACACATAATCAAACATAATTCACGAACTTCAAGGAACGAACAAACACACTTCTTTATAAAAATATATCTCTCACACTTTATTCTCGAAAGGGTTGATGTTTCTGTGGTGTGTGAGAGATGGGTGAAGACAGGGACAGACTATTATATTGACCCAACTTCTTCTCTTGACCATAGCACGCTGAGTTATCTTCAAGAACCTACTAAGCACCTCTTTTGAATCTTGACTGGGGTCGCTCAACAGGGGGCGTTTTCAGTCAGCAAGTTGGTTCTCTCTCCAGCCTTCCTGTACCAACTGACTCAACGGCCGGTGGGATCTGCTTATATTCTTCCATAACGCCCATTTGCTTACGCTTCTTCTTCCGCTTATTTACACAGGTGCTTCTCAGATCGATGGTTCGGTCATGGGTCAATATACAACAATTCCCTCATATGATCCAGAATGTGTGTATTTATTGACGATAAAAGAGATAAAACAATGATGGAATAATAAGAGCCTGAATTTGCAGAAATTTTACATGTAGATAAGCTGATGTTGACAAGTAGCTGGAAGTCCTTTCGCAGAACTTTATTCTCTAGACCCAGAGTCAGTCTCTTTTTCTTTTAAATAATTTTTGTGTAACACTGGTGTATGGCAACTTTCAATTAAATCATATTAGGATGATCTACATAAATCTCTGGCAGTAGTTGGATCTTACTAGGGCTTAAGAAGTTCATCAGGTGCACAAGGATAAGCTTTAAACCCACAAAGTCAAGGTCCCTTGTATTAAAGGAAGGACAGGTTGCATATACGTTTCGCGTTATAATTTCAGATACGCTAAAAGCTTGTGGAAATTCTGCGATTTCAGACTGAAGGATAAAGACGTCTTCAGCAAATCAATCAATCATCTTGATGCCAATATGCTTGTATACCTGTGAATTTTCCTTTGGCTTTAATTCTATTCTCCACCCACCAAAAAAAAAAAAAAGAATGGGAAAGCCTATAATATTATGAAGAAGAGAATTAATTTCTTTTGGGTCAATAATAAAAGTCACACCTACTCCTCAATGTCCCTTCCAAGACCCCGAACATCAGAATAGCACTTAATTAATTATGTTATGTGGGTAGCGTCAATGAGGTGCTCTATAAAAGTTGTGCGTGTTTTAT
>OY757941.1:12488369-12530869 GCA_963585895.1 Sepioteuthis lessoniana
AATGAACACGGTGACACGAGTTCAAATCCTGGACGAGACTGATTGCATTTCACATAGCACTAATACCCTTGGGAAAGGTATGAATCCAATTATTCTCCCTCCAGCTATGGGTAAATAGTAGGACAGACTAGGTTCTTCAGCCTTGGTTAGGCAACTAGTCTAGGAGAAGGAAAACTCTGCATTCAAACCTGTTAAACTCCGCTTAAAAATTGACCTTGTGTCATATCCTGCCCGAGTGGAGGGGTTGGTAAATAGGATAAAGGTGAATTTTATAATTCCCAAATATAAAGCTCAATGAACTTATTTTCATAAAGTTAAAAGAATAATCATATAACATTTGAAAAAAATAGATGAGCAAAAATATTAGAACGATAAACAAAATCATACTATTATTATGATACATCATATCTAATTGAAAATAGTGTTCATAATTCATTATTACTTGATATGTAATCTTTACTTTCAATAACAGCTTGACATCTTTTGCTACACGAGAGAATTAATGTCTAACATTCATCAACGGATATTTTCTCCCATTCTCCCTTCAAATTAGTCCATAGTTCTTCGACGTTTCTTTGATTCTTTTCCTTAACTCTTTCATTTAGTAACTTCCAAACATTCTCAATAGGATTCGTGTCTGGGCTTTGAACAGGGTACGCCAGAACAGTAACATCCTCTTCAGAAAGAAATGCTTTAAGAGACTTTGCTGTGTGACACGGAGAGTTATCTAGCATAAATACAGCTTGTTGATTAGTCGCAGTTCTCAAGTTAGGTACATGTTTCTTCGATATTCTTTGTATATAGTTGCGTTGATTTTACCGTATAGCCTGACAAGAGATCCGGTACCAGCCGCCGAAATCATGCCAAACATCATCACGCTTTTTCCACCAAATTCAACTCTGATTTCAGAGCATTAAAGCGAGTACCGTCCCTTAGTAATGCTGAGGTTAGTATTTGCTCTTTTATAGATAGCGATTGCTGTCGCAAATTGATCCTTTTTTCATTCATTACCAAATCATGTCTTCCCGTGCGGTTGTTTTCCTACACCTTCCAGGTGGTTTCCTGGCTTCACATGACCCAGTTTCCTTAAAATACTACGAATAACACATTTTGATATCCCTAAAGTCTTTGAAATATCCCCAATCGTGGGTTTATCTTCATTACGTAAGTTGCCAATCACTTGTTCATAATTTCAGTTGCAATGATATCACAGATTTATATCCATATATATCCAATAGTCACAGATTTATATCCAGTTCCAATAATCACAGATTTATATCCATATATATCCAATTGTCGGTGAAAGCCAGTGTAATGTATAAAAATACTCTATTTTATTTTCTTTCACCCCCAATTTGTTTTAATATTAAAACATAATTATTGAATTTTACGGATTTATCTAATCGTTCTGGTGTTTTTGATCGTCTATTTTTGTTGTATACTCATATGCTGATGCATAACGACACAATAGTAGAGAGGAGCGACACAGTTCTTAGAAAAATATACCTCTCAATTTATTTGAAAGGGTTGTGTGTGAGAGGGAGTTGGAAACCGAACAGAACTGCAACATATTGACCCCCACTCTTATGGCCATCAGCGTTTCTTTCTTGTTCTCTCGGGCTACTCAATCGGGGGCCCGGGGGCCGGGGGTCCAGCTCTCTGCTGCCTATCTCTACCACATCTTGTCACCAAAACTCCGATCTCCACACTAACTGACTTCCTGTCTTCACCGAGTTATATAATAGTTCAATCAGCCACTCAATATCTCCCCATTACTGGTCATCGAAATATGCACTTCTGCGTCTTTGGAATGGCATGTTTGATCGTCATCAAGCTGAAATAACTGTCATGCAGTTCACAAGTCCCTCTCTTCCGGTGCATCAGTTTGTGACTGTACCGTGGGATTTTAAACCTGTTCCATATTGTCAGCCAAGCTCGCCCACGCCAATGGAATATGCACTTCCGCCGTCTTTGGAATGGCATGTTTGGCGGGGTCGGAGGTCAATATATAACATTTTTTCGAATGTTATATAATTATTCTTCTAACTTTATCAAAATAGGTTTATTGAACTTTATATTTTGGAATTATATAATATACCTTTATCTCCAAATTTTTCATTGATAAAATGTTCGATGAAGCTTTAAAATAAAAACATTATTTCACATTTAGACTTTTTCTTAACATCGTTCTGATCTTTATGCTCGCTACAGTGTATATATCAGGGGCGGAGATGGGACAAGTGCAACTCGTGCCCGGCACGACCAATAACTCGGTCAATGCTATTCAAAATGGATTAAAAATCATCCATTAATTTCAAGCAAACATACTTAGTCTGATCTCAATTAAATTACGTATCTATTCAAGTTTCGATAACTAAGTAGCCAAAAGTTCATAAATATATCTGGGAATAATACAACGATGCGGTTTTGAACGGATGGTCTTTTTCCGGCCAACGTCAGATTCATTGAACATTCCATAAAATCGGCTATAATGTTGAACACGCGTAATCCGTGCCAAGCACAAGACCCTTATAATAACAGTAATGTTAGAGAAATCTGGTTTTTGGCTGTAGCCAATGGCAAAAGCAAGTCAAATACCGTGCTCAAAAAAATTAGCACAATGTGACTGCTGACGCCTGTCTTGGGAAGAGAGAGACGGACAGAGAGAGAGAGAGAGAGAGAGGGCGGATAGCAGATTATAGCCGACGTCATCATCATCGCTATGGTAAATGTTGGTTAAACGGCGTGTTTTAATTCGTTTTTTCACTAACAGATCTCTATTTCTTTAATGAATGTTGCATATATTACATTCTGTAACTAAAATTTGTTTATTTGAATACATTTTCAACAAATAATCTTTATTTTAAGCAAAATTGAAACTACTAGCTATAACTATGATGACTTACTTTGGGTCCACGGACCACTGGTTTGGAACTGAAGTTGACAGAGGGCGTGGGGGCACGAGTAGCAAAAATAGCCTAGAGTCGCCACTGGTATATATATATATATATATAGACATAGAGACAGAGAAACAGAGAAAGAGAAACAGAGAGAGAGACAGACAGAGAGAGAGAGAGAGAGAGAGAGAGAACGTTTGTTTGGGGTTATATCAGCCGTATGCATATCTTTGTGGCTATATGTTCGAAGATGTCAAATTGTTATTGAAAGTAAAGTTCTACACATCAAGTCATCATCATCATCATCATCATCTCGCGCTGGTAGCACGGATATCCCTGACTCTCTCTCGCCACTCCTCCCTATCGTTCATCGCCCTAGGTAGGTCTTCAGGACAACATCCCGTATCCTCACATAGCTGCTGAATTACGTTCGTGCTGGTCGTCCTGCTTTTGCGCGGCCATGTGTGGGGGTCCATAAGAGTACATCTCTTATGAGTTCATCTCTGCTTCTCCAGCAGTGTCCTGCATGTCTGCTTCGTCTAACTTGAGTAGTTTTCGTGATAGGGGGCAGGTGGCCGTACAGTTGGTGTCTTGTGGGGTGTTGCTGCCAGGACTTGTTCAGGATTGCACGCAGCATTCTTGTGTAATTGCCATCTAGCTTCTTCTCTAGCCGTTTTGTTAGCGTCCATGTAGTGCAGCCATATAGCAGTATCGATGTGACCGCTGCCTGGAAGAAACTGCGTTTCATTTTATCGGTTAGGTCTGATTTCCATATAATCGATATCCTATTGATAGCTGTCCATGCTTTCGTTAACCTCGTTTCGATGTCCTTTTCGGTTGGTTCGACGCTGCTCCCTAGGTAAGTGAATTTGTCTACTAGTTTAAGAGGGGTTCCTTCTAGAGTGGAGATGTCCCCCGTTTGGTTATAGCACATATATTCCGTTTTGTGTGCATTAACATAGAGGCCTATGCTTGCTGCTGCTCGTTCCAAACTATGCAGAAGTGTTTCGGCTTGGTCAGGTGTATTTGCCAGTATCGCTATGTCATCGGCGTAGTCGGCGTCGGTAATTGTTTTTGCGGGGTACCTTCTGCTTCTTTTCTTCGTCAGTTCGAAGCCATTCTCTTTGATTTTGTCAATCGATGTTCTAAGTACGTAGTCTAGACAAATGATAAAGAGGTACAGGGCCAGCGTGTCCCCTTGTAGTACTCCTGCTACAATGTCAAAGTATTCTGTGTCTCCATCCGGAGATCGTACTTTTACTTTAGTGTTTCTATAGAGAATCGTTATTGCCGCTACGGTTTCTTTAGGTATGCCGTACGCTAGTAGGATTTGTTCCATCTTTCCTCTGTGAATGGAATCGAAAGCCTTGGTAAAGTCGACAAATATTAATGTCGCTTGTAGGTTCTTTGCCCGTACACCTTCAAGGATTCTACGGATGGTTAATATTTGTGAGGTCGTGGATCTATTTCTTCGGAAGCCATTTTGGTTTTTTCAAAGTATGTTGTCGATTTTGGGTTCTATGCGGTTTCGTAGCAGGGCATTGTAGATTTTGGCTGCTATGGATGTAAGTGTTATGCCTCGGTAGTTTTTGGCTAATCCGAGGTCCCCCTTTTTAGGGAAGGAGAGTATGCATCCCTTCATCCATCTATCTATCGGATTTTGATTGTATACTGCGTTGCAGTGTCGGAGCAGTATGTCGTCGAATTGTCTGGTCTTCCATACTTCCGGGGGAATTTCGTCCAGCCCTGCTGCTTTCCTATTTTTAATTTTTCTGAGAACCGAGACGAGTTCTTCTTGTGTGAACGGTCCTAGTTTAATGTCTAATTGTTTGCAAATTATTCTGGTGATTGGTTCATGTGTTATTTTTGGTGGGTTTCCAAGTAAGTTTTCCAGGTGCTGTTTCCACAGTTTTATTCTTTCTTGTTGGTTTGCTGCTTTCAGTTTTGCTTTGGCTGTGTTCTTTCTTCTGCTCACTTCGTCTATTGTTTGCCAGGCTATTCTAGATTGTCTATCTTCCACCGAGTCTCTAATCTTGTCTATCTGATTTTGAATGTATTCTGTCTGTTCCTTTATATATATGTATGCTAATTGATATTGTGCCGTTTTTAGTTTTAAGGCATTTGTGTTTGTTGGGTTTTTTCGATAGTTTTTGGAGGCTGTTTTCACTAGTGCACGTTTTTCTCTCACCGCTAAAGTTTCCCATGGGACTTTATATTTAGTTTTAAGTTTTGTTGGAATGTATTTTGCTGCTGCTCGAGGTGTTCATTGACGAAATTTCATATTCGTCGTTTGGTGTACTTTTTTCTGTCTTTTCTTGGAGTGTTTCGAATCTGTTTCTTAATTCTAATACGTATTTATGTCTTATATCTTTGTTGTTCAATAGGGCCCAGTCATAATGTTTAGTGGTTGCTGTTCGTTTGGTGTTTTTTCGTAGGCTTAACCGTATTTTCGCCGTGACTATTCGGTGATCGGTGGAAACACCCTCAAAAGAGGAGTATGCCTCGCAATTCAATGCACTATTTTTCCATTTCTTGTTTATAAGGACGTAGTCTATCTGAGCTTTAGTATTGCTTGCGTACGTGTATGTCCATAGTTTGCCCTCCCTTTTTTGGTAGTTTGTATTGAGGCATGCTTATCTATTTTCTATCATGAAATCTGTTATATGTTGCCCATTCCTATTTGACGTGTTGTGGAGGCTGTATTTGTTGTTTCCGTTTTTCCCGATTTGGGCATTCATGTCTCCACCAATGACTAACATGTTGTGTTTCGGGATGCTACGCACTAATGAGGAAAACTCATCGTAGAAGGTGACTAGTTCTGTTTCTTCACTAACATTGGTGGGGCTGTAGCATGAGATGATTGTTGCTTTGGGGTTGCCGTTAAATGTAGTTGCCATCATTCTAGGTTGTATTTTCTCAACGCTATTAAGCGTTTTTAATGCTCTAGGTCCTATAAGTAATCCTAACCCTCCTACTGCGGCGTTGACAGAGTTTTTCCATGCGGATACAGTGACGAGCGACCACCCATTGCCAGTTTCGTGATATTTGATATCTTCGGTGTGCGTGTATCTGTGTTCTTCTATGCATATTATGTCTATCTTATGTTCTTCGGCCGATGCGATTAGCTCTGGTAGTTGTCGTATTACATTTAAGGTTCTTACGTTAAATGTGGCTATTTGTAGTGTTTGCTTGCATTTTAGTAGTTTTGATTGTTTGTGCTCTGTAGCTGATTTTTCGAACACTGAGGCCAGGGCTCCAACTTCAGCAGGACGCACCCCTTTTTTACCCGCGCGAAGAGCGATGCGGTTTGTGTATGTGGTTTGAGTGTGGGTCATGGTTATCTTTCGATGGCTGTTTTATTCTCTTCTATAGAAGCCACTCTTATAGAGGAGCAGCAATAGTTCCCCGATCGAACTAACGATCCTGAGCGTAAAGTCGTCAAACTCGCGTCCAGGACCCGTTTAGGTATTGAGTCTGGTCGTCCATGGGTTTATTCAAATACCTTTACGTACATCATGCTGCTTCCCATGTGTACGCAAAAAAAAAGGGAGGGGGTAATTTTGATTTAAGTTTTCTTAAGTTTTAACTTAGTTAAAGTCCAAGATTAAGGTACTTTCGTCAGACTTTCACTGGTACTGATTTTTGCTTTTTTTTTTTTTTGGTGGTATTGGGACTTTTCCTAGGCTTTTTAGTTTTAATTTTTCTTTTTTTTTCTATACTACAGTTGGGAACCTAGTAGGCTTCAGGAATTATAGAGCTTTAGAATTTTTTTTTCCTTTCTCTTGGGGGGGGGTTGTGGTAGCATTAGGTGTTTTAGGCTTTTACTTTTTCTTCTAAACTACTGTTAGGGCTTTCTTTACGAATCTTTAAATTATATTATAGAAGAGATTCAAAAACATTCTGCCTTGTTAGCTGACATTTGGAAAGAGTCTTAACATCAATTTGGCTTTATAGCAGAGTAAGCGTGTCTTTACATTTAAAACGCATAGTTTAAGCATTATTTCACAAACAAAATACAGCATAACATTTTGTAAAATTCAGCATTTTAAATTGATAGGACTTAAAGACATACTGACCAATATTGTTATATTTCTTCCTGTTGGCTCCTGAGTTCAAATGCTACTTCTTCGTTTTAACTTGTATTTACTTCTGAATTTTAGGTAGTTTTGGAGGCGGTCTACTGGGGGGGGGTATTCATTTCATTTTTTTTCCTTTCTCTTGGGGGGGGTTGTGGTAGCATTAGGTGTTTTAGGCTTTTACTTTTTCTTCTAAACTACTGTTAAGGCTTTCTTTACGAATTTTTAAATTATATTATAGAAGAGATTCAAAAACATTCTGCCTTGTTCGCTGACATTTGGAAAGAGTCTTAACATCAATTTGAACGCTATTTTCATTTAGATATCATGTATCCATTATAATAGTATCATTTTGTTAATCGTTCTGATATGAATGCTCACATTTTGAGTTTTTCTTAAAATCGTTCTGATATTTCGGATCACTACTGTATATATAGTGAAAACACCTGAAATGGTCAAGAAAATGTTCCAAGCACAGCCACCCGTAAAGAAAGAGATGTTAGCAGCGTTCAGAGATGCAAAAGAACTTATCCTTACGAATTTCGTTAAAAAATGTGCGATTATATACATCGTTTCCTATTGCCAACACTTTATGCAATTTTTTTTTCAATGCTGGTACTTCAGATGTATCTGTTTATATATGTGTACGTTCATTTTTGTCTATCGATCTAATAATTCATATTGATCTGTTCGTATCGATCTATCTATGTTTATATATGTATATATCAAACTATTTGTGTTGTAATGGTTACCGTCGTAAGAAATGAATACAGCTATCAATGTTCAAAATCCTAAAAAAGGCTGTCTGTATATCATATAGCACTAACACTCTTCGGAAAACTAAGAACGTCATTTCTTATTCTTTTACCTAGTGGTAAATAGTTTGGCAAGATGTTCCCTTTACCCCTGGTAACCCGTTGAATTCTTTTTAAAAATAGACATAGAGACGAATCCTGCCCATAGAGAGAAGTTGGTTTCGCCCATGATCAGAGAGACCAGGGTTCAATTCCAGGTCAAGTTATACCAAAGTCTTAAAAATATGGTACGTGATATTTCCTTGCTTAACACTCAGCATTATTCGGTACGTGTCAAGGGTTAAGTGGAGCAATCCAGGGAAAGGAGTAGCGCCCTCCCCTACACATCTCTGTAGTAGCTATTGAAAAAGGAGCCTTCAGGTCGCCCTCGACTACACTAACCAACTTTACTTTACCACGGAAAGGAGTAGCGCCCTCCCTTACACCTTGATGTAGTAGCTATCGAAAAGGGAGTCTTCAGGCGATGAATGATAGGGAGAAGTGGCGAGAGAGGGTCAGGGATATCCCTGCTAGTGACATGACATGATGATGATGATGACACCTTCATCGCCATTGCTCCCAGGTCCACTTTGGCTCGGATTGGTAGCACCTGAAAAAGTCCAATCTATGGAAGAAAGAACTTATCAAAATCTAAACAGAGTTCACGCCAATGACTCATGCTAAACTCAATTTTTGAAATAAAACTGCCATAAAACCCAACCCAACCAAATCATATATTCTTAATATATATGTATAAATAGGATTTGGCATTAGATAACCAACAATGGTTGATATGCCATAAAATTAAACCAAAACAAATCGTATATATTGTATATATATATATGTATAAAGAGGATTCGACATTAAATAACCTATAAGGGTTGATATATCACAAAGCCAAATGAAACAAAATCATATATATTAATGTATATGTATATAGAGGATTTGTTATTAGATAACCTACGATGGTTGATATAGTATAAAACCCAACAGAACCAAATCATATGATATTTAGTATATATGCATAGAAAGGATTTGGCATTAAATAACCTACAATGGTCGATATGATATAAAACAAAACCAAACCGAACCAAATCATATATCTTTAATGTATATATGTATACAGAGGATTTGTTACTAGATAACCTACAATGGTTGATATGCTAAAGAACCCAACAAAACCAAATCATATATTTGATATAAATGTATTAAGAGGATTTCGCATTAAATAACCAACAATGGTTGATATGCCATAAAACCCAACCAAACCAAATCATGTATATCTAATATATATATATATATGTAAAAAGAGGATTTGGCATTAAATAACCTACAATGGTTGATATGCCATAAAAACCAACCAATCAAATCATATATATTTAATATATATGTATAAAGAGGATTTGGCTTTAAATAACCAACAATGGTTGCTATGCCATAAAACCAAACGATACCAATCCAAACAATAAAAACATTGTTGGATTATTTTGAGATGCACATGTATTACATATATACAGCTCTCTGAGTTTACGTATATACACCCTCGTGAGAAACATAACCAGATAATTGTTGCCAATGCAAATTGCAGATTTTCTTCTGATTGCCATCTTTTCCAAGCGAAATATATTTGCAAGTTTGCTGTGATTTGATATTGGACCCTTGTAAATATCTCCTTGGTGTCTTGCCTTCACCGTTATTATTTTTTTAGAGTTGCTTCTATTACAACCTATATCTATCTATCTATCTATCTATATATATATATATATATATATATGTGTGTGTGTGTGTGTGTGTGTGTGTGTTGGTATTACAGTATGTTCAATACTATGCCTCAACCTACCAATTTCATTCCATTTATATATATTTTTCTTATCAGTCGAAACACACCCACCAACACATCTTTATTTTAGTCTGTTGTATCTGTGTATCTACTAATTTTAATCTTAATATATTTCCTGGATCAACTGAGATCAATACTTCGGTTGTTGCACGCATTTTTGCTACTTAACTGTCTTCACACCACAAAGGATTATATGTCTCTAGATATATATATATATATAGAGAGAGAGAGAGACAGAGACAGAGACAGAGAGGGAAACAGAGAGTAAGAGAATGCAATAGAAATATATCCCTCATTAACACAATCATTTGTGTGGCGCAAATGAATTCAGGCAAATGGCAAAAGTAGCTACACCTATCAAACGTCTTACCATTATTTATGCAGATAGCATGATTTACGATCATTACCTGGTCAGGATTAGTTTGTTGTTGAAACGTTGTTAAGACTGGATAATCTGTAAGTGCAACACAGAAGGGATTTTTTCGGGCTCAATACGCTGGAATGATACTGTTTAGGGTCAAAAATTCTATGAGCCAAAAAAAAAACACAAAAAAACCTTGCAATTCAATTAAATGAGGACAAAAGCTATCTGTGTAGTAGATTGATTAGCTCAAATGTTCTCTGTGTAGCCATTAAATGAGGACAAAAGCTATCTGTGTAGAAGATAGATTAGCTCAAAAAGTTCTCCGTGTAGCAATTAAATGAGGACAAAGGCTATCTGTGTAGTAGATAGATTAGCTCAAAAAGTTCTCTGTGTAGCAAATAAATGAGGACAAAAGCTATTTGTGTAGTAGATAGATTAGCTCAAAAATTTCTCCCTGTAGCAATTAAATAAGCACAAAAAGCTATCTGTGTAGTAGATAGATAAGTTCAAAAAGTTCTCTGTGTAGCAATTACATGAGCACAAAAGCTATCTGTGTAAAAAGTACTTAAACAACAGTTTTAAAAAATGTGCTCCGGTCAAAGGATTTATTCTGGTTGATCTACAGAAAAATGCTAAGTTATTTACTAGCTGGAGCTACATTGACCGCTTGCCTAATTTAGTAGCATTACTAGTACCCAGTCGAAAGTTGTAACAGAAAAACAATACAAAATGAATCTGGTAATTCAGGATACGAAATTTTATTTAGGTCTGCTTCTTTTACAGCAGCTGTTGCAAAGAGGGAGGTCTAATAGGAATAATTTACGTGGTGGTTCGATAAACTGAAAGAATAAACAGATGAAGACGGGACCTTTCTCCGCTAAACCTGTCGATTAAACAGTAGTTTTGAGTCCGTGATTCCTAAGAGTCCAGTATGGTCTCGCTTTCTATCCCGTCTGCCCTAGCTGTTCCTGTTTCTTCTGACCTCTGAGGCTTTGAATCCCTTTCTTATATGTGTCCTACAAATTATTCCATATGCAATCGTCAAATCACACATAATCACTACAACTTTAAGTGACTTGTCATTGCCAAAAATCAGCAGACATCTGTCTAATTGCTTATATTTACAATTGCTTGCGACGGATTTTAAAACTTGTCCAAATTTAGAATTTTCTTCTCATGGTTTGTGAGATATGTTTACGCTGAGCAAGGCTCATACGCCTTCATCTTTACAATTGAAAAACCCTGCAACTTGGAACTCAAAGTTTAGCGAGAAAAGGAATTTATTACTAGAATGATAAACTAATATCCCCACTTATTTTACAAGTTTATTTGCATCATGCAATTTAAAACGTGCTAGCTATTCCAGCCGCATCTTGTTACTACCATTGTAATATAATTTCGAAGGGATTTCGTTTTATATGTCTTGCCTTTCAGTTTAGTTAGGATGAGAACCTTTTGCTTAGCACATGGGTTAGTTAGGTGCAACATTAACGCAGGTGTTCATACGCACGCGGCGAGGATGTGTCATTCAGAGATGTCAAAATAAAAAACCCAGATAGGAATTTAGACCAGGGTATTAGGGTGACATCAAGCACCGGAAGTGTGGGCTGAGAGTTGAGAAAAAGCATTGAGTTGGGTTCCTGCCTGTGAAGAAGAAGGTTGACTATCAGAGCCGGGCGAGGCCAGACGACTTTGTGCGCTACAGGCGCCGTGCGTTGGTTGGGTTGAGAGCAGACGATGTGAAAGCAGTCAGCATAGAAAGATTGTGTCTCTCTCTCCTCATGTCAAAAAACCTTTAAACTCAAAAAGTGAATAAAAGTTTCGTACCTGATACACTTTCGTGAGTTTTTAGATTCCCTATGTCTATTTCAAATCTCCGTATATTATAGCTATGTAACACTATACCGTTTATCAGTTCCCCTGGAAAACCTTTTCGAAATTCAGGGTTTCGTTCTATGTATCAGTCACACAAATTGTTAATGTTAATCCAGCTAAGGGAAATTTTAATGCTACTTTTAAAAGCCTTTCTATATTGACCAGCACCTGTGTTATCAAACCTCTGTGCTGAGATTAGGGGTCGGTATCCAGCAAGTAATAGCTTCTATCAAGAAATGATTTTAGCATCAATTCCTGAAAACCCACCAAAACATTGATAACTCTTTAAGAGCAATACCTTTAGGCTGTATCCGAAATGAGAATTAAATGTCAAATGCCTTAAGTAAAGAATCTTACTCTCCTTTCGTTGATGAAATAAAACAAACAAAAAAAAACCCCAAACAAACTGCCCCCTTCTCGACAAAAAGTGAAGTAAAGAAATTATTCGAACACTGAAAATAAGAAAACAAGAAATTCAATCCAAAAAAAGAAAAAAAGTTTTGAATCGCAAAAACTCTGATAAATTTTCTCCAAGAACCCTCGAAGATGTTGCGTCGTCTTCCAAAAGCGATTGCTTTGTATGCATTCGTTGCTTTCAGGGGCTGTCTTATTTTCCAATTCCGGCCAAGGTTGTTAACCCATGACAAAGACAAGCCTCAAAGCTAAAAACTGTCGCTCTGTTAAATTTATGGGGGTAGACTGAGGGATCTATTGAACTAGAAAATCAGAAAAAGGAATGAAAGGAGCGAGATGTTGATGGAGAGTAATTCTTTTTTTATTCGTGTTGATCGTTTCTTTTGCCCCAAGCGCCTATTAACCCAGCGCATGCGTGGTATTTTCTTGTAAGGCTAAGACGAATGAAAGAGCCATACGGGTATGTAAAACGAACTAAAAAGAATTGAGATACTTGACCGACGGCTGAAGTAGGTCTGAGAAGTCTAATCGAATTTTGGATAATGGTTAATAGATTGAAATGGTGAGGGATTGCATTAGAGAGAGAGAGAGAGAGAGAGAGAGAGAGAGAGAGAGAGAGAGAGAAACAGGGGGTGGAGAGTCCGAAAGCCAGTCAGCCAGCTAGACAGACAGACTGGGAAAGGTGAGCAAGTGAAGATTCAACAGTAGGAAAAAAAAAATGAGAGAAAGAAAAAAACTTCAGAGATGAAAACAATAAGACATGGATGGGAGATAAAACTCTCTCTCTCACTATCTATCTATCTATCAATCTATATATATATATATATATATATATATTGTGTCCGTTAGTGTGCGAGCATGTGTGTGTATGGGTGTTTTAAAAAGTGTTAACATTTCTATGAGAGATTCTTTATGATATTACGATTTTAAAGTTTTCATAATTTCAACATTCCTGTCTGTACAATGTTAAGATCTTTTTCGTGTCCAAAATACCAGTTCTGCTTTTCTTATAAAGATACTACCTTAGAAATATCGTCTTTCTTTTAATCCTGCCCGAAGGAGATTACCAGAATATGTTCGTAATGAAGGGGAACATGTCAAAACTAAAATTATATCATAAAGGTAATCACATTAAAATGTTCAAATCTTTGATCTCAATATATATATATATATATATATATATATATGTCATCCACAGACAGACTGTTTTTTTCTATCAGAACTCTTCAGTGTGGCTAGACACGTAGGACGCTTGACGCTGTGATCGAAACCCGACCAACTTTACTGTTAGAATTAGTATCAGACTGCTCTGCCAATAAGCGTACCACGTCAGCTAGGGAATTATAAGGTATTAAGTAGCAGCATCAGCAGCAGTATTCGTTTGCTTACATTTTATACCTTATTTGATACTGGACTGCGCAATCCGTTCGAACTGCTTTTTTGTAAAATGCTAATTTTTTTCTTGACTAAAAATTCCAAGATTTTATCATTTCTTGTAGAACATTCTTTCGAGTGTGCCAATACACATGGGACCTATGTGACTGTTAATAACTCTACAAATAAAAATGTTGTGTTCGTTTTTTATTCAAACTTGAAAATAGTATTCTATAAAAACTGTTAATCCTTGATCACAATGCGTTGGACAATGGCCCAGCGGTTAGAGTGTTCGCCAATGGCCCGGGAGACCTGGGTTCAATCCCAGGTCGAGTCATACCAAAGACTTTAAAAATGGTACTTGATACCACCTTGCTTAAACACTCAGCATTATAAGGTACGGTTCAAGGGTAAAGTGGAGCAATCCTGGGAATGGAGTAGCGCCCTCCCCTACACCTTGGTGTAGTAGCTATCGAAAAGGGAGCCTTCGGGTCACCCTCGACTATGGTCGCTAACTTTACTTTACTTATTTAAAGACAAAATCTTTTAAAACTGTCTCAAAATAGATGCAACCTATTTATATGATAATGATTCATTACTGAGACAAGAAATTCAAAAAGAAAAAAGATTGCATGTCTTGAAAACTGATTCAGTAACAATTTAAAAAATTAATTCATGTCTGTAGATCAAAGGAAACATTTTTCACTAGACGTGATTCTGTAACATACCCATAATATACGGATATGTGCAATAGACATAGCGAATCCGAAATACACGACATTCACGAAATTGTTTCAGGTATGAAACTTTTATTCAACTTTTTGAGTTTAAAGGTTTTTCGACTTTTAAAGAGAGAGACACACAATCTTTCTATGCTGACAGCTTTTACATCGTCAGCTCTCAACCCAACCAACGCGAGGAACCTGTAGCGCACAAATTCGTCTGGCCTCGCCCAGGTCTGATTCTCGACTCTCTCGTTTGGAGACTGGAACTCAATTCACTGCTTTTTCTCAAATCCCCCAAATCATCAGCCCACGCTTCCGGTGCATGACGTTATTCATACCCTCTGGTCCCAATTCCCTATCTGAGGTTTTATTTTCACATCTGTGAATGACGCATCCTCCCCACGCGTGCGTGAACACCGGCGCTCATGTTTGCATCTAACTAACCCATGCACTGAGCCGAAAGGTTAACCGAAAAGCAAGATATACAGAACGAAATCCCTTTGCATTTATATTACAATTAAATAACTGCTATTGCGTTTGTCACTGTAATAAATCGTTACCATATTAATTGGTTGCATATATTATCATATAAATGAGTTACATAGATTTTGAAACACGTTTCTTTCAGGCAGTGGTCGGGTCGATACTGCTATATGGATGCACTACATGGACACTAACTAAATGGCTGGAGAAGAACCTAGACGGCAATTACACAAGAACGCTGCGAGCAATATTGAACAAGTCCTGGCGGCAACACCCTGCAAGGCATCAACTACACGGCCACCTTCCTCCCATCACGAGAACTATCCAAGTTAGACGAACCAGACATGCAGGACACTGCTCGAGAAGCAGAGACGAGCTCATAAGTGATGTCCTCCTATGGACCCCCGCATATGGCCAATCAAAAGCAGGACGACCAGCTCGAACATACATACAGCAGCTCTGAGAAGATACGGGATGTAGCCCTGAAGACCTGCCAGAGGCGATGAATTATAGGGAGAAGTGGCGAGAGAGAGTCTGGGATATCCGCGCTATCGGCATGACATTACGCAACCTAACAGAATTGAAATCTTGCATACAAAAATTAAATTCCCTATATATATATATATATATATGTTGGGTATCACAAACCTTTTCAGCATAATGAACTATTCCATCTGCCATATATGGCAGTAGCGGAGATCAGTTTGGGAATAAACCTACGAGTCAGACCAGAAGAGCCGTTCCTATTGTTGAAGTATATTATTACTCTATCACTAATCCTATGTTCTTATTACTAACAGTCTCTCTCTCTTGTAAATACACTTTCCTGTAAATATAACTATTTACCTCACATATCATGGTTTGTCTTATTATTACTATTTCTTGTGTTCACTAACCAGAACACAACAATATATATGTATATATATATATATATATAGAGAGAGAGAGAGAGAGTGAGTATTCAGTTTATGAATTTCACATATTCAAGTGTTTGATTATTACGTTCATTTAAGATGGATACAGTTCTTAGAATAAACAATGTCTTGCTACGTTAAAAAGTAAATAAAGATTTCTCAAAAAGAAACTGACTAAATATATAAAGAAGATATTTTCTAACCAACTATATACAAGAAAAAAAAACATACCTACCAGTGTGTCTAGCGTCCTTGTCCATCCCAACATATTGAGATTATAAAAGTGACTGTAGGACTCGGAATTACCCAGTCAGCTGGGGCTGTAGAATACACTGACTGCACATCTGCAGAGGTGCCTGTGGTGTAATTGTTATCGTCGTAGGAAATGAACACAGCGACACGAGTTCAAATCCTGGACGTGACTGATTGCATTTCACATAGCACTAATACCCTTGGGAAAGGTATGAATCCAATTATTCTCCCTCCAGCTATGGGTAAATAGTAGGACAGACTAGGTTCTTCAGCCTTGGTGAGGCAAGTAGTCTAGGAGAAGGAAAACTCTGAATTCAAACCTGTTAAACTCCGCTTAAAAATTGACCTTGTGTCATATCCTGCCCAAGCGGAGGGGTTGGTAAACAGGATCTGCTGAGGGTTAAGACCCCCCACTTACGAGTGTCCTGGATATGACACTAAACAAACTGATGGTGAGGTTCCAGCAGTGCTGGAACTTTGAGGAATGCGGATTACCCCTTCATTGCCATTGCTCCCAGGTCCACTTTGGCCCGGAGTGGTAGCACCTGATAGGGCCCTATCTATGGGTCAAATAGAACAAACAGCATACTTATGCTAAAATGAATTGAGTAAACTGAATAGCTTAAAATAGAAACGTTTTTGACAATTAAACCGTACTTACACTTAAACTGCGTGCTTATGCTTAACTGAATTATTTCAAATAGAACTGTTTTTCGACATTAAACCTGTATTTACACTTAACTGAATTATTACATATAACTGCTTGAATAGTTTGAAATCGAAATGTTTTTGACAATTAAACTGAACTTATGCTAAACTGAACTGTTTTCAATGGAACAGATTATATACATAAAAATGGATTTGGCGTTAAATAACCTACAAAGGTTGATATGCCATAAAACCAAACAAACCAAACTAGGACTTGGAAATAAGTGGACGATTGGAGACCATTCAAATTACAACATTATTGAGAACAAGAGTCTTGGAGACTTGAGGAGACCTGCTGTTAATCAAACTCTCTGTGAAAGACAATTAACTAACACTGATGTGAAAACTCTCAAGGAGTAAGTAACAATAATGATAAAGTTGAAAGAAAGTAAAAAAAAAACCCTCAATACCTGGTCCTTGTTTGGGAATTGAAAAAACTGTGGAACATGAAAGTAACAGTTATACCACTTGTACAGGCCCCAAAAGATTGGTAAGAAGACTAGAGTACTTAGACATGAGAGGACGAGTGGAGAAAATCCAATATACTGCATTGCTGAGATCGGTCAAAGTACTGAGAAAAGTCCTGGAAACTTGAGGAAATTTGTTGTCGCTAAGTCTCCAGTCAAAGACCATCAGCTTATGCTGGTGTGAAAAAAATCTCAAGGAATAACAAAAACAACAATAATACTAATAATGATAATAATAATAATAATTTGTCACTGAAATAAGTGGTTTCTCCTAAAAACACTAACAGGAACTCAAGACCTGGATGGGAAATTAAAATGGAAACGCAGATAAGAAATCTTTGACAACGAGCAAAAATGACAAACAAAGGAAATGGCCGGAACCAGAAGGTACTGGCAAAGGAAGGAAGATTTTTAAAAAATATCGAAACAAGGTGAAACAATACAGAAAAAAAACAGGACATTTCAAAGCAACGAAAGAAAGTTCTGCAACAAGTAGAGGGAGATGGCCTGAAGACATACCAACAAACGGATGCAAGTGAAGCTCAATAAATTTGGAGAAAAATATAGCAGCCAAGAGAGCATTACAAAAACTGAATTGAATAGCCACATGGGAAAAGAGAAGGAATTGAAGAAAAATCGGAAGCAAAAATACATATCGATTCAGTCAGAACAACACGAAAAAAAAAATCAAATTGGAAGTGATGGCATACCTGGATTCTGGTTAAAAAATTCACCTGCATCCATGACACACAAGGTCTCTACATGAACAGATACCTACAAGAAGCAGACGTATCCGAATGGATGATAAAAAGAAAAATCACATTGATCCAAAAGACACCCTCAAAAGAACCGCCCTAAACAACTACATACCTATAACATACCTATGATGCGGCAAATACTAACGGCACAAATAAGGGAAGAGTTAATGATTGTTACCCAAGAAATAGAAAGGATGCGGTAAGTGGAACAGGGGCACTGGAGAGCTACTCTACATCGATCAGCACATCCTCAAAGAAAGTAAGACGAGACAGAAAAATGTAGCTATGATATGGATTAACTACAAAAAGGCATGTAATATGGTTCCACAACGCTGGATAATAAACTGCCGAAATCATAAACATTATGGAAAAATCTGAATAGTGGAATTGACAGCAGGAGAGAATTACTTAGCTGAAGCAAAGATCCAAAGAGATATATTCCAGGGAGATGCTCTATCACTATTACTATTTGTAATAGCGATAATGCCACTCAACCAGATACTCAGAAAATGCGCAGCCAGATACAAACTTAGTAAATCACAGAAAAAGATGAATCACCTAATGTACAAGGACAACAAACTCTTTGGAAAAAACAAAACAAAAAGAACTTGAAGCCCTAATACAAGCAATGAGAAAATACAGACAGTTCCTAGGAATGGAATTTGGCGAAGAAAAATTCACTATGCTAATAATGAAAAGCTGAAAACGACATATGACGGAGGGATCGAATTGCCAAATCAAGAAAAAATTAGTACGCTTAAAGGAAAGGAAACTTACAAATACTTGGGAATATCTTAAGCTGACTTCTTCCGACAACTAGTGATGAAAGCAAAAATAAATAAATAGATAAACAAAATAAAAGAATATCTTAGGGGAAAGCTACTCGAATCAATACTATATAGTGGAAACTTAATATAAGGGGCTTTCCCCGTTAGATACTAGGGACCATTCTCGAAGTGGACCACAGAGAACTTAAACAAATAGACTAGAAAACAAGAAAACTAATGACCATGCCAAAGGCCTTACATCCCAGAGAGAACGTTCACAGACTATATGTGTCAAAGAAAGGAGGAAGCAGGAGTTGCCAGGATTGAAGACGCATCGATACAATAAGTCGAGGACTACATAGAAATGTGCGAGGTGGGGACTGATTACAGCCACTAGCAATAATACTAACAACACCAGGACGAAAATAACAAAAAAAAAAAAAAAGCTGGAAGAAAAACAACACAATGGACATTTTAATTGACTCGTGACATTTCATACGTGAAAACGTGGACGAGGCTAAGAAAGGGAAAGCTTCAGAGAGAAACAGAATCAGCTCTAATAGCAGCACAAAACAACGCCATAAGGACCAATCATATCAAAGAAATAATTGATAAGATGCAACTAAACAGCAGATTTAGGTTATGTGTTGATAGAGACGAAATGATTAATCACATTAAAAGCGTAAATTAGCACAGAAAGAGTATAAGACTAGACACGACTGGATGGAGAAGATGATCCACTGGGAATTATGCAAGACATTTAAATTTGACCATATTATTAACAAATGGTTTATACACAACCTAGTGGTACGAATGTATATTTAGTAACTCAACAATACACTAACTATATAAAACAGAAGTGTAGCGTTTTTTGTGTTCATCTGTATGCCTGTATACATGCTATTAAAGAAAGAAAGAAAGAAAGAAAGAATGAATGAATGAATGAATGAACGGAAGTGAGATCTCTGACAATTTTTGTTGTAATATTTAAAGAAAAAAAAATTAAGAAAGAAAGAAAGAAAGAAAGAAAAAAAAGAAAGAAAGAATGAACGGAAGTGAGATCTCTGACATTTTTTGTTGTAATATTTAAAGAAAAAAAAATTAAGAAAGAAAGAAATAAAGAAAGAAAGATCTCTGACAATTTTTGTTGTAATATTTAAAAAAAGAAAAACTAAGGTGAAAAAGAAAGGAAGAAAGAAAGAAAAGGAGATCTCTGACATTTTTTGTTGTAATATTTAAAGAAAAAAAAATTAAAGAAAGAAAGAAAGAAAGAAAGAAAGGTGAGATTAATAACGTTTTTTATTGTGATCTTTAATGAAATAAAAAATGAAAGAGAAAAAGAAAGAATGAAGTAAAAAAAAGAAAGAAAGAATGAATTAATGAATGAACGGAAGGGGAGATCTCGAACGTTTTTTTTTTTTTTGTTGTAATGTGTAAGGAAAGAAAAAAATGAAAGTGAAAAAAAATGAAATAAAATAAAAGAAAGAAAGGAAGAAAGAAAAAACGAAAGGGGAGATCTCTGACGTTTTTGTTGTAATCTTTAAAGAAAGAAAAAAATAAAATAAAAAAAGAACAAAACGTGTGATTTATAATTTGCGACATCGGAAGAGGAAAGAAAAGAAAGCAGACAAGTTGTCGGAAAAGCAGGCTGACGTCACAACGGAATAGTTTCTTCAGTTTTTGAGTTTGTCTGCTTGGCAATGTATCTTTTGAATCTACTTTGACAGCAAAAAGGAAAATAGAGAAAGAGAGAGAGAGAAAGGGAGAGAGTTTAGCCATAGGTGAAATGGTTATTATTGTTTAGCGAGAGGGAACCATTTTGTAGGAGTGATATTTGTTGGAGATTTTTGTTGTTTCCTCGCTGAGTTTGTAAGGTCCCTCGCCAATAGTTGTTAAGAAATAAAAGGAGGAGGATGAAGAAGAAGTAAGATGGCGAAGGTCGAAATGTGTGTTTATGAATAGGTTTTTATTTGCAGCATGGAATATTTGGGTTTGCTTTTGGTGCTGCAAGACTCATGAAAGGTTGTGAGTATTGAAACGAAATTGAATTATGAGAAGTTGAGATGGTTGAGATGGCAGCGTGTGTCGTTGGACGTGTGAGGGATTGTGTTTTTTGCATTTTTGACGAAAGACATGTTGCAGTTACAGGAATTGAACTTTGGATGTCACCGTGAGTTTCGTGTCTGGTAATTGGGGAGAGTCGGCGTTATCTCCATGCGTGTCGAGAGTGGGATTACGCTCAGATCGACATAGCCAATTTTGGGGTGACATAAAGTTGTGCCTGTGCAAGGCATGTTGAATGCATCTAATTTATATTCAACTGGGATTGCTCGTAAGGAATCCATAAATTAGATGGGTTCCCTCGTGTATCCATGTTGCTGCTGCAGCTAGAGCCGCAGTAAGATATCTGTACTGGGCGGCATTGTCCAGCTAAAAAGCATCGCTATTGAAGAACGGTCAGTGTGACGTCTGCACTGGTCGGCGATCTCCAGCCAAAGAGGATGTGTTTGGCAGCTCACCCGATTTGGTGGCCGGAAATGAATGTCCGGAGTGAATACGATGAGTCATCCTGATTGGTTGAAATTAAGTGTCGAATTAAATTGCGCGCCAAACCAAAATACGAATTTTTTCCCTTCTCTACAAGTGTCTCTATTTATTTAAGACACTGACAATTTAATTTTTCTGATAATTTTAAGTTTGTTACATGAAAGTTGTGTTTTTTTATTACAATAACACACGAGATACTTTTCACTTATTGATTTATTCTTTTTAGATTCAGAAATCTTTTTAATTTGGATTATAAAAAAGATATTTTATATGAAATTCAACCGTCATTATTGACGGGTGTATTCTTGTAAAAAATAAAACAGGTTTCTTAATTAATAAATAACAGCTTCAGTATCAGTTGTCTTAATTTCTTAGACGAACCTTGATGATTTTTATCATTAAGGGTTTGTCTCTATCTTTATTGTTATTTCCACAACGTTTCCAGCAGGACACATGACATAACGGTTGTAGGCGTTGGTTCCCTAAGCTTCTAAGAAGACAATCATCTGGAGGTTGCAGGTTCAATCCTGACTACAGGCGAGTAACAATACAGGAATACTTAACACTTGTACCCGGTTATGGCTAACGGAATCGTAACTTACGATCCTTGTGGATTCAATAAAGGACGTAGTCCGAAGTTCCGTGAAGGTTCCCGTGTTCGACAAACACCTGAAGAAGGCCGGAGGACATATCGGCCGAAACGTTGTGGAAATAACAATAAAGAAGTAGACAATAGTCCGAAAACCCTTAATGATAAAAAGCTTTAGTATCATGATATAGATATAGTGAAAAAATGTTTATGCCCATATGAGTACGTTTGTCATATAATTTCTAACTGCCAACATATGTTTAATATCTTTGTATCCAGTGAAGTTTCTGCTTAGTCTTTGATTATTAAACTGAATGGCTTACAGTCTATACTGTAGGAAAAAGTTTAAATATTTCGTCGAATTTTTATATTCTCTTGTAATGTCAGCGTTTCAAAATTTAGATAGGAGTGTGTTCATAACATAAGAAAAGTATAATTTGGTTAGAAATTTCGCAAAACTAATTTTTTCCCCACATACTAATAATACCTTTTGAAGTTTGATTTCCAGGTTCTAAGTTAATTAAGTTATTATACTTTTTAAAAATAGTTACAGGTTGTTGAACTTTAGAATCATTTTGTACACTTTTTCCAATAATATTTTGACAGAAATGGTGAATAGGTTTGGTTTAGCTTCTTGGTTTAATGGTATATAAACCTTCATGGGTAATTTAATGCCAAAGCCATCCTTCTAGAAGAACATTAGTGATACTATTTAATCCCTTGCTGAGAGGATAAGGGGGTTCATACCTTTTCCAAGAGTATTTGTCCAGAAAGTGAATGTAATATCACGACTGGTGTTCGTACTCGCTCACCTACGATGCCGAAAGTCCAGCGCTTTAACCATTATACCCCGTGGACACCAAGCCCCGAATGGTGAAAAGGTTCAGACTTAAAAATCAAAAGACCATAAAGTGTTAGATATTGACCTCGGACAAGCTGTCTAAAGAAGAAATGCACCTGTGTAAATAACAGGTGCATCCGGTCGAAGATATCAGGGGATCAGGGGATAAGCTTGACTGTCGACGGTTTGAATTGAGACCGAAATGTGACGCTAGCAAGAAGTAGGTGGATGTCAAATTATTATATAACCCCGGCGACAGGAAGTTCAGATCAGTTGGAGAGAAGATGCTGGAATAAGAACCATGTCCTAGCGGGGGCTGGGCCCCCAGACCCCACCTGTTGAGTAGCCCAGGAGAACGGGAAAAAATACTGTTATAGCCAAAAAGAGTTGGTGGGGGGCTCTATATGTTGCAGTTCTGTTCAGTCTCCAACTCACCTCACACACACAATCCTTTCAATAAAGTGAGAGGTATATTTTTCTAAAGAACTGTGTCTGCTCGTCTCTATTGTGTTGGATATGTTTCTGCATGTATATGTATTATGTGGCTATACAACAAAAGGAACTAGCGTATAAATTTTAATCATATTTACCCAACCTCTCCGCTTGGGCAGGATATGACACAAGGTCAATTTTTTAAGCGGAGTTTAGCAGGTTTGATTCCAGAGTTGTCCTTCTCCTAGACTAGTTGCCTCACCAAGGCTGAAGAACCATGTCTGCCCTACTATTTACCCATAGCTGGAGGGAGAATATTTGGATTCATACCCTTCCCAAGGGTATTAGTGCTATGTGAAATGCAATCAGTCTTGTCCAGGATTTGAACTCGTGTCGCCGTGTCCGTTTCCTACGACGATAACCATTACACCACGGGCACTATAAATGTTAATATCTTATTAAGTACACTGTACAAAAGAGGTGAATAAAGAAATAAGAATCGAAATTAAACACAAGTATTGCATAACCATAATACAGATAGATGAAATGTTCACATGTATAGAAAACCCGAAACACTGACGACTTTCTTTAGTTCAGGTAGGAAACGTTTATTAACTTTTTGGGGACTTTTAGTTTTTCGACATGAGGAGAAGAGACCTATAATTTTTACTATGCTGACTGTTCCTACATCGTCCTTCAGTCAACTCCCCTGCTGAACTGCCCTCGCCCAGAGTCCAATCTCAACTCACTGACCCAACAAACGCGCAACGCATCCCGTAGACCACAAACTGGAATCACCTCGCCCAGCTTCAAATCTCAACTAACTGCTTTTTTAAAAAATCACCAAAATTCCCAGCCCATCGCTTCCGGGCATGACGTCATTCACACCCCAGTCACGTTTCCTATCTGGGATTTTTATTATGACATTTGAGATTGTAACATCCTCCTCGCACGAGCGTGAACACCTACATTAATAGCCGAACAGTTCTAAGGCTAACCAAACCGAATGATATGATATAACCAACGAAAAATGATAATATAAAAAAAATCCTTCCGCAATTATATAACACAAGTGCTAACAAATAAATAAAGTCACCTATATTATTAGAGATTTTGCACTTAATAGAGTAAGGAAATTTGTATGGAAAAATATGATTGATTGCTTAATTACTTTAAAAGCTTTCCACCCGTCAGGAGATACTTTATGCTACAATTGAGAACTGGTTGCTTAGTTGGTAGGTTTTATGGGTGTGGGGAGATTTGGTTTAGTTATAATTTGTTTCGTATTTTGTTGTGGGTTGTTGATTTTGGGTTTATGTATCTGACTCTTTTGTTTTTCTTACCCCATTATCTTGTTGCCGTCTTCTTTGACTGTGTACCCATTCATAAACTATCGCCCCCAGGTTCACTCTGTGCCTGAACGGGGGCACTCGATAGGGTCCTATCTATAATAAAATAGAACGGTTTTACATTGAAACTGAGTGCAAAATTGACTTATGCTCAACTGAATTGTTTCAAATAGAATTGTTTGATCGTTGAACTGTGTGTAAAGAAATGACTGATGTTTAATTGAATTGATAGAGATACATAGCAATACTTAGAACCATTCAAATTTATTGACTCATAGTAAATTGAAATGTTAGAAATAGAACTGTTTGATCGTTTAACTGTGTGTAAAGAAATGACTGATGTTTAATTGAATTGTTAGTGATACATATCAATACTTAGAACCATTCAAATTAATTGACTCATAGTAAATTGAAGTGTTAGAAATAGAACTGTTTGATCGTTTAACTGTGTGTAAAGAAATGACTGATGTTTAATTGAATTGTTAGTGATACATATCAATACTTAGAACCATTTAAATTTATTGGATAATAGTAAATTAAATTGTTTGAAATAAAACTGTTTGATCGTTTAACTGTGTGTAAACAAATGATTGACGTATTATTGAATTGTTGGTGATGCATAGCAATACTTGGAACCATTCAAATTTATTGACTCATAGTACATCGAATGGTTAGAAAAAGAACTGTTTGATCATTTAACTTAGTGTAAACAAAAGACTGACATATTATTGAATTGTTAGTGATACATAGCAATACTTGGAACCATTCATTTTTATTGACTCATAGTAAATTGACGTATTAGAAATAGAATTGTTTGATCGTTTAACTGTGTGTAAAGAAATGACTGATATCTAATTGAATTGTTAGTGATACGTAACAATACTTGGAACCGTCCAAATTTATTAACTCATAGTCAATTGAAGTGTTAAAAATAGAACTCTTTGGCGTTTAACTGTGTGTAAAAAATGACTGATGTTTAATTGAATTATTAGTGATACATAGAAATACTTGGAACCATTCAAATTAATTGACTCAGAGTAAATCGAAGTGTTAGAAATAGAACTGTTTGATCGTTTAACTGTGTGTAAAGAAATGACTGACATATTATAGAATTGTCGGTGATACATAGAAACACTTGGAACCATCCAAATTTATTGACACATAGAAAATTGAAGTGTTAGAAATAGAACAGTTTGATCGTTTAACTGTGTGTAAAGAAATGACTGATGTTTAATTGAATTGTCGGTGATACATAGAAATACTAGGAATCATTTAACAGGGTGCAAACAAATGATTGATAGTAAATAGAATTGTTATGATTGGATAGAAATAGGGAAAACATTTAACTGGGTGCAAAAAATGACCTCAGGCTCTTTTAAAAATGTTATCTAAATATATGTTTAGAAATACTATATTTAATATTTATCTATAAAAAGATTAGATATTAAATAACCTACAATGGTTGATATACCAGAAAATCCAACCAAACCAAATCATATATATTTAATATATGTGTCTAAAGAGGATTTGGCATTAAATAACCTACAATGGTTGATATGCCATAAAACCCAACCAAACCAAATCATATATATTTAATATATGTGTCTAAAGAGGATTTGGCATTAAATAACCTACAATGGTTGATATGCCATAAAACCCAACCAAACCAAATCATATATATTTAACATATGTGTCTAAAGAGGATTTGGCATTTAATAACCTACAATGGTTGATATACCATAAAACCCAACCAAACCAAATCATATATATTTAATATATGTGTGTAAAGAGGATTTGGCATTAAATAACCTACAATGGTTGATATGCCATAAAACCCAACCAAACCAAATCATGACACAGGATGTAACCTTGAAGACCTGCCGGAGGCGATGAATGATAGGGAGAAATGGCGAGAGAGGGTCAGGGATATCCGCGCTGGCGGAGCGACATGATGATGATGATGATGATGATGATGTGTCTAAAAAGGATTTGGTATTAAATAACCTACAATGGTTGATATGCCATAAAACTCAAGTAAAACAAATAATATATATTTAATATATATGTATAAAGAGGATTTGGCATTAAATAACCTACAATGGTTGATATGCCATTAAACCCAACCAAACCAAATCATATATATTTAATATATGTGTCTAAAGAGGATTTGGCATTAAATAACCTACAATGGTTGATATGCCATAAAACCCAACCAAACCAAATCATATATATTTAATATATGTGTCTAAAGAGGATTTGGTATTAAATAACCTACAATGGTTGATATGCCATTAAACCCAACCAAACTAAGTCACATATATTTGATATATATGTATAAAGAGGATTTAGCGTTAAATAACCTACAATAATCCTATTTATACATATATATTACACATATATGATTTCGTTTGGTTGGGTTTTATGGCATATCAAGCATTGCAGGTTATTTAATGTCAAATCTTTTTTATAAATATTTATTGAATTTATAGAATTTGGTTTGGTTGATATGCCATAAAACCCAACCAAACCCACCTACAAGACGTGAAAATGTACGAGGACTGATTAATGGATAAGATCCTTAATCCTCGTTAATTTGTTATAGACTGATTGAATAAATGAATTGATATCAGAATTAAGTAAATATATTTTCTTTCTAAATGACAATTTTACTTTTCAACATAGCCATTATTTACAGCCATACCGTCTTGAATATCAGTATATGTCCTTTTGTTTTCATGATGATAATGTTTAACACATAAGTCATCCTCAATGGAAACAATAGACGTATAGTTTATAAAAGAAAAAAAAATGAATGAATATAAAATCCGATCAACAAATTTGAAATTCTTAGTTCTTTAAATTGAGAGAAAAGTTTGCTGAAAAGCAAAAATATGTTCATGTAAGGAAAGATAATATTATTAAAAAAGTAGATATTTTTAGTCGATATAGATTTAGATTTTAAAGATGAAGGAGAGTAATACTTGCTTTCTTAAATTAAGGGACGTATTTTGGGGGAGAAAGTTGTTAAGAAGCTAGACGGCAATTACACAAGAATGCTACGTGCTATCTTAAACAAGTCCTGGCGGCAACACCCCACAAGACACCAACTGTACGGCCACCTGCTCCCTATCACGAAATCTATTCAAGTTAGACGAGCCAGACATGCAGGACACTGCTGGAGAAGCAGGGACGAACTCATAAGAGATGTACTCTTATGGAACCCCACACATGGCCGTGCAAAAGCAGGACGACCAGCACGAACATACATTCAGCAGCTATGTGAGGATACGGGATGTTGTCCTGAAGACCTACCTAGGGCGATGAACGATAGGGAGGAGTGGTGAGAGAGGGTCAGGGATATCCGTGCTACCAGCACGATATGATGATGATGATGATAAGTATGCATGCTAAATGATTCAAGCTGCTAGCGAAATATTTTTTGTAGTAGAAGAAACAGATTTATGCTGCTTTCTTAGTTAAATGACATAGTGTTATATGCTCACATAATAAATATGCTTATATACACATATACATATTCATGCAGTATCACAACGACACCATAAATAATTAAACAGACGCACAATGATAATGTCGCAGGAATAAACGACGCACATAGAAAGACGCAGGAAGACTTCTTTATAAAATATTTTACCTCTCACATTATTTGTAAGGTTTCGAAAAGGGTTACTTCATGTTTGCGTGTGAGAGGGAGCTGAGAGACCGAACATAACTGAAATATTTTGACCCCGAAGTTATGGCCGTCAGCGTTGTGTCTTTCTCGTTCTCCATAGCTGCTCAACCGGAGCCCTGGCTTTCCTTACTAAATCTCGTCTACCTCCTCAACTCTACTCGCCTGTCACCACTGGCTCGTTAAACCCAACTGAACGTAACTCAACTGTCCTCTGTTCAATTCGTCGGCCTTATATTACCTTCAAACTCCCACGCAGTGATATGGACACGCCTCCGCAACTCCTTCCGATATCTAGCGACCGGGATGTGTCACTTCCGCTTTCTTTGGAATGGCCTGTGTGATCGTCATCGAGCGGAAATAACTGTCATCCAGTTCAGAGGTCACTCTCTTCCGGTGCGTCAGTCTATGAGAGTATAATGGGATTTTTTTTTACCTCGTCCCATTTCATCAGCCAATTTCCGCCCACGCGATTTCCTCTCATAACTGCCATCAGAATGTGTCACTCCCTTCCGGTGCATTACCTTGAATGGCATTTTTGGCCGGGTCAACAGGTCAAAACATAACAATAGCCACCATTGTAAAAGAACAGTATTTGTACAATTTAAACCAATTTGGGGTGATAAGAGGGTTCATATCTTTCGCTAGGGTATTGGTCAGAAAGTGAATGAAATAGCGTGACTTGAATTCGAATTTACTCCCTGAGAAACACAGTCCAACACAAAAGACATTTAACTCACAAAAAACTATATCGGGTCACTTGGTTGAACAGAAGATATTTCATCAAGTCCTCACTTATCAAGAAACAATATTGACATTAGTATATCCATTGGAACCGGCTCAATGCGCCGATGGGTAGAGTGTGTAGAGTGTTCACCAATGCCCTGGAAGACTTAGGTTCAATCCCAGGTCGCGTCATATCAAAGACTTTAAAAATGGTATTTGATACCTCCCTGCTTAAAATTCAGCAATTTAAGGTACGTATCAAGGGTAAAGTGGAGCAATCCAGGAAAAGGAGTAGCGCCCTCCTCTACACCTCGGTGTAGTAACTATTGAAAAGGGAGCCTTCTCGTTACCCTCGACTAAAGGGAGACAGCATTACTTACTTATATCCATCGGAGACTAACACTGAAGGAAAGAAACGAAACACAAGTTCACCTCATTCATACAGACGGAATCATATACAATACATAATATACACACAAGAAGTATTGAAAAGAATGCACAGATGTATCCTTGCCCAGTCGGCTGGGGCTGTAGAATACACCGACTGCTTATCTGCAGAGGGGTAAGACCCTCCCCCATCTAATGATTGTCCTGACACTAAACAATCTGATGGTAAGGTCCCAGTTATGCTGGGGCCTTGGGGAATACGGAGCACCCCTTCATTGCCATTGCTCCCAGGTCCACTCCGGCCAGGCATTGTAGCACCTGATAGGGCCCTATCTATGGGTTGAATAGAACTAACAGCATACTCATGCTAAACTGAAGTATTTGATTAAACTGAATAACTTGAAATAGAAATGTTTTTGACAATTAAACCATACTTACATTTAAACTGCGTGCTTATGTTGAACTGAATTTTTTTAAAAATAGAACTTTTTTTGATATTGAAACTGTATTTATGCTAAACGGAATTTTTTAACATAGAACTGTTTTGAATATTAACCGTGTGTAAAGAAAATCTGCACTTATACTAAACTGATTTAGCTGAATTAGAACTGCTTGACTAAACTGAATAGCTAGAAATGTTTTTCCCAATTAAAATGTACTTACATTTAAACTGCATAATTTGATAAACTGAATAATTTGAAATTGAACTATTTTTGACATTGAAACTGTACTTACAGTAAACTGAATTGTTATACATAACTACTTGAATAGTTTTAAATAAAATGTTTTTGACAAACTGTGTACTCATGTTAAACTGAATTGTTTTGAATAGAACTGATTAGTTACGTAAAATAGATTTGGTGTTAAATAACCTACAAAGCATGATATGCCATAAAACAAAAAAAAACCCAACCAAACCAAACAAATGTATTCCAGCTGGTAATATCTGCCTCAATTATTTTATTAACAAGCAGTATGTGAGAGCGGTACAAAAACGGAAATACTTACTCGATACTGATAGGCGGTAAAATACACAGAGCCATTTCAGCTTCACGTTTCTATTGCGAAGCAAGAGACAAAATCTGCAGAGTTCAATGGACAGAATCAAAAAAGAGCTAGAATTGATTTTTAGGATTGTGTTGTGACTTTCCATGATCCAGCTAATAGACACCTATTCTCTAAAGGATACATTTATTTATGTCATTACTCCTGCAAAACTGAGACATAAATCTTTTCCCCAAAATTGTTTGCTTTTTAGGAAAAACGTAGAAGGTTATTACAGACATGTCATCTGATGTATTTCCACGCGTAACTCTTCGTAAATTGCCATGACGTTTTTATGCTGCCTCATCAATGACGACAGTAATGACGTCAGTAGCAGCGGTAACAATTGTTGTTTGTCCACTGCTGGAGAAATGTCTATTCCGATTCCTTGTATGATAAATTTAACGGGGCTAATCTCGGTTATATGTTTAACAAGCAAATATTACTCCAAGCAAAATCACGCATACGTTCCCGAAAATCAGGAATTGCCTTTTGTTAAATGTTTGGGCTAACTCTAATAATACGCATGATATCTAAGGATATTGCAATAGAATGAATATTAAAAGCTCATTATTATCGTGGAAATCAATGAAGCGAATGATATCATTCTGAACATATAAAGCTAAATACACAGCGTTAACTAATTCTAATGAACAGGTAAATATCTGAACAATTATCTTCCTTAAATAATTAGCATATCTAGTAGGGTATTAAATAACAGTCCCAGAAACCCATTCTTGACCTCTTTTTGCCTCTGATTTTTGAACGGCTGAGATATTGTCTAACCCGGAACTGATAAGCGAAATGTTCTACTTCCCATTCGCATAATTTTAAGAGTATTCACCAATGGTTAAGTGGACCGGGGTCCAATCCCAGGCGGAGTCATACAAAAAACTCAAAAAATGGTACTTGGTGACATCTTGCTTAACGCTCAGAATTATAAAGTATAGATCAATGGTAAATGGAGTAATACAGGAAAAAAAGTAGTGCCCTACCTACATCTCCGTGTAGTAGCTATTTAAAAGGGAGCCTTTGGATCATCCTCGACTACAGTCGGCCAATTTAACTTATATTACATATACTTTTCAAATGAAACTCTTTTTCCTCTTTTTTATCCCTTTTTACATACTACTTGTTGATAGAAAAATATTTGTTAATTCTTACCTATCAACAAGGTTTTCTAAACAGCTCAGAGATTCTTAAAAATTATTTCTATGAAATGTTTATGCCCCAGTGAAAGTTATATGCCTAGCCGCCGCTCGCATAATGCAAAGCTCTTCGAAAGAACTGAGCACTCTGGTTGCCGATAGGGTATAAAAATGTAAACAAACAGACGCAGCTGCTGTTGCTACATAAATACCGTAACAATTCTCTTAGCCAAACGTGGTACGCTTGTTGGCCGAGCGGTCTGAGATTTAGTCTAACGTAAAGTTAGATGGGTTTCGATCCCAGCTTCGAGCGTCCTACGTGTCTAGCTACACTGAAGAGTTCTGATAGAACGAAACAGTCTGTCTGTGGATGACAATATGCATATATATATATATATATACCAGCCAATATATATATATATATGCATCATTTTCATAATCATGATCATTATCCTCATCCCAGCGTAGTGAAAACGTATATTCATTTAAGTTTCTCTCGCTGTCCCTCTCAAACGCCCACCAGAAATATTTTCTAGATGACACTTACTGTTATCAAACAGTTAATGAATATAAAATTTTGTTGGTGGTACCATGTGTAGGATTCAATAACAAACGGTTTCTTTTGCGTTCGTCCTTGCTTCAGCAGCTTATCTTTCTACCCTTTCATAAATGATTTGTGGAATGGAGAGTAAGTGACCGAAGAGCTGCTGATATGTGGGGTGCTGCATCCCGGATTTGTTCAAAACAACTTGCAGAGTCCCATTTAACATTTTCTCAAATCGTTTCGTTAACCTCAAAGGAATAAAAAGATTTTCGTGTTTTTGTATTCCTTTAAGAATTTACCATATTATTGGTCTTGAAAAAATATTACTACTGATAACCATTTAGTATTTTTGAGTAAAGAATCAAACCAAAATTATTTATATTTACCAGATATTAGGAGTCATTCTTTTGTTTTTATATACATTATCTTTCCTAATATTAATTCCCCACTGAGTGGATAATTTGTCAAACGATTTTAAAGATAATGGTTCACACACACAGACACACACACATATATATATATATATATATATATATATATATATATATTCAGTTAATAGGCATATTTTGATCTTTCAACGAGAATTAGGACTAGCCCGGTCGGCTGGGTTTATAGAATACACCGACTACATCTCTACAGAGGGGAAGACACCCCAAGAACTACTTATACAAAATAATCTTATGGAGGGGCTCCAGTAATGCTGGAACTTTGGAGACTGTGGAGTACCTCAATACTGCCATAACTCCCAGGTCCACTCAGTCCTGGAAAGGTTGCTTGCTCTCAAGACGAAATGAACATTACCAGTAACCTACGGCAACCTAGCTGTTTCAGTTTGTTGATTGTCTCTAGAGATGTCATAATAAGACGCGGCTTTTTCTTAATTTACACCAACGATTTCAGTTAATTGGAATGATGACAAGTCATTTCCTTGAAGGAGAAAGAGAAACGAATTTCCGTGAAATCAGAGTGCAATGTTGGTGTAAAAGACTTCAATAAAGAACCGTCTTTTCAGTTATGTTAGTTTTAATTACTTCATAAAACTATAACCCTGCAGTCTCACACTTTAACTAATACGCTATCGATTTTATTTCCTTTTAAAAAAACATGTACAGTTTTTAAAAAGTGGGCACAAGGCCTGAAATATTTTGAGGGGAGGGGGAAGGGGAGAAAACTGAGCTATTCAGTAAAGATTCATAGCTGTTCTAGGGAGCCCTAGCAAGCAACAATCATCATCAGCTACTCTTTATATTAATATATTCTTGCGTCTTCTTGCGCACAACAGTCACCACAATACCTCATTTGCTCAATAAAAAAAGACCTACTTAAAAACCTCGATGAGATGAAATGATATATATACAATTGAACTGAGTGTGATGGGGGATTGGAGAAAAAAACCCCAAGAAAACAAAAAATAAGGCCCGTTTGGTTCCCCTCCCATCCCCCCTTTATGGTGTGGAGAGCCGACTATTTTCCGGCCTTGAGAGTTGACCGAAAACAAGCCGGGCTGTCCCTATGGGGGAAGAAACCTATCCTAATTGGGATAAAAGAAACAGAAAGGGGACAAGATGGAATACAGTAGTGTGGGTTCAAGATCCTCAGAAAAGGGGCTGGCTGATGCTTAGGGAGGAAAAAGAATAGGGAATGGGGAGGATCTTGCAAGTCTAACAACTAACAGAAAGGGAAGATGACATCTCTCACACAATTAACTCGGGGGTCAGGAGGTCTAAGAAATGCAAGAGATCCTACTTGCTCGGGGTGGGATCCCGGAGGACCCGGACCGTCGCTGCCATCGATACTTCCTTGATTCAGAATCGAGTTTATTTACAAAGTCTTTATGACATTTACTTCATAAATGACAACAATTCTAATAATACTACATTTATATATATATATATATAATCATCATGTCGTGCCACTAGCACGGATATACCTGACCCTTTCTCGTCACTTCTTCCTATCATTCATCGTTTTTGGCAGGTCTTCAGGGCTACATCCCACTCCTCACATAGCTGCTGAATGTATGTTCGAGCTGTTCGTCCTGCTTTTGCTTGGCCATATGCGGGGTTCCATAGGGGTACATCACTGATGAGTTCGTCCTTGCTTCTCCAGCAGTATCCTGCGTGTCTGGCTCGTCTAGCTGGGATAGTTCTCGTGATGGGAGGCAAGTGGCCGTACAGTTGGTGTCTTGTGGGGTGTTGTCGCCAGGACTTGTTCAATATTGCTCTTGTGTAATTGCCGCCTAGCTTTTTCTCCAGCCGTTTAGCTAGCGTCCAAGTAGTGCATCCATATAGCAGTATCGACACGACCGCTGCCTGGAAGAAACTGCGTTTCATTTTATCGGTCAGCTCTGATTTCCATATGATCGAGAGTCTATCGATAGCTGTCCATGCTTTCGTTAGTCGTGTGTCGATATCTTTTTCGGTTGATGAGACGCTGCTTCATAGGTAGGTGAATTTGTCTACTAGTTTCAGAGAGGTTCCCTCTAGTATGGAAATGTCGCCTGTTTGGTTGTAACACATATATTCAGTTTTGAGTGCATTGACTTGGTGGCCAATGCCTGCGGCTTATATGTATATATATATTTTAAAAAGATAGAGAATCTGACAGGTCTACGCGGACTCTTTAGAGGTCGTGTATGATCTTTCCTCTCCAGTTGTTGGGTCTCATTCGGTAGGCCGTTCTATCTCTAGACGGTTCTGTCGGGTGTGCCTCGGCACTGGAGATTTCCTCTGGCCTCATGGGACCGTCCCCAAAAACTTTAACCCTCTTCGGAGGGGTTGGGTTTATCGCCGGCCCCTGAGGCGACCCGAAAAGGGGAATGCCGACGGGGTCCGAGGCATTTTTGGAACTACCTGACGCGTATCTGCTCTTGCCCTGCGAGAGGACCCACCTTAAACGGCCTTGTGCCACATTTTCACGCTGGTGGGGCGTAGGATAAATAAGGTAGTGAATCTGTCAGAATGGATAGAAATATCGGGAAAATTGGATAAATCAAACACTTAATTCAAATTTAGATGTGTCATATTTTGTTCGGCTTTATTTCATCTCGAATTTCTTCAGACATAGATTGTTTTCTAAGTTAACTCTAATTAAAAGAATGTGAGGAGAAAGGATTAGATTTTGTAGGGAGTATAATTGTAGCGGGAAAGCTGGGGGTATTTGAAATCGAATGTATCAGGTTTCAAGATTTTTTTGAATTGAAAGTGGAGATATATTTTAGGGAGCTGATAAGAAAAAAGCTGGGAATAGTTTGGGTGAAAGGGGTTTTGGCATATCTTGTTCCATGTAAAGATATTGACTATATTGTGATTTCGCAAAAAAAAAAAATATATATATATTGGGGTGTCTAGGTTGAATTTAGGATGAGGAAAGGAAAAGAAGTTAAGTGATACGGTAAAGGAAACGGAAAGGAAAAGTAGAATGGCACTAGAATATCATATGCGCATATGGCGCAGCGAATAGAGGCGTTGAGTCTCTACGGTTCCAGGTGAGCGTTGTCAGAAGATAGCGGTTTCAAATCCTACCCAAACCGACCAGAAGCTTACTTGGTCAAAATGTGGTGCGATAGACAACAACTATGGAAGGCAGTAATTACTGGAGATACGGTTACAAGACTAATCATTCCTATCCGAGGTTACGGTAAAAATTACCTGAAGAAGGCCAGAGGTGAAATTTGGCCGAAACGTAATGAAAGAAGAAACAAAAAAAACAAAACAAAAAAAAACTACCAAGATGAGGACAAAAAAGTCCGCAATAAATAAAAGTTAATTCTCAGATTAAGAAGCCTCATCTCAAAATGATTCCAATTAAAGACAATGTATATATATATATATATATAATTTGTATATATGCGTTTTTCAGTCCTAGGGTGTATGTGTATATGTATGTATGAGCAAACGGATTGTAAGCTATCATGCATTTTGATTAGATGGTTCTATCAAACTAAAGATTTCGGAACATCACTCTTCCGATTCGATGAGTATTTTTATCTATCTATCTATTTCTTTTAGTCTGCTCTCATATGTATATTTATCCTAAACATGGAAAAGTTGAATTTTTTTACACAGCAAATATATGTCAACACACACACACACACACACACATATATATATATATATATATATATATATATATATATCATTAATATCGTGAAAAATCAATCAATAAAATTCATTTCACCAAATTCTTAACTGAAACAGAACTGGATTTTTTTAACCATTAACATCGGGGAAAATATTTCATCTTAAGTAAGGTATTTAAGGAATTGTAATATATATATATATATATATATATATATATAGTCATCCACAGACAGATCTGTTTCGTTTTATCAGAACTCATCAGTGTGGCTAGACATAATAGCTTCCCGTAGCTGGGATCGAAACCCGGTTGTCTCAAAGGCTAATCCAAGATTCTACCCCCCAGCCATGAGTAACCAGCAGCAGCGAAGTAAATTTTAAACCGTTATGAATCACAATTACTATTGTTTACATACATCCGCTTAACGGCTACCGAGAGCTCAATTCATATAAGAGCCTTGCATAAATGCTAGTGGTAACACGATTACTTCATTCGCTTGAGAGCTCAACCCTACGGGGGTAGGGGAGCACACACACACACACACACACACACATATATATATATATATAGTCACCCACAGACAGATCTTTTTCGTTCTATCAGAACTCATCAGTGTGGCTAGACATACTAGCCTCTCTTAGCTGGGATCGAAACCCGGTTGACTTAAAGGCCAATCCAAGACTCTACCTCTCAGCCACGAGTAACCAGCAGCAGCGAAGTAAATTTTAAACGGTTATGAATCACAATTACAATTTTCTTGAGAGTACTACTCCTTAAACCTAGTTGATTACTCTCTTACAAGAATGACAGAAACTAACAAGAAAGTTACTGGAAATACAGAAGAAACAGCCTTCAAAAACAATGGTGAAATTTACACCTAATAATTCATTAAAAAATATTTCTTATCTTTCAAAAAATCAGTTTGTTCTATCTTTAATAGATAAAACAATTGGTTTTATAAAAACAATGTATTGAATGACATTTCTTTTTAAGCCGGGGCAAATACCTGATGTAGGAAATAGCTCAATTCATTAAAAATCACTTAATACCCCACTAAGCAATAAAATGCTGGACTCTGTTGAGAAGACGAAATGTTTTGCTCGATGTTAACGGTTAAAAAGAAATCCAATTCTGTTCGAATTTCCCTCTGGTAAACCAGTTACGTAGCTGGTGAAATAAACTTATTGTGGATTATATCATGATTTTTTAAAAATATTTTTGATACATTTTTTTATATATATATCAATTAGTCAAGTAATGAGATCTATGTTTGGATTATTTCTTTGAAGTCTATTCGCAGACTTAAATGATATGGTGTATGTATATATATAAATATCTATATATATAGGTGTGTGTGGGTGGCATCATCATCTTGTCGCGCTACCAGCACAGATATACCTGACTAGCTCTCGCCACTCCTCCCTATCGTTCATCACTTCTGACATCTCCTCAGGGCTACCTCCTGTATCCCCACGGAGCTTCTGTATGTAGGTTCGAGCTGGTCTCTCAGTTTTTGCTCCGCCACGTGAAGGGGTTCACTGGAGAACATCACTTTTGAGCTAGTCCTTGCTTCTCCAGCAGTGTCCTGCATGTCTGGTTCGTCAGACTTTGATAGTTTTCGTGATAGGAGGTAGGTGGCCGTATAGCTGCTACTTTGTGGGGCGTTGCCTCCAGGATCTGTTCAATATTGTTCGCAGCATTCTTGTGTAGTTGCCGTCAAGCTTTTTCTCCAGCCGTTTAGTTAGCGTCCATGTGGTGCATCCATATATCAGTATCGACACTACATTTGCTTGGCAGAAACTGCATTTCATTTTATCGGTCAGGTCTGACTTCCATATGATCGATAGTCTTTCCATAGCTGTCCATGTCATTGTCAGTCGCGTGTTGATGTCTTTTTCGGTTGATGAGACTCTGCTTCCTTGGAAGGTGAACTTGTCAATTAGATTCAAGGAGCTACCACCTAGAGTGGAAATGTCGCCTGTATTCCGTTTTGTGTGCATTGACATGGATCTAGGCTTCTTTCTCTGTAACACCCCTCTCTCTCTCTCTATATATATATATATATATATACCTATATCTGTTTCTCTATCCCAGTTCAAGTCATTATATGCCTATCTTTCTCAATGCATTCTTATATTCATCCCTTATATAATTTCCTTTCTTCTGTCATTTTACACACGCTCATGACATTCAAAACACTAAATTTGAAATATTGAATTGTTGAAGAAGTAAATTTGAAATTGTTTCATTTTTTAAAAAAATTGTTACACACACACACATACACACACAAATATATATATATATATATATATATATATATATATATGTCTGTGTGTGTGTTGTGCTCATAGGAACCATCTTTTTTTAGCATATTTTATTGAAAATAAGATATAATGACCTTTTTATTTTATTTTATTTGTCTTTTTTCCCCTTTTGGTTGAAACCTGATTAAAAAACAATTACGACCTCTCGTTCAGAAACGAAAAAGGTTGAATATAATCCTAAAGAGAAAATTCTTGTATGCTATTTTCACTAGAATAGAACCCCCGCTATATATATATATATATTGTCTTCCACAGACAGACTGTTTCGTTGTACCACAACTCTTCAGTGTGGCTAGACTCCTACGATGCTTGAACCTGGGATCAAAACCCGCCCAAATTTACGTTAGACTTAGTATCACACTTCTCGTACAACAAGCGTACCACGTCGGCCAGGGAATTATAAGTTTTTATGTAGCAACAGCAATAGCAGAGTTAGTTGGTTTACATTTTATACTTTACCGGATACCAGAATGCTCAATTCGTTCGAAAAGTTTTGCATTATGCAAGCGGCAGCCGGAAATTCCTTCGCCAGAGTGTTCAACCCCCATGAGGGAAGCATCAATTCAATGGCCTGGTTAAGATTTGAAAACATATTGTGATCTCTCTCTCAATATATATATGCATATATATTGGTCCGGGATACCGGGGTTCAATCCCTGGTCAAGTCGTACCAAAGACTTAGAAAATGTACTTGATACAACCTTTCTTAACACTCAGCATTATAAGGTAAGGTGGAGCAATCCAGGGAATTGTTTAGCGCTTTCTGCTACACCTCAGTGTAGTAGCTATTGAAAAAGGAGCCTTCGGGTCACCCACGACTAAGTTTTCCGTTTTTACTTTCTATTCCATCTACTTTACATCTTTTTCTAAGATCTTAAATAGTTATGTACCGCTTCTTGTATCTATTTTAAATAAGATGTGAACTTTTTTAAATTTATAATTTTACATATATATATATATATATATATATAGATAGATAGATAGGTATTTATATATAAGTGTGTGAGTGTGTGTGAAAGATACGAGCAGCATACGATAAGTTTCCAGACTTTTTTCGTATGGGCATTTTTATTGATAGCTGCAATGCACTTGTTGCACCGTTCCAACTACTTCTGGAAGGCCCCAAGAAAGCCCTGTTGTGTCAGCGTGTCAATGACCTTCGTCACAGCCTCTTTCATCTCCTCAATTGTTTCATAACGACAGCCTCTGGGCTTAGGGAATAACCAAAAGTCACAGGGAGAAAGGTCTGGACTATAGGGAGGCTGAGGAATGCCTATCTTGGTCAAATAGTCTGTGACAAGGATGGAGTTGTGGACTGGTGCATTGTCCTGGTGGAAATGCCACTGACCCGATTTGAAGAGTGCTGACATCTTCCGACGGAATCTCAGGCTGAACTCCTTTAAAACCTCAACATAGTAACCCTAACCCTAACTCTGGTGTATTGACTTCCTTAGTCCTCCCACACTTCTCATCATCCCTCACAAATTCCTTGTCTTCCTTGAATCTTTTATGCCACGCAAAAAAATGGTCGATTCATGCAAGATGGTCCAAAAGCAGTCTAAAGCATTCCATACGTTTCCGTGGTATTTTTCCAAGTTTAAAACAGAATTATTTTGCATATCGTTCTTTTAAAATGTCAGATTGCATTTTTGAAATTCGCAAGATGTGACAATTAGGCTTTAGTAGGGTGTATTCCGATTCCTGCTGTAGCTGTTCATTTGAACCTGAAATCATACAAATTAGTCTGTCATCTCATAAGATGTATTTCAATAACATAATGAATTTTCAAGTGTCTACGACTATTTTAAATGCCATAAGAAAAAAGTCTGGAAACTTATCGTATGCACCTCGTATAAATATATATATATATATATCATCATCATCATCATATCGTGCTGGCAGCACGGATATCCCTGACCCTCTCTCGCCACTCCTCCCTATCGTTCATCGCCCTAGGCAGGTCTTCAGGACAACAACCTGTATCCTCACATAGCTGCTGAATGTACGTTCGTGCTGGTCGTCCTGCTTTTGCGCGGCCGTGTGTGGGGATCCATAAGAGTACATCCCTTATGAGTTCATCTCTGCTTCTCCAGCAATGTCCTGCATGTCTGGTTCGCCTAACTTGAATAGTTTTCGTGATAGGGGGCAGGTGGCCGTACAGTTGGTGTCTTGTGGGGTGTTGCTGCCAGGACTTGTTCAGGATTGCACGCAGCATTCTTGTGTAATTGCCATCTAGTTCCTTCTCCAGCTGTTTTGTTAGCGTCCATGTAGTGCATCCATATAGCAGTATCGATGTGACCGGAAAATATGAAAACTGTGTTATCTATTAATTTATGAGACAAATTTTAGATTTTTAGATAAGATGTAAGACAATCTACGCTGATGAGATAATCGTAAACTTTGGATGGACGGTAAATATGTTTCGAGACATGGATTCGGAAGTCTCACATACGATAAGATGAAGTTAAACATTTTTTTACCATGACTAAAAACACACTCGATACAAAACTGGGCCTGTCCCGACATATCTATTCAATAGCACTGTTTTACGTTCGATGTTTTTACAAGCAAAACACAGGCTACCACGAAGAAGGATTGAGCTTCACTCTGATTAAATGGCTGACGTGGTAAGCAATTTCGATTTTCTGTGTGCAATTACATTTACAGGGTGGAAAGATAAAATTGTCGTCCTAAAGAAAATAACACTACAGCTTTATTTTAATTTGAAAAAAACAATTCAGGTAACTTGATAATGTTGTAGAGCTGACATCTACAGGGTGGAACGATAAAATTGTCGTCCTAAAGAAAACAGCTCTACAGCTTTATTTTAAAACTTTTATCGAAAAAATCCCTTCAGCTAACTTGATTATGTAGTAAAGCTGACATCTACAGGGTGGAACGATAAAATTGTCGTCCTAAAGAAAACAACACTACAGCTTTATTTTAAAACGTTTATTGAAAAAATCAATTCAGCTAACTTGATAATGTTGTAGAGCTGACATCTACAGGGTGGAACGATGAAATTGTCGTCCTAAAGAAAATAACACTACAGCTTTATTTTAAAACTTTTATTGAAAAAATCAATTCAGCTAACTTGATTATTTAGTAGAGCTGACATCTATTCAATGTAGTCGCCTTCAGCTTCAATCACCCCCTTGATACGGATCCGGAACTGGGAGCATGCCTTTTCCACAAGCGCCGGCGAATACTCGGCGGTTGGCGGCGATCAGGCTGGCTGTAGTGCTGTAGGAAGTCATGTTGGTGATGTTCTCGACATATGACCAAACGAAGTAGTCAAGCGGGTTCAGGTCGGGGAAGGAGGGGGCTGTAAGAGAAGGATTCAAAGTCGTAGCACTCCTTCTGAAGAGAAGCCTAGGTCTCTTTGGACTTGTGGGCCAGCGCCGAGTCCTGCTGCCACACTCAGGGTCAGCCTCTGGCCACTTGACTGCACCAGTGGATCACCACGCTCTTTGACACATCCAAGTACACTTTGGTGTTGACTTTCAAGCCGACTTCGAAGATGTGAGGTGGCATGATATGGCCCTCACTTGAAATCCTACCAAAGATCATAACCGTAGCCGGAAACTTTGTTTTCATCACACTGGGCACATTGAACCGTCCGGATTTGCATTTTGAGGGTGCTGGCAATAGTCCTGTTGTCATAACTTGTATCGGTTGAGAACATGAGTTGTACAGCGGTTCATCTCCGATCTCGTTCGTTGAATATTGTGTCACTTTCAGACATGATAGAAGGCTCCTCTCGCTCTTGGGATTTGTTCACAACTAGCCAACTAGTAGATGGTCTGCAACAACAAAAGAAAACCGGTTTTCATTAAACGGAAATGGAATCACGTCGTCTTTTCTAGGGTGACAATTTTATTGTTCCACCCTGTAGAAGGCTTCTATCGCTCTTGGGATTTGTACACAACTAGCCAACAAGTACATAGTCTGCAACAAAAAAAAGAAAACCGGTTTTCATTAAATCAGAATGGAATCATGTCGTCTTTTCTAAGGCGACAATTCTATCGTTCCACCCTGTACCAAAAGAAAAAAAGAAAACCAATTTTCATTAAACGGAAATGGAATCATGTCG
>OY757941.1:12533369-12580869 GCA_963585895.1 Sepioteuthis lessoniana
TTGAGTGGCATAAGAGATTCAAGGAAGGCCAGGAGTCTGTGAGAGATAATGAGAGATGTGGGAGTAGTAAGGAACTCTTCAAATCGGGTCAGTGGCATTTCCACCCTGATAATGCACCAGTCCACAACTCCATAATTGTCACAGACTATTTGAGCAAGATGGGCATCGAGACAGTCCCCCAGCCTCCCTATAGTCGAGACCTTGCTCCCAGTGATTTGTGGTTATTTCCTAAGCTCAGAGGCTGTCGTTATGAGACAATTGAGGAGATAAAAGAGGCTGTGACGAAGATCTTTGACACGCTCACACAAGAGGACTTCAATGGGGTCTACCAGAAGTTGTTGAGGAGATTACTTCGAAGGAGATAAGAGTTTCATGTGTGTACTATCAATAAAAGTGTCCATTTGAAAAAAAAAGTCTGGAAACTTATTTAATGATCCTCGTACCGAGTATTTTGGTAGTATGTTTAACACAGTAAGTGTTTTCTGAATTTCGCTCAGGCTCCTAAATATTTCTTCTTTTACACAGATATACATGTGTTTTCTAAACCTAGAGATATATATTTTATTTTACTACACCGTCATTTTAAAATGCATGAAGGATTTTGTTTTTTTATTTGTAAAATCACTGCTGTAAATTATCCGAGCTTTAAATGCAAAAAGACAAATATCATAATTCAAAGAAACAGCTGATCTGGCTCAAGAGAAGTTCATTCTATTGGTCTTTATTAGAAAGTGAAAACTTAAGTTATCGTAAAATAGAATTCCTATGAGGATGCAAAGAACCATAGATAAGGACTTCGATGAAATTTAGAAAAGAAAGTAATTAAAACTTAATACAGGCAGAAGGGGGAAGAGAGAAAAAAATGTCGAAAGCCATGGGAAGCATCATTGTGGAAGTAAATGTGTACGAACAAACCCCACTGTCGGTTCAACGTCATGTTAAACCAGGCCCTGGGTGTATGAATTCTATGGTTCAACTGCCAAGATCAAATAGTTGGATCAGGGAACTACTGCTGGCCATCTCTAAGGGTGGCTTCTATAGATGAGAATAAAAACAGCCATTGAAAGATTACTATGACCTCAACTCAAACCACCTGTCCAAACCTCATCGCTTTTCGCGCGGGTAAAAAAAGGGGCGCATCCTGCAGTTTGATGACCTGGCCGCAGTTTTCGAAAAATCAGCTACAGTGCTCAAACATTAACAAAAACTACTAAAATGCAAACGCACAATACAAATAGCGACATTTAAATTTAGAACTTTAAATAGAATCGGCCAACTACTGGGGCTGACAGCATCGGTGGTAGATCATAATATAGACATAATATGCGTTCAAGAACACACATACATTCATAACGAAGACATTAAATATCACGATACTGGCAATTGATGGACGTTAGCCACTGTATCTGCATGGAAAAAAACTATCAATGTCACCATAGGAGGTGTAAGTGTGCTTATAGAACCACTGGCCCTAAAATCTGTAAATATCAAACGAGAAAGTCATTAACACGCGGCTAGAAAATAGATGGACGGTTATCCATAGACTATCGGTCATATGGAAGTCAGACCTGACCGACAAGATAAAACGCAGTTTTTACCAAGCAGTGGTTGTGTCGATCCTTCTATAGCGATGCACGACATGGATGCTAACTAAACGTTTGGAGAAAAACCTTGACGGTAATTATACAAGAATGCTTAGAGAATGAACGAGTCCTGGAGGAAGCATCCTACAAAGCAGCAGATGTACGGCCACTTACCACCCATCAATAAAACTATTCAAGTTAGACGAAGCAGACAAGCAAGACACTGCTGGAGAAGTAGAGATGAACTCGTGAGTGACGTACCCCAGCAGAACTTTTCGCATGGACGAGCAAAGGCAGGACAAGCAGCAAGAACCCACGTACGACGGATCTGTGCCGATAAAGGATGTAGCCTTGAAGACCTACCGAGAGATATGGACGATAGGTTCGGGTGGCGGGAGAAGGTCAAGGAGATCCGTGCTGGTATTGTGACATGATGATCATATATATATATATATATATACATACACACACACACACACATATATATATATATATATATATATATAAATATGTGCATATATATATGCATATATATGTGCATATAGATATATATATTTATATATATATATATGTATATATATATATGTAAATATCATCATCATCATGTCGCGCTGGTAGCATGGGTATCCCCGACCGTCTCTCGTCACTCCTCCCTATCGTTCATCGCCCTTGGTAGGTCTTCAGGTCAACATCCCGTATCCTCACATAGCTGCTGAATGTATGTTCGTGCTGGTCGTCCCGCTTTTGCATGGCCATGTGTGGGGGTCCATAAGAGTACATCTCTTATGAGTTCGTCCCTGCTTCTCCAGCAGTGTCCTGCATGTCTAGTTCGTCTAACTTGAATAGTTTTCGTGATTGGGGGCAAGTGGCCGTACAGTTAGTGTCTTGTAGGGTGTTGCCGCCAGGACTTGTTCAAGCATATATATATATATATATATATATATATATGCACATATCTATATATATATATACACACACACATATATATATATATATACATACATACACACACACACACACACACACACACACACACACACACACACACACATATATATATATATATATATATAGTGCACAATACAACTTTAACCTAGTGAACTTATGCGATGAAAAAACCAAATCCCCCCCCCGAACAATAGTGAAATATGTAGATAATCTTACAAAGTTTTATAACGAATTCAGAAGTCAATTTCATTTCTTCATCAATTGATTACCACCCTATAAGTAAGTAAGTAAGTTAGCGACCATAGTCGAGGGTGACCCGAAGGCTCCCTTTTCGATAGCTACTACACCAAGGTGTAGGGGAGGGCGCTACTCCATTCCCTGGATTGCTCCACTTAACCCTTGAACCGTACCTTATAATGCTGAGTGTTAAGCAAGGGGGTATCAAGTTCCATTTTTAAAGTCTTTGGTATGACTATACCTGGGATTGAACCCAGGTCTCCCGGGCCATTGGCGAACACTCTAACCGCAGGGCCAATGTCCCGGTTGGACATCCTATATATCATAAACTTTAAAAATCAATCACTTAAAAAAATCATTATTTTAAAATCAATTACAAGAACTGACATAAAAATCAGAATAAACAAAGACCCGCCCATCGAGTGTCCTGGATATGACACTAAACGACCTGATGGTGAGATCCCAGTAAAGCTATGTCCTTGGGGAATACGCACCCCACCTTCATTATCATTGCACCCAGGTCCACTCTAACCCGGCTTGGTAGAACCTTATAGAACCCTATCTACGGGTTAAATAGAACTAACGTTATACTTATGCTAAACTGAATTGTTTGATTAAACTGAATAGCTTGAAATAATATTTTTGATGATTAAACCGTACTTATATTTAAACTGCGTGCTTATGCTAAACTGCATTATTTTAGATAGAACTGTTTTGTGACATTGAAACTGTATTTACTCTTAACTGAGTTGTTTAACTTAGAACTGTTTTGACATGTAACTGTTTTTAAACAAAATCTGTACTTATACTAAACTGAATTAGCTGAATTAGAACTACTTGACTAAACTGAATACCTCGAAATAGAAATGTTTTTCACAATTAAACTGCACTTAGATTTAAACTGCATGCTTATGCTAAGCTGAATTGTTTGAAATTGAACTTTTTTTAACATTAAAACTGTACTTAAACTAAACTGAATTGTTATATATAACTGCTTGAATAGTTTGAAATAGAAATGTTTTTGACAAACTGTACTCATGCTAAACTGAATTGTTTGAAATAGAACTGATTATTTACACTAAAATGGATTTGGCATTAAATAACCTACAAGTGTTGATATGCCATAAAATCCCGCAAACCAAACCAAACCAGAATATACAAATTAATACAACAACAAAGGCAGAATCGCTAGAGAAACCTTACATCTAACAAACTCTTAGATTTCAAGCCTATATTAGGAAAATGAAAGCAAAGTTTCAGAAAAAGCCGAAAGGTTGAAATGATATTACCAAGACTGCGTATTGGTCACAGAAGAATTACACATTGTTTCTTACTGAAATAAGAAGAGCATGCCATTCTGCGTACCCAATAAAACCTGTTTTCACTGAATGCTCTGAACTGGCTCCTACAAGATAAAGCTTTTACAACGCAAGCTGTAAGAAAGAACTATTTAAAAAAAGCTGAAGTGAATGCTATAATGTCCTTCCTAAAAGCAGTGGCCCTATATCGATAAATTTAAAGACCTGACCAATAAAGATATAAACAATACGAAAGTTTATAAAAACAAATAAGAATCTGGAAATTACTGAATAAAATAATCCATTCAGAAATGTTCACCATAAAGAAAAATCTGAAGAGATGAACTCATTGGAACATATAATCTTTGAATAAAATGACTTGATTCGGAGTTGAATGACCAGAAAAGAGAGATACACCGTAAAATAAAAGAACCGACCAAACGCCTCACAAAATCACCATGTTTTCAGCCCAAATTATTTCTTCTCTTTTCAGTGCTATTAGCAATTCATGGATAGCAAATTCTTGTCATATACCTAACTAAATAGAAAATTAAAAGATAGATATAAATATTTTGACAGTCTAGGCATAAAATCATTAAATACGAATCTTCCTTAAATTGGAATCATTTTGAGATGAGGCTTCTTAATCTGAGAATTAATTTTCCCTTATTGCGGACTTTTTATCCTCATCTTCGTCGGGTTTTTTTTTGTGTTGTTTCTTCTTTTACTACGTTTCGGCCAAATTTCACCTCTGGCCTTCTTCAGGTGATTTTACCGTGACCTCGGATAGGAATGCTGAGTCTTGTAACCGTATACCCAGTAATTACTGCCTATCGCACCACGTTTTTTGACCAAGTAAACTTCTGGCCGGTTTGGGTAGGATTTGAAACCGCTATCTTCTAACAATGCTCACCTGAAGCCCTAGAGACTCAACGCCTCTATTCGCTGCACCACGGGCCCCGAAGGGCGATCAAGGATGGATTTTTTTGGTCTTATAAATCCAATTATTTGTTCTCCTTATCTGGTCTTCCATAGTCGGGTACGTACCGAAATTTGTAATTGTCTTTAATTGGAATCATTTTGAGATGAGGCTTCTTAATCTGAGAATTAATTTTTATTTATTGCGGACTTTTTATCCTCATCTTGGTAGGGTTTTTTTTTGTGTTGTTTCTTCTTTTACTACGTTTTGGCCAAATTTCACAGGTTATTTTACCGCGACCTCGGATAGGAATGATGAGTCTTGTAACCGTGTCCCCAGTAATTACTGCCTTCCATAGTTGTTGTCTATCGCACCACATTTTGACCAAGTAAACCTCTGGCCGGCCTGGGTAGGATTTGAAACTGCTAACTTCTGACAATGCTCACCAGGAACCGTAGAGACTCAACGCCTCTATCTGCTGCGCCACGGGCCCCGAAGGGCGATCAAGGATGGATTTTTTTGGTCTTATTATCCTTATCTGGTCTTCCATAGTCGGCTCCGAACCGAAATTTTCTCATTATCTTTAATTGGAATCATTTTGAGATGAGGCTTCTTAATCTGAGAATTAATTTTTATTTATTGCGGACTTTTTGTCCTCATCTTGGTAGTTTTTGTGTTTTATTCCTATCCGAGGTCGCGGTAAAATTACCTGAAGAAGGCCAGGGGTGAAATTTGGCCGAAACGTAGTGAAAAGAAGAAACAACACAAAAACTACCAAGATGAGGACAAAAAGTTCGCAATAGATAAAAATTAATTCTCAGATTAAGAAGCCTCATCTCAAAATGATTCCAATTAAAGACAATTACAAAATTCGGTACGGACCCGACTATGGAAGACCAGATAAGAAGAACAAATAATTGGATTTATAAGACCAAAAAATCCATCCTTGATCGCCCTTCGGGGCCCGTGGCGCAGCGGATAGAGGCGTTGAGTCGCTACGGTTTCAGGTGAGCATTGTTAGAATATAGCTGTTTCAAATCCTACTCAAACAGACCAGAAGTTTACTTGGTCGAAAACGTGGTGCAATAGACAGTAATTACTGGATATACGGTTACAAGACTCAGCATTCCTATCCGAGGTCACGGTAAAATCACCTGAAGAAGGCCAGATGTGAAATTTGGCCGAAACGTAGTGAAAGAAGAAATAACACAAAAACTACCAAGATGAGGTCAAAAAGTCCGCAATAAATAAAAATTGATTCTCACGAATCTTCCTGTAAATAAATTTGGAAGATCAGTTCAGGTTTGTTTAAACGCATATAAACCTTTGTGGGTTATTTAATGCCAGAGCTGTTCTCCTAGAAGAACAGTTGTGGTTCTATTTAACCTATAGTTTGGAGGATAAAGGGTTTCATACCTTTCCAAGTATATTTGCCCGAAAGTGAACGTACTAGCGCGACTGGAATACGAACTCATTTACTACTATTCCGCAGTCCATTGCTTCAACCATTACAACACAAGGATACCCCACTATTCCTTTAAGGAAAGCTTATACTGTAGTACCATTACCTATCAAGAAAATTATCTAATTTTTCTCATTATATACTAAACTTAACTTCTTTCAGTGTAAGGATATTTTTTTATTAATAGAAGTCCAGTTTTCCTCTGGGTTCACCTTTAGCGATGTTATTACTTGTTTTTTTTCTTGAATTTATTGAATTAATTAACTTCATAATTGCTGAATATTTCATCTACTTCTGACATATAGATAATATATTTTTCGTATATTCCTAAAATGCAGAAGATAACAAAAATTACGGACGGATTAAATTAAACAGAATCAACGAAAGAATTTACCAACGAACAAGAACACAACGCCTTTATTTTTTATATATAAAAGTCGGCGACTTTAGTCGAGGGTGACCAGAAGGCCCTCTTTTCAATAGCTACTATACCAAAATATACGTGAGGGTGCTACTTTCTTCCCTGGAATGCTCCACATTACCCTTGATCTTTACCTTATAGTCCTGAGTGCCAAATAAGGCGGCATCAAATACCATTTTTTGAAATTTTGGTATGACTCGACCTTGGATTGAACCCCGGTCTCCCGGGTTGTTGGTGAACACTCCACTCATTAAATGATGAGAAAAAATTAGAATGTAAAGTTTATCATTAATAGACTAAGAAAAATGACCATATCTTATCATGATAAGTGAAACAGTAAAGTTATCTCCCTTTAGTCGAACGTGACCAGAAGGCTCGCTTCTCGATGTCTACTACACCAATATGTAGGGGTGGGTGCTATTCCTTTCCCTGTATTGCTCCACTTTACCCTTGATACGTAACTAATATCGCTGAGTGTTAAGCAAGGAGGTATCACGTACCATTTTAAAGTCTTTTGAATGACCTTAGCTGGGATTTAACCGAGGTCTCCCGGATCATTGGTGAGCAGAAAAAATGTAATAAGGGGTTTCTACTTTAGAGCCCATAAATGTTAGTCCCAAATTTCAAAATGATGTACCCAATCTTATAGAAAATTACTTTACAAAACTACAGCATTGTTATTATATTCGAGCTCAAATCTCTTCACTACATATAATACCAACATTATTGGCCCAGCAGTTAGAGTGTTCGCCAATGGCCCGGGAGACCTGGGTTCAATCCCAGGTCGAGTCATACCAAAGACTTTAAAAATGGAACTTGATACCACCTTGCTTAACACTCAGCATTATAAGGTACGGTTCAAGGGTAAAGTGGAGCAATCCAGGGAATGGAGTAGCGCCCTCCCCTACACCTTGGTGTAGTAGCTATCGAAAAGGGAGCCTTCGGGTCACCCTCGACTATGGTCGCTAACTTTACTTTTTTTACTTATATTGCATTGCAATATATCCCTACCCCTTTTATATTCATTGTGATTTTGGTCTTCTATACTATTCTCGGTTAAATACGTTTACAAATCAAATCTTTATCTAATTCCCTCGACATGCAATGATAATGTTTTGTTCTTTAGTTATAATCACCTACACATAGATGAATAATCTTTTCTGACAATAATGTAGCATTATAAGATACACAGACGACTAACATCCTGTAAAAACAACGAGCTGCGCATGTACCTTCATATACACATGCACTATAAACCACTCACACATACACACACACAATGATACGCTACTGCAACCCACATAATCATACACCCGTACGCACACACACACACACACACACACACACACACGATCACGCTTAAAGATTCCTACAAAATTCCATCGGTTTTTGTATTTTTCAACTTTCGATTCATTTCATTATGTTAACTGCCTGATGATTGCAGTTTTGAAATAATCCATGAAACGCAGGGACCACTGACTAAATGCGATGGCATTAAATATATAAATAAAACATATATCAATTTATTATTATTATTATTAGTAGTAGTAGCAGTAGTAGTATATATATGTTGTAATTTTTCTTTTTTAAACATTCACTGATGAAGTTTAGGACCTTATTAATGGGTTGCGTCACTGCATTTATTCGTCTCTGTTTGTCAGTCTGTCTCTCATTCTCTCTCTCTCTCTCTCTCTCTATCTATCTATCTATCTATCTATATATATATCATCATCGTCATCGTCATGTCGCGTTGCAAGCATTCCTGACCCTCTATCGCCACTTGTCTCTATCACCCATCACTCCCGGGGGTCTTCAAGGCTATATTCCGTATCAGCACAGAGCTGTGGTGTACAGGTTCTCGCTGGTCGTCCTGCCTTTACTCGTCAATGGGAAGCAGTGCAAAGGAGTATATTGCTTATGGGTTCGTATATATATATATATATATATATACGTGTAATGAACAAATTCGTCCTATGAACTCCCACAAAAATGTGTTTTCATCACGCTTTGTGTCTAATAAATGACTACGAAATTTTACCAATGCTGTGATCTCGAGTAATTAACGACTCTTTTTTTGGGTGAAAATTGAACTTAAAAGGTCGTGGCTGCACGAATACAAACACACACACACACACACATAGACACACAGGGTTATTTAATGTCAAACCCAGCTTTGCTAAAAAAAAATATGTTATTATTTATACGCTAGCCTGAAAGAGAAGTGGGTTCAACTTTTTACTAATGTTATTACTCCAAAAGGGAACGTAATGACACAACTAGGGTTCGAACTCGCATACTTCGATGTTGCAGTCCATCACGTTAGCCACCGAGCTAAACGAACGTCTCCAGCAAATCTCCAAATTACTGACAAAAATGAATAGATAATCGTGTCTACTATGTTAGTATATAGTTTTTTCTAGCTGAAAACCTGCTTTGTTTAAGAGGAACTGTTGCTTCAGAAGCAAGCTAGTGTAATTCCACTCCATGCACTGTTTTTTTTTTCAACTCAAGCTTGTAATAGCAATCCATTCTTTAGCCAGTTTGTAAACATATCTTTTTTTTTTTTTTTTTTTACTGAAGCCTGATCCTTTTTTCTGATCACAATTATTTGGTAAAACTCATAGAGTTTGGAACGTCACAAATTGATGGACATTAGCCACCGTATCTGCATGGGAAAACTCTGTTAATGCCACGATAGGAGGTGTAAGTGTGCTTATAGAACCACTGGCCCTAAAATCTGTAAATATCAAACGAGAAAGTCATTAACACGCTGCTAGCAAATAGATGGACGGTTATCTATTGGCTATCGGTCATACGGAAGTCAGACCTGACCGACAAGATAAAACGCAGTTTTTACCAAGCAGTGATTGTGTCGATACTGCTATAGGGGTGCACTACATGGATGCTAACTAAACGTATGGAGAAAAAGCTTGACAGTAATTATACAAGAATGCTTCGAGAATGAACGAGTCCTGGAGGAAGCATCCTACAAAGCAGCAGATGTACGGCCACTTACCACCCATCAATAAAACTATTCAAGTTAGACGAAGCAGACATGCGAGACACTGCTGGAGAAGTAGGGATGAACTCGTGAGTGACGTACCCCAGCGGACCTTTTCATACGGTTTGGAACGTCGCAAACAGAAAAAAAAAAAATGACAAAATACCAAGCCTCAGTTTTATTTTCCATCATTTTCAAATGTCTGAAAAAAACATTTTTATAAGATTGAAAATAATTTCTGCAACCCTCCAATTTCAAAATATAGATAATACATTTATGGAAAAAACTCTAAAAATATATTTCTATGGATGTTTTTAAAAATTCTCGTTGAGAAAAAAACAAAAAATTGTGTGTCCTTTAAATGAGACGAAATGGTGTGTCCTTTGTAAGACATGTAACGGTGTAATCTTCGTATTACACGAAGCTGTGAGTCCTTCCTATAATACAAAATTTTGTTTTTTTCAACGAGAAATGTTTTTTTTTTAATCCATGGGAATATATTTTTAGGGTTCTGTCCATAAATGTATAATCTACATTTTGTAATTGGTGCGTTGAGAAAAAACAAAACTTTGTGTGTTCTTTGTATAACACGAAACTGTGTGTCCTTTGTATGACACGAACATGTGTGTCCTTCATAAAACGATAAACTGTGTGTACTTCGTAAAGCACGAAACTGTGTGTCATACATATAACATGAAACTGTATGTCCTACATTATAAAACACGAAACTGTGTTTCTTACATATAACACGAAACTGTGTGTCGTTCGTACAAGGCAAAACTGCATGAGACGAAAAGGTGTGTCTTTCATGTAACCCGAAACTGTGTGTCCTTCATATGACATGAAACCGTCTGTCTTCTGTGTAACAGAAAACAGTGTGCCCTTCATATAACAGAAAAATGTGTGTCCTTCATTTGATACGAAACTGTGCCTACTTTGTATTACATTGAAAATATCGTTTGCATTGCACTAAACTGCGTGTTCTTCATTTAAGATGAAACTAGAGTCTTCTGTATGACACAACACTGTATGTCCATCCTATAGCACGAAACTGCGTGTCCTTCGTATAACACGAAACTGTGTGTCCTTTATAATACTCGACATTGTATGTCCGTCTAAAAACACGAAACTATCTGTCTTCTGTATGATACAAAACTGTGTGTCCTACATATAACACGAAACTGTGCGTCTTCTTTGTATGACACGAAATTCAGTGTCCTTTTTATGGCAAAAAGTTAGGTGTTCTTTGTATAATACGAAACTGTGTGTCCTTCATATGACACGCAGCTATGTCATTTGTATGAAACGAAGCTGTGTGTCGTTTGTATAATATGAAAGTGTGTACTTTTAACACAAAAGTGAATGTCCCTTGTATGTCACGAAACTGTAGATCTTTTATGAAACCCAAAATTGTGTCTTTCACTTGACACGAAATTATGGCCTTCGTATGACACAAAACTGTTTCTCTCACGTATGATATGAATTTGTGTGTCTTTTATATAACATGAGACTGCGTGACTTTTGTAAAAGATGAAAATTTGTGTCCAACGTAAGACACAAACTATGTCCTTTGTCTGACACAAAACTATGTCATTCGTTTGACAAAAACTGTGTGTACATCATATGACGTGAAACTGTGTGTCCTTCATGTAACACGAAACGGTGTGTCCTTCATATAACAAGAAACTGTGTGTCCTTCGTATCACACGAAAATGTGTTTCCTTCATATAACACGAAAATCTGTGTCCTTCATATAACACGAAACTGTGTCCCCTTCGTATGACACGAAAATGTGTTTCCTTCATATAACAGGATCCGGTGTTTCTTTTGCATGACTCGAAACTGAGACTTTAGTATGATAAGAAACACTCTGTCTTTCATAACACGAAACTGTGTGTCTTTCGTATGATATGAAACTGTGTTTCCATCATATGACATTGCACGAAAGTGTGTTTCCATCATTGAAATTGCACGAAAGTGTGTGTCCTTCAAATAAGACGAAACTATGTCCTTCGTATGAAAAAAGAACTGTGTGTCCCTCGTACTACACGAAAGTGTGTGTATTTCATGTAAGAGGAAACTGCGTGCACTTTGTTTTACAGGCCACTGTGTGTGTAGCACTATGGGGGTAGGCTGCCAAAGCAGACGATTCAATTGTCTGTTTTGGCGCGAAACCAGACAAAGGATTCTTGGACATGAAATCTTGCCGTACCCGGAAGTGGTACGGGGAGGCGAATGAGAGTTGACGACGCGACCCAGAGAGAGGCAGTTGGTAGTTGGACAGGAGCAGAGGAGTGGTGGCTGGACCCGAGAGAGGAGTTGCGGCTGGACAGGAGAGAGGCAAACAGCAGAAGTTGGTGGCTGGACCCGAGAATGAGAGTTGGTGGCGGGACAGCAGAGAGGCAAGCAGCAGAAGGCAGTTGCGGCTGGAGACCACGGAGGGCAGTTGGGACTGGACAAGAGAGAGGCGAACAGAGAGGTTGGCGTGGATCCACGGAGGGGCAGTCAACACCAGACACCGGAACAGAGAGGCGAGGAGACAAGATAGGGTCCAGTGAAGCAGAGGCTCAAGATGTCTGATTCCAGTAGCATTGTGGAATTTTCGCTAGTAACCCACGCTAGCGATAGTCCGCACATGCATATAGTGTTGCAAACCTTCCTCTGCTCTTGGTAACCCCAAGCTTTGTTCGTGTTTGTTCGTCTGTTTGTTTTCTCCTGTCTCCCTCGATCGTATTCTTGTGTAGGTAAAGAAATGTGCGTTACCCCCTCAGCCACTAGTTGATCACCGGCCGGCTAAGAAGAAGACATGGTTAGAAGACTGAGATAATGTGGTGGGGGTGAGGGGGTAACGTTTCACATGTGTCCTTCTTATGACATGAAACAATGTCCTTTGTATGACATGAAAATGTGTGTTCTTCATATGACACGAAACAAAACCTTTCATATGACACGAAACTATGTATCCCTATTACGACACAACACTGTGTGTCCTTAATGAAACACGAAACTGTGTCCTTCTTATAATACGAAACTGTGTGTCCTTCGTATGACACGAAATTATGTCCTTCATCTGACACGAAACCGTGTGCTTTGTTCGACACGAACTGTGCATCGTTCGTACAACACGAAATTGTGTGTCCATCGTATGACATGAAAGTATATCATTCGTATGACGCGAAACAGTGTGTCTTTCATATGACACGAAACTGTCATTCGTATGACACGAAACTGTGAGTCATTCATGTAACACGAAGTTGCCTCTGAGAGTGAAGTACCAGCTAAGGAGCTAGTTCCTATTACTCTCTTGTCTACTTTGACCCGAAGGGGTATAACTAATTGATTCTTTACTATACTTAGAATCGTTTAACAAAAATGGCAATATTTGAACACACCTTTTGCCTGGGATTTTTTAATATGCTTACTAAATCTCTGAAGAGAGGTTAGTTCCACCCACCACGTATATCTTGAGTATGATGGTGAGGCTCCGGTTTAGGAACTTTGGGGAATGTAGAGTACCCATTCATGCTGGGAATACTCCCTGGTCCGCTGTAACTCGGAGCGACAGTACCTTTAAAAGTCCAATCTAAAGGTCAATTACAACTACTTGATCATTTAATAACTTGAAACCATTTAACTGTGAGCTGACAATAAACAGTAATACTCGAACACCCTCGTTGGCAAAGGTTTTATAATACGCCAACTGAATCTTCGTAGATATTTTAGACACCTTTTAACGAGCGTCTTCGATATGAAATTAAACTGGATCTGATGTTGAGACTCCTGTCCAGAAGCTTTGGGAAATATAGAGTACATCATTTTGCCATTATTCACCGGTACACGTACTCAAAGCGGTCGTACCTACTAGGGTCCCTTCTATAGGTAGAATATTACTGTTTAGCAATTTAATTCCATGCAAACAAATGACTTCTATTAACTTGAATTGTTAGTCTTATATAGCAGTACTTGAAACCATTTTACAGTGTGCAAATAAATGAGGTCTGGCTCGTTTAAAAAGTTACCTAGAAACTATTCGATTAATCATATATATATATATATATATATTTATGTATGTATATATATATATATATATATATATATATATATATATATAGGAACAGGATTTGGTATTAAATAACCTATAAGGGTTAACATGCCATAAAAACAACCAACCAACCAACCAATTCTTTAAACTATTTAACATTAAGCAAACAATTAGCTACAATACCTAAAAGCATTTAACTGTGTGCAAACAAATACTAAAGCTTGAAAACATTTAACTCGGTGTAAATAAATGAGCTCTTGTGCGTTTTAAAACTGTTTCTATAAAATATTTGTTTACAAATCATAAATCTATATCAATATGTATGTATGTATGTATAAATGGATGGATGGATGGATCAAACGTTAGCAAATTTGTATCTGATGTACATATGTTATGATTAAATATAAACCGATCAAATATTAATATGTACAAATGGCAGTTGGCATTGAATAAAACTCAATGGTTGATTGGTTTATTGGGTTTTATGGCATATCAACCTTTGTAGGTTATTCAACGCCAAATCCATTTTTATGTAAACAATCTGTTCTTTTTAAAACAATTCAGTTTAGCATAAGTACACAGTTTAATGGGCAGAAACATTTCTATTTCAAACTATTCAAGCAGTTATATGTAACAATTCAGTTAAGTGTAAATACAGTTTTAATGTCGAAAAACAGTTCTATTTCATATAATTCAGTTTAGCAGAAGCATGCAGTTTAAATGTAAGTACGGTTTAATTGTCAAAAAGATTTCTATTTCAAGCTATTCAGTTTATTCAAACAATTCAGTTTAGCGTAAGTATGCCGTTAGTTCTATTCAACCCATCCATAGGGCCCTATCAGGTGCTACCACTCCGGGCCAGAGTGGACCTGGGAGCGATGGCAATAAAGAGGTACTCCCCATTCCCCAAAGCTCCTGCATTGCTGGAACCTCACCATCAGATCGTTTCGTGTCATATCCATGACACTCGTTGGGGGGGGTCTTACCCCTCTACCGAGAAGCTGTCGGTGTATTCTACAGCCCCAGCTGACTTGGCAAAATAAAACTAAAGCTTTGATAAGCCAAAAAACAACCAGTTAACAACCCTTTTTTCAAGATAGTGTTTCAATTTGTTTTCAGATTTTTTTTATTCATTTTCCCGCTCACCATATCGAATCTGATTTATGTTATATGAATATGACTGCCGTTACCATGTATTTGTGGATATTTAGGGAATTTTTGGTTTGGTTTTTCCATTATAATCCGCACAAAATAATTTGCGTTTCATTTCAGGTCTGTTTTTATTCCCTTGTATGTTTTAGTTGGCGATAGGAGTCTTTTTTCCATGGTAATAAATAAAAACTGGACATCAATCTACAATATAAATTGTCAGAAGTGAACACAGTGACCCGAGTTCAAATACTGGACGAGGCTGTCTGCGTTGATCATAAAGTTAATCTCCTGGAGAAAGGAATATATTCAATTATCCTCCCTCCAGCTTAGAGGGAATATCAGGAAAGACATGGCTATTTAATATTGATATGGCGACTAGTCTAGGAGAAGGACAACTTAAAATTAAAACCTCGTCTTAAAATCCAGACTTCATTTCTAATCTGTTCGTGTTGGTAAACAGATGCATTGCCAATAATCACAGGAAAAAAGAAGGAAATTATTATTTCGCGAATGTGAGTGTAACATCCGCTTACATAGTAAAGAAAATAGAATTAAAACAACACAGAATGTCAAAACTTACCCATAAAACTTAGATAAAAAAGATAAACCATGCGTGTGTAATTTACAAAAGGTAATAAACTTTTATAAGGTAATAGACTTATGTGGTATATTCAATAGGTTTCCAGACTTTTTTTGTACAGGCATTTAACATTGTCGTAGACTCTTGAAAATTTAGTACCTTATTGCTATACATCTTATGAGATGACTGGCCAATTTTTATGATTTCAGGTTCAAAGGAACAGCTACAGTAGCAATTGGAATACACCCTACTAAAACTTGATTGTCACAGCTGCTGAATTTCAAAAATGCAATACGGACGTGAGGACACTTTAGAAGAACTATATGCAATAAAATACTGTAAACGAGGAAAAATGCCACATAAACGTATGGAATGCTTCAGGCTGCTTTTTGACCATCTTGCATGAATCGAGCATCATTTTTTGAGTGGTATAAGAGATTCAAGGAAGGCATCTTGGGATCAAATGATTAGCTAAACAATAATACACCTTGTGCCAACCCCTGATGATTGGTCACTTATACATTAAACCTCAGTTAAATTTTCTTTGGGTATACCATCATTGTGATAAAACACATTCGTGACATATATATATATATATATATATATATATATATATATATATATGTGTGTGTGTGTGTGTGTATGTGTGTGTGTGTGTGTATGTTTGTGTATGCGCATGCTTATCGTGTAAGGGTTGTCATCGTTGGAAGTAGACACAACGAAACGGATTAATAATTTGGATTGTGTTGTTTTGTTTGGTTTAGTTTGGGTTTTATGGCATATCAACCTTTGTAGGTTATTTAATACCAAATCCAATTTTATACGAAAATCAGTTCTATTTCAAACAATTCAGTTTAAGATGAGTATACAGTTTAATTGTCAAAAATATTTCAAGCTATTTAGTTTATTCAAGCAGTTCTAAGTCAGCGAATTCAGTTTAGTGTAAGTATAGATTTCGTTTATACACAGTTAAAAGTCAAAACAGTTCTATATTAAACAATTCAGTTTAGCGTAAGTACAGTTTCAATGTCAAAAATCAGTTCCATTTCAAATAATTCTGTTTAGCATAAGCACGCAGTTTAAATGTAATCACAAAGTTTCATTTTCAAAAACTTTTCTATTTCAAGCTATTCAGTTTAGTTAAACGATTCTAATTCAAACAATTCAGTTTAGCATAAGTATACAGTCAGTTCTATTTAACCCATAGATAGGGCCCTACCGGGTGCTACCATTCCTGGCCATAGTGGACATCGGAGCAATGGTGGTGAAGGGGTGCTCTGCATTCCCCAAAGCTCCAGTTTAACTAGAACCTAGTCATCATATTGTTTAGTGTCATATGCAGGACACTCATTAATGTTGCCCCTCAGCAAAACTGCAGTCGGTTTATTCTACAGTCCCAGCTTACAGGGCAACTGTGTTGTTTGTATTTCCCATCGATGTAATACCTTTGAGAATGGTATGAGACCAGATATTCTCCCTCTCACTACGGATTAATAGAACAGCAAACTTGGTTCTTTAACTTTAGATTGGAATCTGGTTGTTGCATATAGACCCCGGCCGACCAGTCAAAATAGGAAATGCACCTGTGTAAATAACAGGTGCATCCGGTCGAAGGTATCAAGGGGATAAGTTTGATTGTCGACAGGTTGAATTGAGTGGGCGTCAGTGGGAGATAAGATGCAGTAGAGAGAACCATCAGCAGAGTGGGCCCTCTGGCCCCCGATTGAGCAGTTGCAGTTGGAGAGATGCTGGTATGAGGATCGTGTCACAGAGAGGCTGGGCTCCCAGACCCCCGGTTGAGCAGCCCAGGAGAACGGGAAAAAACGCTGTTATAGCCATAAGAGTGGGGGTCAATATGTTGCAGTTCTGTTCAGTCTCCAACTCCCTCTCACACACAACCCTTTCAATAAAGTGAGAGGTATATTTTTCTAAAGAACTGTGTCCGCTCGTCTTCATTGTGTCGTTATGTTTCTGCATGCATATGTATTATGTAGCTATACAACATGGTTAAGTAGTTGAAAAACTCTTAATTAAAATCCGTTAAAACGCGCTTAAAGATTAATTCCATGACACATCCTACTCGTGTGTAGTGGTTGGTAAACACAAACACACACACACACACACACACAAACACGCACACGTATATTATCAGAATCATGATCATGCAATGCCGCTTGCACGGATTTCCCTGACTCTTCCTCACTAATCATCTCTATCGTCCATTGCATTTGGCCGGTACTCTAGACTACATCCTGTGTCTATAAAGAGCTGTTGTAGATAAGCTCTAGCTGGTCGTCTAACACCTGCTCTTCGGTGGGAAGTAGTTTCCTGGAGAACACCGCTTATGATTCGTCCTTACTTTTCCAGCTGTGTCCCTTATGTCTTGTTCATCTAATTTGAATGGGAGAGAGACGGTCATACAGCTGCTGCTTTCAATTGTCGACCATGAATATGTATATATTTATAACACAGATTCCCTGACCCTCTGTCTCTTTCTCCTGCCCTCTCTGTCTCTCTGTCTCTCTCTTCATCTCTACCTCAAGATCTGTTCCTGTCATCTGTGAGTGGCCCTCTAGAATTTATCCCGTGTCCGCACAGATCAAAGGTAAAGTGGGGCAATCCTGGGAAAGGAATAGCGCCCTCCCCAACACCTCGTTGTAGTAGCTATCGAAAAAGGGGAGCCTTCGAGTTACCATCAACTTCGGTCGCCAACTTTACTTACAAGAGTTTTACTTAAAGAACAGTACCTGTTTGAATCGGAAGTTATAAAATGATTCTTAATAAAATCTATTTGTAATAACACTTTTCGTAAAATGAAAAGTTTACAAAACGAAGGACGCAATCATTCAAGACGAAAGGATTTGATATTTTGGAAAATAATTAGGAGTTGAGAAGAACAAATTGCCTATGCGTACGTCAGTCCCATAAGAGGATTAAGGCTAAATAGGTTTCTTTCAATGATGGTCTATAGTGTAACGTGACTACAAAGAAAATTACGTTCTAATCGTAAACTCTTCCATCACAGAAAGCTGGACATTTATAAGGCCTGATCAGATTTGGAGACGTTTGTCCGAAGCCAATCTATTCACTAATATTATCATCATTTTTCCCTTCATCATCAAGGCGTTTTAATAGCACGGTTTTCTTTTACTCTTTCTCGCCATTCATCCCTATCCAGATTACGAATCTCAGGTGCGCTTATATTCCACTCGTTTGGACTGCTTAATGTGAAGTTTTGCTATTCGGCCAATACTAGTGTGTCCATGATTAGTAGTCTTTAAGAAAACGTCACTTATGGGTTTGTCGTTACTTCACCAGCTGTACACAACATGTTTCCGGAATTTGCTCAAAATTACACACAGTATCCTTGCGTTGTTCCCATGTAACTTTTTTTTCATGTTTTATTATTAAAGTCAAAGTGGTGAAGCCATATATTAGTACTGACAAAACGACAACTTATAAGAATTCCTGTTTTATTTCATCAGAGAGATCAGTTTTCGGTAAGGTGAACAGATGTGGAAAACTTACCGATGCGTATGTTGACATAGGTTTCAGTAGATGAGATATTTCTATTGAGGTATACGAAACGATCTACTAATTTTAGAGGCTTGCCATTCATTTAGAATATGGTGTGATCTCGCTTAAGACACATTAACTTTTTATCTGAGTGCATAAAAAGACTAATGTGTCTCCCTTCTTGCTGTCGATATTTTTATAAGAAGCGCTAGATCATTCAAGTAGTCTGCATCAGCTAGTTTCTATGGTACACCCTCTGCTTCTTACTTTTTTAATAATAAAAAAAGTGTTTTTATATTTTTTATTGAATATCGTTATTTGTGTAGTCTCCCTTAGTGTTGTATAGCCATATGCAGATTCATGCAGAACACAACGACTCAATAAATAAAGACGTGTGACTCAGTCTTTTAGAAAAATATGTACCTCTCAATTTATTTGCAAGGGTTGGTGTGTGTGAGAGAGAGTTGGAGACCGAACAGAACTGCAATATATTAACCCCCCCCACTCTTATTTCTACTTCTCTAGGGGTGCTCAACCGGGATGGGGATGAGGCCCACTCCGCTGCATGCTGTTCTCTCTACTGCATCTTGTCATTAACTCATCTGATCTCCAACTCACTCGGGGGTCCCGAGGGCCCCTTCTGCTGGGCGGTGGCTTTCTCTACCACTTCTTGTCTCTAACTTCTCTGAACTCCAACTCACTGACTTCCTGTCTACATCGAGTTATATAATAGTTCAATCACCCACTCAATCTTTGGAATCGCATGTTTGATCGTCATCAAGCGGAAATAACTGTCATGCAGTTCAGAGGTCACTCTCTTCCGGTGCATCAGTCTTTGAGTGTATCATGGGATTTTACTTTGTCCCATAACTTCACATAACTGCCATCGGAATGTGTCACTTTCTTCCGGTGCATCACTTTGGAATGGCATGTTTGGCCTGGTCGAAGGTCAATATACAACATTAGTCTGAAACACTTTCAGCAAAAAAGAGTATATTTAAAAATGCGAACAACATCCACGAACAAAAACTGCTTTCTCTCGGAGTGTAATATTAAAGAGTTTAACTGTAAATATTACCTAATGACATCGGCTTTGACTGCGTATTCTTCCATTAGAGGGAATGAAAGAGCAGACTCGGCAGCCATATCGGCCTTAGATATGACACCCGATAAATCCAGGATCCCATATACTGACCTGAAACCAACAATTAATAAATTCCTTCACACAAAATGGCCACAACAATGGAGCAATAACATTCACAATAAACTTTTCCAAATTCAGCCCACCTTAGGAGAGTGGAGAGCAGCATCGAGAAAATCAAGAAGAGAACAAGTTGTTATATACCAATTGCAAATTGGTCATACAAGGCTTACCCATTCTTTCATTTTGAAACAGGAACCGCAACCACAGTGTTCAACCAGCCAGACAACATGCACGGTTAAACACATTCTTATAGAATGCAGAACTTTCGCTGTTATCAGAAAGCGATTTTTCAAAGTAAATAACTTAACCGATCTGTTCGAGAATGTCAAAATAGATGACATTCGGTTCTTTTTGAGAGAGACAGAGTTGTACCAAAAAATATGACAACTCAAAACTGGTTAATCTTGTGCAAACAAATGAAATCCTGCTAATAGAAAATTCTACCTACCTTAATATTCGTTTTGGAATCTTTGGTTGAATATGTATGTATATATAGACAGAATTTGGCGTTAGATGACCCACAAAGGTTGATATGCCATAAAACCCACCCAACCAACCATTAGAATTCGTAAAATTATGGCGTTTTAGTTCTAATGCAGGTAAGTCATCGTGGCGTATTGGTTAACGTGTTGGTCTGTGACAGAGTGAAAAGCGAGTTCGATCGCCAGTCATTCCATTACATTCACCTTCGGACAAATACGGTTGTGAAATAAATAAACTCCATTATCCTTCGCGCAATGAGTCAGATTATATTGCTATTGCTTTACAAACGAGAGGGAGATAGATGACATTGTGCTTCTGACAAATGAACCCGCCCAAGCCGAATCCCTGCTACATAGTCTGGAAAGAGCCGCTGCAGGCATCGGCCTCCATGTCAATGCACACATGACGGGATTTATGTGCTTCAATCAAACAGGCGACATCTCCACACTAAACGGTTGCGCTTTGTAACTAGTTGACAAGTTCACCTCCCTAGGGCGACACACGATTAGAAGTCATGGACAGCTATCGATAGGCTATCGGTCGTATGGAAGTCAGACCTGACCGATAAAATGAACCGCAGTTTCTTCCAAGCAGCAGTAGTATCGATACGACTATATGGATGCACCACGTAGACGCTAACAAAACGTATGGAGAAAGGCAATTACACCAGAATGCTACGAGCAATATTGAACAAGTCTTGGAGACAACACCCTAAAGAACAGCATCTGTACGGCCACCAACTACCCGTCACCACAACTATCAAAATTAGACCAACCAGACATGCAGGACATTGCTGGAGAAGTAGGGACCAACCTGTAAGTGATGTTTTCCCGTGGACGCCTTCACAGGGACGATCAAAGGCAGGACGTCCAGCTTGGACATGCATACAGCAACTTTGTGCAGATAGTGGATGTAGCACGGAAGACCTGCCAAAGGCAATGGACGAGAGGGGAGTGGCGAAAGAAGGGCAGAAATATCTGTGCTGATAGCGTGACATGAGGATGATGATGAGGAGATTCATTATTATATCATCAACGTTTTTTTTTTAATCTTTTTTAGAGGAGGCTTTAACATTATAAATAGGAAACAAATAAATATTTTTAGTGGGTATGGATTTATTCTATTTCTACACAATTCATTTTTTTCTTTTGAGTAAAAATCTTCATTCTTTACTTTCAAGAAGGCATTTAACTTCAACATCGTTTGACAATCCAAACTGAAATAATGTAATATTACGGACCGGCGCTGTCGTCAATCAGTGAAAGTGTCAAGAGACTAGCGCGTGCGGGCAGAATGACCTGCAAAGTTAGACGTGATTTTAAAATAATCACAGATGAACTATCACGTGTTTCACGACAGTTTCACTGGTGACATCGATCATTCGGGGATCTTCGATTTGTTCCCCTAAATCTCTATATAAGAAAACAAGTCAGGAGATTTTGGCAGATTTGAAGGCAGCTTTCAAAACAGGCGAGTCAAAGGTTCCGAGGCCCAGACCCGTGCTACCCAGTCTGCTATGACAGGCGTGTGTCAATAACCAGCTCTCACCCACACCGTCGTCACCACCAAGAGGAAGGGAGAAGAACGTAACTAAAATGAACTTTTCGAGTTGCAGCGATCATAGCCCTAAGTGAATAATAAACGACTGCTGTATTTTCTTCCCTTACCTTCGAGTTTGAGTATTTCTTTTTCTGTGGACTTCTTTCTTTACTGCACAACACGTTGGTCCTACGTTACAATAATATGTTAAAGCCTATATAGGTTTGTTCGCCTTGCTCCTAAAGCATTCACTTTCCCTTGAAATCTTCAGTAGCAGCTGAATATACGTTTAAGACATAAATATATTTTCTCTCTCACAAGGCGGCATAAAAATACAGAGATTTTTTACACCAACAAAATATACCTCTTTAGATTTCAGCTTACCATAATTACTATATTCGATACGTGATTTTTAACTTCTCCTCTAAAAATATTTACGCTCTGACTAAAATTCTTTTTTACTTGAAGAAATGACTTTCTAACCTGTTTTTCAATAAACTTTTCTCTCAATTTAAATAAATAAAATGTCATTAATTTGGAGATCGGTGTTTTATTCAATCATTTGCACTTTTGTCTACATGAATCCTGTGTAACTGTTCAAAGTAATTGGTTGCGATCGATATAATCAACGAAGGAGGGTATTAACACATTTATCAAATAATACCGTGTGAAAATCTCTGTTGTTTAGTCAGATGGTTAGGAACTCGAACATATAACACTCTACAATATCCCAACATCTCAAACATGATTTTATGGATGAATAACTTTGGTAGACCAAATTCCTGGTCATACTTCGAAGATCACATATATAATCATGAATTAAACTTTCAATGGAACAATTATTATTCGTTTAGTTGATTCATACGTCTTCTCTGTGAATATATATACATATATATATATATATATATATATATATCATGTCTTGCCGCTAGCACAGATATCCCTGACCCTCTCTCGCCACTTCTCCCTATCATTCATCGCTTCTGGCAGGTCTTCAGGGCTACATCTCGTATTCTCACATAGCTGCTGTATGTATGTTCGAGCTGGTCGTCCTGCTTTCACTTGGCCATATGCGGGGGGCAATAGGAGTACATCACTTATGAGCTCGTCCTTGCTTCTCCAGCAGTGTCTTGCATGTCTGGTTCGTCTAGCTTGGATAGTTTTCGTGATGGGAGGCTGGTAGCCGTATAGTTAGGGCCTTGTGGGGTGTTGCTGCCAGGACTTGTTCAATATTGCTCGCAACATTTTTGTGTAATGGCCGTCTAGCTTCTTTCTCCAGCCGTTTAGTTAGCGTCCATATATATATATATATATATATATATATATATGTAGAAAAATTGATAAGGTAATCCAAGTGGAAGGAGAGATTTATTGAGAAGTCGACTCTATCGCGTTTCGGTTCTACTGAACCATCATCAGGACCCTTGAGGGATGATATTAGCGATGTTAAGTCAACGATGGATGTTTAAAAATGCAAAATACAAAAACCTATGGGAAAATTTGTATAATAAGAAAACGTTGGCCGTTTTATAGGTGAATCGGCGTTTGTTGTTTTAAATTACGTCATTTGACTTACTAGGGATATTGTATAGAATTTATGTTACGTTTGTTTATCGAGAAAGATTTCGAGTCAAAAGGAAGAAAAGAAAAGCAAGAAAAATAGACAGCATAAAAATTATAATATATGTGGAAAATACTAACTAAACATTGCTACTTAAAATGAGTCTTCTCAAGTGAGGAGAAGAAACGACACAAAAAGTTGTTTTCTATCGCACAAAGAAGAAAAACAAAACAAAAAAAAACAAAAAACTACCAACTGCACAATAAATAAAACTTAATTCTCAGATTAAGAAGCCTCATCTCAAAATGATTCACGGGGTGTCCTCGTGGTGTAATGATTAAAGCGATGGACTGCGGAATCGTAGTACGCGGGTTCGTATTCCAGTCGCGCTATTACATTCACTTTCGGGCAAATACCCTTGGGAAATATATGAACCCCCTTATCATCCCAGCTATGGGTTAAATAGTAGCACTACTATTCTTCTAGGAGAATGGCTTTGGCATTAAATAACCTACATAGGTTGATATGCCATTAAACAAAGAAACCAAACCAAACCAATCAAAATAATTCCAATGAAAGACAATGAGAAAAATTCGGTACGGAACCGACTATGGAAGACCAATTATAAGACCAAAAAATCCATCCTTGATCCCCCTTCGGGGCCCGTGGCGCAGCGGATAGAGGCGTTGAGTCTCTACGGTTCCAGGTGAGAATTGTCAGAAGATAGCGGTTTCAAATTCTACCCAAGCCGGCCAGAGGTTTATTTGTTCAAAAACGTGGTGCGATAGACAACAATTCTGAAATGCAGTAATTACTGTTACTGAAATGTGTAATTACGGTTACAAGACTCATCATTTCTATCCAAGGTTGCAGCAAAATCACCTGAAGAAGGCCAGACGTGAAATTTGGCCGTAACGTAGTAAAAGAATAAACAACACAAAAAACTACCAAGGTAAGGACAAAAAGTCTGCAATAAATAAAAAATAATTCTCAGATTAAAAGCCTCATCTCAAAATGATTCCAATTAATGACAAGAAATTTGTAATTAGTTCGTTTTATGGATTTTTTAGATTGATAAAAGCATGTAGTTTATAAGCATGTATCAAAATCCATGAACAGTTAGTTCACTTTAATTTTGAATGTTATGAAAAACATGATTTCCACTAAAATTACTATTTATAAACAGATAACTCTGTAATTATTATTTTTAAATGAACGTGTGCAAAGAATTGGAATAATTTAAATTATACCAATAAAATATTAATAAAATATTATATCAGAGTATTGCTAAAAAAAATAAAACATATTACACCTATTTTGACAAAAAATCATATCCTAAAAATATAAATTTTGATATAAATTACCTATCCGGCTAATTGGCCTAGTGGGTACAGTGTTCGCCAATGGTCGTGTCATACCAATCCCAGGTCACGTCATACCAAAGACTTTAAAAATGGTACTATATACCAACCCCTCCGCTCGGGCAGGATATGACACAAAGTCAATTTTTAAGCGGAGTTTAACAGGTTTGAATGCAGAGTTTTCCTTCTCCTAGGCTGAAGAACCAAGTCTGTCATGCTATTTACCCATAGCTGGAGGGAGAATAAAAATGATACTTGATGCTGCCTTGCTTAACACTCAGCAATATAAGGTACGTATCAAGGGTAAAGTGGCGCAATCCAGGGAAAGGAGTAGCTCCCTCCCTTACACCTCAGTGTAGTAGCTATTGAAAATGGAACCTTCTGGTCACCCTCGACTAAAGGGAGACAACTTTACTTTTTTACGTTAATATTGAAGAACTCTCCGTTACCAATCAAGAATCATTTATCGTTCGATGTTCATACAGTAGCACGAGAGAGAGAAAGAGAGGGGAGAGAAAGAGAGAGGGGGGGAGATAGAGAGGGAGAGAGATAAAGAGAGAGGGGGATGGAGGGAGAAAGAGAGAGAGGGGGAGATAGAGAGGGATAGAGATAGATAGAGAGGGGGAGGGAGAAAGAGAGAGAGGGGGAGAGAGAGAGGGAGAGAGAGAGGGGGATGGAGGGAGAAAGAGAGAGAGAGGGGGAAGATAGAGAGGGAGAGATAGAGAGAGAGAGGGGGAGGGAGAAATAATCTCTAAGGGTCTATGAACAAACGCAAAGATACACGCCCCCTCCCAGCCCGACAGAACTCTCTGAATACAAACTTCTCACTGACAACTGACCGACTTGCTAAATGACCACTTTTTTAAAAATTCGTTAATTTTTACATATTTAAATTCGGGATATCCGTGGGGGTGATTTCATCTTGCAAAATTATTGCGTCATCTCTCAAGTGTCCAAAATTGACAGATTTTATTTATCCAATCAGACCTGTCACAGAAAAGATATGAATCCATTTTGTTTACATTTTGGCCTCCCTGTGTTGAACGTTATGGACTCGCTTAAACTTTTCAATTTGACTTACATTTCCGCTCAAAGATTTTAGCTAAATTAACAGCTACCTGAAAAGCTCGTGGCCTAACCAAACCAAGTAATAAATTAATTAACGATCAAAAAGATGATGATATATGTGTGTGTGCTTGTCAATGTGTGTGCGTGTTTTGTGTGTGTGTGTGTGTATGATTTATTAAGGAATAATTTCTAAGTATTATTATTGGCCTAGTGGGTAGATTATTCACCAATGGTCCGGGAGACCAAGGTTGAATCACAGGTCGCGTCATACCAAAGACTTTAAAAATGGTACTTGATACCTCCTTGCTAAACACTCAGCAATATAAGGTACGTATCAAGGGTAAAGTGGAGCAATCCAGGGAAAAGAGTAGCGCCTTCCCTACACCTTGGTGTAGTAGTTATCTAAAAGCGAGCCTTCTGGTCGTCCTTGACTATGGTCACCAACTTAATTATTTCTAAATGAGCCAGAACCCTTTTGATTGCATTCAGTTTAACAGTTTCAACAATTGTTTTCTTACACAAATAACACTGATTTACAAAGAAATAGAGGCAAGCACAAAAATACCCGTTTTTACCTAATTTGAGGGTGCTGAATTCAAATTTGAAATCCGTTTTTACTCATCACCTCTAGTTTTTTAGATATTCATTGTGTGCATTTTGTGCATATACGGTACATAAAGGCGTATATGAATTCACTGTTTTTATTTCTCCTATCAAACCTGTCACAGAAAAGATATGAATCCATTTTGTTTACATTTTGGCCTTCCTGTGTTGAACGTTATGGACTCACTTGAACTTTCCAATTTGACTCAAAGATTTCAGCTATTTAACTGCTAAGTTAACAGCTAACAGAAAAGCTTGTGGCCTAACCAAACCAGAAAATAAAATACTTAACCATCTCGGCAAATGTGCCATATATGTCTATGTAAAAACGTTTTATCGTTCAGTTTAAAGGATTAGATAATCGTGATATTGAAGGAACGGAATCTTAGGTTTTCAGTGAATAAGTGAAAGTAAAGTTGTATCCCTTAGTCGAGAGTGACCCGAAGTCTCTCTTTTCAATAGCTACTACACCGAGGTGTGGGGGGGGCGATACTCCATTCCTTGGATTACTCCACTTTACCTTTTAATGCTGAGTGTTAAGCAAGGCTGCATCAACTACCATTTTTGAGTCTTTGGTATGACTTGACCTGAGATTGAACCTCGGTCTCCCAGACTATTGGCGAACACTCAACTCAATAGGAAAATAAATAAAGTCAGAAGTTTTGAGCTGATTGAGAGAATAAATAAATAATTCCTGTAAAGAGTTTATCTACTTTATCGCCTAAATTATTAAATTGAATAAAAAGTTGAGCATTAATTTATTATCTTAATTGGTTAAAAAATGTATTTAACACTGCAAAGAAGGGCAATTTTTAAAAAAAGTTGATGGGTTTTCGTCCTTCGACCTTTCCGGGATAAGGCGATTATTGTCGTCAGTGAAATCCCAACGAAACTTTGAGAGCGTAAGCTTCGATTTGTGAATACATGCAAATATACTGATACAAAAATTACGGCTTCTCAAGCCGATATTTTGCACGAAAGTTTACACGTTTTTAGAATGGAAACCAGTTGATTATCCAAATTTATATAAATCAATAGACATTTCACTGGGAATACTTCCCGGGCTCAGGCTGAAGAGCTATTCACCAGAGTTTTTCGAACGCGATGACCTTAAAATTATGTTAGAATAAATCATTTCTTCTTGGTTTTAGTTAGACTCAACATCCCCAGGAATAATTATTTTAACTCACTTTAAGAGCTTTGTTTTATTTTCATGTTTGAAAAGGTTGCTGTAAACGAATTATGCTGACAGTGTTCATAATGATTTTCTACGAAGAAAAAAATAACGTTGGTAGTTATTTCAGGCCTATGAAAATCCCCACCACAAATAGAAAATAAACAAAAAAAAAAAACATAGCTATCTAATCGGATAACCGAGACAAAAAATGGTTGATATAATAAGAAAAATATTTTTAAAATCTTAAATATGTTTTACTCCTCGTTTTTCAAAGAATATGTACTTGTTTCATCTTAACATCTGAATTTTACGAGTAGACATTTTCTTTGCGGTTTGATAATAAGATTATACAAGGAAAATGTAATAAGAAGATATTTAAGCAAAAAAGATTTGGGTCTTATCATAGTGGTAAGCGTGTGTCTGTCTGTGTCTTTGAATGTATGTGGGTCTGTGATCACTTCCAATTCGCAGACATTTTGTAATGTTTAACATCAAAGATTCTGTTGGTGACTATGATTGGTGCTTAACCAGGATAAAAGACATTTCAGATATATTGAAGAGAGAGACAATGTTATTTTTTGCCCAGTCTTCCCAAGTCGGCATTACATATCCACGTAAGCTAACCTCATGGGCAACGAAATGAATATACGTTTAAATAGAAAAGGTGGCTGTGTCCTTTGTAGGGACCAAACCTACCTTCAAGATACCTCAGGTTAAGTGGTTGCACATTTACGATAACAAGTTAATTTGGGATCGCTTATGTGCGATGTGACCGATGGTTCAATGGAAGAGTTTGGGCTCTGCATTCTGTGGTCACTGGTTTGATCTCCAGTGGTGGAGATTACGGTGTGCACTGCTGATGAGACCTAATAAGGTCAAAACCACTGTCCCGTGGTTCTGTATGTCACATGGAGTGCTTGCCGGATTTTCAAGTCATGGTAATTCTATTGATAAGATATAAATCTTCCATTCAAATATATATATATATATATATATATAGTAACAATAATTACTTAGTGAGTCAGGAACTAATCTAATATAGTTTAACCGAAGCGGCTCCCAGTCGGGATTAGGTAGATGAGCCGCTTAGGCGAAATTATAGTAGGTTAGTTCCTGACTCACTAAGTAAATACCGTTACTATTTTGCTCTACTTAGTATTGAGCAATTTTTGCGTTGTAGCTTAGCAGCTCTAACGGTGTTTTTTTCTTTTGACCAACCGATTGAGTGACTTTTGATTTTTTTCAATTGGTATAAGGTTGGTCTTTTCTTTTTTTCCTATATATATTTTTTCCAGTACATATTTTTTCCCCTTGACAGTGATTCGTTGTATATTTTCATCTTCTAATCACTTGCCGGGTGTTTTTCTTTTTTTACCATAAGGGCATATATATATATATATATATATATATATATATATATATATATCTTTAAGAAAATACGAAACCGGTCACATTAGGATTATAAATTTATTTCCATCCTGTTATGTGTTTTTGAGATAAACTAAAAACACGAAGAAAATTTAACAGGACTTCTTCAGATCTTATGGATGAAATAAATCAGAATAGACATGGGAGGGGAAGGGTTAGAAGAGGGGTGAAGAGTTATATCCTCGTTTGTCCAGTTAAATTTTCTTCACGTTTTTGGTTTATATCAAAAACACATAACAGGATGGAAATAAATTTTGGTGTAATGGCTATCGTCGTAGGAAATCGACACGGTAACACAAGTTCAAATCCTGGACGAGACTGATTACATTTCATATAGCACTAATACCCTTGGGAAAGGTATGAATCCAATTATTCTCCCTCCAGATATTGGTAAATAGTAGGGCAGACTGGTTTCTTCAGCCTTGGTGAGGCAACTAGTCTTGGAGAAGGAAAACTCTTAATTCAAACCTGTTAAACTCCGCTTCAAAATTGACCTTGTGTCATATCCTGCCCGAGCGGAGGGGTTGGGTAAATAGGATAAATTTATAATCCTAATGTAACTGTTTTTTTTTTTTTCTTAAAGAAATCATTGCTCTGTAATATCAGTTACATTGAGCTCTTTACCAGGAAAATTTAAATGTTCATTTTTGAATGGTTACCTTGTCCTGATGGAATTATTCCCAACTCTAGTTTTACTGGACAAAATAATACCCATATATATATATATATATATATATATACGCAAAGAACTTTATATACATATATATATATATATAAGTTCTTTGCTGATAATCATATTTATCATGAGATAACTGTAATGTTTGGTTGGAGAGTAATATATTTCTGATGAATATATCTATCATGAGATAATTCGCAAGTGAATTGCAGTCCAGTCAGCCGGCGTTATAGAATGCACAGAAATCTCCCCTGCAGATGGTGTAAGAACAACCCTCAACCAACCTTCTTGATATGAAACTAAAAAAATCTGATGGCTAGACTTCAGTCCAGGAGCTTCGGGGAATGTGGATTACCCCTTCATTGGTAGTGATCCCAGGTCCATTATGATTCAGAGTGGTAGCACTGGGTCTGGTCCTTTCTATGGATCAAATAGAACTGTTCGACATTTAAACTGTCCCAACAAATGACATGTTAAATTCAATTGTTAAAAAGAGAACTGTTTGATCAAGTAACTATGAGTAAACAAATGACAGGTGATTAATTGAATTGGTTTGGGGTGTTTCAGTGTTTAATGGCATATCAAACTTTGTAGGTTATTTAATGCAAAAACCGTCCTAGACAAACATTAGTGGTACGATTTAACCCATAGCTGGGAGGATAAGGTGATTCATAGCTTTCTTAAGAGTATTTGTCCGAAATTGAACGTAGGATCACGATTGGATGTCAAACTCCCTTACTACGATTCTGCAGTCCATCCCTTTAACCATTACACCACGAAGAAATACCCACTTAAGCGAATTGTCAGTGATACATAACAATACTTGAAACCATTTAAGTGAATGCAAATGAATGAGTAATATTTACTAGAAATACATTGCGTTAAATATCAATACTTGAAACCCTTTAACTATGCCCCTTAACTGAATTATTGGCATCGCACAGCAATACTTGGGACTATCCTATTTACCCAACACCTCCGCTCGGGCAGGATATGACACAAGGTCAACTTTTAAGCGGAGTTTAACAGGTTTAACAGGTTTGAATTCAGAGTTTTCCTTCACCTAGACTAGTTGCCTCACCAAGGCTGAAGAACCTAGTCTGTCCTACTATTTACCCATAGCTGGAGGGAGAATAATTGGATTCATACCTTTCCCAAGGGTATTAGTGCTATGTGAAATGCAATCAGTCTCCTCCAGGATTTGAACTCGAATCGCCGTGACCATTTCCATCGGCGATAACCAGTACACTTGGGACTATTGAACTCAGTACAAATCAGTGTTGAATAGAATAATTAGTGTTTAATAGCAATACTTGTAACCACTTTACCGAGGACATATAAATGAATGATGTTAGATTGTGTCTGTTATGTAGCTCTAGTTTAACCATTTAAATCTAAGTAACAAAACATTTTTACAAATCGTATATACTTAACAGATATGAATAAAAGGATTTGGCATTAAATAACCAACAATGGTTGATATACCATAAAACCCAACCAATCTAAACGAAATGTATATTTTGTCGATAATTTTTAGATCTCCTTTTTTTAACATACAGTTAAATAGTTTCAACATTTCTATCTTACAGTAATGATTTTTTTGTTTGCACACAGTTACATGGTTTCAAATATTGCTATTTATCCCTGGGAATTCTATTATCAAGTTTTCCAGTCTAACCCGAACAGTTTGCCCACAACTATGTGATTTCATAGAACTAATAATTGTAATAATCTATAGTAAATGATTGAAAACGTCTATTGGGCCCGTAAATGTGACCCTGGCAGGAAATACGATTCCACCTCAGCGTGTACCGAATAGTAATAACAATAAAGGGATTCTTGATATTCTGCAAAGTTCAGACAGGATACACCATCAACAGAATCTACCTTCAGCTATTGCTTTCTAGATAAAAAGAGCTGGGTGTTCTTTTTGTTGCATAGTCACAACCAACTATACGTATAATACATATAGACATATACACGCGGAAACATAGTCAACACAATAATGACGAACGAAACAAAGTTCTTTAGAAAAATATATTCGAAAGGGTAGCGAAAGTGTGAGAGGTGAGTTGGAGACTGAACAAAGACTGCAACATATTAGCCCCGAGTTACTCCGTCTTAATCAGCACTTCTTTCTCGTTCTGCTAGGCTGCTCAACCGGGGCCCTGGGGACCAAGCTCTCCGCTGGGACTTTTTCTCACTGCCTTGAATTGCAACAACTGACTCCAAACTCCATAACTAACTAGAACTTCTTGTTGCACCGGTTTATATAATTGTTTGACGGCCACCTGCTTCAGTGAGCGTTGCATCTGCACCCAATTCAACCCGTCCACTGTCAAAGTGATCCCCTGATATCCTCGACCGGATGAACCTGTTTTTTTACACAGGTGCATTTCTTATTTGACTGCTTGGCCGGGTCAGAGGTCAATATGTTAAACTTTTTCACAAGATCAATTTAAAAGAAAATGGTTAGAACAAACATGTAAGTGCTTGGGCTTTAAATGATCAGCTGGTTAGGCTTTTCTACTCGCACGTCTATCCCAGGTGTAAAATACAGCTTGGCTCACAATATGAGACAAGGTAAAAAAAATTCTCACTGTGCCGTAAAAAAAGTGATGCACCGGAGGAGAGTGACCTATGAACTGCATGATAGTTATTTCCGTTCGATGACGATCACGCGTGCCATTCCGAAGATAGCGGAAATGACACCTCCCAATGGCCAATAATTGAAAGAAATCGCGCAGATGAACTCGGCTGATAATATGGGACAAAGTGAAGGTCCCACTTCAGAGTGATGCACCGGAAGAGAGTGACCTGTGAACTGCATGACAGTTATTTCCGCTCGATGACGATCACACTGGCCATTCCAAAGATAGCGGAAGGGACACATTCCGATCGCCAGATATCGGAAGAAATTGCGGAGGCGTGGAGGCGTGTCCATTTCTCCGTATGGGAGTTTGAAGGTAATATAAGGCCGACGAATTGAACAGAAGAGAGTGAAAAGTTCTGCTGTTCACGAAGCTGACCTCGTCGTCACTCTGTGTGCGTTGTCTCGGCCATCGTCTACTTACATCGAAGAGTTCAAGCCTTATAGACGAACGATTCTAATTCCTCTCCTGACTGCTCCTACTTCACACAAGCATCCGTCGAGAAAATAAATATATATTGTTATACATATATTCCGTGTGGTCGTTTGTTTGACCAGAGAGCGGAACGTAACACCAGGAAAGTCCAAAAAACAATGTTACTCGTCACCTTTTTTTTTGCTGTGTCACAGACTGCTCCGCAAGAAAAATCCCATTCTGAATCATTCAGGATCACTACCAACGACCTACAGGTGACCGCGTTGGTTGGATTTTAAGCCTTCTGCAGATGTACAGTCAGTTTATTTTAATGCCCCTGCTGAAAGGGTGGTAAGATTTTTAATGGCATCGTTCCAAAATTCTACATGAATTTGAACAAGAAATTTGCTTTTCTGATAAAAGATTTTATCAGTCCACTCCTAATCGAAAAATTGCCCAGTCGGCAGGGGCTGTAAAATACATCGACTGCAACTCTTCTGAAGGTTCCCCACCCACTATCGAATGTCCTGTATAGGACACTAAGCAATCCATATTTACCTAACCCCTCCGCTCGGGCAGGATATGACACAAGGTCAATTTTAAGCGGAGTTTTACAGGTTTGAATTCAGAGTTTTTCTTCTCTTAGACTAGTTGCCTCACCAAGGCTGAAGAACCTAGTCTGCCCTACTATTTACCCATAGCTAGAGGGAGAATAATTGGATTCATACATTTCCCAAGGGTTTAGTGCTATGTGAAATGCAATCAGTCTCGTCCAGGTTTTGAACTCGTGTCACCGTGTCCATTTCCTACGACGATAACCATTACACTTCGGGCACCTCCTAGGATACTCAGCAATCTGATTGTGACGTTCTAGTAATGCTGAAGATTCAGGGAAAGTAGAATAACCCTCTTTCACCATCGCTCTAAGGTCCACTCTGACCCGGAGTGATAGCACCTGATAGCATCTTATCAATGGGTCAAAAAGAACTAAAATGTGAAGTTATGCTAAAAAGAACTGTTTGAAATAGAACTGTTTTGATATTTAAACTCCGTACTTATGCTAAACTAAATTGTTTGAAATAGAACTGTTTTTGTTTTCTTAACTGGTTTGTTTGAAATGGAACTGTTTTTGACATTGAAACTGTACTTAGGTAAAAAAAATAGAACTGTTTTGACATTTAACTGTGAGTAAATGAAAGTATACTAAACTAAATTGTTTGAATTAGAACTGTTAGACTAAAATAGGACGGTTTTGTCAATTAAACTGCCTACTTATGCTAAATTAAATTGTTTGAAATGGGTTTTTTTTTTTTAAATAGAAGTTAACTGTGTACTTATGCTAAACTGATGTTTGAAATCGAACTGTTTTGAATTTAACTTATTGTAAACAAAAATTATACTTATACTAAACTGAATTGTTTAATATTCAGTTCGGCATTAAATGACCTGAAAAGGTTTTATACGCTGTAAAACAAAACAACCAACCAACCTAATCGAAAATACAACAGATTGTTTCATAGACGTTAGATTATGGCTTGGATCAGATTTAGCGTTAACGTATCCTCTGGGATTTATGATATAAGGTTTCATTGCTTCTGTTTATCTTGGTTTTAGGAGCCGTAGACAATAACCATTAGCTTAGTGAAACTGAACGAGCCACTGACCTTTGATAGCGGCTTGATATTTGTTAACCCCTCACGGAAATTATTGATTAACTAACTTCCAGCCAAGAACTGATATGATGAATATAGCGATAAAATAAGTGCCTATTTCAGTTAGGGTATTCATTGCTTACATCGTGAAATCACTTTTCTTGGGAAAAACCGCTAAATAATTGAGCGATTCCTTAAATTTTATAACTTATTACACCAACCAAGTGAGGTGCCCGTGGTGTAATGGTTATCGTCGTAGGAATTGGACACGGCGACACGAGTTCATATCCTGGACTGATTGCACTTCATATAGCACTAATACCCTTGGGAAAGGTATGAATCCAATTATTCTCCCTCCAGCTATGGGTAAATAGTAGGGCAGATTAGGTTCTTCAGCATTGGTAAGGCAACTAGTCTAGGAGAATGAAAACTCTGAATTCAAACCTGTTAAACTCCGCTTAAAAAATTGACCTTGTGTCATATCCTGCCCGAACGGAGGGGCGGGGTAAATATGATTACACCAACCAAGTCGGCTGAGGATGAAGAATATACGGACTGCATCAAGTAAGACCCTGTAAGACCCCTCAATGACACTAAACAATCTTATGATGAGGCTCTAGTTTGGGAGTTTTGTGAAATGTGGACTACCCCTTCATTGCTATTGCTCCCAGATCCACTCGGACCTGGAGTGGTAGCACTTGATAAGCTGGGTCAAATAGAATTGTTTGACATTTAAATTGTATGCAAACAAATTACTTAAACTAAGCTGAATTGTATGAAATAGACGAGGTTGATCATTCAACTGTGTGCAATCAAATGACGTATGGTTGGTTGGTTGTTTGGTTGGTCGTGATCTAGGGAATATCAACCATTGTAGATTATTCAACACGAAAGCCATTTTTTTTTTCACATACTCAGTTATATTTCAAACAATTCAGGTTAGCATGAGTACACAGTTTGTCAAAAACATTTCTATTTCAACCTATTCCATTTTGTCAAACAATTCTTATTCAAACAATTCAGTTGAGAATAAGAATTGATTTTCTTCACACACAGTTAAATGTGAAGATAGTTTTATTTCAAGCAATTCAGTTTAGCATAAGTATACAGTTGAATTGTCAAAAATATTTCTATTTCAAGCTATTCAGTTTAGTCTAACAGTTCAAATTAAACAATTCAGTTTAATATGAGTATAGGTTTTCTTTACACACAGTTAAATGACAAAATAGTTCTATATTAAAAAAATCAGTTCAGCGTAAAAACAGTTCCATTTCAAATAATTCAATTTAGCATAAGTTTGCAGTCTAATTGTTAAAAACATTTCTATTTCAACCTATTTAGTTTAGTCAAACAGTTCTAATTCAAACAATTAAGTTTAAGATAAGTATGCAGTTCAATTCAATTTAACCCATAGATAATGCTCTATTAGGTGCTATCATTCCGGGCCAGAGTGGACCTGGGAGCAATGGCAATGAAGGGGTGCTCCGCATCCCCCAAAGCTCAAGCATCACTGGAACATCACCATCAGATTTTTTTCTTTCATATCCAGGACACTCGTTAAGGCAAGGGATCTTACCCCGCTGCAGAGGTGCAGTCCATGTATTCTCACAGCCTGAGCGGACAGGGCCACAAATTACTTGTACTAAATGATAGACCAGTCTCATCATTCAACTATGTGCAAACAAATGACTGATGTTTGATTGAATATTAGTGATGTACAGTAAAAGTACTAGGAACCGTTCCTTGTTAAAAATTTTATCAACAAAATGTCTTTACGTATGATATATATGTATAAACAGGATTTGGCATTAAATAACCTACAACGTTTGCTATGCCAAAAAAACCCAACCAAATCATATAGATTTAGATTTGATATACATGTATAAATTGCCCAGTCGGCTAGGGCTGTAGAATACACCGACTGCATCTGTGCAGAGGGGTAAGACCACCCCCAACGAGTGTCCTGGATATGACACTAAACAATCTGATGGTGAGGTTCCAGCAATGCTGGAGCTTTGGGGAATGTGGAGTACCCTTTCATTGCCATCGCTCCCAGGTCCACTCTGTCCTGGAGTAGTAGCACCTGTTAGGGTCCTATCTATGGATTAAATAGAACTACGTGCTTCTTTCACTATACTGATTTTTGCATTTAAACTGCGTATTTATGCTAAAATGAATTGTTTAAACAAGAACTGTTTCGACATTAGATCTGCGTACTAGTGCTGAACTGAATTACTCGAAATAGAAATGTTTTTGACGTCTAAACTGTGTACTTATGCTGAACTGAATTATCTGAAATAAAATTGTCTGACATTTAAATCTGTGTATTGCCCAGTCAGCTGGGGCTGTAGAATACACTGACTGTACCTCTGCAGAGGGCTAAAACCCCGTCTAACAAGTGTCCTGGATATAACACTAAACAATCTGATGGTGAGGTTCCAGCAATGCTGGAGCTTTGGGGAATGCAGAGTACCCTTTCATTGCCATTGCTCCCAGGTCCACTCTGGCCTGGAGTGGTAGCACCTGATTGGGCCCTATCTCTGGGTTAAATAGAACTAACAGCATACTTATGCTAAAATGAAATGAGTAAACGAATAGCTTGAAATAGAAACGTTTTTGACAATTAAACCGTACTTACACTTAAACTGCGTGCTTATGCTTAACTGAATTTTTTCTAATAGAACTGTTTTTTGACATTAAAACTGTATTTCCACTTAACTGAATTATTACATATAACTGCTTGAATAGTTTGATATGGAAATGTTTTTGACAATTAAACTGTGTACTTATGCTAAACAGAACTGTTTTCAATAGAACAGATTATTTACATAAAAATGGATTTGGCGTTAAATAACCTACAAAGGTTGATATGCCATAAAACCAAACAAACCAAACCAAACCAAACCATTCATGTATAAAATAATTTGTCATTAGATAAGCTACAATAGCTGATATCCCATGAAACCAATCCTAATTGTATGTATCTAATGTTTTATGTAAAAAGAATATTTGACATTAAATAACTTATAATGCTTGATATGCCATAAAACCAAACCAAACTAAATACTATATATTTAACATATATGTATAAAGAGGATTTGGCATTGAATAATCAACAATTCTCGATATATGTGGGGCATTCAATAAGTTTCCAGACTTTTTTGTACAGGCATTTAAAATTGTCGTAGACTCTTCAAAATTCTGTACGTTATTGCTATACATCTTATGGGGTTTAAATGAACAGCTACAGCAGGAATTGGAATACACCCTAATAAATCCTGATTGTCACAGCTGGTGAATTTCAAAAATGCATTCTGGACTTTAGAAGAACGATATGCAATAAAATTCTGTTCTAAACTTGGAAAAAATGCCATACGATGAAAGCTAGATTTACTGCTATGACTCAGAGACTAAGAGACAGAGTTCCCAGTAGAAGCACGCTGACTCTTCCCGAGCCAAGAAGGCCAGACAGAGAAAATCCACCCTCAAACTTTTGATGATCTCTTTATTTTGACAGCACTGGGATGATCTTCATGCAATGGGTTCTCACAGGACAGAAATCAACAAGGAATAGTATGTGGAGGATTTAATGGAGTTCAGGAAGAGATTCCGTCGGAAGAGGCCAGCACTCTTCAAATCAATGCACCAGTCCACAACTCCATCCTTGTCACAGACTATTTAACCAAGATGGCCATCAAGACAGTTCCTCATCCTCCCTATAGTCCAGACCTTGCTCTCTGTGACTTTTGGTTATTCCCTAAGCTCAGAGGCTGTCGTTTTGAGACAATTGAAGAGATGAAAGAGGCCGTGACAAAGTTCATTGACATACTCAAACAAGAGGACTTCCATGAGGCCTTGAAGATGTTGGAACGGTACAACAAGTGCATTGCAGCCGGAGGAGATTACTTTGATGGGAAATAGAATTTCATATGTGTACTATCAATAAAAGTTCCCGTACGAAAAAAGTCTGGAAACTTATGATCTTCGTACCATAAGACCCAATCAAACCAAATCACATTTATTCAATATATATATATATATTCAATATATATATATATATATATATATAGGATTTGGCATTAAATAACCTACAATAATTGATATGTCATAAAATGCCACCAAACCAAACCAGACAAAGTTTATTTCAATGCCTATCCCACGAGATAATCATTGAAATTTTCGATTTCACGTTTCTCCCGATCATCATGCGGTATTGAAAGTTTTTTTTTACATCCATTTTCATTGGTTGGTTGGTTGTGTTTTATACAATATCAACCCATGTAGGTCATTCAATGCAAAATCTTATTATATGTCTTGTAAAGTACTAGTTTGTTTGATAGCATTTTTAAACCGACATTTATTTGCCCACAATTAAATTGTTTCTAGTATTGATAGTTATTGCTTGCACAAAGTTGAATAGTTTTATGTATAGCTTACACAAATAGTTCTATTTGCACACAGACAACTATTTCTGCGTAAGTCTAATAGTTTTATTTGCACACTGTTAAATTTTCTCAAGTATTCCCAACATTAATAATTCTATTTGCACGCAGACAAATAGTTTCAATTATTTCTGTGTAAGTCTAGTACATTTATTTGCACACTGTTAAATTGTTTCAAGTATTCCCAACATTAATTGTGCTATTTGCACTCAGACAAATAGTTTCAATTATTTCTGTGTAAGTCTAATAGTTTTATTTGCACACAGTTAAATAGTTTCATGTATAGCTTCCACAAATGGTTTTATTTGCACACAGACGAATAATTCAATTATTTTGGTTTGGTTTGGTTTGTTTGGTTTTATGGCATATCAACCTTTGTAGGTTATTTAACGCCAAATCCATTTTTATGTAAATAATCTGTCCTATTTAAAGCAATTTAGTTTTGCATGAGTACACAGTTTGTCAAAAACATTTCTATTTCAAAGTATTCAGTTAATTCAAGAAGTTATAATTATTAATTTAGTTTAGTCTAAGTACAGTTTCAAAACAGTTCAATTTCAACCAATTCAGTTTACCATATGCATGCAGTTTAAATATAAGTAAAGTTTAATTGTGAAAAACATTTCTATTTCTAGTAATTAAGTTTAGACAAGCAGTTCTAATTCAGCTAATTCAGTTTTGTATTAGTACAGATTTTGTTTACACACAGTTAAATATCAAAACAGTTCTATATTAAACAAGTCAGTTTAGTGTAAATACAGTTCCAATGTAAAAAAAAACAGTTCTATTTCAAATAATTCAGTTTATCATAAGCACGCAGTTTAAATGTAAGTACAGTTTAATTGTCAAAAATATTTCTACTTCAGGCCATTCAGTTTAATCAGACAATTCAGTTTAGCAAAAGTATGCCGTTAGTTCTATTTAACCCATAGAAAGGACTCTATTAGGTGCTACCACGCCGGGCTGAATTATTTCTGTGTAAGTCTAATAACTTTATTTGGACACAATTAAATGGTTTCAAACATTCCCAACAATTATAGTTCTATTTGCTCACTGACGAACGGTTCCATTTAATCCTGTCTATGTCTAATTGTTTTATTTGCACACAGTTAAATTGTTTCAAACATTCCCAACAATTATAGTTCTATTTGCTCACTGACAAACGGTTCCATTTAATCCTGTCTATATCTAATAGTTTTATTTGCACACAGTTAAATTGTTTCAAGTATTCCTAACATTAATCGTTCTATTTGTATATACATAAATGGTTTCAAGTATTGAAATTACTTATGGTTTTATTTGCTCTGACTTAAATGGTTTTAAACAATAGAATATCTTGCCCAGAGGGCTGGAGCTGTAGAATACACCGACTTCTTGTCTGCTGGTTGGTAAGACCCCCTAAACAATCTGATGGTGAGGTTCCAGTAATCGTGGAGTTTTAAGGAATGCAGAGTACCCCTTCATTGCAATCAATCCCAGATATACAGTGTGCTTATGCTAAACTGAATTGCTTGAAATAGAAATGTTTATGTGTGCTAAACTGAATTGTTTGAAATTGAACTCGTTTTGATAAACACCTCTATTTCAAAAAATTCAGTTTAGTCAATTAAGCTGTGTACTTATGCTAAACTGAATTGTCTTTAAAAAAACTGTTTATTTGTATAAAATTGGATTTGACATTAAATAACCTACAAAGATTGATATGTCATTAAACCCAAACAAACAAAAAACATTAAAATATATTGTTTGCACACAGTTAGATTGTTTCATGTATTGCTATTTATTGTTTAAACACAGTTAGATCGTTCTAAAAATTAGCTGACGCCAAAAGTTTTATTTGCACATAGTTAGATTGTTTCCTGCAATCTTATCAAATATTGATAATTCGATTTAATATTAATTATTTGGCTGATTACAGGTAAATAAATTCTTTTAAAGTAAATGGTTCAATAACTCTATTTGATTCATACATAGGACCCGAATAGGTAACAATATACCCGGTCAGAGTGGAATTAAGAGTAATGATAACGGAGTCATTTCTAATGCTGGAACCTCACCTTCAGATACTGTTTCGTGTCATATAGGGTGACCCCCACCAAAAAAAAAAAAAAAAAAAAAAAAAAAAACTGAACTCATAAACATTTTTATTACTTCTACAAAAATAAAGCAAAATAATTCTGATGTCTTTTCCTTAGTAGACCCGGACATGTTGGTGAATACTATGGTCCCAATTTTTCATGCACAGAATCTACTTCATACCCTGAAAAAAAAAGAAAAGCCTAGAATTAAGTTCATGAATTTCAGTCAAAAAATATATGGGTTCTTTTTATTTAGTGGGGGTCACCCTGTATTTGGGTCATTTATTGGGGAGATGCACCCGGCGAATTCAACAGCTCCAGTTGTCTGTGTTAATGAGATTATTTAGTCACAAAATCCAAGTCTCTTATAATTGGGTAATGGGTCTTACCTTTCCTCAGAAATGTATTTGGCGTATTCACCGCACCCCGCAAAAGACGGTGTGTTTTGGGGAACTTAATTAATCAATTATCTACTTACAATCTCCTAAAAGATTTATTATGACCACAAATATATATATATATATATATATATATATATATATATATATATATATATATATATATATATATATATATATATATATATATATATATATATATATATATATATATATATATATATATATATATATATATATATATATATATATATATATATATATATATATATATATTTGAATGGATGTATGTAAACAATACTAATTGTGATTCATAACCGTTTAAAATTTACTTTGCAGCTTATATCTCCTCGTGGCTGAATGGTTAGAAACTTGGATTTGGCGTTTGAGCAACCGGGTTTCGATACCAGCTACGGGAAGATACTGTCTAGCCACGCTGATAAGTTCTGATAGAACGAAACAGATCTGTCTGTGGATGACTATTGAGATATATATATATATATAGTGGTTGGACAAAATAAAGAAAACACCTAGAATCTTGATATGGTCATATTGAAACTCTAATAAAACCACCAATCGTTTGATATCTATGGGGTTTTTTATGATTTATTATTAATTTTTCTCGTCTTATTCAACAATTTTTTTACAGATATCATTAGAAGAAATAAATCGAAATTCTTTAAAATGGCTGATCAATCAGAATGGTGCTGGTATAGCAGGCGGTAGAGTAACAAAAACCGCTGAATTATTTGGTATAGCTAAGAGGTACTGTCGTGGAGCTAATGACAGCATTTGAGAAAGAAAGAAAAAAAACTCCACACTGCAGCAAAACTCTGGAAGAAAGTGGAAGTTGTTTGATAGGGACCGTCCGACTCTTACGTGGATTGCTAGGAAGGATCACAACAATACAGCTATGGGTTAAATAGTACCCCAACTGTTCTTCAAGGAGAAAAGCTTTGGCATTAAATAACCTACAAAGTTTGATATGCCATTAAACAAAGAAACCAAACCAAACCAAACCAATATTTAAATGAGTATTACCATTCCTTTTTTGTGTGTTGGTACGATTTGCGCTAACTGTAATACATTTTAGTGACAAAAATTTATCCTTTTTGTTCCAACAAACAATTTGCATATAAATTTCTCTTTTTTTTTCGGTCGAATAAATCTGCCAAATTAGACGAGTTGACAGATATCTATCTGCTATTTCAGCTTGCGAACATTTATTAATGGTAAATGTCACTATAAGATTGATTATTGCATTTCCTGTTCGTTAATCTTCACTCTTTCGACATTTTCTCTGCCATCTTGTCCACGAAAAACTTTTTTCTTCAACATCTCTGACGACTATGCTTGGAATCTATTTATTCATCCTGTCCCTTTGCGGAAGGAGTCTGCGTTGCATTGTAGCTAAAGGTCTGGACAGCACCATTGAAGTAAGTCAGTTCGAATTCCAGTCGCGCTATTTCGGTCATATTCTGAGAAATAACCTAGGGAAAGTTACGAATCCCCATATCCTCCAATCTATGTATTAAATAGTACCATTACTGTTCTCCTACAAGGACGGCTTTGGAATTAAATAACCCTCAAAGTTTGAAATGCTATTAAACAAAGAAACCAAACAAAACTACCTTTGGTAGGATATTTGCCCAGTCTGCTGGGGCTGTAGAATACACCCAGTACATCTCAGCAGGGGGGGTAAGACCCCTACAACGAGAGTCCTGATATGACATTAAACAATATGATGGTGAGGTTCAAGCATTGCTTGAGCTTTGGGGAATGCAAGGCGAACCTTCAGTGCCATCACTTCCAGTTCCACTCTAGCCCGGGGTGGTACCACCTGATAATGTCCTATCTATATGTCAAATAGAAACAATCTGCCTACTATTTCTAAAATAAATTACTTGAAATAGAAGTGTTTTGATATTTGAACTGTGTACTAATGCTAAACTGAACTGCTTCAAATAGAATTATTTTGACATTGAAACTGTACTTACACTGAACTGAATTGTTCGAAATAGAACTGTTTTGACATTACCTGTACGTAAACAAAAACTATACCTATACTAAACTGAATTATTTGATTGGTTTGGGTTCTTTGTTTAATGGCATATCAACCTTTGTAGGTTATTTAATGCCGAAGCCATTCTCCTAGAAGAACAGTGGTGGTACTATTTAACCCATAGCTGGGAGGATAATGGGGTTCATATCTTTCCCAAGGGTATTTGCCCGAAAGTGAACGTAATAGCGCGACTGGAGTATGAACTCGCATACTACGATTCCGCAGTCCATCGCTTTAACCGTTACACCACGAGGACGCCCCCCTGAATTATTTGAATTAGAATTGTTTGACTAAACTGAATAGCTTAAAATAGAAATGTTATTACTATTAAACTGTTTATTTATGCTAACAAGTCCTGGTGACAACACCCCACGAGACGCCAACTGTACGGCCACCTGCCTCCCATCACGAAAACTATAGAGGTTAGACGAGCCAGACACGACGGACACTGCTGGAGAAGCAAGGACGAGCTCGTAAGTGACGTACTACTATGGACCCCCACATATGGCCAAGCAAAAGCAGGACGACCAGCCTGAACTTACATACAGCAGCTATGTGAGGACACGGGATGTAACCCAGAAGACCTGCCGGAGGAGATGAATGATAGGGAGAAGTGGCGAGAGATGGTCAGGGATATCCGTGCTGGTGGCAGGACATGATGATGATGATGATGATGAATTGTTTGAAATAGAAATGTTCATTTGTATAATGGATTTGCCGTTAAATAACCTACAAAGGTTGATATGCCATAAAATCCAAACAACCAAACTGATATGTCCCGGGAAGGAAAATATTAAATCGAAGTTGCTGAGTGGTTGACCAACTCTAACTAGTGTAGTACAATCGAGCAGGTAGGTAATCGTACTGGTGCTACATATGTTTTTGTACCGACACTTCAGAGTCTTAGACGTAGACGTTGACAATATACCTCTACATTGGTCTGTATTCATGGCGGATACAAGCAAATAATTGCCTAGTCGACTGCTTCTCTGCAGAAGGGGTAAGACCCCCACAACGATATCCTGGGTATGACACTAAACTATCTGATGGTAAGGTTCCAGCAATGCTGGAGCTTTGGGGAATGCGGAGTACCCCTTCATTGCCATCGCTCCCAGGTTCACTCTGACGCGCAGTGGGCGCACCTGATTTGGCCATATCTATGGGTTAAATAGAACTAACTGCATACTTATGCTAAACTGAATTGTTTGAGTAAACTGGATAGCTTCAAATAGAAATGTTTTTGACAATTAAACCGTACTTACATTTAAACTGGGTGCTTATGCTTAACTGAATTATTTCAAATGGAACTGTTTTTCGACATTAAAACTGTATTTACACTTAACTGAATTGTTACATATAACTGCTTGAATAGTTTGAAATGGAAATATTTTTGACAATTAAACTGTGTACTTATGTTAAACTGAATTGTTTTCTATAGAACAGATTATTTACATAAAAATGGATTTAGCGTTAAATAACCTACAAAGGTTGATATGCCATAAAACCCAACTATACAACCAACAAGAAAATCATGTTGCAGTTAGGGGACACCCAGTTGTATGTATATTTATTACATCACAAATATACAAACTGGTCATCATCATCATCATGTCGTGCCGCTGGTACGGATATCCCTGACCCTCTCTCGCCACTTCTCCCTATCGTTCATCTCCTCTGCCAGTTCTTCAGGGCTACATCCTGTATCCTCACTGTCCTCACATAGCTGCTGTATGTATGTTCGAGCTGATCGTCCTGCTTTTACTCGGCCATATGTGGGGGTCCATAGGAGTACATCAATTATGAGCTGGTCCTTGCTTCTCCAGCAGCGTCCTGCATGTCTGGTTCGTCTAGCTTGGATAGTTTTCGTGATAGGAAGCAGGTGGCCGTATAGTTGGTGCCTTGTGGGGTGTTGCCGCCAGGGCTTGTTCAATATTGCTTGCAACATTCTTGTGTAATTGCCGTCTAGCTTCTTCTCCAGCCGTTTTGTTAGCGTCCTAGTAGTGCATCCATATAGAAGGATCGACACGACTACTGCTTGGAAGAAACTGTGTTTCATTTTATTAGTCATGTCTGATTTCCATATGATCGAAAGCCTATCGATAGCTGTCAAGCTGCTCTGAATTCAGAGCGTTTCTTTTGACAGAATAGCCTCAGCTACTGCTCATGCATTTGCTTACCTGGCCTTGGCTGGGTCGTCTGGCATTCGTACCGGATGGGGTATCGAAATCAATGGCAGATTCGAGGCCGAAAGGCCCCCAGCTTCGGCTGGGCCACCTTCAGTTAGGTGAGCTGCAACACTGACACCTTTGTCCCCTATGTAGAGCAGTAGACCTTGCTGTCTAGTTTAAGCAATAACCCGGCATCCGTGCTTGGACCCAGATTTGGGTCCCAGAAACAGCTTGGCTCAATTGGCCCACATTACACAAAGTGTTTCAATGAGCAAGACAGACCAGCAGGGTTCGAGCCTCGGCTCGTGCCCGACCTTTCCCTCCCCTAAATCCCCACTATAATCGGCCCTCGAGACATTGATCTTGTGTCAAACCATGTCTGGTGGTAGACAACGACAAATATCATACATTTGCTCATTGTGAAAAGTGCATAATTAATGCACATTGTTGCATTGCTGAATATCCAACTGTCCTGCGATGCTAAGCTCCCACGTTTTCTAATCTACAGACGCAAATCAAATTGCGTTAGCCTACGAGACGGCGGTGTTACAAGGACGAAGAAAAAATTATGACAAACTTTTTCATGGACTATGTGGATATGACATTGTGGGATGTTTCTCTAGATCTGCCTTGTTTGACACCGCCCACCTCGTCGTGCCGAGTGAACTCTTGCTGACCTCTCTGCCCTCTTTGGTCCACACTCTCACTCGTCTCCCTGGTGAGTGCCAACCAACACCCACCAAAATACTCTCACTGTTCTCCCAACTTATTTACACTGACCATCCATAAGCCCGAAAATAAACATATTGCCAGACTGTATGTGTCCACAATACCCAAAATGTGTGACGATAAAATTAAACTATATTTTTACGAGCGGCCCGAGCTGTTTTCTCTGACCATCTCTACTTTCGATAGACATTCACTTCTCTTATTCCTTTTTTTACCCAGATTCCACCATCAAAATCCGTACCCACCACAGATATATTTATACTCATTCATATATATATATACATATATATATATATATATATAAGTTGGTGGACCGTAGTCAAGGGCTACTCAATGGCTCCCTTTTCGATAGCTACTACACCAAGGTTTCTCTGAATCGCTTCACCGTAACTTATAATGTTGCATGTTAAGCTTTTGCTAATACTCAAGCTGGGATTGAAACCCGTTATTCTGGGCAATTAGCGAACACTCTACTACTTAGGCTCTACTTGCAACCACATATATACGCACGCGCGCGCACATGATCACACACACACACACACACACACTGGTTGCGTAATTATGGCTACATAACCAAGTCTGCCTAAAGCTAGGGAGAATAGATGAATTCATAGCTTTTCTAAGGCCATAAGCGTAAAGTGAAGAAA
>OY757941.1:12585869-12595869 GCA_963585895.1 Sepioteuthis lessoniana
TTTTTTCTTTTTCTCTTTTTATTTTGTTCCTTTTTTTCCTATTTTCTTTTTGTTTTATGTTTCGCCATGTTTTTCTTTCAACCTTTTTTTTCTTTTTCTCTTTTTTTTCTTTTTCTTTTTTTTCTTTTTCTCTTTTTTTTTTCCTTTTTTTCTTTTTTTTTTCTTTTATGTTTCACCATTTTTTTCTTTCAACCTTTTTTCAGGATACTTCTTTTGCTACTTGATGTTTTCTCTTTTTTTTCTTTTTATCTTTTTTTCTTTTTCTCTTTATCTTTCTTTTTCTCTTTTGTTTCTTTTTCTCTTTTTTCTTCTTCTCTTTTTTCTTTTTCTCTTTTTTTGTTTTCTCTTTTTTTTCTTTTTCTCTTTTGTTTCTTTTTCTCTTTTTTCTTTTTCTCTTTCTTTTTCTTTTTCTCTTTTTTTCTTTTTCTCTTTTTTCTTTTTTTTTTCTGCCATTGTTTATTTTCTTCTTTTTCTTCTCTTCTTTTCTTTTTATCAATTTTTCTCTTTTGCCTTCTTTTTTCTTTCGTGTGTTTCTTTTTCTTTCATTTTTTTCTTTTCTTTTTCTCTATTTTTTTCATTTTCTTTTTTTTTTTTGGCCTTTGTTCTTTTTTTTTTCTCTCTCATATTTTTTCCTTCCTGTATCCTTCATATTATATTTTCTTCGAATCTTTCTTTTATTTTTACTTTTTTTTTATTCTTATTTTTTCTTTCTTTTTCTCAGGAATTTTGTTTTCCTTTCTTTTTCTTTTTTTTAATATTTTTCTTTTCATTCAAATGTGATTTTTTCCTCCCCCTGTCTTTGTTACTTCTTCCTTTTTGCTTTTTTTTTCATGCTTTACCATATTTACCAACCCCTCCGCTCGGGCAGGATATGACACAAGGTCAATTTTTTAAGCAGATTTTAACAGGTTTGAATTCAGAGTTTTCCTTTTCCTAGACTAGTTGCCTCACCAAGGTTGAAGAACCTAGTCTGCGCTACTATTTACCCTTTGCGGGAGGGAGAATAATTTTTTACGTGTTTCATATATTTCTTTTCCTTGTCAATCATTTTTCTTTATTTTCAACTCTTTTTTTTTTTTAAGGGGTATTAAATTTGTTTCTTAAAAGATTTTTCTTTCTTATTTCTGTTGTGGCCCCAGAAAGGGTCAATAATGAAAAGACAAACACGGATATTAGATAAGAGGTTATATTACACAAGAAAGATAGCGTTAAATAGAAAAGGTAAGAAGTCTCGTACTGTTCGGATAACACGGATATTGATCTGCCCGTGTGGCAGCGAAATTTCTCCGTACGAATAACGGTGAGAAGAGTCCATTATGGTGAGATAGGTAAGGCTCCCACAACATTTTCTTTCTTTCTTTCTTTCTTTCTTTCTTTCTTTCTTATTATCATATTTTTTCTCTTTTTCTCTTTTATTTTTCTGTCTTTTATATTTACCTTTTTCTTTTTATTAAATTTTTTTCTTATATGATTTTTCAGTCTTAAATTCTTTATTTTTGATAATCCTTTTTTTCTTACATTTATCATTCTTTTTTCTTCTTTTTTCTTCGATTTGTTTCTTATGTAATCTTTCTTTCTTTCTTTCTTTATTTATTTCTAATTATCAGATTTTTTTCTCTCTCTCTCTTTTATTTTTCTGTCTTTTATATTTATCATTCTTTAAATTAGATGTATTTCTTATATTATCTTTCTTTCTTATCTTCTTTCTTTCTTTGTTTCTTTTTAATGGTCCTTTTTTCTTTTCTTTTTCATTCTTTTGTATTCTTTTTTCCTTTTTTATTAGATTTGTTTCTTATTTAATCTTTCTTTCTTTCTTTCTTCTCAATTTTCTTTTTTAATCAACATCTTTCTTTCTTTCTTTCTTTCTTTCTTTCTTTCTTATAATCATATTATCTATTTTCTCCTTTTCTCTCTTATTTATCTGTATTTTATATTTACCTTTTTTTTATTATATTTCTTTCTTATATGATTTAATTTCTTATTTTCTTTCTTTCTTCCTTTCTTTCTGATGGTTCATTTTTTTCTTTTATTTTTCGTTCTTTTGTATTTATCATTCTCTTTTATCCTTTTTTAATAGATGTGTTTCTTATATAGTCTTTCTTTCTTTCTTTCTTATTATCATAATATTTTTTTCTTTTTCTCTCTTATTCTTATGTCTTTTAAATTTATCTTTTTTTATTAGATTTCTTTATAATTTGATTTTTCTTCCTTATCTTCTTTCTTTCTTCCTTTCTTTCTGATGGTCCTTCTTTTCTCTTGTTTTTCTTTCTTTTGTATTAATCATTCTTTTTTCTCCTTTTTTATTAGATGTGCTTCTTGCATAAGCTTTCTTTCTTATTTCTTTCTTCTCTTCTCTCTCTCTTTCTTTCTTTCTTTCTTTCTTTTATTCTTTTGATAATATTATTATTTTTCTCTTTTTCGTTCATTTTTCTGTCCTTTATATTTATCATTCGTTTTTCTCTCTTTTTCTTTATTAGGTTTGTTTTTTATATATTGTTCTTTCTTTCTTCCTTTCTTTCTTTCTTTCTTTCTGATGATGATGATGACGATGATCATATTTTTTCTTTTTCCCTTATTTTTCTTTCTTTTGTGTTTATCATTCCTATTTCTCTTTTTTGGAATTAAATTTATGACATAATTTTTCTTTCTTTCTTTCTTTCTTTCTTTCTTTCTTTCTTTTGTTTACATTTTTTCTTTTTCTCTTATTTTTCTTTCTTTTGTACTTTTGGAGGGTGCGATTAGATTTGTTTCTTATATGAGTTTTCATTCATTCTTTCTTTCTTTCTTTCCTTCTTTCTTTTTGATGGTCAATTTCTTTTTTCTTTTTCTCTCGTTTTCTTTGTTTCTTATATTTTAATCATTCATTCAGTCTATTTCTCTTTGGATTTGTTTCATATATTTTTTATCTATTCTATTTTGTGCTAGTTTTTATTTAATTTTTCTTTCTTTTTTCTTTGTTTTTTTTCTTTTACTTTCTTTATTTGTCTTTTTCTTCTCCGTTGGATAATGTTTCGTTTGGTAATAGGTTTCTTTCTTTCTTTCTTTCTTTCTTTCTTTTGTTCAATTTTTTTCCTTTTTCTCTTATTTTCCTTTTTTTGTACTTATCACTCTTTTTTCTCTTTTTGTTTTTTTGTTTGGGGGTGGGTAGATTGGTTTCTTATAGGATTTTTCTTTCTTTCTTTCTTTCTTTCTTCCTTTTTTTCTTTTTTTTTATTTCTTTCTTTTTTCTTTTTTCTTTCTTTTTTTCTTTCATTTTTTCTTTCTTTCTTTCTTTCTTTTTTAGATTTCTTTCTTTGTTTTTTGGATTTCTTTCTTTCTTTTTTTTGTTTGTTTGTTTCTTTCTTTCTGTCTTTTTTTATTTCTTTCTTTCTTTTTTGGATTTCTTTCTTTCTTCCTTTCTTTCTTTCTTTCTTTCTTTTTTAAAAATTCTTCCTTTCTTTTTTTGATTTCTTTCTTTCTTCCTTTCTTTCTTCTTTCTTTCTTTCTTTCTTTCTTTTTGTCCGTTTTTCTTTCCTTCTTTTTTAATTTCATATTTTCTTTTCTCTTTTTTTTTCTTTCATATAGACACACGATATAAAATACCTTTGTATTAAATACATTTTACTTATTCTTGTTTGTTGCTTTCTTTCTTTTGTTTCTTCATTGTTCTTTTTTCTTTCTTTTTGTTTTTCTTTTTCTCTCAGACTTTCTTTCTTTTTTTCTTTTTTCTTTAATAGGTCATTGTTTTCTTTCTTTCTTTTTAGATGTTCTTTCGGTCTTTCTTTTTCTTTCATTCTCAGCTTTTTATCGTTTATTCATAATTTTTTTTACATTCATTTTGTTTTTGCACATTTTTTTATATTGTTTTTTTTTTACATTTTACATTAATTCAGAATCACTCATTTATTTTCATTTTTTCTTCCGTCCCTTATAAGCAAAAAATGTTATATACTAAACCTCGACCAAGACGTTAATCAAGAGATGCACCTGTGTAAATAAGCAGAATAACTGCAGAAGCTGGTAGGTGTTAGACAATAATATATCCAGGTGCCAGATGGTTCGAGTCAGTCGAAGAAAAGATGCTGAAGTGAGAGCCAGCGGAATACAGAGGGATTTGGACCCTCAGTGACCAACAGTTGAGCAACCCCAGCATAGATGAGGAAGAAGTGCTGCTATGGTCGCAAGAAGAACTTGCGTCAATGTAGCAGTCTGTCCCCGTATCCAACTCGTCTCACACTCACAACAAACACCACCCTTTCGAGAATAAAGTGTGAGAGATTATATTTTTATAAAGCAGTGTATTCGTTCGTTCATTGAAGTTCGTATATTATTTTTGATTATGTTTCTGCTTATATTTGTATTACGGCTATACAACAGGAAGAATCTCCGTTGTAGTGTCACTACAGGGTGGAACGATAAGATTGTTGGCCTTGAAAAGACGACATGATTCCATTTCCGTTAAATGAAAACCGGTTTCCTTTTTTTTGTTGCAGACCATCTACTAGTTGGCCAATAGTGTTCAAATCCCAAGAGCGTTCAAATCCCAAGAGCGATAAGAGATTCTATCATGTCAGAAAGTGACACAATGTTCAACGAGCGAAATCAGAGATGCGGTGCTGTATAACTCATGCTCTCTACCAAACTAAGTTATGACAACAGGACAATTGCCAGCACCCTCAAAATGCAAATCTGGAAGGTTCAACGCTTGAGGACACAGCTCAACGCATCAGACAACCCTTCGGAGGCGGTGGAGCGGAAGGCCACATCATTCCACCTAACATCTTCGAAGTCAGCTTGAAAGCCAACACCAAAGTGTACCTGGATGTGTTGAAGAGTGTGGTTATCCCCTGGTGCAATCAGGTGGCCGGTGGCAGAACGTAGGTGTGGTAGCAGGACTCGGCGCCAGCCCACAAGTTCAAAGAGACCCAGGCTTTGCTTCAGAATGAGTGCTCTGGTGGTGTAACGGTTAGCAAGCTAGACTAGCAAACCTACACGAGTGAGTTCGAGTCTCATTGGGCGCCCCATTGATTCGGCCTTGTGCCATATCGAAGCAAAGCGCTTTGTAAATTACTAACATCACCAACATGACCTCCCACCACAAAAAAGCCAGCCTGATCGCCGCCATCCGCCGAGTATACGCCGAGTTCCCGCTGGCGCTTGTGGAAAAGGCATGATTCCAGTTCCGGATCCGTATCGATGCGGTGATTGAGACTGAAGGCGGCTACATTGAATAGATATCAGCTCTACTACATAATCAAGTAACGTGAATTGATTTTTTCAATAAAAGTGTTAAAATAAAGCTGTTGTGTTTTTTTCTTTAGTACGACAATTTTGTCGTTCCACCCTGTAATGTGCTGGCCTGTAACATTGCAGTTAACGAGTTCCAAGTCCAGTCACGCAATTACGTTCACTTTTGGACTAATACTTTTACTAAAGGTACAAAACGTTTTATCCGTCATGCATCGTATTAAATCGTATGAAATTTGTCCTTCTACAAAGATAGCTTTTGTATTTAATGAAAATAAAAGGTGACTCTCCATTAAGAACCGGAACTTATTGGAAATATTTTTTAATTTTATATTTTTTTATAAATAATGGACCACTTCATTTATTTTTCTTTATTTAATTTTTTTCTTGTCTTTCCTGCTTAAGAGAACAGTATGTTTTTTCTCCATCATTTATAAAGTGTTCACTTGATAAATTTTCATATATGTCGTGGAGGTAAACCTGAATCTCCCGCTTCATTAAAATGTGAGATTCTAGTATCTACTGTGACGGCAAATTGACTAAAATCCCAAAACGGGACTTTATTTTCGCACGTGTGAAGACGGGGCAGGTTGGCACTTGATCCCCTACAGAAATAAGTCCTGTTCAGAGTTCTTCTCTCAGTCATATAAGAACTGGCATATTACATGAGGGAATAATTTAGGGCCAGACTGACCACCGCTGGCAAAGGGGTTCCAAACTTCACACTATCACACACCCACCAGGCCGCTAAACTTCTTTCCCTTAGATAATAGAAGAATACGGGCCTATAGGTCTTAGTCGTAATAATATTAATATTGTTGTAGTCGGCAACTCCGGTTTCCCGTGTGATACTTTAGGAATTAATAGGACAGTTCTAAGCAAGATAATATAAGGCGAATAGAAGCTGAAAGGAAAGCATGAAATAACAACATAGACCACATGGTAAAATGAAAATACATAGGTTCTTTACTACGGTTATATATATATACGTTCGGAGTTTCAAACATATAATTGGATAGTCCATGAATATGAATGTCTTTTCTTGGCTTTTATCCTTTTTCAAATTGAGAGAGAGAGAGTGGTAAACAAAATTTGGATGTAAAGGAAAAATGTCTCAAAGTTACTTATCTTATTTTCGACGGGGTTCCACTGGAGAATTTTCTTCTTTCACGGGCTACTAGACTTTGTACTGTTTTTAATACTGGCTTGAAGGACTTGGGGTCCTTCGTGTCTCAGCTAATCGTTTGTCTTTTGCCCGGAGTAAAATGGCTATGGTCCGACTGCCACGAGCCTTGCTCAAAAACTCCCTTTTTTCCTATTTACTTCCGCTGAGGGGAAGGGAACCCCACTTCCGTTTGGGGTCCCCGCCAATCATTTGGCTTCTCTCTCTTTCCCCTTCCGATGTCCGGCGACCTGAGTTCACTAAGTGTGAACATCTGGTCTATATTCTCCGTGACCCACATTCTCTCCTAACGGTCACTTTTTGACTGCTTGATACTCTCATTCAATACGGGAGGATAGTATCAGTCCTACCTCTTCGTCTCCGTGAGCCATCACGTGACACTACATAGAGATAATAAATTACAATGTGTTGAGGATTCGACCGACTCCGGGACACACTTTGGTCCGCCGTGTTGGTCGATACACGAATCTGGTTGAGTGTGTTCTGGTTCCAGTGGCAGTCGGTCGAGGCCGTCTGATATGTATTGGAGGAAACAGACATTCCTGTCGGGTGCACCAAGACCTATATCCTCGATTCTGACCGTCTCCCTGGCTCTAACCCTCCTCGGATGGACTAGGTTTATCGATCGGTCCCTGGAGCGTCCTTTTTAGAGGAGTGTCGACGGGACCGGAGATATTTTTCTGCTCACCTGGTATGTCTGGGCTATGGCCCAGTACGTGGACCCACCTAAAACAACGCCATGTGACACACTCGTCTCATCGGTGGAACGTTCAACAAATAGCAATTCAAACGACACTGTTTATCGTATACAACATGACTGTCTTCTTTTTGAGATTATTTATCACCAAGAAAACTATTTTTATTTTCTTGTTTAACGGAGTACGCTTTCTAGCAATATACTTTAAAGTTTCTAAAAAAGCAAGCGTAATATGGCTACTGTGCTGGCAAATTATTAATATCAAAACAAAGATAAACGTTTGATAACAATACATAAAACACTTTAACTGTGTGCAAACAAATGTCAACTATCAAATAGAATTAAACATAGTTTCTTCCAAGAAGCGGTCGTATCTATACTGCTATATAGATGCACTACATGGACGCTAACTAAACGAATAGAGAAAAAGCTTGATGGCAACTACACAAGAATGCTGCGAGCAATATTGAACTAGTCCAGGAGGCAACACCCCACAAAGCTATTGCTGTACAGCCACCAACCACCTATCACGAAAACTATCAAATTTAGACGAACCAGACATGCAGGACACTGCTGGAGAAATAGAGACGAGTTCATAATGTACTCCTATGGACCGAGCAAAAGCAGGGCGGGAAGCTCGAGCCTATATACAGCAGCTCTGTGAGGATACGGGATGATGCCCTGAGAACCTGCCAGAAGCGATGAACAATGGGGAGGGGAGTGGCGAGACAGGGTCAGGGATTTCCGTGCTGGTGGCAGGACAAGATAATGAAAATTATTGTTAAATAGCAATAGTTGAAATCATTTCTCTGTGTACCTACAAATAATTTAACAAAACGGCTGGAGAAGAAGCTGGACGGCAATTACACAAGAATGTTGCAAGCAATATTGAACAAGTCCTGGCAGCAACACCCAACAAGGCACCAACTATATATAGCCACCTGCCTCCCATCACGAAAACGATCCAAGTTAGACGAACTAGACATGTCGGACACTACTGGAGAAGCAGGGACGTGCTCATAAGAGATTTACTCCTTTGGACCCCCGCATATGGCCAAGGAAAAGCAGGACGACCAGCTCGAACATACATAAAGCACCTATATGAGGATACGAGATGTAGCCCTGAAGACCAGCCACTATTTCTTGGACAAAAGGGGGAAAATATTTTACGTTATTACTAATTTGGTGCCACAATCATTCAAAACTGTGCAAGCAAAATTTCACAGAAAGTTTAACTAAACAATTATCTCTAGAAAAACCTAATATATCGGTGCGTCCGCAAATTTCAAGCCATAAGTTCAGAAAATAACCTCAACAAGAAAGCATAAAATCCCAGATCCCGCAGGAAGTTTACTGCAAGATGTCCTAACAATGTGGATGCGGTGTGAGATTCTATCAGAAGGAGTCCGAAAAAGTCCCACCGAAGACGTCCTCAAGAACTTGGTCTTTCACGGACACTGTAGGATAAAGTCAGTCATTTTCTGCCCTTGTCATCTGGTTTGATCTATCTGAAGTGATTTGATTGCTTTTAAGACTCAGCTGAAAGGTGACTAGATGAAATAGGAATTATCATATGAATTGGTTGTATCTATTTTGTGATACCCTGTGTATTAGGATGTTCGTGATGTAATGATTCCCGCCGATGAAAATTGATACGGTAACCCTAGTTCTAATCTGGAACGCTGATGTTCCCATTTAATATATATATATATATATATATATATATATTCAGTCTTTGAAATTCCGCACACCCGATCGACTCTACCGAGTGAAAAATTATTCCGTCGATTAAAGTTATTCTTCCAGTCGCTCGGCGGTTGATCAAAAATCGCAATGAAACACGTCTCTTCAAATATATAAAAAGGAAAAGGAATTGTTTTCATACCCAAAAGTATGCCATTGAAGATTCACAAGTTACTTAGAATGACCTACAATGATATTTTGTGAATTCTTTGGTCTTGTGCCTAGCACCTGATGACCGTCTGGTTTAAAGAATGGTAGTCGCATCCCCAAAATATACCACAATCATCAAAACAAGATCTGACGAATGGAGTTTAGAATAACCAGCCCCTCTTTCTCTCTTAGACATTCGGTCATTGTGAACATTCATGTAACATATTGACCCCGGCCAAGCTGTCAAATAGAAAATGCACCTGTGTAAATAACAGGTGCATCCGGTCGAGGAATATCATGATATAACCTTGACCGTGGACGGGTTGAATGAGTGCGATTTGTGACGCCCACAAGAAGAAGGTGGGCGACGAACTATTATATAACTCGGTGCACAGGAAGTTCAATCAGTTCGAGATAAGGTGCAGTAGAGAAAACCAGCACCCAAAAGAGGGGACCCTCAGGCCACCGATTGAGCAGTTGTAGTTGGAGAGAAGATGCTGGAATGAGGAATATATCTCAGAGAGGCTTGGCCTCCAGGTCCCCGGTTGAGTAGCCCAGGAGAACGGGAAAGAAACGCTGTTATGGCCATAAGAGTGGGGGTCAATATGTTGCAGTTTAGTTCCGTTTCCAATTCCCTCTCACACAGTAAAACCTTTAGTAACCCTTTCGAACCCTTTCAAATAAAGTGAGAGGTATATTTTTCTAAAGAACTGTGTCGCTCGTCTTTATTGTGTCGTTGTTATGATTCTGCATGCATATGTGTTTGTATAGTTGGTCATGGATATCTAAAATTTCTTAGCCATGGCCAAGTATTATAATTCGCTATCTGGTCACTTGAAAAGTCCACACTATTGCCTTTTTTCTCATTTTTTGTGAGCTATTGTGTTGTATTATATTGTGTATTATATTGTTGTATAATACGTTGTATAATACGTTGTATTATATTGTTGTATTATATTGTATTTTATATTGTGTCAATATGTTGCAGTTCTGTTCGGTCT
>OY757941.1:12600869-12705869 GCA_963585895.1 Sepioteuthis lessoniana
AATATCTCTCTATTTCCAAAACCAGAAGGGACTCAATTAAAATATTGCATATTACAATCTGTAAACATCTCTAAGATTCTTCTTTCAAGATATTACAATCTAAAAGCCTCCATCTAAAAGCCTCCATCTATTCAATATTCCGGTTGACTAATGATTGGAATGTTTCTCAACAGCTGTCCGTTGTGTAAGTTCAGCTCTTCTAACAAAGATCATCATCAACGTCATCATGTCATACCGCCAGCACGGATATCCCTAACCCTCTCTCGCCACTTCTCCCTATCGTTCATCGCCTCTGGTTGGTATTCAGGGCTACATCCCGTATCCTCACATAGCCGCTGTATGTATGTTTGAGCTGGTCGTCCTGCTTTTACTCGGCCATATGTTGGGATCCAAAGGAGTACATCACTTATGAGCTCGCCCCTGCTTCTCCAGCTGTGTCCTGCATGTCTGGTTCGTCTAGCTTGGATAGTTTTCGTGATGGGAGGAAGGTGGCCGTATAGTTGGTGCCTTGTGGGTTGTTGCCGCCAGGACTTGTTCAATATTGTTCGCAGCATTCTTGTGTAATTGCCGTCTAGCTTATTCTCCACCCGTTTAGATAGCATCCAAGAAGTGCATCCATACAGCAGTATCGATACGACTCTAATAAAGATACTCCAATAGAAATATTAATATTTTTGAATCACCTGCGGGAGATTCTGAGAATGTTTGACAGGGATGGTGAACATTTGAGCACTGTTTGAAATTATCATAAAGGTCAGTTGATTGGTTGGGCTTATGGCACATCAACCTTTGTAGGTTATATAATGCCAAATCCATTTTATACTAATAAATCGTCCTATTTCAACCAATGCAATTTAGCATAAGTACACAGTTTACTTTAATTAAAACAGTTTTATTTCAAGCAATTCAGTTAAGCATAATTACACAATTTCGTTCTATTTGACCCATAAATAAAACTCTATCAGGAGCTACCACTCCTGGCCAGAGTGGACCACGGAGTGATGGCAATAAAACTCCAGCGTTACTTGAACCTTACCATCAGGCTGTCTAGTATCATATCCAAGACAAACGCTGTGGGGTGGGGTCTTACTCCTCTGCAGAGAAGAAGTCAGTGTATTCTACAATCCTAGACTTCCGAGCAAGATATTATTTGTATTTGTATTAGAAAGAAATGCTCGATAATATATATATATATATATATATATTTAACCAACGCTTGCACACGCGTATGATGTGATGTAAGGTCTATTTTAATTGAAATACAATAGCTTTGAATTCAGAGATGTCCTTCTCGTAGACCAGTAGCCACCCGAAGTTAAAGAGCCCAGTTTACCCCTCTTCTAACCCTTATCTGGAGGAAAAGTCATTTATTCAAGGGTATTAAACCAGACATGCAGGACACTGCTGGGGAAGCAGGGACGAGCTCATAAGTGATGTACTCCTATGGACCCCTGCATATGGCCAAGCAAAAGTACTTGTTGAAGTATATTATTACTCTATCACTAATCCTATGTTCTTATTACTAAAAGTCTGTCTCTTGTAAATAATCTTCCTTGTAAATATAACTATTTCCTCACATATCGTGGTTTGTCTTTTTATTACTACTACCTGTGTTCACTAACCAGAACACAACATAAAGTAATGAGTTAAAAGGCTGAGAGATTGTCAATGGATATGTGTCACAAAACATGTTCAGACGTTTCTGTGGAGGTGAAACGATGTTCGAAGACAAGTCAGGGAGACTTTCCCTTGTGGTAAAAAAGTGACATTGTTTGATATGGTCGAATAACTGCCAACACAAGAACAAGTACATTGTCGGTAGAACTTGTTCCTTCACAAAGAACTATCAGACGACACCTTCATTTGATTGACCTGCTCGGAGGGGGCTGAAATATCTGAAATACGAAATAGGAAAAACGAAAATGCGTGCTGCAAAACTGGTTCAGACGTTTCAAGTAAGGTGACACTAATCTCGAAGAGAAACCCAGGTTATAGAGACCTTATATTGTGGAAGATGAGGCTTTGCTTAATATGGTCAAAAAACAGTGAAACACAAGTACATGTACATTGTTTGAAGAAACTTGTAATGTTATCGAAGTGCTACAGCAAACAACAAAAAGCGTTTATCATGGGTCCAATCATGGTTTCGGGGTCAAACCATCATATACAGTAATCGAAAAATATCTTGCTATACTAACTGGCTTTTTGGTTTTATGTCACTATACTGGAATACCAAGAGTATTTATTTAGATCCTAAAAGGAAGTAAATGTGACACTTAGTTTGGTTTAACTCGAGGTGCTCCAAGGAAAGCAGAACTCATGTAGGGCTGTGTAAATTATTACCTCGTCATTCCCTTCAAGGGACACCTTAAGATCTTGGCAATGAACCTACTCCTTACCCTTTTTTGCAAGGTGGGAGGTGACCGGGGTAAGGAATTCTAGTACTAAACTTTGATTCATTCTCACGCACCCGGCGCAAACTTAAGGTGAGAATATGCGAGCATACGATCCTATGCAGATCTTGAAGCCTCTTGATATATTTCTGTCGCTCACCAGCCGAATTCATACGGATATGCTGAGGTCATATTAGACATAAATCCTCAGTATCCAATTTCAATGGAAAATTTATCGGTCGTCCAGTCGTTTATTTTCTACACTGCTTTTGCAGATCTAAGTACTTTTTCTGCTTACGTTGATGTATCCAGTCAATATTTTCCTCAAAATGAACCATTAACTCAATGACGTGAACCAATTTTTATATGAACTGACGAGATCACAAGATGTGAATACTGGGCAGTTAACATTATCTCAGCTGGAAAAGCGAGATCATATCCCAAATCGACAGCGAGGCTCCAGTCTATGCCATCATCAAACAAAGAGGATTTTTATTTATTTGAAAAAGTAACTATTGGAATATTTCCTTTGCCAAATTAAATATAATATGAAAGGAAACATTGCTGAAAAAATATATATATTAGGATAGTGTATACCAAGAGTCAACGGCACTTGGACACAGTCAGTTTCTTTATTACGCAATCATCGAACAAATGATTGCATTACGGAAAAACTAACAGTCACCAAGCGCCGTTGACTCCATATCTAGGCTATCCTAACACCGATGTTTATTCTAGGTTACTAATACAGAAAACTGTATTTATAAATATTGAACGCTATGCATATATAGGCATACATATACACAGATATATATACATATATATATATATATATATATAAGAATAAAAAAAATAAGCAAATAAAAATAAACTAGGATAAAAATAAGTATAAAAAGTAAATAATAAACAGAGATGATGTTGACAGACTATACGTATAAAGAAAGGAGGGAAGAAAAGAACGTGCCAGAATTGAAGACACCGTGGACGCATCGATACAACGACTCGTGGACCACATATAAAAACACGAAGAAGGACTGATTCAGGCCACCTGAACCGATACTGACAACACGATTAACAACAGAATGACAATAACAAGGAAACAAAATTGGGAAGAAAAACAACTCTGTAGCCGTTTTAAACGACTAGTAAACAACGGCTCACACGACAAAACCTGGACATGGCTAAGAAAAGGAAACCTTAACAAATAGAATCTCTCCTCATAGCAGCACAAAACAACACCATATAAGACAATCATTTCAAAGCGAGAATGGATAAGACGCAAAAAAATAGCAAATGTAAGTTATGTGGTGATAGAGAAGAAACACATAATAAGCGAATACAGCAAATTAACACAGAAGGAGTATAAGACGAGACACGACGGGGTCGGCAAGGTCATCCACTGGGAGTGTGCTATAAATTTAAATTTGACAATACAAACAGATAGTATACCCACAACCCACCATCTGTCTTAGAGAATGACACACATAAACTCCTTTTGTGATTTTGACAAATAGATCACCAAATCTCGGCCAGACGACCAGACATTATAATAATCAACGAAGAAAGAGAACATGCAAAATTGTGGACTTTGTTGTCCTGGCTGACTACCGAGTAAAACTGAAAGAAAGAGAAAAGAAGGATATGTAACTGGACCTTGCTAGGGAATTGAAAAAACCCTATCAATTGTAATTGGTGCTTTTTTATCATTAAGGGTTTTCGGACTATTATCGTCATCTTTATAGTTATTTCCACAACGTTTCGACTGATATATTCTCTGGCCTTCGTCAGGCGTTTGTCGAACTCGGGAACCTTCACGGAACTTCGAACTACGTCTTTTATTGAATCCACGGGGGTCGCCTGGTTTGATTCCGTTAGCCATAACCGGGTACATGTGTTAAGTATTCCTGTATTGTTACTCGCCTGCAGTCAGGATTGATCCTACAAGTTCCGGATGATTGTCTCCTTAGAAGCTTAGGGAAACACCGCCTATTATCGTTACGCCATGTATCCTGCTGGACAATTCTGTCTGGATTTTGGGGACTTATAAACTTAATGTTCTTACTTGACTAGAATTACTACTATTATGTATGATATTTTACCTGTGCTCATATTCAGATTTTTTTTGGTTCAGTAGCTAAAGGACTACTAAATAAACTGGATGACTTGGAAGTTGAATGACGAGTGGAAACCATCCAAAGTACGACATTATTGAGAACGGCCAGAATACTGAGATGTGTCCTGGATACTTGAGGAGACTTGCTGTAACTCAAACTCCAGCGAAAGATCATGAGCAAACACTGATGTGAAAAACTCTAATAATAATAATAATAATAATAACATACGCTCTACCCAGCAGTTGTCCTAGAAGATGGCACACATAAACTCCTATGGGACTTTGACATACGAACAGATTACCTAACCACAACCAGAAGACCAGACCGAATAATAATCAACAACAAAAAAGTGAATTTGCAAAATTGTCGACTTTGTTGTCCCGGCTGACCACAGACTAAAACTGAAAGTACAGGGCGGAACGATAAAATTGTCGTCCTAAAGAAAACAACACTTCAGCTTTATTTTAAAACTTTTATTGAAAAAATCAATTCACGTTACTTGATTATGTAGTAGAGCTGACATCTATTCAATGTAACCACCTTCAGCCTCAATCACAGCCTCGATACGGATGGGGGCATGCCTTTTCCACATGCGCCGGAGGGAGCTCGGTGAATACTCGGTGGATGAAGGTGACCAGGCTGGCTTAGGTTTTGTGGGGGGTCATGCTGGTGATGTTCTCGACGTATGACCAAACCAAGTAGTCCATCAGGTTAAGGTCGAGGGAGGAGGGGGCAGTGAGAGAAGGGTACAAAGTCGTAGCACTCCTTCTAAAGCCAAGCCTGGGTCTCTTTGGTCTTGTGGGCTGGCGCCGAGTCCTGCTGCCACACCCAGGGTCAGCCACCAGCCACCTGATTGCACCAGGGGATCACTACACTCTTCAGCACAACCAGATACAATTTGATGTTGACTTTCAAGCCGACTTCAAAGATGTGAGGTGGTATGATGTGGTCCTTACTTGAAACCACACGAAAGACCATAACCGTAGCCGGAAATTTTGTTTTCATCACCTTGGGCACGTCCCTGTTATTCGTGGCAATGCAGATTTGCATTTTGAGGGTGCTAGCAATAGTCCTGTTGTCATAACTTGGATCGGTAGAGTGCATGAGTTGTACAGCGGTGCATCTCCGATCTCGCTCGTTGAACATTGTTTCGCTTTCAAACATGATAGAAGGCTTCTATCGCTCTTGGGATTTGTACACAACTGGCCAACTAGTAGATGGTCTGCAACAAAAAAAGAAAACGGTTTTCATTAAAGGGAAATGGAATCATGTCGTCTTTTCTAGGGATACAATTTTATCGTTCCACCATGTATGTGAAAAGAAGGATAAGTACCTCAACCTTGCTAGAGAATTGAAGAACCTATGGACCATGAAAGTGTCAATTGTACCAATTGTGATTGGTGCTTTGGGTACAGTAAGTAAAGGATTATCAAAGGGACTGGAGAACTTGAAATTTGGTGGATGAGTGGAGACCTTCCAAACTACTACATTATTGAGAACGGCAAGAATACTGAGAAGAGTCCTAGGGACTTTATGGGATTTGCTGTAACTCAAACTCAAGTGAAAGACCATCAGGTAACACTGATGTGAAAAACTCTAATGAGTAAATAATAATAATAATTATATCTGCACAACCCAGCAGCAGTCCTAGAAAATGACACACATAAACTACTATGGGACTTTGACATATAGACGGATCCCCTAATCACGACCAGAAGACCAGATATATTAATAAGTAAAGGAAAGGCAGTTCATTGTCAGACCCTTGACACCATTTTTTCAAGTGAGCCCTATTTCTCTGTAGGACATAAAATAGGAGTATTCTAAACAACATTGAAAAGTCGAGATAATATTTTCGCAATCTGAAAGAGAAACAATTTTGGGGCTGTTTGGTATCAATATCACTTTCATATCCCACAGTCTTTTCGCTTTCTTTTATTTTCACTTTATGGATTTCTATAATATTTCTATTTCTATAATATAATATTTCTATTATAAGATTTCTATATATATTTCTTCGCCATGATTGATACCACTGTCAACTTTTTGCTTCATAACCTCTTCAGTTCTCTGGATAGATCCAGGTATTTGTCCAGTATTTAATCTTACTTCTCCTTTAGTCTTTTATTTGATTGGGTGTACTTTTTTCTGCTCATCACTGATCCTACTTTTTTTTTTGTTGTTTCTGTTTTTTATTTGTTTTTTTATTTTATTTTTTTTTTTTGTTGGTTTGGTTTTAGACAGTCTGACATTACACTCAATCACGGTCACCCCACTCCGCTGTCCTTGCAGCATAACAAGAAATCACACAGAAATTATTTGGATTATGTTTGCTTCCAACAGCCTCTTCTTTCTCTCCGCTTGCAAAACCGTCGTGGCCGCTTTGAGCTCATTCGTATTCCGCTGAAAATCACTGTAATCTGCAAGAAAGAAAGAATTTACGAACACATTCAGCCTAGTTGAAACTGATTAGATTCGCCTGTCCACATTAAATGGTCGCAGTAAAAGAAGACGAACGCCGACTCCAAAGATAATAATAACAATAATAATAATATTCTGTATAAATTTTGTTGTCATTATAGTCGCCATCGAAGCTAACTTAATACAAATTGTAATGAGTATAATAAGATATTTGGTTAAGAAGAACGCAGCAAGGATCACTGATTTATTTCTATAACAACTGCTAATAATAATAATAATAATAATAATACAAAGAAGAAGAAGAAGAAGAAGAAGAAGAAGAAGAAGAAGAAGAAGAAGAAGAAGGGATATATTATTCAAATAAGATAAAACTTGAAGAAGAGTCAAATAAATAAGGAAAGTGAAATATTCCAAAATAGGTGAATGAAAAAAAAAATAAAAAAAGAATTGAGAAGGAAATTAATGCAAATGAATTTCGAAGGGAAAGAGATTATGGTGTTGAAGAAGGGCGAGAAGAAGGGCGAGGAGGGCGAGAAGAAGAAGGGCGAGAAGAAGAAGGGCGAGAAGAAGAAGAAGAAGAAGAAGAAGAAGAAGAAGAAGAAGAAGAAGAAGGGCGAGATGAAGGGCGAGAAGAAGAAGAAGAAGAAGAAGAAGAAGAAGAAGAAGAAGAAGAAGAAGGGCGAGATGAAGGGCGAGAAGAAGAAGAAGAAGAAGAAGAAGAAGAAGAAGAAGAAGAAGAAGAAGAAGAAGAAGAAGAAGAAGAAGAAGAAGGGCGAGATGAAGGGCGAGAAGAAGAAGAAGAAGAAGAAGAAGAAGAAGAAGAAGAAGAAGAAGAAGAAGAAGAAGAAGAAGAAGGGCGAGAAGAAGAAGGGCGAGAAGAAGAAGAAGGGCGAGAAGAAGAAGATGAAGAAGGTCGAGAAGAAGAAGAAGAAGAAGAAGAAGAAGAAGAAGAAGAAGAAGAAGAAGAAGAAGAAGAAGAAGAAGAAGAAGAAGAAGAAGAAGAAGAATCGTAAAGGTTATCAGAGCAATTCTCGGCGTACTGAAAATAGGATTTAGCTACTAGCTCATGAACCGTCATTTTGCTGACGAAAAAACGAAGAAATTATTTTAAATTGCAAATAGTTTTTACTTTTAACGTTGTGGTTATTTTTTGTTTCAAAGATAAGATGCAATTATTGTCAAAAATTGAAATTTACATATTTAATCTTAAATTGGATTTATGGTTTCATTTAGTCAAAAAATAATTAAAAAAACTTGTGTTAAAAATAGATTTGCCGAATCTTTTATTTGGTACAAAGTGTAGCTTATTATAGATAATTAAACCGTTGTGCTCAGAGCGAAAGTGTTTTGTCAAGCTGAGGTCAACTAAGTTTAATGAACATGAGCTAATCCCTGGGTCAGATGAGAGCCAGAATCTCCCTGGAGGATTTTAAAGCCATATAATTAAGAATTCTACGATTAGATTTTCATTTCGAACTACCTTAGAGATATCGGAGCTCATAAATTAGCAGAAATAGTAAGGTTAAAATTTCTATGACTGTTTCCTGCGCAACCTTCGGTTGGGACGATCGGCTAAGAAAAGATGTATTAAAGAAACAAAAATGCGCTCATAAAACAGGCCTTTGTGTTTATTTCTTAGATAAAAAATATCCCAGATGAAAAGATAAAATAGCAAAGTAGACGAAACAGTCAGAAGAATCAAAATTCCGTACCAAGAAGGAACGACTATACAACTTTTAAGGCATTGTCTCAGAACTCTTTTAAAATATGTCAAATATGGAGCCATGCTTTACTAGATTTCTAAAAGTTATAAAAGTCCTTCTCGTCGTTCTGGCAAGCGTAGATGATTTGATTTGGTTTGCTTTGGTTTAATGGCACATCAACCGTTGTAGGTCATCACTGCCAAATCCTTTTTTTAAGCAAATAAACAGTTCTATTTCAAACAATTTAGTTTAGAATAAGTATAGTTTTTTCTTTACACACAGTTAAATGTAAAAACTTTTCAATTTTAAACAATTCAGTTGAATATAAGTACCAAGTTTCAATGTAAAAGAAACAGTTCTTTCTCAAACATTTCAATTTAGCATACAAAACGGTTCTATTTTTAATAATTCAGTTTAGCAAAAGTTCATAGTTTAGTTCTATTTGACTGATATTTAGGGCCCTGTAAGGTGCTACCGCTCCGGACAAGAGTGGACCTGGGATTGAGGAGCCCTTGGTGTAATTGTTATCGTCCTAGGAAATGGACACGGCGACACGAGTTCAAATCCTGGACGTGACCGATTGCATTTCACATAGCACTGATACCCTTGGGAAATGTATGAATCCAATTATTCTCCCTCCAGCTATGGGTAAATAGTAAGGCAAACTGGGTTCTTCAGCCTTGGTGTGGCAACTAATCTAGGAGAAAGAAAACTCTGAATTCAAACCTGTTAAACTCCGCTTAAAATTTGACCTTATGTCATATCCTGCCCGGGTGGAGGGGTTGGTAAATATGGATGGCAATGAAGGGTTACTCCACATTCCCCAAAACTGTATCATTACTGGAACCTCACCATCATATTTTAGTGTCATATCCAGGCCACTCTTTGTGGGAGGTGGATCTTACCCCTCTGTAGAGAAGCATCCGGTGTAATCTATAACCCCAGCCGAATGGGCATTTGCTATCATCAGCAAAATTTCAATTTTGCATGAACCTATTTTCGTCATTATATAACCCTTCTGACGCACAATATTTCAAATAATTTCAATTATTATAATTCTCCTGAAAAAGTTAGCTGGAGCTGCGTATCGACAGAAGGGTAAGCTCTCCACCACAGCAAGTGTCCTGATTATGGCAATAAACCATGTGATGCAGCGTTGGTACGTTAGGTAATACTGAGCATCCACGATGAACCGTAGGGTAGAACCGGACGGGGTCAAATAGACTTGTTTGCCATTTAAAGTCTGAGAAAACTAATGAGTCATGCTGCATTGAATTGTTAGGAAAAGAACTGTTTGATCTCAACCCTATGATGCAGTATTGGAGCTTTGGGTAATATTGAGCATATCTTCATTCCTCTTAGTGCTCGTGGTGTTATGGTTATCGTCTAAGGAAATAAACACGGTGACACGAGTTCAAATCCTGGGCAAGACTGATTGCATTTCACATAGCACTAATACCCTTGGGAAAGGTATGAATCCAATTAATTCTCCCTCCAGCTATGGGTAAATAGTAGGACAGACTAGGTTCTTCAGCCTTGGTGAGACAACTAGTCTATGAGACGGACAACTCTGAATTCAAACCTGTTAAACTCTGCTTAAAAATTGACCTTGTGTCATATCATCCCTGAACGGTGAGGTTGGTAAATATAATCTCTTCATTCCTCTCATGTCCACTAGGATTCGGACGGTAAAACATGACAGGGTTCAGTTTAGGGCTAAGATATTACTATTTGTCATTTAAACTTTGTGCAAAAAAAGGACCTATGCTAAATTGAATAGTTAGAAATAGAACCGATTGATAATGCAACAGTGTGTTAACAAATGAATGGTTGAATTATTTGTGATACATAGCAATACTTGGACCGTTTAGCTGTATGCAAACAAATGAGTAATTTAGAATAGAACTATAAGTGTTGATTTGCAAGAACCGAAACTCTGTGTTTGTTTGTTTGATATTTAAAGGCATCTCAACATTCTTAGAGTATTTAATCCCGATGTCATCCTTCTAGAAAGACAGTAGTGATACTACTTTGCCCAGAGCTGGGAGGATAAAGGGGTTCATACCTTTCCCAAAAGTGAACGTAATAGTGCAACTGGGGTTCGAACTTGGTCACTCCACTTGCGCAGTCCTGTTTTATAACCATTACACCACGAGGAAGCTCTTTAACTGAGTCTAAATTAAAATATTGATATAACAATCCAATACTTAGGACTACTTGACGGAGAGTATATAAATGAATAGTGTTTTATAGAATTAATAGAATAATTAGTGTTATATAGCAATGCTTGTAACCACTTCACTGACTGCAAACAAATGATTAATATTGTATAGAATTATGAGTGTTAGATAGCAATAATTGAAACCATTTGACAGCGTAGTATTAATAGAAATACTAGAGTTCTAACAAATTAGTTCTAACTCATTTAAAAATGAAATTACCATCGAATTATTTACGTAACAGTTATATGCATATCTATTTAAATGTATACGTGCAAATTTTTTGATGCGAATAGAATTATTTGTATTTGACAGAAATACTAGAAACAATTCATCTGAATGCAAAATGAGCCCAGGCTCGTTTAAAGATGTTATCTACAAAATGGGTTTAAGGAGTATATATATATATATATATACGAGGTGCTTACGATAAGTTCAAAGACTTTTTTTCGTATGGGCACTATCATTGATAGTACACATATGAAACTCTAGTCTCCTTCGAAGTTATCTCCTCCGGCTGCAAGCACTTGTTGCACCGTTCCAACACCGTCTAGAAGGTCCCATGGAAGTCCTCTTGTGTGAGCGTGTCAATAACCTTCGTCACAGCCTCTTTCATCTCCTCAAATGTCTCATAACGACAGCCTCTGAGCTTCGGGAATAATCAAAAGTCACAGGGAGCAAGGTCTGGACTATAGGGAGGCTGAGGAACTGTCTTGATGCCCATCTTGGTCAAATAGTATGTGACAAGGATGAAGTTGTGGACTAGTGCATTGTTCTGGTGGAAATGCCACTGACCCGATTTGAAGAGTGCAGGCCTCCTCCGACGGAATCTCTTCCTGAACTCCCTTGAAACCTCAACATAGTAACCCTAACCCTAACCCTAAACCTTTGGCCAATCAACTCTGGTGTATTGACTTCCTTACTCCTCCCACACCTCTCATCCTCACTCACAGACTCCCTGCCATCCTTGAATCTCTTATGCCACTCAAAAACTGATGCTCGATTCATGCAAGATGGTCAAAAAGCAGTATGAGGCATTCCATACGTTTTTATTTCATTTTTTCCAAGTTTAAAACAGAATTCTATTGTATATCGTTCTTCTAAAATGTCAGATTGCATTTTTGAAATTCACGAGCTGTGACAATCAGGCTTTAGTAGGGTGTATTCAAATTCCTACTGTAGCTGTTCATTTGAACCTGAAATCATAAAAATTGGTCAGAATCTCATAAGATGTATAGCAATAACATACTCAATTTTCAAGTGTCTACGACAATTTTAAATGCCCATACGAAAAACCCCTGGAAACTTATCGTATACCCCTCGTATATATATATATATATATATATGTGTGTGTGTGTGTGTGTGTATGTGTAAAAAGATGATTTGGCATTAGATTATTACAATGGTTAATATGGCATTAACCCAACCCAACAAACCTACCAAAGAACATAATAATTATTGTATGACTTGATTAAGACCAATGATATGCAGTACCGTGTTTATTTATTAATCTATTTTCGTAATCTATCTAAGATTAACTGAGACTTTTCTCAGTATCTTAAAACATCAGATTAAGGAACTGACTTTATGGGCCCATTAGCTATGGCGTAGAGTATTTGTCAATGACCCGGGTAGACGAGGGTTCAATCCCAGGCCGAGTCATACCAAAAACTGAAAAAATGGTACTTGATGCTGCCTTGCTTAACACCCTGCATAATAAAGTACGGATCAAGGGTAAAAAGAAGCAATCTACGGAAAGGGGTAGAGCCTTGCTCTTTACTTCGATGTCGTAGCTAATCAAACGGAAGCCTTTGGGTCACCTTTGACTATGGTCGTCAACTTTAATTCTTTAACCATTTAGGCTTATAATCAGCATGGCCAAATTTAATTCTCTAGCATAAGTCTACATGGATCAGAATTCCCAAATATTATTTGATTGTTGAGCCTCCTTGGGCATCCTCTCCCTATTTTAGAATATGGTCACATAAATCTTTAAAAATGAATCTAAGCAGGGAACATATACAATAGTAATTCAATATCCATATCCACATAAAATTCATCCAATAATTTCACCAAATCCCCCTTCGTTATTTTTATCTTATCATTAGTTCTCAAATCATACAACTTTATCTTAAATTTTCACTATTTTTGATTTTGATTAAGATATAGGAAAAAAAAAAAAAATAAGTTCACGAAGTACTAAAATTCCCAGAAATTCCTGACAAGAAGTAAGAGAGACGGATGACCGGAAAAGAAACCGCCCAAGTGAAAAGGAGAAATTTGACCCCAATTAAGACTCAACCGTAGTTCTTTCACACGGCCGCTAGTTGCCTACACATGTACTGATTAGTTTTTTGGATTTTTTTTGTGTTTTTTTTTTTTTTTACTAAAACGTTGTCATGTCAACTGCAACTGAGCTGACACTACCAAAACAAGCATTATAAAAACCAAAGATTTTGGACGTATCAACCAACAAAAAAGGACTAATATATTTCAACATATTGTTTGGGAGACGCGACCATTTCCATTGTTTTGGGAAGAATTTCCACACTCACAAAATAGTTGTTGAGTCCAGAAATAAAGTTAAAATTTAAAAGGTATCTTCGTCACTTTTCTTCTTCTCTTCAGTAATTCCTTTGCAGTCTTCTACAGACACAGTGGCATCTAACGAATAAAACAGGGTAGAGAAGAAAAGCAATTTAGTCGGATATCTAAAACTTAAACCGTCTAATACCAACTAACCAACTAAACGAAACCTAAGTACCACCAACTCAACTCAATGAAGTCAATTGTTTTTAAAAGGATTCCATTATTTTGGGCTGCTATTAAAACTTCAACTTCCTCCTTCTCGACTAATCTTACCATTAGTTTGTCGCTGGAAGTACCGTACACTTGTTTTTCTTCCCTTCTTGATTTTCTAGCTTTAGTTATAGTTTTCTGTCTTTCTTTCCCCTTTCTTTAATCTGATTGTTGTGTGAACGCAGTAGTCAATGCTAAGGACTCTTATTCTTCACGACAAAGTGAATCTATACAAAGCTCATTAAATAAGTTTCCACGACTAACACATCCCTGTGTAGGGGTCAATAGAAGAAGGTTACTTGTGTGTTGGTCGTTGCTCCTCAAGCAGTGTCTTATTCGCCTTACTTTGATGGCTTTTGAGAAGGAAGGTAAGTAGACGTTCAGCTATTGCTTAGTGTGGTGTTGCTCCTAAGATTTTTTCATTATAATTCATAGCTTTCTTGTGCACTACCAAATCAATCTACGAGGACCATTAAATAAGTTTCGAGACTTTTTTTGTATGGGTAATTTTATTGATAGTACACACATGAAACTCTAGTTCTCTTCGAAGTAATCTCCTCCAGCTGCAATGCACTTGTTGTACCGTTACAACAACAACTGGATGGCCCCATGGAAGTCCTCTTGCGTGAGCATGTCAATAACCTTCTTCATAGCCTCTTTCATCCGCTTAATTGTCTCTTAACGACAGCCTCTGAGCTTAGGGAATAGCCAAAAGTCACGGGGAGAAAGGTCTGGACCATAGAGAGGATGAGGAACTGTCTTGATGCCTATCTTGGTCAAATAGTCTGTGACAAGTATGGATCTGTGCACTGGTGCATTTTCCTGCTGGAAATGCCAATGACCCAATTTTTAAAGTGCTGGCTCTTTAAATGCCTGTACAAAAAAAGTCTGGAAACTTATTAAAGGCTCCTCGTATCTTATATTCACTCAACTAACGATGGTTCTGATCACGATACTAAACCATCCGACAGTGAAATTCCAGTAACGCAAGTGCTTTATAGAATGCGAACTACCCCTTCATTGGAATTACCCCACGGTCCACTCTGACTTGAAATCGTAGCACCAGATAAGGGTGCGATCAATGGGTCAAATAGGACGGTCAGACATTTAAATTGTAAGCAAACAAACGACTTTTTGGTTAATTGAATTGTTAGAACTAGAACTGTTTGAACATTTGTGACGATGCCACCTCGGCCCACCCGTTACATCAACGTCTTTAAACCATTTCAAGTATTGGCCAGTGAATCATCCAGTGGTTTCGATAGGGGTATCACACATTTCTTTATGGCTACAAGAAATACAATCAAGAGAGTGGGAGAAAGAACAAAGAACAAACGAACAATAGGGGCTTGGATTAACTCAAGTGCAAGAAGGGTGATTCTGTGACACTGCATTCCCTGTGCCTCCGTAGACGAACGCTAGCGTGTATTTCTAGCGAAATTTCTACGAAGCCACTAGGAATGCCAACTCATCCCGACTGGCCTTCCCTCACTGCTTCTGGACCCTATCTCATGCCGACTGGTCTTTTCTGCTGTCCGGTATCGACTGCCAACTGCCACTCTGCGTCTCACTTCGCCAACTGTCTCCTCTGGGTTCCTTCTTCCAATTCCTCACTGGCGTTCCCTTGCCTACTTCCGGTCGCGTCGAGATCTCGAGCTCAGGCCTTTGTTTGGATTCGCGCCAAAACAGACAAAGGGATCGTCTGCTTAACGGGCCACCCACATAGTGTCACACATTCAGCTATGTGTATCAAAGATTGTGATAACAAATTCTATATTTAATATACGTATATGTAAAAATTATACATTTGGTATATGTAAAAACAGGATTTGACATTTAATAACCAAAATTGGTTGCTATGCCATAAACCCAAAGAAAACATAATTTTTTCCGTTTTAAGGATGGGTGTTGTGCATCGTACAGATAACCAGTATTTATTACATTGATTAGATTGTGTAAGTCTTGCAATCGTCATCATCATCATCTTGTCGTGCCCCCAGCATGGATATCCCTGACCCTCTCTCACCATCCTTCCCTATCGTTCATCGCTTCTGGCAGGTCCTCAGGATTACATCCCGTATCCTTACAGAGCTGCAGTGTGTATGTTCGAGCTGGTCGCCCTGCTTTTGCTCGGTCACGTGAAGGGGTCCATAGGAGAACATCACTTATGAGCTCACCCCTGTTTCTCCAGCAGTGTCTTCCATGTCTGGTTCGTCTAACTTTGATAGTTTTCGTGATGGGAGGTAGGTGCCCGTATAGCTAATGCTTTGTGGGGTGCTGCCTCCAGGACTTGCTCAAAATTCCTTGCAGCGTTCTTGTGTAGTTGCCGTCATGCTTTTTCTCCATCCGTTTAGTCAGCGTCGATGTCGTGCATCAATATAGCAGTATTGACATGACCGCTGCTTGGAAGAAACTGCGTTTCATTTCATCGGTCAGGTCTGACTTCCATATGACCGATAGACTATCGTTAGCTTTCCATGCCTTTGCTAGTCGCGTGTCGATGTCTTGCAATAAAAAGTGTAATTAATCAGTGATTTTAATATAACAACAAGTACAACGCGGTTTCACGAAATATCAATGGAAAAGTTTCAGATGTGCTTGGATCTATGAAAAAAACAAAGGAATTAGTTCGTTAAATGTCTAGTGATCTACAAAAAATAATTAAACAATGAGGAACAAACATCCAGAGTATATCATCGCACATACAAACCTATGAACCTCATAATTTTATAAGTAAAAAGATATGCTTTCAAGTTCAATGCGATAAAAAAATTTTTTATTAATTTACAGGGTGGAACGATGAAATTGTCGCCCTAGAAAAGACGACATGATTCCATTTCCGTTTAATGAAAACCGGTTTTAGTTTTTTGTTGCAGACCATCTACTAGTTGGCCAGTTGTGTACAAATCCCAAGAGCGATAGGAGCCTTCTACCGGGTGGAACGATACTATTGACGCCCTAGAAAAGACGACATGATTCCATTTCTGTTTAATGAAAACCGGTTTTCGTTTTTTGTTGCAGACCATCTACTAGTTGGCCAGTTGTGTACAAATCCCAAGAGCGATAGGAGCCTTCTACCGGGTGGAACGATATTTTTGTCGCCCTAGAAAAGACGACATGATTCCATTTCTGTTTAATGAAAACCGTTTTTTTTTTTTTTGTTTGTTGCAGACCATCTACTAGTTGGCCAGTTGTGTACAAATCCCAAGAGCGATAGGAGCCTTCTATCGTGTCTGAAAGTAACACAATGTTCTACGAACGAGATCGGATATGCGCTGATGTACAACTCATGCTCCCTACCGAATCAAGTTATGACAACAGGACCATTACCAGCACCCCCAAAATACAAATCCGGACAGTTCAACGTGCCCAGGGTGATGAAAACAAAGTTTCCGGCAACGGTTATGGTCCTTGCTGTGGTTTCAAGTGCGTGCCACATCATGCCACCTCACAAATTCGAAGTCGGCTTTAAAGTTTACACCAAAGTGTGCCTGAATTTGTTGAAGAGTGTGGTGATCCCCTGGTGCAACCAGGTAGCCGGTGGCAGACCCTGGGTGCGCCGGCCCACAAGTCCAAAGAGACCCAGGCTTGGCTTCAGAAGGAGTGCTTCGACTTTGTACCTTTCTCTCACTGGCCCCCTCCTCCCCCGACCTGAACCTGCTGGACTACTTTGTTTGGTCATACGTCGAGAACATCACCCGCATGACCTTCTACAACACCAAAGCCTACCTGATCGCCGCCATCCGCCGAGTATTCGCAGAGCTCCCGCCGGCGCTTGTGGAAAAGGCATGCTCCCAGTTCCGGTTCCGTATCGAGGCGGTGATTGAGGCTGAAGACGGCTACGTTGAATAGATGTCAGCTCTACTACATAATCAAGTTACCTGAATTGATTTTTTTCAATAAATTATTTTAATATAAAGCTGTAGTGTTGTTTTCTTTGGGACGGCAATTTTATCTACCCTGTAGAAGGACTTACAAAACAGAATAATAATGAGTAAAAAAATGATTAAATTATTTTTTATAGAGTTTATTTTAATTGATTTATATTAAAAAAATATTTATTACTTTAAACTTATTTAGAACAAAGGGAGTATAATCGAAAATGGAACAGCCTAAACAGTTGCTTTTCTATATCACTCCCACCATTCACTGGTAAATTTTCCAAATTTATCTCGTCAACTAAATAAAACAGTACTATGTATTAGTTATTTCTTAATATCAATAAATTTCTTCCAGGATTTCCGACGGGGTTTTTCTCCAATGCATTAAAATAAAGCCAAACAATAAGAAATCAATAAAACCAAGTACTTATTGTTAAAATCAAATTTTAAGATCAATATTCAAATTAGCGTTTATGCTGTAAACCATGAATTGGTGATATGTTAATAGAATCAGAAATCATTAACATGTAAATAAACCCAACAGATTTCGGTCTATTAGCAGCTTTTCCCTGTTTGGCTGGTCGAAATCGATCGAGGTCACCAAGCATTTGTAATGGATGGCTGAGATCGATAATCCCTTGACCTTAAGGGGTCGTCCCCGAGGACTAAGATCATGACTTCGTGCTTTAGGAGCCCCATAATGGGAAAACCGACGAGGCCAGGAATATTTGCCCCTGGCTTGCATTTGTTTCAACATGTGTGAAGCCCTAACACTAAAAAAGACTTGTGCAATATATATATATATATATATATATATATATATATATATAAATATATTAGATGAATACCGATAAGCCTAACATCATTTGACTGGTCACATGGCATTCATGTCGGGTAGTTTTAGTTATCCTTTAATTAATTACCCTCAGGAGGGCCGGCTCTGAAGGGTTGGGTTGATTTCTCGGTGTGTGAGGCGGTCAAAAAAGGGGGGTATGCCGACGAGTCAATAATTTTTTCACCTGCCACCCATGGGGCCTCACGATAAAATGGCCTTGTGCTGCATTCAAACTTGCTTTGAAATCTATTCAATGCACTAAAGGACTACCGTATCAATACTGATCATTCAAAATAAATCTTAGATAAGATCAAATCATAGAGAATACAACGTAAATAACTAAGGTAATTGAGATGCAGGTGGTGAAGACACACAGACTTTGGCCATTTTAATTCTACCATTGATAATGACTGTTGAATTTTATATAAGATATCAGTGTATATCAAAATAACGAAATGAAGGAAAAACAAAAGTATTGGAATTTATTTCAATATAAACTGGTAATTTCATAAAAAGGTATCTCATGAAGTGGGTGAAAAAAAATCGATATGAAACAAAAAAAATGTCTCATAAAAACACCTGAGAAACTTCTTTTCATATTTAAAAAAATGAAATCAGGATTTCTCAAACTAAAAAAAATATTGAATTTCTTTCTAAGCAGAACATTTTCCAATTTGGGAAATATATATTTTCCCTGGACATATGACTGGTTAAATAATAGTTTTTATAACGTTTAAAAATTATTCCAAGGACAAGTCTTTCCTTGTATGATATGTTTTTGGTGTCTTCGTCGACCCTGGGAAACTACAAATCACTCAATTTCTTTATTTTTACTTTTATTTCTTTCGTTATTTAAGATTTCAAAAACACCAACCAAAGCACCAAGCATCACATCTTTCTTTCTTTCTTTCTTTCTTTCTTGAGTCAGCCCGCTGTTATGACAGCTGACTTGTCTGCTTTTTCTTCTTTTCTCTTTCGATGTGGCAAGCTACAAAACACATGATTCTTTCTTTCTTTCGTTCTTTCGTTCTTTTTTCACTTTCTCAAGCCAGACTGCTGTTACGACTGCTGACTTGACACCTCGTCTACTTTCTTTTCTTTTCGATGCGGCAAGCTACAAATCCCATGATTAGTTCTTTCTTTTTCACTTTCATCTTTTTTCTTTCTTTAAAGATTATAACAAAAGACGTCAGAGATCACCTTCCATTCTTTCTTTTTGTCTTCCTTTCATTTCTTTTCTGTCTTTCTATTTTAAAATATTATGTGTACATACACACACATGTACACACAGAAAACTTGTGTTTTATATTATTAGGAGATATACTGAATATTCCAAAACCTGTCTCAGATTTTAAAGATGAACATATGAAGGATAAAAAAGCATCCTAAAGTAAGAGGTGATAATCTATATATTATTAAATTCTCATAATTTGTTCGTACGAAATGTGATCTTTGATTATTTAAGAGTAAGCTTCTACTTTAAGGAAGAAGAGTAAAGGAAGATTAATGAGGTGGATTAATGAGGTGGACTAATCCTTGAGATATCACAAGCACCTGTTTTCCTCCGTTCAAACTCTAATCTACTGCAGAATAATTGCCAATGTCATCAGACATGATAAATATCAAGAATGAAGCATATTTCTTTTTAATCATGAATTTTTAGTGAAGATATATACGCATGTGAAAAAGATTCTGACAAGCATAACATAGTTATCTCCCTTGAATTCATATTGATGTCGTCGGTTTAAAATATCTAACATTGGTTTTATGGCACATGAACCATTGTTGGTTATTTAATGCCAAATCCATTTTTATACATAGAAACAGTTTTATTTCAACCAATTCAGTTTAAGATAACTACACCGTCTATAGGTTAGAGTGTTCGCCAATGGACCGGGAGACCTCTGTGTGTGTCAACTATCACTTTTTGATATATTTGGTTGTGTTGGTTGAGTGGATCAGCTTAACTTCCCTCCCTCCAACCGGGTGTAGCAAATTGAAAACAGTCACTTCGGGACTACTGGACATCAATGGGCTTTTGTCAGTGGTAATTTTTTACTGTTTTTCTTTTTGTCACCAACTGGTTGTTCCTCTTCTCCACTCTTCTACACAGCTCTCTCTCTTTCAATTGAATTTGAGACCTGGGTTCAATTCCAGGTCGTGTCATACCAAAGACTTTAAAAATGGTACTTGGTACCTCCTTGCTTAACACTCAGCAATAAAAGATACGTATCAAGCGTAAAGTGGAACAATCCTGGGAAAGGAGTAGCGCCTTCCTCTACATTTCGGTGTAGAAGCTATTGAAAAGGGAGCCTTCTGGTCGCCCTCGACTATGGTCGTTAAATTTTACTTTTACTTTGAATCTCAAAACAGTCCCATCTTAACCAATTAGCATCAGTGCACCGTTTAGTTCTATTTGAGCCATATATATGACCCTTTAAGATGCTACCACTCCGGGCCAGAGTGGACCTAAAAGCAATGGAAATAAATGTTTTAGATAATCATGTATTATATATATAATATATACAGGGGAAGAAGTAACACCCTCGCATACACCTTGATGAAGTACCTATCAAAAAGGGAGCCTTCGGGTCACCCTCGACTAAGGTCGCCAAATTTACTTTATTTACTTATATATGATTTTAGTATTTTCTTTTTTATGGTATTTTTTCCCAGATATCAGTTATGTGATGTTTTTTATTTGCAAATTAAATCATCTGGGTTCTGCCACCCGTCAGAATAAAAAAAAACTGGTAACTAGTTCAGTCTCCAAAAGATTATTAAAGGGTCTGGAGGACTTGGAGGTTGGCGGATAGTGAGAAGACCATCCAAACTACAGCATTATTGAGAACAGCCAGTATACTGTGAAGAGTCATGGAGACTTGAGAAAACCTGCTGTCACTCAAACTTCAGGGAAAGACCATCTACAAAAACTGAGGTGAAAAACTCTCAATGAGCAAATGTAGGCTATGTGGCGAGAGAGAAGAAACGATCAATTACATAATAAACGAATGCAGCAAATTAGCACAGAAAGAGTACAAGACTAAACACGATGGGTCGGCAAGGTGATCCCCAGGAAATACGCAAGAAATTTAAATTTGACCATACGAACAAATGGTATATGCACAACCCAGTTCCTGTCTTAGAAAATGACACGCATAAAATTATATGGGACTTTGACATACAAACGGATCACCTAATCCCGGCCAGGAGACCAGACCTTATAATAATCAACAAAAAAAGAGAATTTGCAAAATTGTCGACTTTGCTGTCATGGCTGACCACAATAAAATTGAAACAATGTGAAAAGAAGGATAAGTACCTCGACCTTGCTAGGGAATTGAAAAAAACTATGGAACATGCAGGTGACAATTATACCAATTGGGATTGGTGCTTTTGGTATAGTAAATAAAAGATTACTAAAGGGACTGGGGGATTTGGAAGTTGGCGGACGAGTGGAGACCATCGAAACTATTACATTATTTAGAACGGCCAGAATACTGAGAAGAGTCATGGAGACTTGGGGAAACTTGCTGTCACTCAAATGCCAGTGAAATACCATCAGCAAACTCTGATGTGAAAAACTCTGAGTAGAACATAATAATAATATATATATATATATATATATATATATATATATATATATATATATATATATACTGAGTCTTTAAAAAAGTTTGATAATTTTGACATACAGGGAGTTTCGGAAAAAGATATATCATTTTGTATTTTAATATTTGACTTATCGTTTAGACAGTCTGAAATTTTTACTGCCTGTGTAAAAATAAATTAAAACCTTGTTGTCTGATGTTTCAGCCCTTTTTCTTTGTCAGTTACCCGAACTTCTATATCAAAAAACGAAAAACACTGTTAAACACTTTGCATATAATTAGATATTAAAATGTAAGATTTTTCAACGAGGACTGGTCAACCAATTAAATTACAAAAATATTTATTTTTTTCTGAAAATATCTGTTTCTAAGGAATTTTAATTTCTGCTATCTAACCCTAATAATAATTTTCAACATTATCAATTCGTTAGCGCATAATTAAATCTTTTCATACTAATAATTCAATTAAACTTAAATCATTGTTTTCTACAGAGTTTCAGATTTAGTAAATTGCTAAGCTTCAAATATAATAAATTCTTTTTGAACCATAAATGGGTCCTTAACAGGTAATAGCACTCTAATTCAGAGTGGATCTGGGAGTAATAGCAATGAATGGTACTTCACATTCCCGTATGATTCAAAACAGGAGCCTCACTATCAGATTAAATTTCATGTCATAAACTGGACACTCCTAGTTCGGGTTGTCATCAATGTACTCTTAAACCAGAGCTGACTGGGCGTACAAAATTATTTAACAATATTTACCAACCCCTCCGCTAAGGCAGGATATGACACAAGGTCATTTTTTAAGCGGAGTTTAACTGGTTTGAATTCAGAGTTTTCCTTCTCCTAGACTAGTTGCCTAACCAAGGCTGAAGAACCCAGTATGTTCTACTATTTACCCATAGCTGGAGGGAGAATAATTGGATTCATACCTTTCACAAGGGTATTAGTACTATGTGAAATGCAATTAGCTTAGTCCAGGATTTGAAGTCGTGTCGCTGTGTCCATTTCCTACGACGATAGCCATTACACCACGGACACCTCCAAAATTAATTAACATTCCTCATTACTATACCATTAAAGGTTTACGGAGTATTTTCTTCATCTTTATTGTTATTTCTACTGCGTTTCAGCCGATAGGTCCTCCGACCTTCTTCAGACGTTTGTCGAACTCGGGAACCTTCATGGAACTTTGAACTATGTCTTTTATTGAATCAACGGGGGTCACCTGTTCTGATTCCGTTAGCCGTAACTGGATACATGAATTAAGTATTGTTACTCGCCTGCAGTCCGGATTGAACCTGCAAGCACCAGATGAGAGTCTCCTGACAAACCACTGAAGAAAGCCTGAGGGCATATTTTGTGGAAATAACAATAAAGATGAAGACAATAGTCTTAAAACCCTTATTGATAAAAATCATCAAGATTCGTCTAAGAAAATTAGACAAGAAACACATGAAGAAGGCCGAAGGACATATCGGTCGAAACGTTGTGGAAATAGCAACAACGATGACGACAATAGTCCGAAAACCCTAATTGATAAAAGTAATCAAGCTTCGTCTCAGATGTTTATACAATAAACACTTGAAGAAGGCCGGAGGACATATCGGTCGAAACGTTGTGGAAATAACAACAAAGATGAAGACAATAGTCAGAAATCCCTTAATGATAAAAGTAATCAAGCTTCGTCTAAGAAATTTAGACAAGAAACACCTGAAGAAGGCCGGAGGACATATCGGCCGAAACTTTGTGGAAATAACAATAAAAATGAAGACAATAGTCCGAAAACCATTAATGATAAAAGTAATCAAGCTTCGTCTCAGAAAATTAGACAGCAAACACCTGAAGAAGGCCGGAGGACATATCGGCCAAAACGTTGTGGAATTAGCAATAAAAATGAAGACAATAGTCCGAAAACCATTAATGATAAAAGTAATGAAGCTTCGTCCCAGAAATTTAGACAACTAATATCCTCATTACTAAATAAAATGTCCTTGGGTTTGTTGATAAATGTCCTTTTCAGAATCTGTGAACCCCGGCCGTCCTATATCTTTTATCTGACCTTTCTCCTCGATGAACACGGCTTTCACTCGGAATGTCTTTTTTCCTGAAAATAAATGTCTTTCTTGTGTTGAAGGAAATCTAATCACGAAAAAGTACTGAAAGAAAATCAGAAGAAAATGTCGCAGAGCACGAATTTAAAAAAAAGAGATAAAAAAAAAAAGAAAAACAAATAAAAATAACAAAAAAAAGCCAGAAAAGTTTTAAGAGTCAAATGAAACATTTTAATTCTTTATGTGAAAGAAAATTCCTTTTGTTTCATGAAATTCAAAATTCAAACAAAGCAGTCTCCAAAATTTCTGAAAAACAAAATATTTTGTTTTACTATAAAATTCTAGATGAGTTGCTTTAAAAAAATCGTCTTTAATCTTAAAAATACAGTTCACATTAAACAATTTTTTGTGAGTAATTATATTATTTTTCAATAAAATATCTGAACACTGAAGTGTTATTGTATATTGAACAGTGCTGACTCATAATTATTTTTTTCTCTTTTTCTATTTAATACGGAAATTTGAGTCTAGAAATAAATGTTAAAATATTGAATTAAAACTTCTGTCTTTGAAATAGCTTTAGTAGTTTGAAAAAGATATTGAGCAATATGTCATATGTCAAGTAAAAATGATGGTGTTTTGAAAAGAAAATATACATAGAAACGGCAGACATTATTGAGAAAACAGTACAAAACGAACCGCAACTGTCAACGGAGAATTATTCCTACGAATTTAAACACGCACTCTTTCTTGATCGCTTGCCAATTCTTTTTTTTTTTTCTCTCTCTTTTTTCATCTCGCATCTTTCTTTGATTTTTTCTTTGTGAACATCATCTAATTTCTTTCTTTCTTTCTTTCTTTCTTTCCTGTTTTTTCTCTTTTGTCATTTTCTTTCTTTCTTTCTTTCTTTCTTTCTTTGTCCACGTTATCTAAATGTCTTTCTTTTTTCTTACTTCTCTCTCTTTTTCCGCATTATCAATCCTTCTTTCTATTTTGCTTTTTCTCTTTTTCATTTTCTTTCTTTCTTTCTTTCTTTCTTTCTTTCTTTCTTTCTTTCTTTCTTTGTCCCCGTAAACTACATGTTTTTCTTTTTTCTTACTTCTCTCTCTTTTTCTACGTTATCTTTCTTCCTTCCTATGTTTCTTTCTTTCTTTTACCACCATATCTAAATATCTTTCTTTCTTTCTTTCTTTCTTTCTTTCTTTCTTTCTTTGTCCACGTTATCTAAATGTCTTTCTTTTTTCTTACTTCTCTCTCTTTTTCCGCATTATCAATCCTTCTTTCTATTTTGCTTTTTCTCTTTTTCATTTTCTTTCTTTCTTTCTTTCTTTCTTTCTTTCTTTGTCCCCATGAACTACATGTTTTTCTTTTTTCTTACTTCTCTCTCTTTTTCTACGTTATCTTTCTTTCTTCCTTTGTCTCTTTCTTTCTTTCTTTTACCACCATATCTAAATATCTTTCTTTCTTTCTTTCTTTCTTTGTCCACGTTATTTAAATGTCTTTCTTTTTTCTTACTTCTCTCTCTTTTTCCGCATTATAATTCCTTCTTTCTATTTTGCCTTTTCTCTTTTTCATTTTCTTTCTTTCTTTCTTTCTTTCTTTGTCCCCGTAAACTACATGTTTTTCTTTTTTCTTACTTCTCTCTCTTTTTCTACGTTATCTTTCTTTCTTCCTTTGTCTCTTTCTTTCTTTCTTTTACCACCATATCTAAATATCTTTCTTTTTTTTGCTTTCTTTCTTTCTTTCTTTCTCCACGTTATCTAAATTTCTTTCTTTCTTTCTTTCTTTCTTTCTTTCTATTTATTTTTTCTCTCATTTGATTTTGCGTCTTTCTTTCTTTCTTTCTTTCTTCGTTCACGTTATCCAAATTGCTTTCTCTTTCTATCTTTCCCTCTTTCTTTCTTTCTTTTTATACGTTATCTAAATTTCTTTCTTTCTTTCTTTCTTTCTTTCTTTCTTTCTTTCTATGTTTTCTTTTTTTCAAATGCATCTTTCTTTCCTTCTTTTTCCATGTTATCTAAATTTCTTTCTTTCTTTCTTTTTTCTCTCTTTTTCCACGTTATCTTTCTTTAATTCTCCTTTTTCATTTTGCGTCTTTCTTTCTTTCTTTCTTTCTTTCTTTCTTTTTCTACGTTATCTAAATTTCTTTCTTTCTTTCTTTCTATTTATTTTTTTCTCTCTTTTGATTTCTCGTCCTTCTTTCTTGCTTTCTTTCTTCGTTCACGTCATCCAAATTGCTTTCTCTTCCAATCTTTCTCTCTTTCTTTCTTTTTCTACGTTATCTAAATTTTTTTCTTTCTTTCTTTCTTTCTTTTATGATTGATGGTTTTATCTCTGTCACCACACAGCCTGCATTTGCTATTTTGTTGAGTCTTATCTATTCTCGCTTTGATATGATTGGTTCTTAGGGCGTTGTCTTGTGCTGCTATTAGGAGAGATTCTGTTTCCTTTTCCTAGCCATGTCCAAGTTTTGTCGTGTGAGATATTGTTTATTAGTCGTTTAAACCGCCAATAGAGTTGTTTTCTTTCCCATTTTTGTTTCCTAGTTATTGTCATTCTGTTTTTCATCGTGTTCTCAGTATAGTTTCTTGTGGCTGTAATGAGTCCTCCTTCGTGTTTTTGTATATAGTCTTTGAGTCGTTGTACCGATGCGTCAACGCTGTCCTCAATGCTCGCAAGTCCTCTTCCTCCCTCTTTTCTTGAAATATATAATCTGTCAACGTCGCCTCTGGGATGTAAAGCCTTATGCATTGTCATTACTTTTCTTGTTCTTTGGTTCATTTATTTAAGTTCGTCTCTGGTCCACTTGAGAAAGGGTCTGGAATATCTAACGAGTGGTACAGATCAGGTATTTATTCCTTTGATAAGATTTCTGCGATTGAGTTTTATTTCGAGTCATTTTCTAGTTCTCCTGAGATATTCTTTCTGAATTTTTTTTCATTTCCGCTTGTTTGATGGTGTCAGCCTCCAAGATGCCTAAGTATTTGAAAGTTCCGTTTTCTTCGAGCGTCTTTATCTTATCCTTGTTTGGTAGTTCCATTCCGTCTGTTAGATGCCGTTTGCCACTTTTCATTACAAGCATTGCACACTTTTCTATGATAAATTCCATTCCTATGTCTCGGCTGTATATTCTAACAGTGAGTATTAGGGTTTCCAGTTCTTTTTAATTTTTTGCGAATAGTTCGATGTTGTCCATGTACATAAATCATTAACTTTATTATTATTACATTACTCCTTGCAAGTTTTTTTTCACCCTGGTTTTAACTAATTGTCTTTCACTGGAGTGTGAGCGAAAGCAAGTTTCCCCAAGTTCCAGAATTCTTTTCAGTTTTCTGACAGAACTTGACAATACCGTAGTTTAGATTGTTCCTGCCCTTCCAGCTCCTCCACCAAGAGCACATATTACAATTGGTATCACAGTCACCAAAAATGTTCCATTCCTTTCTTAGTTCTAACTACTTGACTCTCTTTTTGCTTTCTTTCATTTTTACTCGTTAATTCACCGGGATGGCAAGGTCCACAAATCCGTAGCGGCTTATTTTCTTAGGTGGGGGATAAGTAATACTAGGTCTGTTCTGTTGGCTGGGATAAGGTGATCTGTTTGTATCTCAAAATCCCCGATAATTTTGTCTGTCTCATTCCGTAGGACAGATTTTGGTTTGCGCATATACCATTTGGTGGTATGGTCAAATTCATATTTCTTGCACAATTCCTTGTGGAACTCCTTTCCCAACCAGTCATGTTTTCTCCTGTGCTCATTTTGCGAAATCATTTTTCATGGGATAAATAGTTTCGTTTCTATCACCACATAACTTCATATTCAATTGCCTTTTATCCAATAATTCTTTTATATAGTTGGCCCTTATGACTTTTTTTGTGCTGCCAACGGAAGTGATACATTTTATTTCTAAAAGTTCCATTTTTTGTCGCTTGAAATATCTATACAGTTTTATTCTTCCAATTTCTGCTTCTTCGTTATTATAGTTCAGTTGATATTTATGTTGTCTGGGCTGTTTTTTTTTTTTTTTTTTTTTTTTTTTTGGTTACTTCAGTTAACTTAGCTAATTTTTATGTTATCTTCGAGTTTTCTAATTGATGCATCCATGCTATATTCAGTGTTGGCGAGTCCTCTTCCTCTTTCTTGTCGGCTGGGGCTGTAGAATACACTGACTGCATCTCTGCAGAGAGATAAGACCCCCCCCCACCAACGAATGTCCTGATATGACACTAAACAATCTCCCGGTGAGGTTCCAGGGATGCTGGGGCTTTGAGGAATGCAGAGCACTCCTTCATTGCCATTTCCCCCGGGACAACCCAGACCCGGAATAGTAGCTCCGAAGAGGGCCCTATATATGCGTTAAAAAGAACTAATTGAATTGTTTGAGTTAAAAGGGTTTGACTAAACTGAATAGCTTGAAATAGAAAAGTTTTTGACAATTAAACTGTGTACTCATGCTAAATTGAATTGTTTGAAATGGAAGTATTTTTTACATTTAACTGTGGGTAAACAAAATCTATACTTTGAATATACGTATTTAAATCGGCGCCAATAGGCGTCGTCAGTGATGTTTAATCTTCTGGGTCACTGGGGAGTTTATGATGTCACAAGATCATACTCCCCTCGCCAGAACAACCCTCTCAGATATTGATCAAACTCTGAGTCACCTACCCTATAGGACGCTGTTACAAATATATGGCTTTGGACGGCTCGAAATAAATAATTCCTCAGACCAGGCCGAGCATTCGATTGGCTGTTGAAACCAGCCAATTGTGCGCTCGGCCTAGTTTATTCAAAGGTGAGTATGCGACATTTAATTCTTTTTAAAAAAATATTACAAGTGGATTATGAGTTTTGGCGTGGAAGGTGCGTTAGTTCTTTTTTCCACCACGTTGTTTTAATTTCACATTTGATACCTTACTAATTTTTATCTCTCTGATCCGTCCCCGCCCCCGTTTTGTTCTTCTCTATTTCTCATTTCTCTCCCTCTTCCTGTTTTGTGTACATATTTACATGATTATACTATGTGAAAAAAAAAAGGTTTAAAATACTAAACTAAATTGGCTGAATAAAAACTGCTTGATTAAATTGAATAAAACTCTTTTTGACAATTAAACTACGTACTATTGCTAAATTGAATTGTTTGAAATAGAACTGATTATTTATATAAAAATGGATTTAAATAGAACTAAACTGCGTGCTTATGCTGAGCTGATTTTTTTAATTAGAACTTTTTGACTAAATTGAATAGCTTGAAATAGATATGTTTTTGAAAATTAAACTGTGTACTCACGCTGAACTGAATTGTTTGACATAGAAATGAATGTTTGAATAAAAAAGGGCTGTGCCCGTGGTGTAAGGGTTATCATCGTAGGAAATGGACACGGCGGCACGAGTTCAAATCCTGGACGAGGCTGGTTGCATTTCACATAGCACTAATACCCCTGTGAAAGGTATGAATCCAATTATCCCTCCAACTATGAATAACTAGTCGGGCAGACTAGGTTCTTCACCCTTGGTGAGGCAACTAGTCTAGAAGAAAGAAAACTCTGAATTCGAACCTCTTAAACTCCGTATCCAGGGAAAGGAGTAGCGCCCTCCCATATACCTCGGTGTAGTAGCTATTGAAAAGGAGCCTTCTGGTCACCCTCGACTACGGTCGCCAACTTTTTTTTTTAAAACTCCGTTTAAAAATTGACCTTGTGTCATATCCTTATTTACCAACCCATCCGCTCTGGCAGGACATTACACAAGGTGAATTTTTAAGCAGAGTTTAACAGGTTTGAATTCAGAGTTTTCCTTCTCCTAGACTAGTTGCCTCACCAAGGCTGAAGAACCTAGTCTGCCCTACTATTTACCCATAGCTGGAGGGAGAATAATTGGATTCATACCTTTCCCAAGGGTATTAGTGTTATGTGAAATGTAATCAGTCAGGTTCAGGATTTGAACTCGTATCGCCGTGTCCATTTCCAACTACGATAACCAGTACCCCACGGGCACCTCCTCCTAACCAACGCCTCCGCTCGAGCAGGGTATGACACAAGGTCATTTTTTAAGTGGAGTTTAACAGCGGAGGGGTTGGATAAATATACATAAAAAGGGATTTGGCGTTTAAAAACACTACAAAGGTTGATATGCCATAAAATCCAACCAACCAACCAACTTTCCTCTTCCTTTTCTTACCTCAAGTAATCTGTCTATGTCATCTATCAGATGTAAGACTTTATGCCTTATTATTAACTATTATTGTCCCTTTGTCCATTAGTCAAACGTCTTCCAAAGACCATTTCAAGAATGGCCGTGAGTGAAAAGGGACCGCCCAGTTGCTTAAACATTAAATGGAATTCCTGCTGTGACGCTTGGATTCAATAAATGTTGTGTTCTTTTGATATATTCTTTTCTTTCCCTTTTTTCTTTCATCTTTAGTTCTCTAGCAAGGTCGAGATACTAATTTCTGTTTTTGCTTTCTTTCAGATTTATCCTCTTGACAGCTTCTTATTTTTGTTTTGTTCTCTATCACTAAGTCTGATCATCTGGCCAAGATTAGCTAATCCCATTGTATCTCATAATCCCTGATAATTTTTTTGCATCTTATTCTCCTGGACGGATATTCGGTTGTGCATGTATCATTTGCTCGTATGGTCAAATTTAAAATCCTTGGAAATTTCCCAACATACAGATATATCTATATATCTATATATACAACGTATATATATATATATATATATATATATATGTTTGTGTGTGTGTGTGTGTGTGTGTGTGTGTGTGTGTGTGTGTGTATCATCATCATCATGTCGTGCCGCTAGCACGGATATGCCTGACTCTCTCTCGCCATTTTTCCCTATCGTTCATCGCCTCTGGCTGGTCTTCAGGGCTACATCCCGTATCCTCACATAGCTGCTGTATGTACGTTCTAGCAGGTTGTCCTGCATTTGCTCGGCCATATGTGGGGGTCCTAGGGAGTACATCACTTATGAGCTCGTCTCTACTTCTCCAGCAGTGTCCTGCATGTCTGGTTCGTCTAACTTGGATAGTTGTCGTGATGGGAGGCAGGTGGCCGTGTAGTTGTTGCTTTTGGGAGTGTTACTGCCAGGACTTATTCAATATTGCTCGCAACATTCTTGTGTAATTGCTGTCTAGCTTCTTCTCTCGCCGTTTTGTTAGCGTCCAAGTGGTGCGTCCATACAGCAGTATCGACATGACCGCTGCCTGGAAGAAACTGCGTTTCATTTTATCGGTCAGGTTTGATTTCCTTATGATCGATAGTTAATCGATAGCTGTCCACGCCTTCGTTCGCCGCGTGTTGATGTCTTTTTCGAGACACTGCTTACTAGGTAGGTGAATTTGTCTACCAGTTTCAGAGAGGTCTGTCTAGTGTGGAAATGTCGCCTGCTTGATTTAAGCGCATATATTCAGTTTTGTGTGCATTGACATGGAAGCCAATGCCTGCGACGTACATATACACAACATATATATATATATATATATATATATATATATAATCCAAGCTGTTGGATACTTCAACTTGTGTACTCAATGCTAAAGGCTATTGACTGTTTAGTTAATTTGCGATTAAAAATACAACAAACTCATGTTCAGAGCCAAAATACTTTTTATATAAAAAGAAAAAGAAAAAAATCAGTTCTTTCGTGTTATTATAAATTTATTTCAGGTCTATGATGACCCTCTTCAGATGGTGAATGAAGATATCTTCTTTCACAACGTAAAGAGGGTTATCATAGACCTGAATAAATTCAAAAATACACCAAAGAATTTATATAATTACTGGGTTTCATAATTCGATCTCAGTCACTCTGTATTCCTTTGGTCGCTGGTTGTGAGCACAGAAAAAGGAAACACTGTTCTGCAAAAAAAAAAAAACAAAAAAAAAAAACAAAAAACTTGCTACCACGTAAAGACCATTCTCTGTTTCTTTCCACTTCCACAACTTATGCAACTGGTCGGAGTGTGATTAAAATAACGATTAATCCTTACATTTAAAACTCGAGTTGTGCTTTAGTGTTTTCCTTCCCAATGAAGAAATAGCCATCAACAATATAGAAGTCAGCACTTCGCTTAGCAACAGATGTTCATTTAATGCAAACCCAACACCGTGAAGGAATAAAATGTGTTGATTTTTAACGGCTTGTCTTTTTCTAGGGTTATTTCTAGCGAAGAGGTTAGTCAATCACGTTTGTGATATGTTCAGTTTTTACACGTTCAGTGGATTCTTTTCTTAAGAGTCTTTTTTTTTCTGATAGTCTCATTTAATACGAATTATTTTTAAACAGAGTTATATGACTCGTTGATGATACCATAACAGTTAATCCAACTTCCGGTTTGGTTTAAATAACATATCAACCTTCATGTAGAGTTGTTTCTTTAAGATCCTTTTCTGATCGTCTCATTGAATAGGAATTATTTCTAAACAACCATATTACCCATTGATGAGACCCTAACAGGTGATAAATCGCCAGTTTGGTTTTATTTGTGTGTTTAATGACATATCAATCTCCGTGGTTTATTTAAAGCCAAAACTATCCTTTTTCTTTTGTAGAGTAGCAACGGTACTATTCTACTCATAGCTGTATAGAAAATGGGTCTTTATAGTTTTCCTAATGTCTGAAAGAGAATATAATTGCGAGACGAGAGTTCGAACTCACTACGGGCTCACCATCCAACATTTTAGGCATTTATCCACGGTGACTTTCAATTACGATTCTGAGCCAGAGTGATTCTGAAACTAATGGCAATATAGACGTACAGGGCTGGGTTTTATTATTTTTAGAGTGAGCTAATCATATAAAGTTATATTCATCACATTTTTTAAAGGTTGATTAAACAGAGTGAAAATAAAAACCTTTGAAAAATTATTCAATATGTTACTTACACATCCTGTATTCCACACTGACTAAACCTTCAGAGATGTAGCCTCATCATTAGAAGCATTTTAGCGTATTACCCACGTCACAGTTTTTGGTAAGTACGTAAACCTCAACTGGAAATACAATCAGCATATTCTACGCCCCACCGACTGGGTGGGCAAAAGAACTAGAGGCATGAATAACCTATTGTACATAGACCAATTTATTCTATAAGAAGTTAATGCAAGGAAGAAAAACCTAGTCGCAGCATAGATACACGATTGGAAAACATATGACATGATTCTACAGCGGTATATAATAGAATGTTTAAATGCGCTCAAGGTCTTCGTGCAAATAGTCAATTTAATCACGAAAGCTATGGAAAACCGGAGAACGATATCAACAGCTGCAAAAGAAAGCAGAATAGAAGTGAAAATTCAAAGCGGCAAAATTCAAGACTTTTCATTATTTCCACTGTTCGAGCAAAGATACCACTACATTACTCAACTAAGTCAAAAGCTTTAAAATATTTTGGTAAGTGCTTGTTTTCGATGCATATACAAGTATATGCATTACATAGTATAACGAGAACGAATCTACTCGCTACTGTTAATATTATAGTGGTAGTTGGTGCACTAACACGTTGTGCGTTGCTTTCTTCCGTTTGTTTGCCCAGTCAGCTGGGGTCGAAGAATAAACCGATTGCATCTCTGTAGAAGGATAAGACCTACAATACGAGTGCCCTTGATTTGACTTTAACACATCTTATGGTGAGGCTCCAGCCTTGATGCTTTGGGCAAAATGGGGTACTTCCTTCTTGCTATTTCTTTCTGGTCCACTCTGATCTGGGGTAATACCACTTGATAGGGTATCTGTTGGTCAAATAGAACAAACAATGTATGCAAACAAACGACTAATGTTAAACTGCAACAGTTATCAAGCAATAATTGAAGCCATTTAAATGTATATAAAAAGTCGATAGGCTTGATTAAGAATCCCATCGTCTAAAGAGGCTTACAATTCATATATATTCATATTTACCCAACCCCTCTGCTCGGGCAGGATATGACACCAGGTCAATTTTTTGAGCGGAGTGTTGTGTTCTGGTTAGTGAACACAAGTAGTAGTAATAATAAGACAAACCACGATATGTGAGGGAAATAGTTATATTTACAGGAAAGAGTATTTACAAGAGAGAGACTGTTAGTAATAAGAACATAGGATTAGTGATAGAGTAATGATATACTTCAACAATAGGAACGACTCTGCTGGTCTGACTTGTAGGCTTATTTTATTTCTTTGTAAATAAATAAAAAGAAGGCAGAAAGCCTTAAGGTTTTTGGGGATGGGAAGGGAGCGGTCTTGCTTTTCTATATATTCTAAAGGGACCTAGCTAGCCACATTCACCGACCCATTCAACAGTACAAATACATTACCATTCATCCTTCATCATGTGCGCAGCAGATACCAAAATACCACATTTGCTCTATAATAAAGCCTACTTAAAACCCATAAGTGGTATATGATTTTTATTTACAAAATATGATTTATGCACAATGAAGTGATGGGAATGGGAGAAAAAACACCGAAAAATATATATACAAGAAAGAAAACAAGGAAAAATTCCCCATTTGGTTTCCCTCCCATCGGTTTCCCTCCTATAAGATTTGGAGGCCGACTGTTTTCCGGTCGAAAGAAACCGGAAACAAGCCGGACCTGCCCTAGGTGGGGCGGGAATACTAATCTACAGAGATAAAAGAAATAAAGGGTCGGACGCAGTATGGGTCGATAGAAGTAGGTAATATGATTTTTTACATATGAATGTTCAAGATCTTCAATAAAAGCGGGCTGGGATTCAGGTTGGGGTACAAAAATAATAGGGAGGGGGAAGATCTTGAGAAACTAACGGCTAGATGACGGGGACAATGACTCACAACATACTGCTAACTAGGTTACAAGGGGAAAAACAATTCTACTTACCAGGGGTGGGGTCCCTAAGGACCCGTACCGTAGACGCCATGGGCCGGCAGAGGAGGGTAAGATGACTCCAACATTGCCCCCTTTTGTACGACCAGGCTCACTGCAGTCACCCACCTTTTGCTGAATGTTATGCGATCCAAGCGTTTTCTATCGCATCTGATTTTGACCATCAGCTGATGCCGAAAATACAAAACCAGATCACGATGAGAAAAGTGTGCATCGTCATACAATCCCTTGTTTCGCGTCGTCCAAATCACCATTCTAGCTACAGCTAGGATCGCGAGAAACACCAGACGCTTCTCACCGTAAAACAGAGGAAGAACGTTGTCTACGACGTAACCAACGTCGAGCAGTACAAGCTTTTTGGGTTCGATGATAGCCGTCCACTCCCCGACGTGATCCCAAGACGGGCGGACTCGCTCGCAGTAGTAGAAGGCGTGCTCAGCCGTTTCTTCCAACCCACTGCTGCAGCGAGGGCAATCAGGCATGTCTGCCAGGCCCGCCTTGTAGTTCAAGTCACGAAGGGGTAACGCATTCCATGCCAGTCACCAGGTGAGCGAGAACTCGGAGTTGTTAAAGAAGCTCGATCCTGGCGCCCAATTCCAGTGAGAGCGGATCTCCTCCGCCGTCCAGCCGTGCCGCTCGCTGAGAGGATCAGAAGCGGAACCCACCACTAATTCCCGATACAGTTCCTTCCGAGTCCATGAAAGGTCACTGGACCCAAGAAAGTTACGAAGGGCCTTTCGGCACTCGCGGACAAACAGTGCTTCGCCCAAAGGCCTACGTCGAACTTCAGCCCTTGGGTCTGAGTTGAGGCGAGGAAAAGTCCGACTCGCCTTTCGTCTCCATCAAGACACGGCCCAGATATGCAAGTCTTTCAGCAAGCCAGTGGCTCTCCAGATCAGGCATACCCAGACCCCCGTTGCGAGTACGTTGGATACAGACCTGCCTACGGACCATCGGCCTTGCACCTCCCCAGAGCAATCTGGAGAGGGATCGTTGCAGTGCCAACCGATGTGCCTTAGGCAGAGGAAGTACAGTCAATCGGTAAAGGATCAAGGGGAAGACGTACGCGGCGCACGCCTCCGCCCTGCCCTTTAAGGACAACCTCCTTGAAAGCCAGATTCCCACCTGAGCATTCACCTTAGCATGTACTTCCGACCAATTTCGCTCCAGTTGGAGGTCGGGCCCAAACCACACCCCAAGGATGCGGATGGGTCCGTCACTCCAGCGGAAGGGCCCCGGAAGAGTATTGCTACCCCTCCAAGCACCGAGCCGCAAACCTTCGCTTTGGTCAAAATTGACCTTGGCCCCTGCAATCCGCTCATACTCGACAACCGCCTCTTTCACAGCCTCTATATCCTGGCGGCGGGATACAAAGACTGTGACGTCATCAGCGAACGCGGAAACCCTGGCCGCAAGGCGGCCAACGAATAGGATACCGCGCAGTGCCGGACTTGTCCCCTCATCCCTAAGCCTGCGCAGGAGGGGCTCCAACGCGAGGACATAGAGAAGAGGAGACAGAGGGCAGTCTTGCCGGACCAAACGCTCGATCGCGATCACCCCCGAACGCCTTCCGTTCACCTGCACTACTGCTTGAGGGTTGTGGTACATCATGCTAATCCATCTGTGGAACTCCGGTTTGAATCCGGCAGTCTCCAAAACAGACGCCAAGAAACGATGGTCTACCCTATCGAAGGCCTTGGACTGATCTAAACTGATCAGCGCGGGTTCGGTGTCGTCTTTTATCCCCTCTAGGACCTCGCGAATCAAGTGCAGGTTGTCCTTGATCGATCTTCCCATCACAGCAAAGGTCTGTTCGGGGCCGATCAGATCACTAATGACAAGCTGTAAACGATTCGCTAAGACCTGGGCCAAAATCTTTAACTCCGTGTTAAGCAGAGTTATGGGCCTGTAGTCGTCTAAACCCTCCCAAACATGCCTGCCACATTTCTTCAGCAATGTGATCACGCCCTTGGTAACGCTACCAGGGATGGCTCCCTGGGCGAACCAATGGTTGAACATATCCGTCAGAATAGGTACAAACATGTGCGACATCCTCAAGTACACTTCGTAGGGCAAACCATCTAGTCCCGGAGACTTGTTGAGGCCAACCTGCTTCAACGCGTCACGGACTTCGCATTCAGTAACGACACCCTCGCAGCTAGCCGCTTCAGCCGCCCCAAGGCGGGGGTGGGGGGTTGGCGAGATAGCTACGAAACTCCCGGAGCGGGAGATCAGTGCAGCGGGCAAAGCGATCCCGAAAGTGCGCCCGAAAGGCGTCACGTATCTCACGACCCGATCGCAGCAGACGCCCGTCCGCGGTCTTAACAGATGCGATGTACCGATCGGGGAACCTTCGCACTTCTTCTTCATGCGCAGTCGCGTTCGATTTCACAGCTTCGTTGAGAACTCTTTTTAGCCTAGATCTAGCAAATGATCCCTTGTAGCGCTCGCTACTCTCACGCTCAAGGTCCCTCCTAGCTAGCTCTACACCTAGGGAATCCCCCCCAGCCACCACCTGGGAAAGTCTATCATCTATAGATATCGCCTCCGCGGTCCTATCTAAGTTGAGCTGTTGACCGTACTTGGTGGCGAAATCTCTAATCCTATGCTTAAGAGAAACCCACCACCTATTCCCGGTAACCGCCCCCACTAACGCCCGCTGAATTAGGGATTCTAGCCGATCCCGGAAGTCCCGTATCTCCAGTAAGGAGGTATTGAACTTCCAGTAACCGGCCAGACTAGGCCTATTTGCTAACTGCAGACTGACTCTAATGAGTTTTTGGTCAGTCCACGCTATCAAGTGGAACGTGGGACAACTAACAAAATCAATGTCAGCTCTTCTCACTCACACTCTGTCCAAGTAGGAACCTACTTTGGCAGAGGGCGATCTATCTAGCCACGTCCACATCTCCCGCCCTGGGTGATCCAGACGAAACCTGTCGACGAGGCCGTGACAAGTCACGAAGCCGACAAGGCTGCTTTCACACCTTCCCAATCTGTTAGCTCCCCGCCCGACCTTATCTATCTTGGGATCAAGGATCGCATTCCAATCACCCATTAAGACTAGCCGCTTCGTATCGTCCAGGAATGGCGCCAACCGACGAAAAAAGGAAACCCTCTCCACAGCGATATTGGACGCATAAACCGCAACCAGACGAAACATGAAACTTTTCACGGTAACATCGGCCACAACCAACCGGCCCCCGTCACCTGCAAAAACAACGTCAACATCAGCATCAACGCTGCGTCCAACTAGCAAAGAGACCCCAGCGCTGGTGATGCTACCGTATGCTGAGAAAACGTTAAAATCGCTCTCCAGCACCCGACAGTCGGCACCGCAAGTGAAGTGAGTCTCCTGCACTGCAGCAACATCTACTCCGAGGTTCTTGAGTTCAGCAAGCAAGCGCGTACACTTGCTTGAATCCCTCAGTCCCCTCACATTCAAACTGGCAAGGTCTAAAGCCATCAATCTAACTTACCTTAGTCAGTGTCTACTATGGGCCGGAAATCCTCGGGGTTAAGGATGCCGACCGCCTGTCTCAAGGAGCCGGTGACGAGCTCAGTGTTTACTCGGCCATCCCTGGACACGCCGCCAACATCCAACGGGAACCGCACTTTTAATGACCTGTAAAAGGAGGGATGAACTAAAATGGGGACCCTCCCTGAACGGAATGGTAGACATCTTTTTAATGAGGAGTGCTCCAACTCCGCCAGCTTTACACCCGCGTCGGTCTGTCGGGCCGTATCCAAGAACTGCCATACGCCCTTGGTACGGTCGCCAGCTGAACGGATGAAAGTGGTCCCCATGGCTGCACTCTTAAAATTTAACGGGTTACTAATTTTCTTCTTGTCTACTTTTTCCAGGTGTATTAGCTGTTTTAGTATTTTCTGGAGTTGATGGTCTCTCACAGAATCTTGTTCTATAGAGCATAACTCCGTTGCTTTTCTGCATTGGTCTTTGTCGGCACTGTTTGCCGCCTTTGCTTACTGCCGGGAAGACGTAGTTGGGGGATCTGATGCTTTTGTTACTGGTGTAGGAATTTGTTCTGGGAACAGTTCTGGTGAAGAGGAAGGGCTCAAGGATGGTAGAGATAGAGTTCTGATGAATTTGGGGGATGGCCGCCTCTCCAGGGAGTGGGACCTCGCCACGTGTAAGATTTGGTGAGGACGAGCTTTTGGCAGCTGGCGCAAATGGTGGGATGGTTGAGAATGTTCTTGATCTATTGGTTGGGGAGGTTGGGGAGGCTGTGGTGGCTTTGGTGGTGGCAATGGGGGTTGTGGTGGTTGTAAATATTGTGGGGGTTGTAGGGGCTCAAGGGTAGCATTCTGCGGAATGCAGTATTGAGGGGGAGGCAGTGCCGGAAGTGGCAGAGGAGGTGGCGGTAAAGACAGTGGTGGAAAATGAGGTAGGAGGGGTACATGTAGTGGAACTTGTTGGGGGAGAGATTGTTTTGGGGGGTAAGCGTTGGAGGGGCCTTCTAATAGATCCTCGGGCAGGGTGGCCCTGAGCATTTTTTCTCAGCAGCTCCCTCCTCGCTATTTCTCCTCCTCTTTAGGTTCATTGCCGTTTCCATTGCTGTCTCTGATGCTTCTGGAGTAGTGGGTACTGTTGTGGGTATTGTTTTGACTTTCGCTTTCCTCCTAGACGAGGCCTTGATTGTTTGGATCGATGGGTGCTCTGTAATGTCCCGTGGTATAGGTTCAGTTGTTGATAATGCTGGTGAGTCGGGGACGGCGTTTTTAGCAGGAGAGGCAGTTGTTGTTTTCTTTGGGGACTTTTTCTTTTTTTTTGGTGACTTCGGTCCAGCCTTCTTCGGGATTTTTAGCGGGGCTGGACCTGACCAGACTCTTTTTCTGATGTTTTGCTGCTGGTGATGGCTGTGGTGATTGTTGCTGTTGTGGTCGTTGTTGCTGTGGTATCCGTGGCAGCTGCAGCATTGGCTGGGTCCTTTTGGGGACAAAACTTTGAAATGTGTCCCAGCTGCTTGCAGCTCCAACAGCGTGGTCTTCGTCCCTCCACCACCACCATCATCTGCCTCTCTCTGCTAATGATGACCTCCGGAATAGCTTGGAAACCCTCCCTATCAAGGCAGATCCGGAACACATGGTCCCCACAGGCCGTCCCGGCGGCTGACCTTAGGGGATTGCTTTCCTCAACTCGTCCAAATTTGCTGAGGAAAGCGGCCAGCACTTCCCCGGTGATAAACCCCGGGACGTTGCACACTGTGACACGGACCCTGCGGGTCCCCATGTAATCCGGTTGCAGCCGGAAGAACTTGGTGGTTATTGTTGTGGATGCCGCTTTCGCTGCCTGTTCTTTGGATGGTAGCAGGACATCCCAAGTCGCAAAACTTCTGCGACAAAAGTATTGGCAGGGGACGCCTGCTTTCCGGAGAAGGTCCTCAAATCCTTCCTTCTTCAGCCCAACCAGCCACCTTTTTTTTAGGTCGGTTATTACTAGTGATAATATTCTTGGTTCCAGTTTCTCTATTATCTCCGGTAATGGCAAAATTTCATTGCCCTTAAAATACTGGGCATATTTGCCCACCCGGTTTTTTTCGTGGTCTTCTGGTTTTCTTTCCTCTATCTTCCATGGTGTTTTTTCTGGGCTTTTTTCCTTTTGTGCCAGCTGGATTGGGCTGTCTGATTCTGAAGGAGTTGGTTGTGACGGCCAGTTTGATTTTATGAGGCTAGTTGCTTCCGGCTGCTTAGGGAGGGCTTCTTTTTCATTTTTGTCAGGGTCGTTTAAGGTACGTGAATTCCCCTCCATGATTGCAAAAGCAATCAGGAGGGTAAGCGAAAAAAGGAAGGTGAAAGTCCAGTTATAGTGGGTCATTGGCTGTAAAATGACTAAGTCAGAACTCGTGTAAAAAAAAAAAAGACTGACAAAGTCAAGGACCAAAAAGTCACTCAAAATAGGAGTGACAGAAAAGGTGAGAAAGTAAATTTATAAAACTGTGAGAAACGACCGACCAGCAAAAAAAAAAAAAATTGCAAACTGAAGAGTGACAAAAAGTTAAATTAAAAAGTGAAAAAAGTGATAAAAGTTAGACTGAAGGTCAAACTCAAATAAAAAGAAAAAATTGGTAAGACGTCAAAAAAAAAAAAGAAGAAAAAAATAAGAAAAATAACTAAAAAGTTTTTTTTTTCCCCAAAAGTAAAGTCCAAACACAAAGATAACACAAAGTAATCTGAAAGAATTCAACTCTGAGCTCAAATGACGTGTGGGCTTATCGCCAGACTAATCTCCACTACTGCCACAATGGCAGATGGAACAGCTCATTATGCTAAAAAGGTAGGCGATACCCAACACGGAGTTTAATAGGTTGGAATTCAGAATTTTCCTTCTCCTAGACTAGTTGACTTACCAAGGCTGAAGAACCTAGTCTGCCCAACTATTCACCCATAGCTGGAGGGAGAATAATAGGATTCATACCTTTCCTAAGGGTATTAGTTCTATGTAAAATGCAATCAGTCTCGTCCCGGATTTGAACTCGTATCACTGTGTCCATTTCCTACGACGTTAATCATTACACCACAGGCACCTCCGATTCATATATATTTGGTATTAAATAATCTACCATGTTTGATATATATAAAAACAAACCAAACCTCTGTTTCTGAATAAAAAGTTACAGGAATTCACTGTTTACCTGTGGGATCTAGGACATATCGTCAAAGGAGCAACCAGTAATTTTTCTCCGAGAAATCTGAAGGCGCATATGATCACAGTAGCCAGATGCTTCAAGAAATTTTTCTCCGGTTGCAAGAACCTCGACGATCAGTCAATATCAGAAAAGTTAAAATCTGGTGAGTAGCACTTGGGGAGTATAGGCGAGCTTGTCAACTCACATTTCCGAGTGGTTGGTCACCTTCATAACCCCATGAGCTGTCGAATTGTGCCTAAGCTAAACTACCAGCTAAATATTCTCCTTAGAATATCTTTGAAGACACTACATAATTACAAAGTCACAGAAGAGATTAACCAGCACACACACACACACACACACAAAACCAGATAGATATATAGATATATACATAATGCTAAGTTTTTGTATTCGGTTTCTTTATTTAATGGCTTTTCAACTTTATTTGGTCAGCTAATGCCAAAACCATCCCTGTAGAAGAAGGTTACATGTACTCTTTAACAAACAGCTGTGGATGGATAAGAAGTTCATCATCTTTCCCGAAAATACTAGTCTGAAAGTAAACGTGATAGTGTGACTATAGATTGAACTCGTTTACTAAGATATACCTGTCTCGGATGTAACCCAGTAAACCAGAGATTCCCACCTTGAATTTTTGTCGTGAATTGGAAAGCCAAGAACAAACTGTTAGAAACTTTCTTCAAGTGTTAGGAATGAAACTAAGATTTGTAAAAACAAAGATGAGAATATGGACGTTTCAAAAATAAAGTAACAAATCTCTCTGGAAAAGGGTTCACAAAGGAAACCTAAAAAGAGAAACCGAATCTGGAAACAGTGCATTACAAAATAACGTTATTAAGATTAATTATTCAAAACCAGGAATAGAAAAGAAAGAGGAAGATAGCACGGGGAGGCAGTGTGTAGGGAGGAATGAAATAACCCAGGTTATAATTATTAACTGCAGCAAGTCTTGCACTGAATGTTATGTTTAGACCTTTTGACCCGGCCAAAAAATGCCATTCAAGGTGATGCACCGGAAGGAAGTGACATATTCTAATGGAAGTTATGAGAGGAAATCGCATGGGCGGAAATTGGCTGATGAAATGGGACGAGGTAAAAAAATTTCCATGGTACACTCATAGACTGACGCACCGGAAGAGAGTGACCTGTGAACTGCATGACAGTTATTTCCGCTCGATGATCACACAGGCCATTCCAAAGATAGCGGAAGTGATACATTCCGATCGCCAGATATCGGAAGAAATTGCGGAGGCGTGGAGGCGTATCCATATCTCCGCGTGGGAGTTTGAAGGTAATATAAGGCCGACGAATTGAACAGAGACAGTTGAGTTCGAGTGCCAGTTGGAGAGGAGAAGTGGTAAGGAAAGCCACATCCGACCGAAGGGGCTCTCGGGAGCCCTGATTGGGTTGAGGTCCAGAGGAGAACGAAAATGTCACAACGTTGCCGACCATAACTTTGGGGTCAAAATATTTCAGTTATGTTCGGTCTCCAGCTCCCTCTCACATGCAAACCTTGAGTAACCCTTTTTTAGTGTTATTTTTGTGTTTTATTATTAAATATTGTTTTATGGCACTATTTTTGAAAGGTGATTGGTAAGGCGACGAGATAATGTACTGGTTGTGCATATGCGCAAAACTGAATCTGTCCTTGAAAATATTGTATACATTTTTCTTTGTAAATTTGACATAAGAACGGAACACAAAATCCCTGTCAAAATACCAGAATTACCAACCCCTCCGCTCGGACTGGATATGACACAAGGTCAGCTTTTTTAAAGCGGAGTTTAACAGGTTTGAATTCAGAGTTTTCTTTCTCCAAGACAAGTTGCCTCACCAAGGCCGAAGAACACAGTCTGCCCTACTTTTTTTTTATCCAGAGCTGGAGGGAGAATAATTGAATTCATACCTTTCCCAAGGGGAATTAGTGCTATGTGAAATGCAATCAGTCTCGTCCAGGAATTGAACTCGTAACGCCATATCCATTTTCTATGACGATAACCATTACACCACGGGCACCTCTATACTATATAGAGGTCAAAATATCAGATATCGAGTTTCAGCAAATGAAGAGGTTTGGTTTGTTTGTTTAATGGAATATCAACCTTTGTAGGTTATTTAACGCCAAAGCTATTCTAGAAGAACAGAAGTGATACTATTTAACCCATAGCTGGGAGGATAGGAGGGTTCATACCTTTCCCAATGGTATTTGCCCGAAAGCGTAATAGCGCGACTGGAGTACGAACTTGCTTACTGCGTGTCCGCAGTCCATCGCCTTAATCATTACACCACGAGGACACCCACCAAGAGAAACGAACTTAACAACTATCTGAATTATTTTTGTATAAGACGAACTATTTTTTTTTTCAGATTTTTCAGCCTAAAAGTCTTGGTTACGTGTTGTATACAATCACTTTTTTTCTAGCCTCGACAGAATTTAGTTGGAGCAGCAGTAAATGAGATGAAATATTCTGATTATTTAATATCGAAATTGAAATGCTGTTATAAAATAATGACTAATATCATAAAAGGAAGTTGAATAATTAATACTGAAAATACAAAGAGAATATTTTTGAGCAATGTGTTATGAAGGAAATTAAAAAAAATAAAATAAGATCAAATAAACCTATTATGAGAAATGAGAGATGAATTAAACAAATACTCATTTATTTCCATAAAAAAAAAGAATAAAACTGAAAGTGTGCCAAGAACATTAATACAGAAAGAAAATCTGCTGACTGGTTCATATTTCATGGCATATCAACTCATGTATGCTATGTAATTCGAAATCCTGTAAATATATATATATATATATATATATATATATATATGTGTGTGTGTGTGTGTGTGTGTGTGTGTGTGTGTGTGTGGTGCCTTCAATACGTTTCCAGACTTTTTTGTACAGGCATCTAAAATTGACGAAGACTCTTTAAAATGTAGTATGTTATTGCTATACATCTTATGAGATGACTGACCAATTTTTATGATTTCAGGTTCAAAGGAACATCTACAGCAGGAATTGGAATACACCCTACGAAAGCCTGATTGTCACAGCTGGTGAGATTCAAAAATACAATCTGGACGTGAGGACACTTTAGAAGAACGATATGCAATAAAATTCTGTTTTAAACTTGGAAAAAATGCCACAGAAACGTATGGAATGCTTCAGTGTGCTTTTGGAGCATTTTGCATGAATCGAGCATCAGTTTTTGAGAAGCATAAGAGATTCAAGGAAGGCAGGGAGTCTGTGAGGGATGATTAGAGGTGTGGGAAGAGTCAGAAAGTCAGAAGACCAGAGTTTATAGGCTAAAGGGTTAGGCTTAGGCCTCGGGTTACTAAGTTGAGGTTTTAAAGGAGTTCAGGAAGTGATTCCGTTGGAAGAGGCCAGCACTCTTCAAATCGGGTCATTGGTATTTCCACCAGGACAATGCATCAGACCACAACTCTATCCTTGTCACAGACTATTTGACCAAGATGGGCATCAACACAGGTCCTCAGCCTCCCTATAGTCGAGACGTTGTTCCCTGTGACTTTTGCTTATTCCCGAAGCTCAGAGGCTGTCATTATGAGACAATTGAGGAGATGAAAGAGGCTGTGACGAAGGTCATTGACACGCTCACACAAGGATTCCATGGGGCCTTCCAGAAGTTGTTGGAACGGTACAACAAGTGCATTGCAGCCGGAAGAGATTATTACGATGGGAACAAGAGTAAGTAAGTAATTCTATACTTAGGCAGCCGTTATTAAGGCAAGTTCCAGTAAGGACAATGGAATACTGTTTTTTAATATTTTAATTGTAATTCTTCAAGTCTTGTCAATTTTCTTGAGTCGGGATCTAGGTGGTAAAGTAAATGTCCCATAACTTCTGCCCAAGCACTTTCGACCATACTTTTGGTCGCTATCAGAGGTAGGGTAGTTTTGAGTTGATTGTTGAGTTTTTGCTGTTTTAATTATTTGTCGTGTGTTTTTTTAAGTTGTCGGTTCGAACGTTTTCAGCGTTTTGTTTTAAAACATCCGGCTGGCAAAGAAGCTATACTAATTGTTAAATATTTTAGTTATTAAAAATGTTTAATACGTTGGTGGCTGTATTAAATGATAATTTATTTGTGTTTGTTTTCCCTTTATTTTTTTTTGGCATATTGCTTTTGCGATTTGTACTCGTTTTTTTTTTATAACTATTCTTATATGCAATTACTGCATTATCTGTAAGATCTTCCTTAGATCGAAAGATGTAAGTGGGTTAATGCTATTGTTGTGTTTTATAATAATTTGTTGTTTTATAGTGCTATTTTCGGGAAGGTGGTAAGTAAGGCGACGGGATAATATACTGGTTGTATAGCCAATGTAAATATTTTTAGGCACTCACTAAACAGATATATAAATTTATATACTACATTGCTTTGGTTTAGGGTCCAGACACAAGAAATATAACAAGAAGACATAAAAAATACAGTTAAAAAAAATAAACAAACTGTTTCATTTTCTTTAATAAAACTTGCCTTTTTATATATATATATATATGTGTGTGTATGTGTGTGTGTATGTGTGTGTGTGTTGACAGGCAGAAGTCCTTCATTGAAGTTGGTTTTATTAAATAATAACGACACATGGTGTCTATATCATTTTATTAAGATCCTTTCAAGTTTTCTGACAAGTGGTTGGTAGATGAAAATACCGAAATTTTCCCGAGCGTTTTCGCTCCCTTCATAGTTCATCATCAAGAGAATATTTGCAAATGTAAAGACTTTTTTAAAGTTTTTTTTTCTAATGGTAAAACACATTAAATAAACGTGCGCTTGAATTAAACTGAAATTCTAATGACATCAAATAAATTTATAACAAAACGCTCTCAACGGAAATAGTATATCTTATCAAGAGAAATAGAATATTTCAAAAAAATTATACCTTTTTTTATTTCATTCTATGATTCATGCAAAAATTGCCGTTACTTTTAAAATTAATTCTGTCAATTGTAGATTTCTTTGTTTTTATATGTATAGCTTTTAAGATTTGAAGTCGTGAGTTATTAATTTCATATACAATTATAATTAAGTCTTCAACAAGAATTTTTCGAAATATGGATTATATATTATCAATTAACGGTTAATTCAACAATCTATAGGCTAAGTCTTCCTAAAACAGATAACAGATTTCATATACAATTATAATTACGTCTTCAACAAGAATTTTTCGAAATATGGATTATATATTATCAATTAACGGTTAATTCAACAATCTATATGCTAATTCTTCCTAAAACAGATAACAGATTTCATATACAATTATAATTAAGTCTTCAACAAGAATTTTTCGAAATATGGATTATATATTATCAATTAACGGTTAATTCAACAATCTATATGCTAATTCTTCCTAAAACAGATAACAGATTTCATATACAATTATAATTAAGTCTTCAACAAGAATTTTTCGAAATATGGATTATATATTATCAATTAACGGTTAATTCAACAATCTATATGCTAATTCTTTCTAAAACAGATAACAGAAAATTTTTCACGATAACTTTCGTGAAAAAAACTTTTGCTTTAATATTAATATTGATTTATATTTTTTGACTAAATCTATAATATTGTTTAATCGTTATGATTTACTATAAATTCAGAGTAATTTGGAATTAATTTAAATTTGAATTCTATTCAATTGATTATCAAGTTACTATCAATATTTTTTCGTATTATCTGTTTTTTAAATTCAGTAATGTTTTAAATTATAGGTAATGTTTCCTTTTTTTTAAAGAAGAATGCATAAACATTATATTTGTAAATATTTAAAGATATTTCTACCTTTGAATTTTTTTAAATAAAAAATAAAGTAAAGTAATTAAATTCTCTTTTCGTCGGAAGCAACGCAAACTTGTTTATATTATAATCAAATATATAATATATGTATTTCATCCATCTGAAAAAGGTCATATTTTATGGCTGAAATAGATTTAAAATGGAACTAGAAAATTTATTTTTTTTATTTTGATTTTATAAAAAATGTTTTTGCTCAGCTAGTGAATTTCGATGTATATATAATCTGAAATTGATAATACATTCGATAGCCATTGACATAAGGAATTCAATTGGATATTCCAATTCCGCTTGGATTATTACTTAATAGTTTAATCCTTAGACTACTTTCCTCGGATTATATATATATAAATATATATATATATATAGTAGCGAAAGCTATTACATGATGCGGTATTATTCCTGAGTTGACGTATGTCGACTGTTGGCTAAGCGGTATGATACTAAGTTTGACATAAACATGGGCGGATTTCAATCCCAGCTTAAAGCGTTCTGCGTGTCTAGCCACACTGATGAGTTGTGATACAACGAAACAGTCCATCTGTGGATGATAATTGGCTTAGTGGGTAGAGTATTCGCCAATGGTCCGGGAGACCTGGGTTCAATCCCCGATCGCGTAATACCAAAGACTTTAAAAAATGGTACTTGATACCTCCTTGCTTAACAGTCAGCAGTATAAGGTACGTATCAAGAGTAAAGCGGAGCAATCCAGGGAAAAGAGTAGCGCCCTCCCCTACACTTCAGTGTAGCAGCTATTGAAAAGGGAGCTCTCCGGTTGCCCTAGACAACGGTCGCCAACTTTATTTTACTTACTTATATATATATATATATATATATATATATATATATATAAGCGTATTACAAACTTTTGTTTTAAACAAGTTGATTATTGGTTTGCACCCAGTTAAATGGTTTCAAGGATTTCTATCAAACTCTTATAATCCTATTCGATACTAATCATTTGTCTGCAGACAGCTAATGTTTTTTTAGGTATTGCCACCATAGTTCTATTTGCACAATTATATTTCTTGGTATGACGGGAGCGACAAATTAGTCAGTGCCATCTTGTGAATAAATAGAATAAATTCAATGTATTTTAAATAAAAACTCGGGGGCTTTTGTACAGACGGAATAATTTTGCATTTCTTGTTTAGATATAGGAACCTAAAATTTAGCTGGCCCAGTTGGCTGGAGCTGTAGAATAAACGGACTGCATCTCTGCAGAGGAGTAAGACTCCTCAACAAGAGTCCTGATATGGCACTAAACAATCTGATTGTGAGGTTCAAGTGATACTGGAACTTTGGGGAATGCGGAGGACCGTGCCATTGCCATTGCTCCCATGCCTTCTCTGACCTGGAGTGGTAGCGCCTGATAGGGACCGATCTATTAGTGTAATAGAACTGTTTGACATTTAAAGTGTGTACTTTGACATTTACATTGAGTGTAAATAATTGACTTGTCCTAAACTGAATTATTTGAAATAGAACTGTTACATAATTTAACTCTGTCTCTAGAAATGACTGATGTTTGATTGAGTTGTTGAAATACTTGAAAACATATATGCAAACAAATGGTTTATTGTAAATAGAATTATTCGTTTTCGATAGAAATTAGTGTAATCATTTAACTGTGTGTAAAAAGATCACTGATGCAGAATTGAACTGTTGGTGATACATTGCAATAATTGAAATCATTTGGCCTAAGTTAAACTGAATTGCTTGAAATAGAATTGTTAGTGTTGTATAGCCGTAATACAAATATAAGCAGAAACATAATCAAACATAATATACGAACTTCAATGAACAAACAAACACGCTTCATTTTATTCTTTAAAGGGCACACTGTTTGTTGTTTTTTGAGATATAGTTTGATAGACATATCTCAGAGAGAGAACTTCTTCTTTCCATATCTTCTTTCTGGAGTCAGGGGGTGCCAACGCTTGCATACCCTTGCAAGCTCGTCAGAGACGCCTCTGGTCGGCTGCATATCCCACGCTCGACTGCGATTCTCTGCGTTATGTCTAAATCTTACCGCGTGGTTCTCATCACGTGATCTCCTTCACATTACACACCTACTGTACACAAGTGCCCTAATCGCGCTGCTATTTACTAATGACAACGTGACAGCTTGTCAAAACACATGGGGTCACCAGGAAGGAACCGAAAATACATGGCATATGTTATATAACATTAGATCATTTAACTGAGTGTTCAGAAATGGATGATGTTTGTGTTTTTAGTGTTAGCAATGCTTGAAAACATTTAACTGTGTGCAGACAAATGATTAATAGTAAATAGAATCATTCATATTTGAAAGAAATAAGTGAAATCAAATAACAGTGTTAAAAAAAATTGACCTCAGTCTCGTTTACAAATCCATCAACATAAATATTTATAGATACCCTATTTAATATATATGTATAATGAGAATTTGGCATTAAATTACCTACAATGTTTTATATGCCAAAAAAACAAACGAAAGGCTGTTTAACAAAACCACGTGAGATTTCGTTCAAATATTCCCAAATTCTTGCTCTTTATATTGAAAATGCAAATCGTTCCATCATTTAAATTTAAAGAATTTACTTTGAAAAGTACATGAAAAGAAAAAGTCAATTTTTTTACCCTTCAGAAAGTAACCATGTGCGTAGGAAAACTCAGGCAAGAAGTGGGTTGCAGAAGAGCACACCCTCATCTTGTCATTTCTTCCAAAACCTAACCGCAATATATAGTGTAGCATTTTAAAAAAGTATCCTGTGGCGCAAATACAGGGTGGAACGATGAAATTGTCGCCCTTAGAAAAGACGACATGATTCCATTTCCATTTAATGAAAACCGGTTTTCTTTGTTTATTGCAGACCATCTACTAGTTGGCCAAGAGCGATAGGAGCCGTCTATCATGTCTGAAAGTGACACAATATTCAACGAGCGAGATCGGAGATGCGCTGCTGTACAAACCATGCTCTCTACCAAGCCAAGTTACGACAGTAAGAACCCTTGCCAGCACCCTCAAAATGCAAATCCAGACGGTTCAACGCTTGAGAGCACAGCTCAACTCATCAGACGACCCTTCGGACGGCTACAGTTATGGTTTTTGGTGTGGTTTCAAGTGAGGGCCACATCATGCCACCTCACACCTTCGAAGTCGGCTTGAAAGTCAACACCAAAGTGTGCCTGGACGTGCTGAAGACGTGGTGATCCCATGGTGCAATCAGGTGGCCGGTGGCAAACCCTGGGTGTGGCAGCAGGACACGGTGCCGGCCCACAAGTCCAAAGAGACTCAGGCTTGGCTTCAGAAATAGTGCTTCGACTTTGTAACCCTTCTCTCACTGGGCCCCCCTCCTCCTCCGACCTGAACCCGATGGACTACTTCGTTTGGTCATACGTCAAGAACATCACACAACACCAAAAGCCAGCCTAACCACCGCCATCCGCCGAGTATTCGATAAGCTCCAGCCGGCGCTTGTGAAAAAGGCACGCTCCCAGTTCCGGATCCGTATCGAGGCAGCGATTGTGGCTGAGGGCGGCTACATCGAATAGAAGTCAACTCTACTACATAATCAAGTTAGCTGAATTGATTTTTTCAATAAAAGTTTTGAAATATAGTTGTAGTGTTGTTTTCTTTAGGACGACAATTTTATCGTTCCACCCTGTCTATTTATCGAAAAGTTCACCTGCTGAAGGAAAAATAGAGGTAACATAATATACTTTAACTTGCGCTCTCTGAACAGGTCAACATGTAGAGGGTCGGAATATATAAACCTATCAAAGAGGGGGTGTTTTCTGAACCCGTGATATAAATGAACATGTCATATGAAATGAAGAGGGCTACTCGAGTTTAAATCTTTGACCAAGTTGATTGCATGACACAATGCACTAATACACTTAGGAAAAGAATGAATCTGTTGTATCGTGGCAGGGAAGAGATATACAGCGAAAAAGAGTTAATTATTTATTAACTGAAGTAGTACTGTCCAACAAATATTATAAGTCTTGCGCTGTGGGTGTTACGTCCTAGGTTGGTCTTACTAACGACCGAGATCTTTTAATACCGACGTGCTTAAGAAACACGGTGCCTTTTATACCACTGCGATACCGGAAGTCACGTGGTACGAGCTATTATACAACAGAATCCAATTATTCTTTCTAAAGTTATGCGTAAATAGGACAGCCAACTAGTCTAAGAAAAAGAAGACTGAATTCAAACCCGCTAAAATCTGCTTTACAATTGACCTTGTGTCACATCCTGCCGGTGCAGAGGTGTTTCCACACACACACACACACATATATATATATATATATATATATATCATCATCAACACGGATATCCCTGACCCTCTCTCGCCACTTTTCCCTATCGTTCATCGCCTCTGGCATGTCTTCAGGGTTACATCCCGTATCCTCACATAGCTGCTGAATGTATGTTCGTGCTGGTCGTCCTGTTTTTGCCCGTCCATATGTGGGGGTCCATAGGAGTACATCACTTATGAGCTCGTCCCTGCTTCTCCAGCAGTGTCCTGCATGTCTGGTTCGTCTAACTTGGATACTTTTCGTGATAGGAGGCAGGTGGCCGTATAGTTGGTGTCTTGTGGGGTGTTGCCGCGAGGACTTGTTCAATATTGCTCGCAGAATTCTTGTGTAATTGCCGTCTAGCTTCTTCTCCACCCGTTTTGTTAGAGTCCATGTAGTGCATCCATACAGCAGTATTGATACGACAGCTGCCTGGAAGGATCAATGAAGTGTCACCAGAGTTTTACTAGTCAAGGATACATGCTCTCATTTGAAATGGAACTTGCTATTGAGAGAAATGATGCCTATGTTGAGAATTAGGGATTTGATCTTGATGACCAGCTTCATTTTGATGTATGACGACGGTACTACTTTTATACTTATATTAGTTGAGGGTAATCTGCCTTTTTAGCCTTTCTCAGGCAACCACTTTTGGAGAATGAAATCTCTGAGTTAAAAGCTGCTTTCCTACAATTAGAAACTGCGGAGGTTCGATTTCTAGGTTTGATGTTATATTAAACATCGGGCGTTACATAATATCAAAACCATTCTCGTAGAAGAACAGTAATTTTAACCAATAGCTGAGGGATATGGGGGTTCATGCCTTTCCTAATGTAGTTTGTTTGAAAGAGTTTTGATTTGGTTTCTTTGTTTAATGACATATCAACCTTCATAGGCAGCCGTGGTAGTTTTTAACGCATCGTTGGTGGGGATAAGACAGTTCAATAAGCAATCTTTGTTGGTTATTCAATGTCAAGTCTATTTTTATACAAATAAACAGTTCTATTTCAAACATTTCAGTTTATCGTCAGTACACAGTCAAATTGTTTATTTCAAGCTCTTCCGTTTAGTCAAACAGTTCTAATTCAATCAATTCATTTTAGCATACAAAACAGTAAATTTAGAAATATTCAGTTTAGCTTTAGTGCGCAGATTGAATGTAAAAGACATGTGCTTAAGGTAATTCAGTTTGGCATTAGTACGCAGTTTAAATCTAAAAACAGTTCTTTTTCAAACAGTTCACTGTAACATAAGTGTGGAGTTTAAGTGTTAAGACAGTTATATTTCAAACAATTCATTTTAGCATACATAAACAGTTCCTTTTTCAAAAATTCTGTTCGGCTACAGTTCGCAGTTTAAATGTAAACAAGCTCTGTTTAAAGCAATTCAGTATGCAGTTTAAATGACAAAAAAGTTCTTTTTCAGACACTTCAGTTTAACGTAAGTGTGCAGTTTAAGTGTCAAAACAGCACTGTTTCAAATGATTAACATAAGTACGCAGTTTAAATATCAATACTGTTCTATTTCTAACAATTCAATTTAGCATCAGTACATAGTTTTGTTCTATTTGACCCATACATAGGACCGTATCAGATGCTACCACTCCGGGGCAGAGTGGTCCTGGGAGTGATGGCAATGAAGAGATACTCCACACTTCCCAAAGCGGCAGCTTCACTGAAACCTCACCATCAGATTGTTAAGTGTCATATCCAGGACACTCATTGGTGGGGGGTCTCACACTTCTGCGGTGATGCAGTCGTATCATTCTACACCCCCAGCCGACTGGGAAATAAAGGGTATTAGTTTTAAAATTAACGTATAAAAATGAGTGGAGTTATAACTGCTTTATTTGGAGGTTTTAGCCCAGAAATTTAAGCCATTACACCACATTGACACCCTAGCGGAGGGGTTACATTTACTAAAAACATTCATTCGCTTGACTTAGCGACTTTTGCATCAGTTAGCTGGAAGGCGATCAATTACAGTGATTCGAAAAGATTATCCTAGAAGTAGACGCTGCCGTTCATATGGTTCAAAGCTTGTTTACAGTGTGGATATTACTAGTTTGGTCGGGTTTAATTGCATATCAACCATTGTAGATTATTTAATGCCAAATCCTCTTTATACACATATATTAAATATATATGATTTGGTTTGTTTGGGTTTTATGGCATATCAACCATTGTATGTTATGTAATGCCAAACCCGGTTTATACTTATATATATATATATATATATGATCTGTGAATACCCTTTCTTGATGGCATTTTTAAACGGATGCTCCGCAATTTTTGCTCCCTGACTCAAGTTGGGCCACTTTCGGATGGACAAAAGTTCAATGACAAGCATAGCACTAGATTTCAGGTCTGGTTCAAATTATGATTAGGCTACTACAATTGTCTTTTATTTTATTTCGTGCGTTCATGTCCATCAAGGTCATCCGGCTTATATTGCACCCAGTGCAACATAGTCCGTCTTCTCTATAATCTCCACCCTAAAAAGACCTTCTGTCAAGTCCTGTCTGGTAGGAGGTAGAGATACGAGATAAGTTTTCAGACATTTTTCGTATGGGCACTTTTATTGATAGTACTCACATGAAACTCTTGTCTCCTTTGAAGTAATCTCCTCCGACTGCAGTACACTTGTTTTACAGTTCCGACAACTTCTTCAAGGCCCCACGGTAGTCCTCTTGTGTGAGCGTTTCAATGACCTTCGTCACAGCCTCTTTCATCTCCTTAATTGTCCCATAACGAAAGCCTCTGAGCTTAGGGAATAAGCAAATGTCACAGGGAGCAACGTCTTGATTATTGAGAGGCTGAGGAACTGTCTTGATGCCCATCTTGGTCAAATAGTCTGTGACAAGGATGGAGTTGTGGACTGGTGCATTGTCCTGGTGGAAATGCCACTGACCCGATTTGAAGAGTGCTGGCCTCTTCCGACGTAATCTCTTCCCGGACTCCCTTAAAACCTCAACATAGAAACCCTAAGCCTAACTCTAACCATTTAGACAATCAAGTCTGGTGTATTGACTTCCTTCCTCACACCTCCCACACCTCCCATCGTCCCTCACAGACTTCCAGTCTTCTTTGAATCTCTTATGCCACTCAAAAACTCATGCTCGATTCAAGCAAGATGGTCGAAAAGCAGTCTGAAGCATTCCATACGTTTCTGGAGCTGTTTTTCCAAGTTTGAAACAGAATTCTATTGCATATCGTTCTTCTAAAGTGTCAGATTGCATTTCTGAAATTCACCAGCTGTGACAATCAGGCTTTAGTAGGGTGTATTCCAATTGCTGCTGTAGGTGTTCATTTGAACCTGAAATCATAAAAATTGGTCTGTCATCTCATACTGAATTTTCAAGAGCCTACGACGATTTTAAATGCCTGAACAAAAAATGTCTGGACATTTATTGAATGCACAATGTAAATATCAACATTTTCAAACGAAACTGTGTTCATTTTTATACACACAGATCATTTCAATTCAAAATTAATAATCTTATTTTACTTTACTCATTCATTTGTACTCAGTTAAATGGTTTAAAGTATTCCTATGTAATACAGATAATTCAGGCAGACAAAGTTTCAAGTATTGTTGTTTAACACAAATAATTCTTTTTGAGATTTTTAATTCATTTGCCCGAATTTAATTGGTTCTATGTATTCCTATGTGTCTCTAAAAATTTGATTAGACATCAGTCCTCTGTTTACATACAGTTTAAACTTGAACAGTTACATTAGACCCATAGATAGGACCCTGTCTGGTGGTATTATTCAAGACAGAGTGAAACAGGTAACGATGGCAATGAAGGCATAATCTACATTACCCAAAGATCCAGGACTGGATCCTCGCCATCAGATAGTTTAGTATCCTATCCAGGATACTCGTTGTAGGTGGGTAGGTGGGGGTTACACGTCTTCAGAGATACCATCAGTAGATTCAACAGTCTCAGTCGAATGAACTAGAGGACCACCGTTGTGTAGTAACTAACCTACTGGGCTACGACATCGTATTAAGTGAGTTTAAACTTCAGTCGTGCTAACCCCTTTGGAAAACCCTATGAATAACCCCGGCCTATCGGTTGTTATACTCCTACTGTGTTTTGGCATGAAATAACCCATGAAGTTGCTATGCCATTAAACTAAGAAACCCGACTAAACCGGTTGTTTGCACAGTCGACTGGGGCTGTAGAAAACACCGACCAGACCTCTGCATAGAGATACTATTTACCAACCCCTCCGCTCGAGCAGGATATGACACAGGGTCAATTTTTAAGCAGAGTTTAACAGGTTTGAATTCAGAGTTTTTCCTTCTCCTAGACTAGTTGCCTCACCAAGGCTGAAGAACCTAGTCCGTCCTACTATTTACCCATAGCTGGAGGGAGAATAAGGGGGTTCATACCTTTCCCAAGGGTATTTGCCCGAAAGTGAATGTAATAGCGCGAATGGAGTACGAACTCGCGTACTACGATTCCGCAGTTCATCGCTTTAACCATTACACCACGAGGACACCCTGCATAGAGATAAGCACCCCCAAGAAGTACCCTGGATATTACACTAAACACTCTGATGGTGAGGCTTCAGTAATACTAGAGATTTGGGGAATGCGGAGTACCCCTTCATTGCTATTGATCGCATGTCCACTCTGGCCCCGAAGGGTATCACCTGAGAGGACCCTATCTATGGGTTAACTAGAACAAACTGCATATTTAAGCTCAATATAATTGTTTGAATTAGAACTGGTTGACCAAAGAGAATAACTTAAATAGAAATGCTTTTGACAATTAAAGTGTGTAATTACATTTAAACTGCGTGCTTATGCAAAACTTAATTGTTTAATAAAAACTATTTTTGACATTGAAACTGAACATACACTAAACTGGATTGTTTAATATAAAACTATTTTTGACATTGAAACTGAACATACACTAAACTGGATTGTTTAATATAAAACAGTTTTTTATATTGAAACTGTACATACACTAAACTGGATTGTTTAGTATAAAACTGTTTTTGATATTGATACTGTACATACATGAAACTGGATTGTTTAATATAAAACAGTTTTTCATATTGAAACTGTACATACACTAAACTGGATTGTTTAATATAAAACTGTTTTTGACATTGAAACTGAACATACACTAAACTGGATTGTTTAATATAAAACTATTTTTGACATTGAAACTGAACATACACTAAACTGGATTGTTTAATATAAAACTATTTTTGACATTGAAACTGAACATACACTAAACTGGATTGTTTAATATAAAACAGTTTTTTATATTGAAACTGTACATACACTAAACTGGATTGTTTAGTATAAAACTGTTTTTGATATTGATACTGTACATACATGAAACTGGATTGTTTAATATAAAACAGTTTTTCATATTGAAACTGTACATACACTAAACTGGATTGTTTAGTATAAAACTGTTTTTGATATTGAAACTGTACATACACTAAACTGGATTGTTTAGTATAAAACTGTTTTTGATATTGAAACTGTACATACACTAAACTGGATTGTTTAATAAAAACTGTTTTGACATTTAACTGTGTGTAACCAAATTCTTGTACTAATACTAAACTGAATTAGCTGAAATAGAACTGTTTCGACAATTAAACTGTATACCCATGCTAAACTGAATTGTTTAAAATAGAGCTGACTATTTGCATAATAATGGATTTGGCGTAAAATAACCTACAAAGGTTGATATGCCATAAAACCCAACCAACCAACTAAACCGGCTGTTGACTTTACAAGGTTGTTAATCCGGCCTTTGATAGATTTTATTTAGCTTTCTATCTGATGTTTCGACATTCATTTCAACAAATGAGTTTATTATACAGTCAAAATTTACTTCTCAACTATTCGACCAAACGACTGACAGAATTGTGTTATATGGTACCAATAACACTTTTTGAGTGACCTAGCAACTTTATACAGTTTGATTTTCATATCACGAAAGATATTGAAATAATAGCTTTTTTTAGAGAGTACCGTACAATTCAGTGCCATTAAATTAATTTTCTCTTTAATAAAATGAGCTCAACAATTTCAATTTTCGAAGAAGTAAAATAATTTGATTTGATTTCTTTCTTTTTCTCTCTACCTGGTTTGATTTGATCTTTTGGACAGCCTATAAATCATTGACAACACTTCATAATCCTCCAGTAATAGTGGTGGAGGGGATTTTGATAATAAATCATCTGACGCCCCATCAAATATTCTAACTTCTGACTTCTTTACTGTCACCCGACGACATATTGAACAAAGTCCTTTCTCACATCCAATCGTCATTATAAAAATTGTTGTCATAAAAATCATTATTAAGCACACTTTGTTAGATAATTCAGGCACATTTTTTCTCTATGACATAATTGGTTTTGACTAAAGTAAAAGTAGTTTCTAAAAAACACATTTCTATTTCATTTATTCATCGATTAACCAGTGAAGAGATACTGGAAGCAGCACCCAACAAAAGAGCAGCTGTAAGGTCTCTTTCTTTGTTTAATGGCATATCAACCTTTGTAGATTATTTAATTCCAAAGCCATTCTCGGAGAAAACTGTAGTACTACTATTTAACCCATAGCTGGGAGGATAAGGGGGTTCATGCCTTTCCCAAGGGTATTTGCCCGAAAGTGAACATAATAGAGCAACTGGAATACGAACTCACTTACTACGATTCTGCATCGCTTTAACCATTACGCCACGAGGACACCCCTGTTTTATTAACTCTTGATGCAGTTGTAGGGCTACTCAAATGAACCATCTAATGTATGCCAGACTGTGATGGTAACTTGAGAAAGATGTCGTAAACGATGTTGTCTTAAGTACATTTGTAAACACCAGTCTTGCTCGACCTGCAGAAACCTTACATTCATAAACTCGATACAGGCAGTGGTTGTCGTCTAGAAAACTTAACAAGAGCAGGAATAGAAATGTTTAGAACTTTGAAATGGCGACAATAAAGAGTTCTTGGATGTTTTCGTTTAATAGTTGGTTGGTGCCCGTGGTGTAATGGTTATCGTCGTAGGATATGGACACGGCGACACGAGTTCAAATCCTGGACCTGACTGATTGCATTTCACATAGCACTAATACACTTGGGAAAGGTATGAATCCAATTATTCTCTCTTCAGCTATGGGTAAATAATAGGGCAGACTAGGTTCTTCAGCCTTGGTGAGGCAACTAGTCTAGGAGAAGGAAAACTCTGAATTCAAACCTGTTAAACTCCGCTTAAAAAATTGACCTTGTGTCATATCCTGCCCGAGCAGAGGGGTTGGTAGTTTGGGTCTTATAGCATATTAGGTATGCTATTCCATATCCATATGCTATTCCAAATCCATATTCCAAATCCATTTTTATTCTAATAATCAATTCAATTCTAATGTTGTATAGCCCTGACCAACTATACAAACACGTATAAATATGCACGCATGCAGAATCATAATGATGGCACTATAAAGACGAACGAAACAGTTCTTAGAAAAATATAACTCTCACTTTATTTGAAATATTTGTCTGTGAGAGGGTGTTGGAGACCGAACAGAACTGCAACATATTGACCCCCACACTATTGGCCATTTATATATATATATATATATATATATATATAAGTGGGTTCGTACCTTTCCCAAGGGTATTTGCCCGAAAGTTAACGTAATAGCGCGAATGGAGTACGAACTCACGTACGACGATTCCGCAGTACACCCCTTTAACCATTACACCACGAGGACACCCCCTTTTCTCTTTGAAGAGAATTTATTAATTCTTATATTAACAGCATTTGGGATTTATAATAACTAATAATAATTTATAATAAATAAATAAATTTATAATAAATAATAATAATTTATAAAAATCATAACGACGGCATAATAAAGACGAACGACACAGTTCTTAGAAAAATTTACCTCTCACTTTATTTGAAAGGGTTGTGTGTGAGAGGGAGTTGGAGACCGAACAGAACTGCAAAATATTGACCCCCCCGCTATTGGCCATAACCGCGTTTCTTTCCCGTTCTCCTAGGCTGCTCAACCGGAGGCCTGGGTGCCCAGCCTCTCTGGGTGCTGGTTTTCTCTACCGCATGTTATCTCCAATTCGTCTGATCCCCAACTCGTCTGATCTCCACCTCTCAATCGGGGGCCTGAGGGCTCCTTCTGCTGGGTGCTGGCTTTCTCTACCGCATCTTGTCTCCAACTGATTGAATTTCCTGTGCACTGAGTTCTATCATACTTCAACGCCTACCTTCTTCTTGTGGGTGTCACAATTTCGCACTCATTCAACCTGTCCACGGTCAAGGTTATAATCCTGATATTCCTCGACCGAATGCACGTGTTATTTACACAGGTGCATGTTCTATTTTGACAGTCCGGCCGGGTCGGAGGCCAATATACAACACAAAAAATTCAATTTAGCATGAGTACATAGTTTAATTGTCAAAAACATTTCTATTTCAAGCTATTCAGTTTAGTCAAAAAGTTCTAATTGAATCAATTCAGTTTAGTATAGGGTATAGTTTTTGTTCACACACAGTTAAATGTCAAAACAGTTCTATTCCAAACAATTCAGTTTACCATAATTACTGTTTCAGTGTCAAAAATAGTTCTATTTCAGACAATTCAGTTTTTCCTAAGTAGGCAGTTTACATGGAAAAACAGTTCTATTTCAAGCATTTCAGTTTTGCATAAGTACGCAGCATAATTCTATATAACCCATAGATTGGACCCTATCAAGTGCTACCACTCCGGGCGAGAGTTGACCTGGAAGCGATGGGTGCTCCGCATTCCCCAAATCTCCAGCATTAATGGTACCTCACCATGAGATTGTTTAGTGTAATATCCATTCTCTCAACCTCCTAATCCACAACATGGCCATCAGATCGTCTAATAATTTCTCTCATCTCCGTCCAGGGGTATTTCACATTTCTTTACGGACACATCATACACAACCGAGAGGGTGGAAGAAAAGAGAACAAACAAACATGGACTTGCGTTAGCTCCAAGCGCAAGAAGCGAGAAGTTTGTGACACTTTTGTGAAGCTCTCCGTGCATCTGTAGGCTATCGCGAGCGTGTATTCGAGCGAAATTTCCACAAAATTACCAGGAATGCTTACTCATCTTCTCACGTTGGCCAACCCAGCATCTGAGTCCCCAGGTTCTAGCTCCTGCTCTCTTCTGCCGAATCCCCTGTTCAGTCGACTGGTATGTTTTCCGCCCTGGTCTTTTCTGACTCTGGGACCTTCCTTCCCTCGTCCCGTAACGGTCTCGTGGGATATCTCGATCGCAAGCCTTTTGTGTGGGTTTAGCGCCAAAACAGACTAAGGAATGTTCTGACTGGCACTTACTCACACCCACACAACGAATGCCCAACATCGTGTCACACTACCCATCAGATCCATTTTAGCATCATAGCCGGGTGTCCAAAAAGTAGAATAATCGTTTGTATTCCACGATGGATTATAAATGTGTATTTTTTTTACCATAACCCCCTTCTTTATCAATGAACTTATTATATTTGCGAATATAAAACTTATATAATTAATTATATTATATCATTCAATTTGGTCGGGCTTTGAAGTATTCGGGTTAAGATTTCAGGTGCATAGTCATTGGGTGCAGTTTTACGCTCGTGTGCAAAGGATATGACAATCACCATTTCTCATAATAAACCCACGGACAGGAAATGGGGCTGGAGTGTGGATGACGTCATGCCCGGAAGAGATGGTCTTGGGAATTTGAGGATTTTGAAAATGAGTCATTTGAGATTCGACCGTTGAAGCGAGAGTTGGGTATTCGGCCGTGGAGAGGTGGATTTAGGCCGTTGAAGATGTAGTTGAGTTTTTCGGATCCCTACCGACGGAGATATCAAATATCACAAGAAGCGCCGAACGTTGGACGGGATCAGCATAGTAAGAATTGTGTCTCTCTCCTCGTATCGTTATGGACCGACGCAAGAAGTTAATGAACCGTTCGTATCTGAAACAACAGAGTCCACCTGCATTTGATATGTATCGTACTACGGTTGTGACTGACATCACCAAATTATACAACATAAACCTTTTAACTATTTTACCAGAGCAAATCTGATTTTTTTCTATTAAAAAGAAACAGGAATTACACAAGCAAATAGTCTTATTAGTATTATTTTCGAGTGACATTCTTTGATTGTCTCACTCACATAGATTCTATTTACCAGCCCCTCCGCTCGGGCAGGATATGATACAAGGTCAATTTTTAAGCGGAGTTTAACAGGTTTGAATTCAGAGTTTTCCTTCTCCTAGACTAGTTGCCTCACCAAGGCTGAAGAACCCAGTCTGTCCTACTATTTACCCTTAGCTAGAGGGAGAATAATTGGATTCATACCTTTCCCAAGGGTATTTATGCTATGTGAAATGCAATCATTCTCGTCCAGGGTTTGAACTCGAGTCGCCGTGTCCATTTCCTACGACGATAACCATCACACCACGGGCACCTCCAAACTCACATAAATAGACCAGCATTACCCAACAAGCAAAATCTTAAGAACCAATTAGCAAGCGACGTTCTCTTATAGTGCCCTACACATGGACATACCAATATTTCCCAACTAGCGAAAACTTACATTCATCAACTCAGTGCAGACTGTCTAGAGCACATAGCAAGGGTAATGGCAGATTTATGATGATTTTACCAGCATGCCAATGGCTAACTATAAAAGAATCGGACTTTTCTATGAAAAAAAAGAATGTTTCCAAGCTGAAAGCGTGTTAGTAATATTGTATAGTTGCACCATCGATACTTAAAGAAAACGTTTAGGAGAAAAAAAGAACAACAGAAGGATTCTACACGTTCTTTTAAAAAAATGGTGGAACCAGCACTCTACAAAAGGTAACTGTATGGCCACTTACTTCCTATCTCAAAGAGTATCTGAATAAGAAAAGCAAAGCATATTGCGAATTGCTAGTTATATAAGAACCAATAAGCAAGCGACGTTCTCTTATAGTGTCCTACACATGGACACACCGGTGTTTCACAACAAGCAAAAACTTACATTCATCCACTCTGTGCTGACATTGGGTGCTGTCTAGAGAGTGATGGCTGATAGCGGCAATCGACGTGATAGACTTAAAAGAATCCATGATGATTATGATGATTAATCACATATTTCGATCCAGATTAAACTAAGAATTACGACTCAGATTAAAGACTTATTAATGCTGTCTTGTGTACAATTCTATTTATATTTGAAACTGGATTATTTCTCTTTTGGCAAATTTATTTATCCAAACATAATTAGGAATCTTATAATCCTGTTTTTTACGATGGTAATAGGAATTTACAAAGCTTTTTGCTTTGATGTGGCACAAGGCCGAATGAATGGGGCACCCAATGAGACTCGAACTCACTCGTGTAGGTTTGCTAGTCAAGCTTGCTAGTCGTTACACCACCAGAGGTGTCCTTATTACGATGGTAATAAAACATTCAGACTGTTTTAAAGTATTAATAGTAATGGAAGTATCAATGCGTGTATAAACATGATCTAAGCGTTAAAATTACCCAGTCGGCTAGGGCTGCAGAATAGACTGATTGTATCTCTTCAGAGGGAGTAAGAACCCCCCCACCCTAGAGTGTCCCGGACATAATACTAAAAAAATAGACTGTGAGGCTTCTGCAATGCTTGAGCTTTGGCAATGTGGAGTTCCCCTTTATTGGTAATCGCTATCATGTCAACCCTGACCTGGAGTGGTAGCACCAGTTAGCGTTTTATCTATGGGTCAAATAGACCTAAACTATGTTCTTATGCTAAACTATGAACTGTTGCTAAACTGATTTGTTTTAAATAGAATTGTTTATATGCAATACAATAGATTAGGCATTAAATTACCAGCTACAGTTGATTTGACATAAAACTCAAACAAAAGAAACCATATGTATTTAATATTTATGTATATAGAGGATTTGGCATTAAATAAACGACAATCTCCCTCTCCTTTCTAGATAGAAGCATCACTATCATCATGGACGACTATTAACAATGAAATGATTGCAAATTAGAATACTTCTCTTTTTTCTGAAAAAGAATTGCCCAGTCGGTTGGGGCTGTAGAATACACCGACTGCAGATGGGTAAGACCCCCACCCAATGAGTATACTGCATATGACACTAAACAATCTGATTGTGAGATTCCAGTGATGCTGGAGCTTTGAGTAATACAGAGTACCCATTCGTTGCTAATTGTCCTAGGCCCACTCAGGCACAGAATAGTAGCACCTGAAAGGACCCTATCAATAGGTTAAATAGAACTAAACTGCATACTTATGCTAAACTGAATTGTTTGAGTTAGAACTGTTTGAATAAACTGAATAACTAGAAATAGAAATGTTCTGAAAATTCAACTGTATTTACATTTAAACTTCGTGCTTATGCTAAACTGAATTGTTTAAAATGGAACTGCTTTTCATATTTAAACTGTATTTACACTATACTGAATTGTTTAATATATAACTGTTTTGACATTTAACTGTGTGGAAACAAAATCTGTACTTATACTAAACTGAATTAACTGAATTAAAAGTTTTTGACTAAACTGGACAGCTTGAAATAGAAATGTTTTTGACAATTGAACTGTGTACTCATGCTAAACTGAAATTTGGGAAATAGAAGTGATTATTTGCATAGAATTGGATTTGGCGTTAAATAACCTACAAAGGTTGATATGCCATAAAAGGTTGACATGCCATAAAACCCAAACAACCAAATCAACCAACAACCTAAATAAACGCATCTTCATTGAGGACTGTTAACAATGAAATGCTCATTAGAATATTTCTGTCCTTCGTAATTAGAAGGATCAATAATACCCTAGAGTGCTGTTTAAGAAAACGACCAATGACTTCACGGGTGATCTTATTTGTATATATATATATATATATGTGTGTGTGTGTGTGTGTGTATGTGTGTGTGTGTCTACCTATTCCCATGCTGTGCAGGATGTGATTCAAGGTCAGTTCTTAGGCAGAGTTTAACAGGTTTGAATTCAATGTTTTCCTTCTCTTAGACTAGTTGCCTAGTTAAGTCTAATGGACCCAGTCAGCACTTCTAATTACCCATAGATGGAGGGAGAAGAAATGGATTCATACCTTTCCAAGGGGTATTAGTTCTATGTGAAATGCAACGAGGTTCCCCCAGGGTTTGAACTCGAGTCACCCTGCCTTTTTCATACGATAATACCCATTACTCGGACGCTAAGTTGTGTTTTTGTGTATATGTGTATGCACACACACACACACACATATATGTATATATATATATATATATATAAATATATTTACCAAACCCTTCCCTTGGGCAGGATATGATACAAGGTCAATTTTAAAGCGAGGTTTAACGGGTTTGAATTCAGAGATTTCCTCTTCCTAGACTAGTTGCCTCACCAATACGGAAGAACCTAGTCTGCCCTACTATTTACTCATAGCTGGAGGGAGGACAATTGGATTCATACCTTTCCCAAGGGTATTAGCGCCATGTGAAATGCAATCAGTCTCGTCTAAGATTTGAACTTGTGTCGCCGTGTCCATTTCCTACAACGATAACCATTACCCCACGAGCACCTCCCATATATATAAATATATATATATGTGTGTGTGTGTGCATGTGCTTGTGTGTGAGAGAATATATATATATATATATATATATATAATGTGTGACTGTGTGCGTGTGTTTGTGTGTCAAAACTGAAAATGTTTATAACATGGATATAACATGGTGGATTTTGTTGTTCAACTGGATATTAAATCTTGTCTCTCATTGTCTGACATATTCTCATTCTTTTTACAATTAAATTCACAAATCGAAAAGTTTATATGATGACGTCATATAAACTATTGATAGCTTTTTTTTTTTTTTTGTCTGGTTGTATACAAGCATTGCAATACCGAGCGAGGAAGCGTGTGAAATGAATTGGGAGACGATGTTGAAAAGTAAATAACCTTTGGTCACATTCAATGAGATGATATTAGTCAGCCTCTGAACTTTTCAATCGATGGTTGTGTTGTCTTCAATGGAGTCAGATTTTTAAATTATTATCTTTATTCCATTGTGAAAATACCCACCTCTGCAACTCGTTGCGTAAGTTACTAACGCAACGTCGAGAACTTATGTGTTGCCGGATCGAGCGAGAGGCAGGTTCACAGGGAAAAGAGCAAAAACGCAACAACAACTTTGTGGTTAAAACGTCAATGGAGGATAGGGACCGTGTAACACTTTGTGGATAATTAATTCTAGTTTGAGTTTCGGCTGGCAAAAGATTATCTTAACTAACTGGGTCCGCCTGGTAATGTTGCTGTTCGTTGTTTCTTTGTCCCGGCCTAATCAACTTTCCTCGAAACAAAACTAAGTCTAAATGCTAGGACCCAAAACGCACCTGTATATATACAGAATATTTCATTATAATTTCCGGCCAAGGGACAACAACGAATAAGCCCATAACTTGGGGGGGGGCATTTCTTTCTTAAAAAAACTGGACATAAAAATATTTCCTAGACTGGCCGTCTCCGATATTGGGTCATTAAATTCAGACCCTTTTAAGTCTTTGACCAGTATCCGATAAGTACTTAACACTTACCAACGTCCGTGGCCATATGTATAAACATTTTCTTATCTAGATTTCCTTAATCTTGTTAATGGGTTTTCCTAACATTTGAAATTTGATACCCAGACCGAATCTAGCTCATTTTGCTACATATATATGTGTGCATCTGTGTGTGTGTGGGTAGGTGTGTGTGTGTGCACACATATGTGCGTGGACATATATATATATATATATACACACGCACACATGTATGGGTTCGCACACATGTATGTATACATGTATGTGCATATATCCAACTCATGGTGTCACACCATGGGGGTTACCTAGCTAATGCACGATATCGCAGTTTACAGGTTCGAACTCCAGTTGCTCTATTCACTTTCTGACTAATACTCTTGATTTAGGCGTAATCCAACTTATTCCCCGGCTATGGGTTAAATAATACCATAGACGTTTTTTTTTACGATTATGGCTTCATCATCCTAAAGTCACGTAGCTGGCACGGATTTCGCTGACTCTCTCTATCTCTCTGTCTCTCTCTCTCATCGGTCGTTCCTAATATCCATCACTTTCGACAGGTCTTTTAGTCTACATCCTGTGTCAGCGCAAAGCTGTTGGAGGTATTTTCTTTTTGGTTGTCCAACACAAGAAAGTCCATGTGAAGGGGTTCATTGGAGAACGTCACGGATAATTTCGTTCTTGCTTTTCCAGCAATGTCCTGAATACCTTGTTCGTCTTATTTGGATGATTTTGAGAGAGTATGTAGGATTTGGACGATTTTAGAGAGAGTAGGTAGGATTTGTTCAATATAGCTCATAGAGAGAGTGCCCTTGGTGTAATAGTTATCGTCGTAAGAAATGGACACGGTGACTGATTGCATTTTCACATAGCACTAATACACTTGGGAAAGGTATGAATCCAATTATTCTCCCTCCAGCTATGGGTAGATAGTTAGGAGACTGCTTTTCTCAGCCTTGGTGAGGCAACTAGTCTAGGAAAAGGAATACTCAGAATTGAAACTGTTAAACTTCGCTTAAAAATTGACCTTGAGTCAGATCTTGCCCAACCGGAGGGGTTGGTAAATATGATAGCTGATAGAGAGAGAAGGTAGGATTTGTTCAATATTGCTCATAACATTCTTGTGCAGCTCCCGTCTGGTTTTTTCTCTATACGCTTCGTCAGCGTCCATGCGGCGTAAAATTGACAGTCGCTGCTTTGAAGAAATGTTTTATTTAGCCATTAAATAACCCGCAAAAGTTGCTATGCCATTGAACAAAGAAAACAAACCTTTATTCCATATTTTTTAATGTGCCCAAATTCTGGAAAATTTAAATTTAGAGTGAAGGTTTTACTGATTTTAACGGCATGTGAATTCCTCTCAGGTTCTTTTATACCTACAGTTTAGGGAATCGCCTCCATTGTATATTTTTTGTGAAATTGTTTCTTAAAGGGGTTATCATTTTACATTGAGTTATCTGATATCTCATCAAATTTGAATCATTTTTCGGCAAGGGTGCCGTGGTATTTTGGCTAATCTGCTGAACTGCGAAATTTTATTCAGTGTGTTCAAACTATTATGTTCACTTTTGGACTAATACCCAATTGAAAGTTAACAACTCCCTTTCCCTAGTAGCTACAGGTTATAATCTTTCATTAAACTGTATTGGAATGAAATTCAACTGGAAACTCTCAGAAAATTTATTGATCCAATGCAAAACAGGTGTGTTGAAGCATTAGAATTGAAAGGATATAAACGCAAAAATCGAATTTTGTACAAATTTCAAAAACTGTCTTATATTTATTTTCACCCTCAAAGACAAATTTTTCTTAATGGCTTTATTGATAATGTTTTTTTGGTGGAAAGTTGTTATAAAATCGAATTTGTATACTTTTACCATCGGATCTAGGCACCACACATGTGCAGTATTAAGAAACTTATTAACAATTTAATGGGGTGTCTTATATTAATTTCCACCTCTGTAGGTTAAATAGAACGACCACTATTTTTTTTATAAGGCTGGCTTTGGCATTAAATAAGTCACAAAAGTTGACATGGCATTAAACAACGAAACTATTCAAAAAGATCTAATTGATTCATAGCTATGGCTCTAACAGGTCCAGTTAGAGGGGATTTTGATTGACAATTATGAATAGTGCTCCACACACGAAAACTTTAGAACAGGAGCTTGACCATCACATGCAGTGTAGTGTCACCTTGGGAAACCACTTTTTAGTGGACAGGCTGGAGGTAGAGAATATAATTAGCATATTCAAAGCCTCACATCGATATCAGAAACCCAGCAGAAAATAGACGTCGCGCGATACTCTAATCCTTTTTCTTCTCACTAAATACTCCTATTGACTATCTAATGAACATACTTCCAGAGTGTTACTGTTGTTGGAGTCTCGGTTTATTCGTTTCCTCAAATATACTTAAGGGGGGGTCCTCGTGGTGTAATGGTTAAAGCGATGGACTGCAAAATCGTTGTAAGCGAGTTCGAACTCCAGTCGCGCTATTACATTCACTTTCGGACAAATACTCTTGGGAAAGGCATGAAACTCCTTATCCTTCCAGATCTGGGTTAAATAATACTATTACTGTTCTTCTAGAAGAATGGCTTTGGCATTAAATAACCTACAAAGGTTGATATGCCATTAAATAAAGAAACGGAACTAAATATATTTAAGAAAATGTTACTATTCTTATATGCGAACGCAGAGTCAGATAAAGACAGGGTAACTGAAGTTAAAAAAAAGGAACACTATTTAAAAAGGGAACGCTATCAACGGAAATAGAATTAACCCAGATTTTATCCAACTCTGCGTTCGCATATTTTTGTAATGTTATAAAAACTTTCAAAATCTTACCAAACACATTTTAAGTGATGATGGCCTATGAAGTGTCTGAAAGGGCTCGGGACAATTCTAGGAAATTCATCCCCCGATTCCAACCTGAAATAGGACACTTATCAGAAAACTTGAAAGGATCTTAAATAAATTATACAGACAAAATGTGTTTTTATTATTTAATGAAACATGCTTAAATGAACGACAACTGCCTAAATACATACACCTATATATATATATATATATATTGTCATCCACAGACAGACTGTTTCGTTATATCACAGCTCTTCAGTGTGGCTAAACACGTCGTTCGCTTGAAGCCGGGATCGAAACCCGCCTAACTTTACGTTGGACTTAGTTTCAGACCACTCTGTCAACAAGCGTACCCCGTTGGCGAAGGAATTATAAAGTATTATGTAGCAATAGCAGCAGCAGCGATTGTTTGTTTACATTTTTTACCTTACCGGATACCAGAGTGCTCAATTCGTTCGAAGAGCTTTGCATTATGCTAGCTGCACCAGTAAATTCCTTCGCCAGACTGCTTAACCCCCATGGGGGAGCGTTTAGCTAACTAGCTAGCTGACAAGCTACCTAGATTGATAGATAACTAGTTAGCTAGCTGTTATATAATTGCGGAAGGATTTTTTAATATTATTTTTCGTTGGTTATATCTTATTTTTCGGTTTAGTTAGGCTTAGAACTATTCCGCTTAGTGCACGGGTACGGGCACACATTGAGCGCAGGTATTCACGCTCGTGCAGGGAGAATGTGATAATCACAGATGTCATAATAAAAACTCCGGATAGGAAATGAAACTGGGGATATGAATGACGTCATGCCCGGAAGCGATGGGCTGACGATTTGGGCTGATTTTTGAAAATAGAGTTAGTTGAGATTTGAACCTAGAATAGGCTTGTTGATTTTTCGGACCTGGGCGAGGCCAGTCCAGTTATGGACTACGGGATGCCCGCGCGTTGTTGGGTCAGATGGAACCGACAGCATAGTTGAAATTGTGTGTCTCTCTCTCCTCGTGTCGAAAAGACTAAACTTAATGAAGGTAATTAAAGTTTCGTACCTGAACTACCCAGAGTCATCAGTGTTTCCAGTGTTTTTTCGGATTCCTATGCATATGAACGTTTTACACATTCGTATATTTGTATATTTTACGTAACCACATCTGGCTATGTTACATTGCTAGGTTGCTCGATAGATAGATTGCCCAGTCAGCTGGGGCTGTAGAATACTCTGACTGCTTCTCTGAAGAGAGGTAAGACCCCCCCCCTAACAAGTGTCTGGGATAAGACACTAAACAATCTGATGGTGAGGTTCCAGCAGTGGAGCTTTGGGGGAATGCGGAGTACTCCTTCATTGCCATTGCTCCCAGGTCCACTCTGACCCGGAGTGGTAGCACCTGATAGGGCCCTATCTATGGGTCAAATAGAACTAACAGCTTATGCTAAACTGAATTGTTTGAGTAAACTGAATAGAAATGTTTTTGACAATTAAACCGTACTTACATTTAAATTGCGAGCTTATGTTTAACTGAATTATTTAGAATAGAACTGTTTTTCGACATTAAAACTGCATTTACACTTAACTGAATTGTCACATATAACTGCTTGAATAGTTTGAAATGGAAATATTTTTGACAATTAAACTGTGTACTTATGCTAAACTGAATTGTTTTCAATTGAACAAATTATTTACATAAAAAATGGATTTGGCGTTAAATATCCTACAAAGGTTGATATGCTATAAAACCCAACAAACCAAACCATAGATAGATAGATATATCGACATCTTACTCGAATCATACGTATGTCATTCTCTTTACATTTATCCGATTTACCAACCCCTCCGCTCGGGAGGATATAACACAAGGTCAATTTTTAAGCGGAGTTTAACAGGTTTGAATTCAGAGTTTTCCTTCTCCTAGACTAGTTGCCTCACCAAGGCTGAAGAACATAGTCTGTCCTACTATTTACCCATAGCTGGAGGGAGAATAATTGGATTCATACCTTTCCCAAGGGTATTAGTGCTATGTGAAATGTAATCAGTCTCGTCCAGGATTTGAACTCGTGTCGCCGTGTTCATTTCCTACGACGATAACAATTACACCACGGGCACCTCAACTAAAACATTCTCTTTACAATTATCTCTATATCCAAGTTCATTCATATCTATCAAAATATCTTGCTAGCTAACTAGATTAGTCTGTTCATTTCTACCTTCATATCCCTGCCTGTTAATCTATATCTATTAATGTATCTACCCTGATAACAAACTCACTATCGTGTTTAGTTTGTCCATTTCTATCTCCATCTGTTCATATATATATATATATATATATATATATATATATATATATATATATATATATATATATATATATATATATATATATATATATATATATATATATATATATATATATATATATATATATATATATATATATATATATATATATATATATATATATATATATATATATATATATATAACCTCTTAATCTCTGTTTATATATCTTAGTTTTTTTTATCTCACAATCTGTGTCCGTTTCTTTCTCTCTCTCTCTCTCTCTATATATATATATATATATATATATATATATATATATATATATATATATATATATATATATATGGGGGGTATGTGTGTGTGTGTAGGTGTGTGTAAGGTTACCTGATAGATAGTTTAATTTAATATATATATATATATATATATATATATATATATATATATATATATATATATACGCACACAAAATCTTTTGTTCTATCCCGATTTGCAGTGAATGGGAAATGAAAAAATGTTCGAAATTGTAAAAACTTTCTTGACTTTTATTTTTGATTTCTTTCGTCATTTTTTACTTTTTTATTTTTTTCTCAACTTAGTCTTCAGAATTTCAATTTGCTGTTAGGCCAAAAATATTTCATTGTCATATACATTCAGTCTGGCTACAGTAGTATCGTAAGAAGTAGACAGAAGTATTGCTTGTGTAGAAGAGTATTCTTACAGGTACATCAAAAGGGCGTGAGAACAGAATGCAGTCTACAAAGAATTCGCTAAGTTCTGGAAATAAACTGATTTCCACTCTTAAATCTGGAAAAACCACTTCTTTCAAAGAATCTATTGAAGATCTGGAATGCAGGTGGACAAATTTTGACTTATTGTTAACCTTGAAAATCGATGTTAGATTCCATCAAAATAAAAGTTAATGCACTTGTGGAAAAGAAAGATGCTGTCTTAAACTTGCTGACCAACATGGAGACCCAAACCGACAATTTAGAGCAAGTTGCTATGGTTAAAGAAGCTGTAAAGAAGCAGCTTGACCAATTATACGTAAAATGATCTAAATTTAATTATTTCCGGTGATATTAAATTAAGAAGTATTGTATAATTTAATGATTTTAAGTAATTAAATTCTCATTCTTCTGATTAACCATTTTTGTACCATAGTGCAGACATTCTTGTGGGTTTTCAAGACATAACATTGTTGGAAATGAATATCGCGACTCGGGTTCAAATCTTCCATGAAGCTGTTTATCTTTCACACAGTGCTAATATCTTTGGAACAGTTATGAATCCAATAATTCTGCTCTTAGCTATGAATAAATAATAGGGCAGACTGGGCTCCGAAAACTTTGTTTTGGTATCCAGTCAAACAGCCATCATCATCATCATCATGTCATGCTGCTAGCATGGATATCCCTGACCCTCTCTCGCCACTTCTCCCTATCGTTCATCGCCTCCGGCAGGTCTTCAGGGCTACATCCCGTATCCTCACATAACTGCTGTATGTATGTTCGAGCTGGTCGTCCTGCTTTTGCTCGGCCATATGTGGGGGTCCATAGGAGTACATCATTTATGAGCTCGAACAGTAATTATTCGTAATTAGCGAGCATTGTTCAGATCATTGATCACAGGATCACTCAGGTTGTCCAACGGATTTCAGCTGTTTTAATTGAGTTCTCCTTCTCCAAGTCTGGTTGACCTATCGAAGACAATGAGTTCAGGCTACTTTACTATTTCCCTAAAGCTGACTACTTGTTATAAAGCGTGTCTCCCAGGCAAACTGCTCATTAAAAAAATCAAGCAAAAGTCCAAGGAGTGTAATCTGATGGGCCCTAAGGCATCATCATCATCATCATCATGTCCTGCCATCAGCACAGATATCCCTGAACCCCTCCCCTACCAGTCTCTATCATCCATTGCTTCTGGTCGCGTCATACCAAAGACTTGATACCTCCTTGCTTAACACTCAGCAATATAAGGTACGTGTCTTGGGTAAAGTGGAGCAATCCAGAGAAAGGAGTATCGCCCTCCCTTCACCTCGGTGTAGTAACTATTGTAAAGGGAGCCTTCTGGTCACCCTGGACTACGGTCGCTAACTTTACTTTTTACTAAATATATGTAGTCACATGTATATTTTTTTCTGTGTACAATTTTAAATTAAAACATAGATAATATAGAAATAATGTTTATTAAAGTAAGCACGTATAAAAAAAACAAATATAGAATTTGAGAATATATATCAAATGTAATGCAACCGTCTTGATGTGTCGTCAGAAATGGCTTTGTCTAAATCTTCGAAGAAAACAAGAAACGTATTTCACTTTCAAAAAATGACGAGAAAACACGAATAAGATTCAATAAACGATTAAAATGTTGATTGGTTGGTTGATTGGTTGGTTGTTGATTGTTATATTTTACAGAGTATCAACCCTTTTCGGGTCACCTAACGTTAAATTTAATTTCAGACATTTCGATTTTGCATAAGCATCGTTTTCGTTTACAAACAGTTAAGTGTCAAAACAGTTTACTTAAATGTCGAATCAGTTCTATTTAGAACAATTCAGTTTAGCATAAGTATGCCATTTAGATGTCAAAACAGTTCTATTTCAAGCAATTTTGTTTACGTCACAGTTTAGTTCTATTTAAACCATAGATAGGACCCTTTCAGCTGTCACCACTACGGGAAAGTGTGGACCTAGGAACGATGGCAATGAAGGAGTACTTCGTATTCGCTAAATCTCCAGCATTACTGGAAACTCAACGTCAGATAATTTAGTGTCATATCCAGGATACTCGTTGGGGAGGTCATACACTTATATTAAGGTGCAGTCGGTGGATTCTACAGCCCCACCTGACTGGGTTAGATTTACATATTAAATTACATTCTATGTACATGATTATATATATATATATAATCCGAATAAACTGATAAAAGAATAAAATAAAGTTTCAATGAAAAATAAATCGAAAGAAATAAATCAAAATCCAAACTTAAGCTAAACGCATTAATATTTAGATCGCGTGGTGAAGTAATTAATTGTAAGATGATTGCGTGTACCATGGCTTGTGGGGATTTAGGAATTAACAATAAAACTCCCAACCGGATGTTGACTCGTCGGCTGCCACATACAAAATGTATAAACGCGTCGCCACGCATAGGCTCCACGCATCCATCCGGTAAAATATCAGAAAAAAAGAAAAATAATAAAAAGTAAAGTAGCCAATGGGAAGCGGTTGCGCCAAAATTAGAAGGATTTTGGAGTGACGAATTTGGAGCCGGTGGGGAGAGATAAATACTCGGGTTTTCTGTGAACCGAGTCAGTGAGGACAAAAGAGATCCAAGGAAGCACATAAATACGGTGATCAGTAGAGAAGTAACGTCCGGTCTCGAGTTAAGAGCTGAAACTACTTTTCTGCTAGTTCCACTACCTGACCATAAAAGAAAGAGAAGAAAAGAAAAAAAAAGGAATAAGTACACTTTAAAAACATTCTCCTCGTTTCCCCCCTTTTTTTTCCTAATATCTGACTTTCCACCACTTCGAAAATTTACTACTTGTAAAAGGGAACTTCTGAACATTCAAATCCAAGTTGACGCTCTATGTTTGATAAAAATTGTTTAAATTTAAGATGTTCCTTGTTTGTCTTGTTTTAAATGAAGTTTTTCTCATTGTATGTTGTAACACTCCAAAACCAAACAACAAGGAGCTTTAAGATCCACCGTTACTCGTCACTCATACATAAGACCTTGAGCCACTTTCTTTTTTTTTTTTTTTTTTGCTAATCGTCGAGTCATTCTGAAATTGCATTACCAGGGCACCTCGTTTAATTCAAAATACCAGAGAATTTTATGTCCTTCCTTCATATAAAGCCCCGTGGACAAATGTCCAATTACACACGCACACACGCACATATATATATATATGGTTTGTAAGCTAAGAGTTTGTCGATAACTTTATCTCAAACGAGTTGTTGGAACTCATTTGTTTGCAAACAGATAAAAGGTTTCAAGTATCGTTATTTAGAATTGGGTATTCATTGGGGAGGAGAGCGGTCTTACCTCAAAGCAGAGACCCAATCAGCGCTTTCTACAACCGCTTGTTTCTACAAGGGCATGTTTCATATTTGAAAATTTGTTTTGGATGTCTTCTTCTTCTTGCAAGTTTTCCTTCAAGCTCTAACTGATGAGTTTCCCTAGGTATTCCAGGACTCTGCGAAGTATTCTGGGCCAATTTCAGTGATGTCGGGATTTGGATGTTTTCAACACGTTTTTTAATCTCCAGTGACCCCAATACCTTTTTTCGGTTCTTAGGTTCCCAGTGCTCCAACTACAATTAACATCAATGTCTAACACATATTCAGCAGCTTTTTCCGTTTTTTTCTTCTTCTTTTTTTACCTACTTTACATATAATTCTGCCTTCTGCAAGTAAAACAAAATCCACAAGAGAAAAAATTATTTTCTTTTGGTTAATCTAAATTGTTTACACTAGTGCTACGTTGTAGTCTTATACTTAATTGGTTTCGTTTTCCAGAATGGATTCTGGTTTGTGCGTACACCATGCATTTGTGTGGTCAAATTTTAATCACTTGCACAGTTCCCTGTGGATCACCTTCCCCACTCAGGCATGCCAAACCTTTATTTTCTTATGTCATTTCCGTCCATTCACTTATTGTATGATTAACTCTTTCACCTCGGTTGTCCCATAACATAGACTTGCTATTCGGTTACGCATTAATCATTTTCGTTTCGTTAATATTGGTCCTGATGGTATTATTATTATTAAAGGAGATTCAATTTCTGTCTTCTGGTTTTTCCGTTTGTGCCATAACCAGGTTATATAATATTCAATTTCCTTAGCTTTTAGCTTGAAGTACATTCCGTAAGTCCTTGAGTTATTGAACTACGCAATCCTCAAACCTGGCGAGTATTCTTATTCAATGTTTTGAAACATAGCGTCTATGATCTTTCTCGAATTTAAGGCCTAGGGTGTAGTCATCAATTAACTAGTCTTTGATCAATCTGTCTGAGTTCCAGCCTTTTCCTTTTATTATTATCATGCTCTTTGAGAGATTGTCACGCCAGGGTTAACTGATGGTCTTTCACTGAAGCGTAAGTGATAGCAAGTCTTCTGAGTATTCCTGCTCTAGACTGTCTGATCTCGATTCTTCCTGCGATTTCAAACACTTCCAATATCCTCTCCAAAATTTTAGGGGATGCCCTCGTAGTGTAATGGTTAAAGCGATTGACTGCGGAATCGTAGTACGCAAGTTCGTACTCCAGTCGCGCTATTACGTTCACTTTCGGGCAAATACCCTTGGGAAAGGTATGAACCCCCTTATCCTCCAAGCTATGGGTTAAATAGTACCACTACTGTTCTTCTAGAAGAATGGCTTTGGCATAAAATAACCTACAAAGGTTGATATGCCATTAAACAAAGAAACCAAACCGTTCCAAGTGCGCCAACTGCAATTGGTATCACTGTCACACACATCTTCTGCAGTTTTTGGAGTTATCTGGCATGGTCAAAATATTTGTCTATCTTTTTATTTTCTTTTATTTTTATTCCATAATACGCTGGAAAGGTAAAACCTACTAAACAAAAAAGTTCTCTTTTTTTGTTTGTTTTTGTTTGTTATTAAACTCTAGGTCTTGACTTTTTTGTCGGGAATATGTGATCTGTGTGTATCTCAAAATCACAGAGAATGTATGGTTCTCATTATCTGGGATGGGTTCTTGCCCAGTCAGCTGGGGCTTTAGAATACACCGGCTGCTTCTCAGAAGAAGGGTAAAATTTTCCGAACAAGTGCCTCAGTCGGTTGGAGCTTTAGAATACATCGGGTGCTTCTCAGCAGAAGGGTAAGATTTTCCGAACAAATTGGCCCAGTTGACTAGGGCTGCAGAGTACATCGACTGCTTCTCTGCAGAGTAGTAAGACCCCTCCACCAACGTGTGTCCTGGATATGACACTCAGCAATCTGAGAGTGGGGTTCTAGTAATCCTGAAAGTTTGGGGAATGCGGAGTACCCCTTCATAGCCATCACTCCAATGTCCACTCTGGTCCAGACTGGTAGCAACTGAAAGGTCCAATCTATTGGACGAACAGAACTAAATCGTGTACTTATGTTAAACTGATTTTCTTGAACTAGAATTATGCTAAACTCAAATGTTTGAAATGAAATTGTTTTGGTATAATAAACTGAATTGTTTGAAATAGAACTGCTTTTGACAGTGGGTAAACAGAAACTATATTCATACTAAACTGTATTGGTTGAATTATGTAATATAATGGCCGAGGGATTTCGTTTTATATATCTTGCCTTTCGGTTTAGTTAGGATGAAGACCTTTCGCTCAGTGCATGGGTTAGTTAGGTGCCAACATGAACGCAGGTGTTTACGCGTCATTCAGAGATGTCAAAATAAAACCCCAGATAGGAAATGGAACCAGGACAACTTAAAACTGGTTAATCTTGTGCTAACAAATGAAATCCTGCTAATAGAAAATGTTACCTACCTAAGTATTCGTTTTGAAATCTTTGGTTGAATATGTATGTATGTATGTATGTATGTATGGTGTAGGAGGTTATATTGTGTTTTTGATATTCAATTTCCATTTTGTAGTTGTATATTTAATTTGTTTTTATTTGTGGTTGCGTGTTCTCATAAGTTGGAAGGTCGTCATTTATAGCGATGGGGATAACATTATTATTATATTATTATTATTATTGTTGGGTTTTTGGTTTAAGGTGGTTTGCGTTGGTTATGTTGGTATTACTTTGGTAGCGTTAGTATTTCGTTGGTAGTTATCCCCTCGCTAAATGTTAATGGAAAATAAAGGTGGTGGAAAAGAACGAAGACGTCGTTAGGTTTTGTATCAAGGTTTTAATGGCAGCATGAAGTAATGGTGTTTACGCTGGTATGCTGCGAGGTCTCGTAGTAAGGAAAGAAGGTAGGAAGTTGTTAGAGTGTATCATTTAATTTGTTTTTAACTAGTTTATGGATCCCTTGGTGTATTCTTCTAGACCAAGGGATCCATAAACTAGATGGTTCTCCTCATAGTGTATGATGCTGCTACTCTATTCAGGAGCAGACGAATAGATGTGCATTCCCGTTGGGAATTTCTGACCGAGAGAGAGATTCGCGGGCTTTCTTCAATTTTTGGTGCTGCTAGGAAATATAGTTCGGGCTGAATAGGACAAGTGATCCTGATTGGGTGAAAATGTTCGGTGACTCTAACGGTCAAATTAAATTCCGCGCCAAACAAAAATTCAATTTTCTTTCCGCTACAATAGACAGAATTTGGCGTTAAATGATCTACAAGGGTTGATATGCCATAAAACCTAAACAAACAACCAACCAACATCCATTTTTCTGGTTTTTCTAATTGAAGTTAAATGGCTATTATTGGAATTAGTTGCTGTAAACAATCTTTCTTTGCTTTTCTATGTCTAGTCTTTAAATCCTTGTATTGATATATCAACGTTTTCTTTAATGCTGGTGTGTCCTCTAAGTTCTTCTTTTCTTGACTCCTACAACCTGTCAATGTCATCTCTCTGTATAGTTATTAATTTTCATGTCCTTTGATTCATTTGTCAAAGCTACCCCTTTGTCTATTTTAAGAGTGATTCCGAGTACCCTAGAAAGAGGACTGCCCTGGTGTTTATCCGTTTGATCCGATTTCTGCTGCTGAGTTTGGTTTCCAGAAACCTTTGCGTTTCTCAGGAGTATTCGTTTTTTTTTTTTTTTGTGTTTTTTTTTTCTTTTGACTTTTTCATCTCCGATGTCTAATTCCATTATTCCCAAGCAACAGTAATTATCCTTGTCTCCAAACGTTCTGTTTCTTTCTTGATTTGGTAAGAGCTGCATACGATAACTTCCAGACTTTTTTTCTTATGGGCATTTAAAATTGTCGTAGACTCTTGAAAATTCAGTTGGTTATTACTATACGGCTTATAAGATGACTAACCAATTTTTATGATTTCAGGTTCAAATGAACAGCTACAGCAGCAATTGGAATACATCCTACTAAAGCCTGATTGTCACAGCTGGTGAATTTCAAAAATACAATATAACACTTAAACAGACAATATGCAATAGAATTCTGTTTTAAACTTGGAAAAATGCCACAAAAACGTATGGAATGTTTCAAACTGTTTTTTGACCATCTTGCATAAATCGAGCATCAGTTTTTGAGTGGCATAAGAGATTCAAGGACGGCACGGAGTCTGTGAGGGATGATGAAAGGTGTGGGAGGAGTAAAGAAGTCAATACACCAGAGTTGATTGACTAAAGGGTTTGGGTTAGGGTTACTATCATATTTACCAACCCCTCCACTCGGGCAGGATATGACACAAGGTCAATTTTAAGCGGAGTTTAACAGGTTTGAATTCAGAGTTTCCCTTCTCCAAGACTAGTTGCCTCAGCAAGGCTGAAGAACCTAGTCTGCCCTACTATTTACCCATTGCGGTCCAGGATTTGAACTCGTGTCACCGTGTTCATTTCCAATGACGATAACCATTACACCACGGGCACCTCCTAGGGTTAGGGTTACTATGTCGAGGTTTTAAGGGAGTTCGGGAGGAGGTTCCGTCGGAAGAGGCCAGCTCCCTTCAAATCGGGTCAGTATAATTTCCACCAGGACAATATACCAGTCCACAACTCCATCATCGTCACAGACTAATTGACCAAAATAGCCATCAACACAGTTCCTCACTCTCCGTATTGTCCAGATCTTACTCCTTGAGACTTTTGGCTATTCCGTAAGCTCAGAGGCTGTAGTTATGAGACAATTGAGGAGATTAAATTGGCTGTGACAAAGGTCATTGACACGCTCACACGAGAGGACTTCCATGGTGCCTTGAAGAAGTTATTTGAACAGTACAGCAAGTGTATTGCAGCCAGAGGAGATTACTTTGAAGGGGACAAGAGTTTCATGTGTGTACTATCAATAAATGTGTCCATACGAAAAAAGTCTGGAAACTTACTCTATGCCCCTCGTAGTTCTAATTTTTTTTTTCTGTTGTTTCATTTTCTCCTTATATCTTTATTAGCATGACTCAGTATTCTACGCAGTATTCTATCCCTATATCCGGACTGTATATTCTTATTGCTTGTATCAGGGTCTACAATTCTTTTTTTTTATTTCAGCCAACTGCTTTATATAGCCCGTGTACTTATGTACACAGGCTATATAAAGCTGTTGGCTGAAATAAAAAAAACTTTCATGAGATTTTTTAAATTTGTAGACCCCAGTGTATTTTCTAATATGTATCATTCTTACTATTACAAATAATAAAGGCAAAAGTGTATCTCCCTGGAAGACACCTTTCTAGATTTTTACCTCTGTTAAAGATTTCCTCCTACTGTTAATTCCCCCTTTTTCGCGGTTTACGTGATGGACTTTGTTGGATATCTTGTTATTTTTAGAATGTCCGTTATCCAACTTTATGTGACCATACTGTAGCCCTTTTTTATTGTCAAACAACACCATGGCTACACGCCTCGCTCGTTTCGATTTCCTTAAGAATGTACTGTTCAATGTTCAGTACATCATCTGTTTTTCTTGTTCTCCAGTGGCATCTTTTGTGATCTTCGGGAAGCAGCCCACATTTTAATAGCGGTCATCTATGCTGTCATGTTTTTTCACATCGTAGGTATTTAACCCACGACAAAAAATATGGAGCATAAGGGGGCATAAGAGGAATAGGGGGTAAAGAGAGTCGATTCTGTCTCCTACATTCAACCTCAAACCTATCCGGTAACAGCCGTCAAACAACCTTGTCTAACAGGCTGGCTACGTACGTTTTTGCTCGCAGGCCGAGCTGTTGGATACCGACGTTTGACTCGTATTCTCTGCCAATAATGTGTTCGGAAACGTGTCAGCTACTGATCGAAGTCCCTCTGTCTAGTCATTCTCCCCCCCCCCCGAAGTTTACTTAAAAAACAAGATCTCAACATAGTAAGAAATACGGTTCAATATGACGATGTGTTACATCGTTTCTCAACTCTTCCCTGTTCTGCCTTAGTGACGCGACGATTATAATCTAGCAAGCCAACCTCTCAGCTATCGGGAGTCTGGTATAAGGATTAGACTCAGAAGTTATCAGGCGCAGTGTATCTGGGCGCTTATCTGAGACTTTCTCTTTTCTTTCTGCGCTTAACAATTAGCAAGCTAAATTCTCTGCTATCAATCGGGGGATGGCACATGGTCTGGGCTCCAGATTATTCAAAATATCGCTGATTCTGTCGGCTTCGCAGCGTTCTTTTCTTTCTCTGCATTTATAAATGATACGTCGGCACTTTTAAAGTGCTACATCATTTTAAAGTTCTACTTCTAGTTCGTTATATTTACTTATTTAATCAGATACATTGACTTATATGTCATCATCAGTTGGTACTGACTTATCAGTTCGAAGGTGCGTTTTTATTTTATAGTAGTTAAACTCAATATCTGTTTGATTGAGTTTAATTTCTCGATTAGTTTAGATAAAAAAAATCCCAGAAAATAAGTTTCTATGTCTTCTGTTAATGGTTATGATTGGTGCTGATACCATTTTTCAGATTTTAGTATTTTCTTGTGTTTGTATATTTTCCAATGAATGTTATTTTCTATTTTATCAAACATTCCTTTATAGGCTGGTTGGTTAGTTGTTTGGGTTTTATGGAATGTCAACCTTAGTAGGTTATCTAACGTCAAATTTATTTTTATGCAAATAGTCACTTCTACTTCAAACAATTCACCTTAGAGTGAGTACAGTTTAATTGTCAAAAACATTTCTATATCAAGCAATTCAGTTTAGTTAAACAGTTCTAATTCAGCTAATTCAGTTTAGTATATGCAGAGGTTTTGTTTACACACAGTTAAATGTCAAACAGTTCTATATTTAAAAAATCAGTATAATGTAAGTACAGTTTCAATATCAAAAACAGTTCCATTTTAATCAATTTAGTTTAGCATAAGTATGTAGTTTCAATGTAAATACGGTATAATTGTCAAAAACTTTTCTATTTCAAGCTATTCAGTTTTGTTAAACAGTTCTAATTGAAACAATTCAGTTTAGCTAAGTGTGAAGTTAGATCTATTTAACCCATAGCTAGGGACCTCTTATGTGTTACCATTCGGGGCCAGAGGATACCTCGGAGTAATGGCAATGAAGGGGTGCTCCACAATTCCGCAAAGCCCCAGCGTCACTGAAACCTTACGATCAAATTGTTTAGTGTCACATCCAGCACACTCGTTGGGAGGCTTACCCCTCTGCAGAGGTCCACTCAGTGCATTCTATCGCCCAAGCTGACTGGGGAACATTCCTTTATATATATATATATATATATATATATATATATATATATATATATATATATATATAGTGTGTGTGTGTGTGTGTGTGAGAGAGAGAGAGAGAGAGAGAGAGAGAGTAAATAATGTTAGTAAATCCGAAAATATAGAGAAAATTTGACAAACAAGGTAATCCGAGAAGAAGAGTTTAATAAGAAAGAAATTCGACGCTAAAATGTTTCAGTTTAAATGAACCATCATCAGGACTATGAAAGTGTTATGGTACCCAACCAGCGGACTGTAATGAATTCTTCCTGTTGCTATGATTACCGGGAGAATATTCATCTCGGTATGAGTTTTCCCCAGCCTCGGTGGGCCGTGTTTGACTCGGGCGCGGATCTGGCCGAGTGCTGGTTTGTTGACTCACCATTTCCTCCGGCCTCAGGAGGCCATCCCCACCAGGTTTTTACCCCTTATAGGGGGCTAGGTTTATTGCCTGGCGCCTGAGGTGCCCCTAATAAGCGGAATGCCGAAGGTATTTTTGGTAATGCCGGACGCGTGTGGGCTGCGGCCCTGCGACCGGACCCACTTTAAAAACGGCCTTGGTGGTGGGACGGATAACAAATCCAAGTTTTCCCAAGCCTCGATCAGCCGTGTTTGACTCGAGCGCAGATCTGGATGAGTGCTGGTTTGTTGACTCACCATTTTCTCCGGCCTCCGAGGATCATCCCCCAAGCTTTCCCCCCGCCACTTTTTTGAGGGGGGTAGGTTTATTGCCTGGTCCCTGAAGGGGGATGCCGACGGGGCTGAAGGTATTTTTGCCAATGCCGGAAGCGTGTGGGCGGTGTCAGAGAAAAGCAATAATAACAAGAAAGTTGCAATATGAGCTCTGGTATAAGTAAGAAAAAAACATGCAATGATAACAGCAAAATTGCAATATGAGCTTCGGTAAAAATGGTTGCTGAAGATATTAGGTTTATAATACGCAGAAATTCATAAAAGGACACATTGCAAAGTGGATAAAGGCGTTGGTTAGATCCAGTGACATACCCAAAAGAGTGTGAGTTCAATACCCGGCGAAGGCAGTGGAAAACTTTCAGAGGAGAAATTAACAGGAGATAACTGATAACTGACATTCATTAAACATGGCTCGTGGAACTGAGGGGGCTTTGGTGGTGTAATGGTTAGCAAGTTCGACTAGCAAACCTACACGAGTGAGTTCGAGTCTCATTGGGTGCCCCTTTCATATGGCCTTGTGCCACATCTAAGCAAAAAGCTTAGTAAATTACCATGGCTCGTGGAACTAGAACAGTCTACCCCGGTGAGCAAAATCAAGGGCTAATTTCGACATTCCAACCACCAGAAGAAGGCCGGTGCGTACAACGACCGAAACGTTGTGAGAAACATGGCGACAAAGATGAGGACAATGTACATTATAGACAGATATTGATAAGAATACTTATTAGTATTAGATCGGAATACTTGAAACTATGTAAGCCTGTTCAATTAATAGGCATAAGATAAATATGTTCAGAATCATATAACCGTGTATTAGAAATACTAGAAGACAAAAGACTATGTGTGAAATATAGGAATTAGTTAGGAGTTCTTGATATCATAATCGCGTCCAAAATGACTGGCATCGGCATTTAAGAACACTGTATATATTGGTCGCCACGTCAATGCACACAAAACTGAATATATGTGCTTTAATCAAACAGGCGACATTTCCACACTAGACAGAACCTCTCTGAAACTAATAGACAAATTTACTTACAGTATCTCATCAACCGAAAAAGACATCGACACGCGGCTAACGAAGGCATGGACGGCAATCGATAAGCTATTGATCATATGGAAATCAAACCTGACCGATAAAATGAAACGCAGTTTCTTCCAGGCAGAGGTCGTGTCGATACTGCTGTATGGATGCACCACTTTGACGCTAACGAAACGACTGGAGAAGAAGCTAGACAGCAATTACACAAGAATGTTCAGAGCAATATTGAATAAGTCCTGGTGGCAACACCCCACAAATTACAAACTATACGGCCACCTGCCTCCCATCACGAAAAGTATCCAAGCAAGACGAACCAGACACGCAGGACACTGCTGGAGAAGCAGAGACAAGCTCATAAGTGATGTACTCCTATGGACCCCCACATATGGCCGAGCAAAAGCAGGAAGACCTGCTCGAACATACATACAGCAGCTATGTGAAGATACGGGATGTAGCCCTGAAGACCTGCCTGAGGCGATGAACGATAGGAAAAGTGGCAAGAGAGTATCAGGGATATCCGTGGATATCACTGTCAGGGATATCACTGGAGAGTGTGGAGTCACCCATTCTTTGCCATTACCCTTGGCTTTGTTCTGGCCCGGGTTGTAAGTAAAAATTAATGTCCCATCTATTGCTAAAATATATCCGTTTAAAATTTATATACATTACATGGGAATACTTAAAAGTGTACTGCAGAGTGTAAATTATTCATATTTGAAAGGAATACTTGAAACCACCTGAATGTTGGTAGAAAGGAATAACTTCCGTCGGCCTGGAGTGGCTGCAGAATACACAGACTGCTTCTCTGCAAAGGGATAAAACTGCCCTAACCAGTGTCCTGGATATGGAACTAAACAATCAGAGGGTGAGGCTCCAGTAATGTTGGAGCTTTTGGGAATGCGGATACACTTTTCTTGCCGTCGCTCCCACGTCCCCTCTGACCCAAAGTGGTAGAGTCCGATGAATGGGCAAATAAAAAAAGTAAAGTTCCCTCGGATGGCTCCACCTTACCCTTGATACGTACTTTATAATGCTGAGAGTTAAGCAAGGAAATATCAAGTACGATTTTTAAGTCTTTGTTTTGACGTGACCTGGGATTGAACCCTCGTCTCTCGGGCCATTGGTGAACACTCTACCCACTAGATCTAAACAGTGCACTTATGTTGAACTGAATCGCTTGAAAAGGATCAGTTTATACGTATAAAAATGGATTTGGCATTAAATAACCAACAATGGTTGATATGCCATAAAACTAAATTAAACCAAACGAAACCAACTTCAACAGGAATAACAAAGTATGATATGTCCCTCAAACCAACCAACCAACCAACCCATCTCAAAGCACTCTCATGAGAGAAATTGAAAATACTTTCATAAAAAGTACTTTTTGGAAGATATGGCTGATAGCAGTTTATACATTTTTTTTAACTTCTGGAAAAAAAAGTCGGTTTCCAAGAACTCTTTAAGTTTTGCACCTGTGAAAGCAAGGAATGCGCAGAAGTGATTCACCGTTTGTTAATAAAAGTTTAAGCCATATTTTTTCAGCTTCATGTAATGTACTTCCGATTTTCCTGTTTATATAACTGCTATCTCAAAGGAGAATCTCTGCCGGATAAAATGCACTAAAGCTTTCGTCTCGCTGTGTTTTATGGCATAGCAACACATATAGGTTATTTAATGCCGAATCCTGTTTATACACAGATCTTAAGAATACATAATTTGTAAACACATTTTTTAGATACCAGTTTTTAAACGAGCCTGAGTTTTTTTTTTTACTTTGAGTTAAATAATTTCATATATTGCTATCTAACAGTCGTAATTTGACATCAATCATTTGTTTGTCTACGTGTAAATGTTTAAACAAAAATATACTTCCTTAATACACCTTTTTTTCAAATTATATGATCCTGCAACTCAACTCTATACTCCAACTATGGAATTTAGATTTAACTTGGTGAAAAAAAAAAAAAACAAAAAAAAAAAAACAAATTGAAAAATAAAAAAAATTAATTAAAGAGTTAACCGTTGAAATTGAAGAAATGTAGAATCTAGAAAAAAAATGTACATATTTACCAACCCCTTCCCTTGGGCAGGATATGACACAAGGTCAATTTTTAAGCGGAGTTTAACAGGTTTTAATTCAGAGATTTCCTTCTCCTAGACTAGTTGCCTCACCAAGGCTGAAAAAACCAGGCTGTCCGACTATTTACCCATAGCTGGAAGGAGGATATTTGGATTCATACCTTTCCCGAGGGTATTAGTGCTATGTGAAATGCAGTCAGCCTCGTCCAGGATTTGAACTCGTGTCGGCGAGTCCATTTCCAACGACGATAACCATTATACCACGGAAACCTCCACTAATAATCATAAACTACCTAATATTAACTGAATTACTTTTGAGTGTTGTTTCGTTTCTTAGTTGAATGGTATATCTTCCCTCGGGGGTTATTCACTGTCTAATCCATCCTTGTTGACGAACAGAAGTGTTATTATAACTTGCAGGGATAGAAGGATTCTTGCCTTTCCCAACGGTATCAATTCTCTGAAAGTGTATGTAATAGGGTATAAGTGCTATGTGAAATGCAATCAGTCTCGTCCAGGTTTTGAACCCGTGTCACAGTGTCCATTTCCTACGACGATAACCATTACACCATTTATATCACTCTTAACCAATAGGAAATATTTCAGGAACATTTTTAACAACTATCAATATCCCCACAGATAGACTACAAAAAAAGCTTAATTCTCTACTTAAAACTTCAATATTTTTCCCAAAAACAATGATAATTACATCAACCTCTCAGATTATAAACTCACTGAACATTAAAAATTATTTTTCAATCTTGTACCTGACTGCTATCTCTATAACAGATATAACCAAGAAGTAAAAAATGCAGAAACTGAAATATATGAAAATATAAAAACTTCAAAAACACAACCAAATTAAAACTCACTCTGGAATTTCAAGATCGTAACATAAAAAAAAAAGATTAGGACTATTAAAAAAATCTTTTAAAATTTCAAAATAGGAAGGATTCAATTTTTGTAGAATCAAACCCTTTTATATATATATTTATATATATATATATATATATATATATATATATATAAACAGGTTTTCAATTACCACTCTATGGAAGACCAGCTCGAACATACATACAGCAGCTATATGAGGATACGGGATATAGCCCTGAAGACCTGCCAGAGGCGATGAACGATATGGAGAAGTGGCGAGAGAGTGTCAGGGATATCCGTGCTAGTGGCACGACATGATGATGATCATATGTTGATGTACTTTTATCAAAGGATGATTTAAACAGGTTTTCAATTACAAACGATATATATATATATATATATATATATCGTTTGTAATTGAAGAGTTTGTAGGCCATTTGATCTTTAAATGACTTAGAATTAATATGTTTGCTTACTAGTATTGCACAAGTCCTCGAGGCAGCACCCCACAAAGCAGCAGCTGTACAGTCACTAACCACCCATTACGAAAAATATCCAAGTTAGACGAACCAACCATGCGGAACACTGCTGGAGAAGTAATGACGATCATAAGTAATGTATTCCTGTGGACCCCTTCAAAGGCAGAACGACCAGCTAGAACCTACATACAACAGCTCTGTGTCGATACAGGAGGTAGCCTTGAAGACTTACCGGAAGCGATGGATGATAGAGAATGGTGGCGGCAGAGGGTCACGGAGAGCCGCATGAGTGGCGTGACATAAGGATAATGATGATAATGACTAGTATTGTAATTTTTTTCTACACGGGGAAATGGTTTCAATCATTGCTAACACTAATAATTCTATTCAGTATTAATCATTTTCTTACAGACAGTGAAGTTGTTACAAGTATTACTATTTAGTAATAATTGTTCCATTCAACACTATATATTTCGTGCTCTCTGTCAAATGGTTCCAAGTGTTGCTATGTAATATAAATAATTCAATTTAAGCACACAGTTAAAGAGTTTTAAGTATTGCTATTTAACACAAATAATTCTATTCAACATTACACATTCGTTTGGACACAGTTAAATGAATGGCTACTTGTTGCTAATAATTCAATTTAACCGTCTGTAATATAATGGCCGAGAGGTTTCGTTTTATGCCTTTGGGTTTAGTTAGGCTGACAACCGTTCGGCTCAGTGTATGAGTTTGCTAGGTGCAACATGAACGCAGGTGTTCACGCGCGCACGGGGCGGACGTGTCTTTCAGAGATTTCAAAAAAAAAATCCTAGATGGAGGACTTGCCCAGGAGATGAGAATGACGTCTTGCACCGGAAGCGCGCTCGGAGGATTTGGGGAGATTTGAAAAAAGTTACTTGTGTTGAGTTCCAGGCTCGGAAGAAGACGGTTGACTTTCGCTAGCTCGCCGAAGCCAGGCCATTGGCCTTTGTGGCGGGTGCCACATATGTGTCGGGGGGCATATGGAAAAGCCAGCGTAGAAAGATTGTGCCTCTCTCTCTTTATCATATTTACCAACCTCTCCGCTCGAGCAGGATATGAAAGAAGGTCAATTTTTTAAGCGGAGTTTGACAGGTTTGAATTCAGAGTTTTCCTTCTACTAGACTACTTACCTTACCAAGGCTGAAGAACCTATTCTGCCCTACTATTTACCCATAGCTGGAGGGAGAATAATTGGATTCATACCTTTGCCAAGGTTATTAGTGCTATGTGAAATGCAATCAGTCTTGTCGAGGATTTGAACTCGTGTCGCTGTGTCCATTTCCTACGACGATAACCATTACACCACGGGCACCTCCTTATGTCGAAACCTTTAACACAAAGTAATAAAAAGTTTCCTACCTGAACTGAGAAGTCGTAAGTGTTTTTCGTGTTTCGGGATTCCTGTGTTGTATATATATATATATATATAAATATATATATATGTGTTATGAACATTCTATGTACGTTTCCCATATTCATGTATGGGCATGTTACACGTCCTTTGTTTACACATACTTAAATAATCAAACAGTTTTATTTCAAACAATTCAATTAAGCATAGGTCATTTGTTTGCACTTAGTTTAACTGTCTAACAGTTCTATTTGACCACAGATAAGACCCTATTAGCTGCTGAGCCAGTGATGACATTGATGCAATGGAATTGTAGGGGACATCAACATTTCCCAGAGTTCAGGACTAGATTATTTAGTGATGTAGTTATTTTTATGGCATATTAACAATTTTGAATTATTTAATGTCTAATCTACTTCATACACATATATTAACTTACCTGGCTTCAGCTGGGCCGTCTGGCATTCGTGCTGGAATATGTATTGAAACCAATGGCAGATTCGTTTGGGCTACCTTCGTGTGGGCTAGATGCAAAATTGACAACTTTGTCCCCCTTGTATAGCACTGAAACTTGCTGTCCAGTTTAAGCTATAATCAGGCATACATGCCTGGATCCAGACTTGGGTATAAGACCAGCTAGGCTCATTAGGCTCACATTGTACTCAGTGGGCCGATGACCAGTATAGTCCAGCTGGATTCAAGCTTTGGTTCGTGGCCGACCTTCAATGCCAAATCTTTTTACACATATATATTAAATATATATGATTTGGTTTGGTTAGGTTTTATGGCAGGTCAATCGTTGTAGGTAATTCAATGCCAAATCTTTTTACACATATATATTGAATATATATGATTTGGTTTGGTTTGCTTTGATTTCATGGCAGATCAACCATACTAGGTTATTTAATACCATATCATATCTCTTCATATATATTGAATATATATGATTTGGTTTGGTTGGGTTTGGTTTCATGGCAGATCAATCATACTAGGTTATTTAATACCATATCATCTCTATTCATATATATTGAATATATATGATTTGGTTTGGTTGGGTTTATTTTCAAGGCAGATCAACCATACTAGATTATTTAATACCATATCATATCTCTTCATATATATTGAATATATATGATTTGGTTTGGTTGGGTTTGGTTTCATGGCAGATCAATCATACTAGGTTATTTAATACCATATCATCTCTATTCATATATATTGAATATATATGATTTGGTTTGGTTGGGTTTGGTTTCATGGCAGATCAATCATACTAGGTTATTTAATACCATATCATCTCTATTCATATATATTGAATATATATGATTGCGATATAATAGTCAAAATTAAACTTTCAGTCATTTGGTTTGGCGTTATTTGGTTTGGTTTGGTTTTTATGGCTTATCAACCAGGGCCATAGTGGATCTAGAAGCGATGGCACTAAAGTATTCCCCAAAGCTCCAGCATCACTTGAGCCTCATCATCAGATTTTTTACTGTCATATCTAGGATACTCGTTGGAGAAGTCTTACGTTTAAGCGGACTGGGCAATCAGTCATTTCTTTGCACACAATTTGTTCTATTTGACCCCTTGATAGTGCTCTATCAGATGCTACCACTCTGGTTCAGAGTGGACCTGTGAGTAATGACAATGAAGTACGACTCCACATTACACAAAGATCCAAGGCTGGACCCTCGCCATCTGATGGTTTAATGTCATATCAGGACACTCGTTGGGTCGGGGTAATCTCTCTAGAGATGCTATTGTCCCAGCCGATTGGGCTGCCAGGACTGGAGGCTTGCCATGTAACTTTTTTAGTGTCATAAACAGGACATTCGTTAGAGGTATTTTTAACCCACTGCAGAGATGCAGTCGGTGTATTCTACAGCCTAAGCCGACAGGGCATAAAACTGTATGGTAACAAATGACTGTTAAACCTTACTAAATGATTGGATATTTCTGCTTGACCATTGATCGGACCCTAACCGGCAATACCAATCCAGGTTAGAGCAGAGTAATGGTAATGACGTTGTCATTCAAAATCCCCAGTGTTCTAGAACTCGAGGTTCACTATCAGATGCAGTTTAGTGTCATACCTCGGAATAACATTAAATGTCTAACTTAAATATTAATTTTAAATTTTAACCCTTCATAATTTTTAGTCATGCAAGAGACCGTAGTCTACCTAAATATTTTTCCATGGGTCTCTAAGTAAAGAAAAAAACGAATCAAATAGAAAAATCGTTGAAAATCTAATTGTAACGTGATAGAATCAAAGGCGGTTTTATGAAATATCATTGACGCAACAAAGAAGAGAATTATCCTTTTTTAAAAGTATTTGATTACAAAGTTTTTTCTTATACGAAAAGTCTTTGTGATTTTTATTTTTCAAAAAACATTACCAGAGTAAAAAAATACAATCTATAAAATGTTTAGATCTGTATTTTAGTCTATCATTTATGTATTCATCTGCTACAAGAATGCATATATTACGAGTATATTAGCGTACTGATCGCTCCACCTCACCCTCAGTGAACCTCGCGGTATTTAATTGTCTTTAATTGGAATCATTTTGAGATGAGGCTTCTTAAATTGAGAATTAATTTTTATTTATTGCGGACTTTTTGTCCTCATCTTGGTAGTTTTTGTGTTGTTTCTTCTTTCACTACGTTTCGACCAAATTTCACCTCCGGCCTTCTTCAGGTGATTTTACCGTGACCTCCAGGTGAGCATTGTCAGAAGATAGCGGTTTCAAATCCTACCCAAACAGGCCAGAGGTTTACTTGGTCAAAAACGTGGTGCGATAGACAACAACTATGGAAGGCAGTAATTACTGGGGATACGGTTACAAGACTCATCATTCCTTTCCGAGGTCACGGTAAATCACCTGAAGACGGCCAGAGGTGAAATTTGGCCGAAACGTAGTAAAAGAATAAATAACACAAATAACTACCAAGATGAGGGGTGTCCTCGTGGTGTAATGGTTAAAGCGATGAACTGCGGAATCGTAGTACGCGAGTTCGTACTCCAGTCGCTCTATTACGTTCACTTTCGGGCAAATACCCTTGGGAAAGGTATGAACCCCCTTATTCTCCCTCCAACTATGGATAAATAGTAGGACGGACTAGGTTCTTCAGCCTTGGTGAGACAACTAGTCTAGGAGAAGGAAAACTCTGAATTAAAACCTGTTAAACTCCGCTTAAAATATGACCTTGTGTCATATCCTGCCCGAGCGGAGGGGTTGGTAAATAGTACCAAGATGAGGACAAAAAGTCCGAAATAAATAAAAATTCTCGCGGTATTTGTCATACGTTCCACCAACCGTACGAGTGTGACACAAGGCTTTTTCGGTGGGTCCAGTTGTAGGGACGAATTTCAGAAGCGCCCGGCAGCTACAAAAATGTCTCGGATCCCGTCGGCACTCCACTAAAGAGGGGTGCCTCAGGCGCCAGTCGATAAATCTAACCCCTCGAAGGAGGGTTAAAGCCTGTGGGGACATCACCGGTGGTGTGATGCATTGCAAGGGCTAAATCATGAGAGATCTTGTCATTTGGTGGGCGAAACAGAGAAACATGTTTGTTAGGAATTCTCGAAAAAAGTCAGTTTCTAAAAGCACATATTAAACGTAAAATTAGATTGTCCCCATTTCACCTTAACTTTTTATCAAATCACCATGGGAATCAGTCCGACCAAAAGTTCTACAAAATATTGCTTGTAATGAAACTTCACACTCCACGCTAAGACGTGTTTGCAAGGGGACTTGAATTTAACTTTTTTGTCTCCAAGATCCTGGGTAAAATACTAAACTGCGTACGACAATCGTTAAAACAGTTGATATGGATTTTGGGTTCGTTCCTGTGTACTTTGACAAGCTGTCACGTTGCGATCCATAAACAGCGGGATGGCAGTGCATCAGGGTAGGCCGGTCGAGCAGGTGTGTAACCGGAAGGAGACCACATGATATGAGAACCACGTGGTCAGATACGCAGCCGATCCGAGGCGTTAGTGTCGTCTTTGACGATACGGCTTGCAAGGGGGTGTAAGCATTGGCACCTCCTGGCTCAAGAATGAAGATATGGGGCAAGAAGAAGTCCTTTCTCTGAGTAAATGTCTCTCTATCTATCTCTCAAACTTAGAACAAAATGTGTGCCCCTTTCGAGAATAAATGAGAGAGATATTTTTTTTATAGAGAAGTGTGTTTCGGTTCGTTAACTGAATTTCGTAAATCATGTTTGATTATCTCGCTGATGAATCCATAAAAATACAACACAAAGAGGTTTCTTTTCGGGAGACCTGGAGGGTGCGGAGATGTGCCCGGATAGCTAATTTTCCCTGGTCCCTTCTGATCCAGACTGATTGCTCTTGTTGGAGTGGTGTCTGCGAGTTAAATAGATATTTTGAAAATTATTCACATTAGATAAGAATATGCAAATAATTTGGATTGTTAGGTGATTGGTTGTGTTTTATGGCATATGAACCTTTGTGGGCTATCTAATCCCAAATTCTGTTTCTCTCTGTCTCTCTCTCTCTCTCTCTCTCTATATATATATATATATATATATATAGGTTGCGGAAGCAAAATCAGAAATATCGTAGTATAATGATGAAAGACCTACTTATGAAATAGATTTAATTTTAATTTTTAGAAATAAACAACAAAATAGGTACTCACAAAACAATAAATTTACTCAATATTTTCAGTTATTATATCAACACGCCTTGGAAAGGATTTGCATGCCTTCAAAATAAATTCTTCAGACATTTTATTCCATTCTTCCTCAATAGCCATCAAGAAAAACAATATTTGGATAGCAAGTTGGATTAATTTTGTTTTCTAAAACGCCCTATGGAGTGTAATCAAGAGGGTTACGGTCTGTGCTTGATGGAGAACATGAAGAAACTCCAATTATTTTGAAATCTTATTGGGGGGCTTGGTTTTGGCGTTAAGCAAATCATAGATTCTTTGTCGTTTCTTTTCTTGCTCCATTATTATGGGCAGAATAATAGAGCTAATCAAGAAAATTTACATTTATAACATTTTTTTCAAAAGTTGGATTAAAAGAACGTTTTAAAAGGTATTCCATATTTTTCTTCCGTACCCAATATCTATATATATATATATATATATATATACGAGGATCATTAAATAAGTTTCCAAACTTTTTTCGAATGGGCACTTTTATTGATAGGACACACATGAAACTCTAGTCCCCTCCGAAGTAATCTCCTCCGGCTGCATTGCACTTGTACCGTTATAACAACTAATGGAAGACCCCATGGAAGTCCTCATGTGTGAGTGTGTCAATGACCTTTGCCACAGCCTCTTTTATCTCCTTAATTGTCTCATTGAAATTCACCAGCTGGGACAATCAGGCTTTAGTAGGTTGTATTCCAATTGCTGCTTTAGCTGTTCATTAGAACTTGAAATCCTAAAAATTGGTCAGTCACCTCATCAGATGTATAGCCATAACATAGTGAATTTTCAAGAGTCTACGACAATTTTAAAGACCTGTACAAAAACATGCTGGAAACTTATTGAAGGCACAACGTGTTAATATATAGAGATATACATACATGTGTGTGTGTGTGTGTGTGTGTGTGTGTGTGTGTGTGTGTGTGGTTTCTCAATGAATAGTAAGATGATAATCTTTTTTAAATGAGTCCACTGTTTAATGATTTTAAGTATTGCAATCCCCGCCGAATAGTTTTATTCGCACACAACAAAGTGGTTTTAAGTATTACAATTTAATATTAGGGATTCTTTTGATCAAATATTCCTGTGTAATTTAATACAAAACATTTGTTTGCAACAATTTCCGTTTCATGTATTGCAATTTAACAAGAATACTTTTATGTTATATCAACAAAAAAATCTTGCAAATGATTGAACAGTTCTATTCAACCGTTGTTTTGGAACCTAATATGTATACCATAAAATAATGATAATAAAGGTAATAATCCACATTCCCCCAATCCCATGACTAGGTCTTCACCATCAGATGTAGTTTAATGACACAAATAATTTCAGGTATTACATAAAGTAAGTAATGTTGGCGATTTTAGTCGAGGGTGACCCGAAGGCTCCCTTTTCGATAGCAACTACACCGGGGTGTAGGGAAGGGCGCTACTCCTTTCCCTGGATTGCCTAATTTTGCCTTTGATCCGTACCTTATAAATCTGAGTGTTAAGCAAGGAGGCATTAAGTACCATTTTTTGAGTATTTGGTATGACTTGACCTGGGATGGAACCCGGGTCTTCTTGGCCATTGGCGAACACTCTAACCATCATGCTAATGTCCGGTAAATTACATTGATAATTCTATTTAATGTCACAGATTTATTTGCCCACATTTAAATGGTTTCAAGTATAGTAAATGAATATATGGTTCTATTTAAGCCACTTCCGGATCAGAGTGAACCTGGGAGTACTGGAAATGAAAAGGTACTCCACATTTTCCAAAGGTCAAGGACAGGAGCCTCACTATGAGATGGTTTAGTGTCAGGACACTCAAGAAGGGGATCTTACAATTTGTTTGTCCTGTCAACTTGGACTGTAAAATACAATGACTGCATCCCTGAAGAGAGGTTAACGACCTCAACGGTAGCTCCGTCGGCTGGGGTTGTAGAATACAAAAACTGCTTCTCTGCAAAGGGGTAAGACCCTTCTCCAACGAGAGTCCTAGATACGACACAAAACAATCTGATGTTGAGCTTTGGGGAACGCGGAGTGCCCCTTTATTGGGGTCGCTCCCAGGTTCACTCTGACCAGGAGTGGTAGCACCTGATAGGGCCCTATCTATGGGTCAAATAGAACTAAAATGAGTACTTATGCTAAACTGAATTGGTTGAGATGGGATTATGTTGACACGCTAACTGCATTCTTATGCTAAACTGAATTGTTTGAAATAGAACTTTTTTGACATTTAAACTGCTTACTTCTGCTAAACTGTATTACTTGAAATAGTAAAGTTATTAAGACTTAAATTACATCCCTATGCTTAACTGGATTTTTTTAAATGGAAGTGCTTTTGTATGCTAAACTGAATTGTCTGAAATAGATCTGTTTTGGTATTTAACTGAGGGTAAGCAAAAAACTATAATGTAATTTTTAGGGGTCAAAATGTAGACATACGGACAAGAGAAGTAGGGTGAAAAATATATTGCACTAACAGAGCAATTTAACCCAATACAGGTGTCATACAACAGTTAGGAATGTCCTTTCAGAACTTTCGGGTAGCTTGGAGGTCATCTATATTTTTCGCACGTCCCACCAACCGGATGAGTGTGGTACAAAGCCTTTTTAGGTGGGTCCGGGTGCAGAGCCATAGCCAAGACACGATCGGTGGCTCGAAAACTGCCTTAGGCCTCGTTGGCATTTACAGGCACCAGGCGATAAACCTAGCCCCTCTAAGGAAGGTTAGGGCCTGGAGGACGCCCCCTGAGGCTTGAGGATGTCGATCAAGCTGTACCTCAATCAACTGCTACTGGAACCAGTACACATCCGACCAGATTCGCGCACCGATAAAACGCGGCCGACCGAAGTACATACCAGCCTTGCCCTCCCAGAGAGTAGTGCATGCCCTCCACAATGCTAGGGGAGATAGTTGTCTCTGCCTCCCATCAGACAGAACTTGACACAAGGTCAATGACTCGAAGGGGGATTATAGTGGGGAATGGGGTACGAGCTTAGGCACGAGCCCTGTTTGATTTTGCAAGTCATCGGTCCACTTAGGGCCTGATGAACCAAACATGGTCCAGGCACGAATGCTTAATTATCGCTTAAAGTGGACTGCAAGAGGCAGTGCTATACATAGTTGACAAAGATGTCAGTGCTGCTGCTCGCTCACCTGAAGGTGGCCCAGCTGAAGCTGGGGGCATTTCGGCCTCAAATCTACCAAGGCAATGTTAGGAGAGAGGTAGGTCGGGGAAAGTCGGCCCCGAGCAAAAGCTGGTCTTTACAGGTCATCGTCCCACTTAGTGCAATGTGGTCCTGATGAGCCTCGCTAGACTGGGACCCAAATCTTGGTCCAGCCTCGTATGCCAAATTTGAATAAAGTACATTTCTGCCTTGTCTCAGAGTTTGATTTAGGTGAAAAAGAAAGTGGCTGCAAAGAAGACACGTTGATAGAAGCTTAAAAGGACTTCCTTTACCACCGTGATAAGTGGCTGCAAAGAAGACACGTTGATAGAATCTTAAAAGGACTTCCTTCACCACCGTGTTAAGTGGCTGCAAAGAAGTCACGTTGATAGAACCTTAAAAAGACTTCCTTTACTACCGTGTTAAGTGGCTGCAAAGAAGACACGTTGATAGAAGCTTAAAAGGACTTCCTTTACCACCGTGTTAAGTGGCTGCAAAGAAGACACGTTGATAGAACCTTAAAAGGACTTCCTTTACCACCATGTTAAGTGGCTGCAAAGAAGTCACGTTGATAGAAGCTTAAAAGGACTTTTTTTACCACCGTGTTAAGTGGCTGCAAAGAAGACACGTTGATAGAAGCTTAAAAGGACTTTTTTTACCACCGTGTTAAGTGGCTGCAAAGAAGACACGTTGATAGAAGCTTAAAAGGACTTCTTTTACCACCGTGTTAAGTGGCTGCAAAGAAGACACGTTGATAGAAGCTTAAAAGGACTTCCTTTACCACCGTGTTTGCGTTTACTGCTATAAAATGCTGGGCCCTTATAAAACAGTTTTATATCTGAACAACATGAGTCACCTATTATTTTTGAATTTTAATATTCAAAATGATAACAATAACGTTACAACAGTTACACCGATAACATCTATTGTACTTCTTATCTATTTGCAAATACAGTTCTATAAATCGTATAAAAACTTCTTAGATTTTGCGTATAAAAACTTCTTAGATTTTTCGTATAAAAACTTCTTAGATGGTCATTAAGACCATCTAAGAAGTTTTTATACGAGTTATATGAAGATATATTCTACTTTAGATTATATTCTTTCTTTTTTTCTTTCTTTCTTTAACAATTTAATAATTTCTGTCCGTTTCTTTCTTTCTTTCTTTCTTTCTTTCTTTCTTCCACAGTTTAATAATTTCTCTGCGATTTTTCCCTCCATTCTTTCTTTCTTTCTTTCTTTCACAATTTAATAATTTCTCTCCGTTTCTTTCTTTCTTTCTTTCTTTCTTTCTTTCACAGTTTAGTAATTTCTCTCCGATTCTTTATTCCTTTCTTTCTTTCATTGACAGTTTAATAATTATTCTCCGTTTCTTTCTTTCTTTCTTTCTTTCACAGTTTAATAATTTCTCTCCAATTATTCCCTTCTTTCTTTCTTTCTTTCTTTCTTTCTTTCTTTCACAGTAAGATAATTTTGTTTGTTTGTTTGTTTCTTTCTTTCTTTCTTTCACAGTTTGATAATTTCTCTACGATTCTTTCTTCCTTTCTTTCTTTCTTTCTTTCTCTATTTCTTTCTTTCTTTCTTTCACAGTTTAATAATTTCTCTACGATTCTTTCTTCCTTTCTTTCTTTCGTTTTTCTTTCTTTCTTTCACAGTAAAATAATTTCTCTTCATTTCTTTGTTTGTTTCTTTCTTTCACAGTTTGATAATTTCTCTCCGTTTCTTTCTTCTTTCTTTCTTTCTTTCTTTCTTTTTTATTCTTTCACAGTTTAATAATTTCTCTCCGGTTCTTTCTTTCTTTCTTTCTTTCTTTCTTTCTTTCTTTCACATTTTCTCTCCGATTCTTTCTTTCTTTCTTTCTTTCACAGTTTGATAATTTCTCTTCGTTTCTTTCTTTCTTTCCTTCTTTCTTTCATTTTTTTCTTTCACAGTTTAATAATTTCTCTCCGATTCTTTCTTCCTTCCTTATTTTCTATCTTTTTTTTTATTTTTCACAGTTTAATAATTTCTCTCCGGTTCTTTCTTTCTTTCTTTCTTTCTTATTATTTATTTCTCGCTATGTTTCTCTCTTTCTCTCTTTTGTTGACAGTTCGATTATTCCTGTGTATCCGTCTGCTCTCCTCTCTTATGACATAAGATATTTTTTCTTTCTTTCTTTATTTCTTTCTTTCTTTCTTTGCATAATTATTCCACTCTCCTACTCATAACAAAGTTTCTTGTTTTTGGTTTCTTTGTCAATTCTTATTTTCCTTTCCGTCGTTTCCTGTTTGAATATCCTTCTCCTTCTCTTTCTCCCTCCCTCTCTCTCCATCTCTCTCTATCTATCTATCTCTCTCTCTCTCTATTCCGCTCTCTCTATCTATCTATGTATCTATCTATCTCACCCCAACACGCACTCACGTTTTCTCTTTCTTTTACAAATTCTATCTTTCTTTTTCCTTCTTTTCTCTTTTTACTTATTTATTCACGGATTTCCTCTTTCTTTCTTTATCTCTTTCTTTCTTAGTTTAATTATAACTCTCCCTCTCTCATTGCAATCTCTTTCCTGCTTTATTCTATTATTTACTATCTTCTAAAAGAAGACATCCACCTCCAGCATATTCACTCCAGTTCAGACCAGCCCAAACAATCCTATCCAAGGATCTACCGGCACCTACTAAATATAACAGAAACGATAGATACTCTATGTTTCCAAACATAGCCGGGGGAATAATGGTTTGATTAATTTTCTAAATTCAATGTGGCTGTTGCTGACATTAGGAAGAAATTATAACAACTTCTATATTGATCTGAAGCCGCTATTAAGAGCAACACTAAACCAAGCAAATTTCAATGTGTGCTCTTTCTTTACAAAGAATTTTCGAATATCCTATCTTGAAGAGAGAAATGAACAATGTAAGTAGAGAATGAAAATCTTTTCGAATTGAGCCACGGAAACAGCCTAAAGATTTTTAGAGGAACAAGAAATCCTCTTTTCTTCAATTCTGTATTATTTAGCTGAATGTTATTGATTGCTATTGTAGGGGTGAGTTGTATTTAGTTATTTCAGTGGATAAGCATCCGCATTTTACGGGTATTGCTCCCAATATTATTTCCTCCGCAAATACAAGACAAAACTTTACAATCGCGTAAAAGAAATGGAATAGGGCACAACATTAAACAACGAACAATTTAATATGCATAAAACAAAATGTGAAAACAAATAAAAAACATGATGTGTAAATGGCCTTTTGGAAAATAATATTTGGCAAGAAGAAAATAAATTTGTTTACACGTGTATGTATGTTTAGCTGTTAACGGAGTCCGTAAATAAGTCGTTCTTACTTACTTTAAGTTCATATCGTGTTTTATCATTGTGGCGACAGCATGTCGCGTTGATGAAAGAAATTTTTTCTTTTGAACGTGATTCGTGGCCATCTGTAGCTAGGTCATGAACTATGACTATGGAAGAAAAGGAACTTGCCGGACAGAGTATCGGCTACTGCTTTACTGGCTTCGTGGCTTAGTGGCTTAGTCTTAGTGACTGACTCGCTGACTGTTGTGTTACTTATACCCTACTAGTGGATCAAAGAATCGTCCAAAAATTTTGGCGCGTAGACATTTATTGACCAATCAGATTTGTATTTTACTATTTTATTTTAAAGCCTAAATATTTTCTGTTAGTTGACTTCCAAACCAATTTTTATAGAATTTTCTTATTCTATGTTTTAGCTGATTGGTTGAAAAATGTAAAAATGTAACTTAAATGCTAATGCAGTTTTGATCCTAAATTTCTAGAATGTTCTTAAGTATGTTTTTTTTGCTTATTTTAAGACTAGGAAAAATGTGTATCCCATACTATCACCGAAATATTTCATGAGCTACAAAATGTTGCTCTTTAGGTAAAGGCAACATAGCAGAGTAGTAAATTCTTAAATAGGCATATATTCTTAGAAATAAGGACACTTGATATAATTGAGCCCTTTCAATGTTGAGTAATTGACAGGATTAAAAGTAGTCGAGTATGTGATTTGTATTCTTGATGCAGTGTTAAATATGGACGAATCCAACAAAGGCCTTTTCAGAATAAATATCAGATTAATATGATAAACCTGATTTTGTAAACCTCAATCAAAGGAAATCAATCAATCAATCAATATCTCTCTCTCTCTCTCATCCTCTCTCTTTCTATATATATATATATATGCATATATATATATGTATATATATATATATATATATATATATGTTAAGAACACAGTATTTGCAAATAGTGTGAGCATATATACATATTGCCCACAAAACTTGTGATAACTTTATTCTTGATTCACACACATTGACACACGCACACACACAAATATGCATTTATGTAATTCCTCTTCTTCTTCTTCTTCTTCTTCTTCTTCTTCTTCTTCTTCTTCTTCTTCTTCTTCGTGCCTTTTCTTCCTTTTCCCATGCATATCTATTTGTCTTCTCTTTTTCTATTATAGATTCATTCTGTTTATCGATATCAATATGATATTAAACTGAATGGGTGGATCTGAGTCAATCAAAAAATAATAATACACACACACGCACATATATATATATATATATATATATATATATATATCATGAGCCTGTGTATACCTCTTATATATAAATATATATATATAGAGAGAGAGAAAGTGAGAAAGAGAGATATATATAGATAGATAGATATAAGAGAGTGTGTGTGTGTGTCTGTGTGTGTGGAAAGAGAGAGAGAGTGTGTATTGTAAGTATCACAATGTACTTTTATACATAGGTAGAACGCTATACTTCAGATCACCGGATTTTATGTTATCACTGCTTCTGGTTAACCAAATTCGACCAATATATCATTATTATCAAGACAATAGAATATATTCTCCTGACCCTCTCTCTCTCTCTCTCTCTCTCTCTCTCTCTCTCTCTCTTTCTCTCTCTCTCTCTCTCGACATCTGTCCCCATTGGCCATCACACGGTCTTAATATCTAAGCAAGAGATACTCAAACTTTTTGTACGCAAGCCGGTGTTGGCACACAAGTCAACAACACCCTATACTTGGCGAATTCCCCGTTTCTTACTATCACAATATAAATACTGTGTGAATAATGTGTGATGTAAAAATGATAACGTATAAAATTTGTAGTGCAGTAATTATTAATATATATTTCATATGTGTTGTAGATTTGAACATATTGAAATATTTGAAGTTTGATCATAAGTTAAATAATAATATGACATAAAAACCATACCGGTTCATTTGGTTTGGTTTTATGACACATCAACCATTGTAGGTTATTCAATGCCGAACCCATATTTTTACACAAGAACGGTTCTATTTCAAATAATTCAATTTAACATAAGTGCCCAGTTTAAAATTAAAAAACAATTCTATTTCAAACTATTTAGTTTAGAATAAGTACACAATTTAATGTCAAAACAGTTCTATTTTAAACAATTCAGTTTAGCATAAGTACACTGCTTAGTTCTATTCAACCAATAAATAGGACCGTAACAAGTGCTACCACTCCCAGACAGAGTGGACGTGAATGCTAAGGGAATAAAAAGTTAAACTGCGTTTCCAAAAACTCCAGTATCACTGAATACTCACCTTCAGCTTTTTTTGAGTCATATACAGGACACTCGTTGGTGGGACGGTCTTACCCCGCTGCAATGATGCAGCCCCAGCCGACTTAGTCAATACCGGCTCATGGAACAACGGAAAATATTCTATATATTCTATCGGTGCACCGAATAAGGCAGTTTGAGAAGGGCTATATAGGATGGAACAGAGCTTGTGAATGATGGTTCTTTTCAGTCAGCAAACACTGTTGTCCCCATGACTAGGTGTCTAAATTACACATGATAAATTAATATAATGTATATTGTCAATGATAACACTTTTAATCACCCTAACAGCATTTTAACTAATGACAATAAATATGTAAAAATTACTCTGATGTTTAAGCTAATAGGAGTTACCTGGTAGCTAATTTCGGTCGACAATCGCGAATTTTAAACCTACATATGGCATATAAATACGGAGTTAACAGGAGCCAATGAAAATAGGATGTTAAGTCAAGGCTTTGAAATAACGGAGCAATTCAGATAATATTCGTTTGGTTTTGTTTTATGGCATATCAACTCCTGTTGGCTATTTAATACCAAATGCTGTTTATATATATATATATATATATATATATATATATATATATATATATATATATATATATATATATACTGACCCCTCAACTCGGGCAGGATATGACACCACGTCAATTTTTATAAGCGGAGATTAACAGGTTTGAATTCAGAGTTTTCCTTCTCCTAGACTAGTTGCTTCACCAAGGCTGAAGAACCAAGTCTGCCCTACTATTTTCCCATATATATAAAACCCCCTGCAAAATGCGACACAATGTAAATTTCTTAATCAAAGTTTAACAGTCTTTTCTTTCTTCAAGGCTGGTTGCCATTGGGAGTTTGAAGAGTCATCCATAGACAGACTGTTTCGTTCTATCAGAACTCTTCAGTGTGGCTTGACACGAACGACGCTCGAACCCGGAATCGAAACCCACCTAACTTTACGTCAGATTAAGTCTCAGACCACTCGGCCAACAAGCGGACCACGTTTGCTAAGGGATTTTTAATGTATTTATGTAGCAACAGCAGCAGCGTCCGTTTGTTTACATTTTTATACCCTATCAGCTACCATAGTGTTCAGTTTTTTCGAAGAGCTTTGCATTATGTGAGCGGGGGCCGACAATTTCTTCACCAGAATGCTCAACCCCCCATGGGGGAGCGTATGTATTGTCATTCACAGAAAGATTGTTTGGTTTTATCAGAACTCTTCAGTGTGACTAGACATGCAGGACGCTCGAAGCCGGGATCGAAACCCGTGGGTAACCTTTTTTGTTATGATCCTCATAAGTGCCCAGCATTTCTTGATCCACACAATTTTATGGGTAAGTAGCCATACAGTGACGGTTTTTTACGGTCCTGCATCAGGGATATATTTTAAACAGTACTTTCAAATGGTATGGGATTACTGCCACAAGTCTGTCTCTGTCTCTGTCTTATTCTGTCTCTCTCACTCTCTCATGTTCATTATTATTTGCAAGCATTGTCTCTTTTTCTCTTTACCCGTATTAACTATTAAGATACACACACTCTCTCTCTCTCTCTTTCTACACACATACACGCACACACACAATTACATATATATATATATATATATATATATATATATATATATATATATATAACGGGAAAAATCCAAGAATGAGGAGAAAAAAATTTTTAAATGGTCGAAAGTAAAGAATTTAATGGTTCCGTTATTTTTACATCCTTGCCTTAAATAGTCACATGATATTGTTGAATGATGATCGTTGATTTATTAACCAAACAGTTACAACCATCCTTTATCTGTATATAGTATCACCTGCCTTGCTTTTTAAACACCTATCTGTGATCTAAGGAAACTTGATAACATTTTCTAAGTCTTGATGATGGTTTATTAAAACCGAAACATTATTACGTCGATTCTCTTTCATATTAAAATCTGCACTTTAGTCAGAAAAATAAAGCACATGAGATAAAATTTAGAGTTATTTTTTACACGTGCAGTTCGAATTAGAATTAATTTGAAAGAGAATTTGTCATGTTATTACATTGCGAAATAATTGCAACTCTTACATCATATATATATACATCATATATATATATATATATATATATATATATATATATATATATATATATATGTAAGAGTTGCAATTATTTCACAATCTAATAAATAATAAATGACTCTCTCTCTCTCTCTCTATATATATATATATAGAGAGAGAGAGAGAGGGGGCAGACAGACAGACAGTCAGACAGAGACAAAGAAAGAAGATGAGAGAAAGAGATAT
>OY757941.1:12710869-12720869 GCA_963585895.1 Sepioteuthis lessoniana
GTCTTTCATGTCCCATAGTTTATTTAGTTCTCTGGCACGGTCTAAACACTCGTTTCTTTCTTGTTTTTTTTTAATTTGATTTTGCGTCTACAAGTATTATTATTATTATTATTATTATTATTATTATTATTATTATTATTATTATTTCTAACTTCTTTAGAGTTTTTCACATCAGCGTTAGCTGATGGTTTTTCACTGGAATTTAAGTGACAGCAAGTCTCCTCAAGTCTCCAGGACTCGTCTCAGGATTCTGGCCGTTCTTATCAATACTGTCGTTTGGATAGTCTCTACCCGTCCGTCTAATTCCAAGTCCTCCAGGCCTTTTAATAATCCTTTAGTTATTGTGCCAAAAGCACCAATCACAATTGGCACAATCGTTACTTTCATGTTCCTCAGCTTTTTCAATTCTCTAGCAAGATCGAGATACTTATCCTTCTTTTCACTTTCCTTCAGATTTATTCTGTGGTCCGCCGGGACAGTAAATTCGACAACTTTGCAGATTTTCTTTTTTTTGTTCATTTTTATGAGGTCTAGTCTTCTGGCCGGGATTAGGTGATCCGTTTGTATATTAAAGTCCTATAAAGTTTATGCGAGTCATTTTCTAGGACATGTGCTATGTTGTGTATATACCATTTGTTTGTATGGTCGAACTGAAATTTCCTGCACATTTCCCAGTGGATCACAGTGCCTTATACTCCTTCTGTGCTAATTTGCTGCATACATTTATTATGTGATTGATCATTTCGTCTCTGTTACTGCATAGTCTACATTTACTGTTTTGTTGGGTCTTATCTATTCTCGCGTTGATATGAATGGTTCTCATGGCATTGTCCTGTGCTGCTATTCTAAGGGATTCTTTTTCTCTCTTAAGGTTTCCTTTTCTTAGCCAGGTTCAGGTTTTCTGGTGTGAGATGTTGTTTACTAGACGTTTAAAGGAGCCATAGAGTTGTTTTTCCTCCCATTTTTGTTTCCTAGTTGTTGGCGTTCTTCGTCTATCGTGTTGTCCGTATCGTTTCTGATGGCTGTAATTAGTCCTCCATGTTTTTCTATGTAGTCTTCGAGCCGTTGTATCGATGCGTCAACGATGTTTTCGATGCTGACAAGTCTTCTTCCTCCGAGTTTTTAACATCAGCGTTAGCTGATCGTCTTTTACTGGAGTTTAAGTGACAGCAAGTCTCCTCAAGTTTCCCGGACTCTTCTCAGTATTCTCGCCGTTCGCAATAATGTTGTTGTTAGAATGGTCTCCACTTGTCCGCCGACTTCCAAGTCCTCCAGTCTCTTTAGTAATCCTTTAGTTACTGTACCTAAAACACCAATCACAATTGGTATAACTTTCCGCTTCAAGTTTCACAGTTTTTATCTTTTCTAGCAAGGTCAAGGTATTTATCCAACTTTTCATATTCTTTCAGTTTTATTCAGTCGTTTGCCGGAACATCAAAGTCGACAATTTTGCAAATTCTCTCTCCCCTTTTTTTCTTTTTTTTTTTGATTATTATCCGTTCAGGTATTTTGGTTGAGATTAGATGATGCGTCTGTACGTCAAAGTCCTATGTGTGTCATTTTCTAGGACAGGGGGTCGGTTGTGCACATACCATTTGTTCGTATGGTCAAATTTAAATGTCTTACATATCTCTCAGTGGATCACCCGACCCACCCAGTCGTGTCTAGTCTTATTCTACTTCTGTGTTAATTTGCTGCATTCGCATATTATGTGAGTGGTGGTTTTGTCTCTATCACCACATAGTCTACATTTGCTATTTTGTTGCGTCTTATCTATTCTCGTTTTGATATGATTGGTCTTTATGGCGTTGTGTTTTTGCTGCTATAAGGAGAGATTATGTTTCTCTCTTGAAGTTCCCTTTTCTAAGCCATGTCCAGGTTTTCTGGTGTGATTATTATTATTATTATTATTATTATTATTATTATTATTATTATTATTATTCGAGTTCTTCTCACCAGCGTAAAGTGACAGCAAGTCTCCTCAAGTCTCAAGGACATGTCAGTATTCAAGTCAGTCATAATAATGCTATTGTTTTGAAGATTTACGGGCCTTTTAGTCACTTAGTGCCTGTGGTGTAATGGTTATCGTCGTAGGAAATGGACACGGCGACACGAGTTCGAATCCTGGACAAGACTGATTGCATTTCACAAAGTACTTATACCTATTCATTTCCAAATCTTTTAGTCACTTGACCAATCCTGCAGTAACAGTACAGAGTGCACCAATTACATTTGGTATCCCAGTCCCTTTCATGTTCCATTGTTTTTTTCAGTTCTCAAGCAAGGTTTACGTACTTATCTCTCTTTTAGCTTTCTTTTATTTTCACTCTCTGGTCTGCCGGGACGGCAAAGTCTTCGATTCACAAGTTTCTCTTTTTCTTTTTTTTTCTTTTTTGTTTGTTGACTATCACGAGGTTTGGTCGTCTAGCCGAGATTAGTGGATCGTTTATATCTGAAAATCCCTGAGAGGTTTGTGCGTCTCATATTCCAAGACGGATTCTGGGTTGTGCATATACCATTTGTTTAAGGAGGTGCCCGTGGTGTAATGGTTATCATCGTAGGAAATAAACACGGCGACACGAGTTCAAATCCTGGACGGGACTGATTGCATTTTACAGAGAACTAATACCCTTGTGAAAGGTATGAATCCAATTGTTCTTCCTCCAGCTATGGGTAAATAGTAGGGCAGACTAGGTTCTTCAGCCTTTGTGAGACAACTAGTCTAGGAGAAGGAAAACTCTGAATTTAAACCAGTTAAACTCCGCTTAAAATTGATCTTGTGTCATATCCTGCCCGAGCGGGGGGTTGGGTAAATTTGATATTGTAAAATCCAAACTGGCAAGTCCAGGAATTTAACTTGGGTCACAGAGGCAATTTCCAACGAGGATATCCATTACACTACCAGCTCCACCATTCGTGTTTGATAAGATCATGTTCGAAAAAGGAAACATTCTTTAAAAAACAACCAACCACAAACTAAACAGAAATTTCAATTGTCTAAGTATAGAATAACCTTAGAAAGTTTTACATACGTCGTGCATTCAATAAGTTTCTAGCCTTTTTTTTTTGTACAGGCATTTTAAATTGTCGTAGACTCTTGAAAATTCAGTGTGTTATTGCTATATTTCTTATGAGAGGACTGACCAATTAAAAAAAAAAAAAGATCTTGCGTTATATCCTGCCCGAGCGGAGGGGTTTGTAAATATGATATACCATTTGTTCGTTTTTAAATTTCTTGCTCAGTTTTCTGTGGATCACTTTAGTTGTGTCTAGTACTATACAGTCACGTGGTCTATCACTGAGAGGAGAGAAATAAGAAATGTCCCATACTCTCCATGTTTGAATTAAAAGGCTGCCAAAGACTGACCGTTAAAAGAGTAATAAGTAATGTAGGTCAATTCCTCGCAGCCAAAGTAACAAATCCAGGTCAGAATGAAAGCCAAGAGATGTTGCACTCTGTGACCGGATGGATAAAGTAGTTCGAATGAATCACCTGACAGGATGAAGGAAGAAGAAATGGGACAAGTACTTGGCTAGAACCCTAAAGCGGAAGTAGCACCCATTTCGTCAACGGAAATAGGGATAAAGAATTTAGTTTTCCGGACAGAGGTCGCTGTGAGAAGACGGGGATCTGATGCCAAACTCCGGGCGAAGAAGCAGAGCCGGGTTTCAGGACAGCAGTTGGCGTGATAAGATGTACTGAAACTGTCGCCGAAATTCCAGGGAAAAGCGGAAAGAATCTTGGACAAGAAGATAATAGATGCCTTCAAGCCAAGCTGTATAAAATCCCGCTAGCCCATAAAAGAGAAAATACTCTCAGAAGGAACCCGTCGAAAAGTTAAGTAAACCTTAAGACTGTTTTATCCCTCCACCCTTCCTAAGTATTACAATTATATATTCTCTCTGTCAATTTAAAGAAGGAAGAAAGAAAAGAATAAGGAAGAAAGACATTTGTATTTTAATATTATCCGCTGATACTATAGCTGACACGTTCAATATGTGTGTCCACATGTATCAAAAACCTTGTTATATTTTATATCTCTCCGCGTGTGGAAATTTATTCATTGTGTTGTTTGAATATCAAGTTGTCTTTTGCATGTTCTTTTTCAGCTTCATTCGCCTCAATTTATTCTCGCTAAATGTCCTATTCGTCTTTAAAATTGTTACACCGGAAACTGGAATTGTCAACTACAATAAATTATAATATTATATCTAAACCTAGAGGCCCATATCTTCCATTACCCTTAGGGTAGGAAGATGAAGTGGTGTGTGAACGTGAAATTTGGAAAACCCTTGCCAGTGGTCGACAGTCTAGCCCCAAATTAACCTCCACATTATCTGCCAGTTCCCCAGGTGTTCGAAGAAGAAATCTTAACTGGAACTTATTTTGCGAGGGATCAAGTGCCAGACTGCCCCGATTTCACACGTGCGAAAAATAAACCCCGGTCTTTGGATAAATATTTTTTGCCACCTCACAATACTCTTTTTGCACTAATGTACTGCATTCTCATATTATATGATAGATCTTTTCGTTTCTATCACCACATAATGTTGTATATTGACCTGCGACCCGGCCGAGCTGTCAAGATAGGAAATGCACCTATGTAAATACCAGGTGCATCCGGTCGAGGAATATCAGGTTACCGTGGACATGTTGAATGAGTGCGAAATTGTGACGCCCACAAGAAGAAGGTGGATGTTGAACTATTATATAACTCAGTGCATAGGAAATTCAATCAGTTGGAGACAAGATGCGGTAGAGAAAGACAGTACCCAGCAGAGGGAGCCCTCAGGCCCCCGATTGAGAGTTGGGGATCAGACGAGTTGGAGATAAGATACGGTAGAGAAAACCAGCACCCAGAGAGCCCAGGCTCCCAGGCTTCCCGGTTGAGCAGCCCAGGAGAACGGGAAAGAAACGCTGTTGTGGCCATAGGAGTGGGGGTCAATATGTTGCAGTTCTGTTCGGTCTTCAACTCCCTCTCACACACAACCCTTTCAATAAATTGAGAGGTATATTTTTCTAAAGAACTGTGTCGCTCGTCTTTATTGTGTCGTCGTTATGATTTTGCATGCAGATGTGTTTGTATAGTTGATCATGGCTCTACAACAAAAATCTACATCTTCTAATTTCTTGCATCTTGTCTATTCATGCTTTGGCTTACTTCTTATGGTGTTGATTTGAGTTGCTATCAGAAAAGATCCACTTTATCTCTCAAGGTTTACCTTTCTAAGTCATACCAAAGTTTTGTCGAGTGAGATTCCGTTTGTTTGTCGCTCGAAATGGTCATAAAGTTGTTTTTCTTCCCTTTTTTGTTTTCTGGTTATTTTTGTTCTTTTCATGCTTGTGGTGTCTGTAATTTCTCTGGTTGCAGTAATCAGTCTTTCTCTGCGCTCTTTTATTTAATCTTCTAGTCGTTGTATAGATTCATCGACGCTATCTTCAATGCTGCCAGGTCCCTTCCTCCATCTTTTGTTGTTATTATTATTATCATTATTATTATCATTACTCTTTGAGAGTTTGTGACATCAGTTTTAGCTGATGGTCTTTCTCTGAAGTTTGAGTGACAGTAAGTCTCCTTAAGTCTCTAGGTTGGTTTGGTTGATATTTTTTTGTTTAATGGCATATCAACCTTTGTAGGTTATTTAATGCCAAAGCCATTCTCTTAGAAGAACAGTAGTGGTACTATTTAACCCATAGATGGGAGGATAAGGGGGTTCATGCCTTTGCCAAGGGTATTTGCTCGAAAGTGAACGTAATAACGTGACTGGAGTACGAACTCGTGTACTACGATTCTGCAGTCTATCACTTTAACCATTACACCACGAGAACACCCCCTTTAAGTCTCTTGGATTTTTTTCAGTATTCTGACCAGTTGTCTTATTTGTCTCCACTTGTACCTTTCTTTCAAAGTCCTCCAGTCCCTTTATTAATCTTTTGGTGACTGTACCAAGAGCACCAATTATAATTGGTAAAAACGTCGCTTTCATTAGTTCCCTAATAAGGTCTAGGTATTTATCCTTCTTTTCACTTCATTTCAATTTTACTCTGTGGTCAGCAGGGACAGCAAAGTTCACACTTTTCAAGTTCTCTTTTCTTTTTATTCATCATAATAAGATCTGGTCGTTTGGCTGATATTCAGTGATCCGTTTGTCATTCTCCAGGACAGATGGTGGGTCATGTATATACCATTTGTTCGTATAGTCGAATTTAAAATTCTTGCACGATTCCCTGTAGATTACTTTGCTCACCCAGTCTTATACTCCTTCTGAGATAATTGGCAGCATTCACTTATTATGTGATTGATTGTTTCATCTCTAGCATCAAATAAACTACGCCCGAACCCACCTAAAAAAGTTGGTGGGACGTACGACGATTACCGACTTCCTCCTTGCAGGCAAACCTGATAATTTCAGATGGACACTATTATCTGGTTTACTAACACTTATTTTGAATATATGTTTTGTTTATTCAATATATTTGTTCTACTCACTTTCTTTTCTTCCGTGTCTTCTTTCTGGTCCCTAAGACCCTACAACAATTAGTCACTCAGGACTAACGTTCCTATGATTCCTTGTAACCCGTTTACCCTGATGGTTAATCGTTTTATCCTCTGGTTTGGTTAGGCTGCGAGTTTTTCAGTTATCTATTAAGTTAGCTAAAATTATTGTGAGAAAATGTAAGTCATATTGGAAAGTTTTAGGTTTAAGTACATCACGAACAACACAGGAAAGCCAAAATGTAAACAAAAGAGCTTTACGTCTTGTCTTGGTGAAATGAAAACAGTGAATTCGGGACACGGGAGGGATGACGCAATAATTTAGCGAGATGTCATAACCCTACAGATATCGTGAATTTAGATATCTTAAATTAGCGAATTTTGAAAGAGTAGTCAGTCATTCACTTGTAAGTTAGAAGTTTGTGTTTAGAGAGTTCGGTCTGGCTGGTGGGGGCGTGTCTCTGTGGGCCTGTTCATAGACCCTTACAGATTCTCTCTCTCTCTCTCTCTCTCTCTCTCTCTCTCTCTCTCTCACTATTTCTCTCTCTTTCCCTCTTTCTCTCTCCTTCTCATTCTCTTTCTCTCCCTCACTCACTCTTTCTTTCTCTCTCTCACTCACTCTTTCTCTCTCTCTTTCTCCCTCCCACTCACTCTTCCTCTCACCCTTTCTTTCTTTCTTTCTTTCTCTCTCTCTCTTTCTCTCCCTCACTCTTTCTCTCTCTTTCCTTCTTTCTCTCTCCTTCTCTTTCTCTTTCTCTCTCTCACTCACTCTTTCTTCCTCTCTCTCTTTCTCTCTCTCAATCTTTACTCTCTCTCTCTCCCTCTCTCTCTCTCGTGCTATTGTATGCAGTCTGAACATCGAACAATAAATGATTGTTAATTGTTGACGTAGAGTTCTTCTTGTTTTTGAGTTGCCAACATCTAGGCAACTTTGTTCCAACGGATCTCCCCGACCGCCAGAAGTTCCGGAAGGATTGTGTCATTCCTTATCTGTGGATGTTTTAAACACAGCATGGGCACATAAAAAATTAATAACAAACTTTCTGGAAACGCATTGGCGCTGTTACCAGGATAAGACCAAAGTAAAAGTACCGTGACAACTACATTTGATTGCATTTGACTCCGTTACAAGGATCCAACTCTGAAAATCCATGACATAGCCAGATACAGGATTCAACCGTAAAAACACATGGCACAGCGGTGTACAGGATTCGACCTTGAAAACTCACGGCCAAGCGATGGTACTACAACCTTTTATTACTAAATGAAGTTAATAGCATTCTGAAAAAAAAATCCATGTAATATGTCGAGAGGTATATAACTAGGTTGTGAGGGATTTTTCATTTTAAACATTTTTGTTTTTGCCGTTTTCTAATACCAAAATAATCTTCTCCCATCTTCAGCTTCATGAACTATTTATGTGGTGAATTTCCAGACTTTTGTGTACACGTATTTAAAATTGTCGTAGACTCTTGAAAATTCAGTATGTTATTGCTATACATCTTATGAGATGACTGACCAATTTTATGATTTCATATTCAAATGAACAGCTACAGCAGCAATTGGAATACACACTACTAAATCCTGATTGTCACAGCTGGTGAATTTCAAAAATGCAATCTGGATATGACGACATTTTAGATGAACTATATGCAATAAAATTATGTTTTAAACTTGGAGAAAATGCCACAGAAATATATGAAAAGCTTCAGACTGCTTTTCGACCATCTTGCATGAATCGAGCATCAGTTTTTGATTTACATAAGAGATTCAAGGAAGGCAGGGAGTCTGTGAGGGACAATGAGAGGTGTGGGAGGAATAAGGAAGTCAATACACCAGAGTTGATTGGCCAAATGGTTAGGGTTAGGTTACTATGTTGGGGTTTTAAGGGAGTTCAGGAAGAGATTCCGTCGGAAGAGGCCAACACTCTTCAAATCGGGTCAGTGGCATTTCCAGTAGGACAATGCACGAGTCCACAACTCCATCCTTGTCACAGACTATTTGACCAAGATGGGCATCAAGACAGTTTGTCACCCTCCCTATAGTCCAGACCTTGCTCCTCGTGACTTTAGGTTATTCCCTAAGCTCAGAGGCTTATTGTTATGAGACAATTGAGGAGATGAAAGAGGCTGTGACGAACGTCATAGACACGCTCACATAAGAGGACTTCGATAGGGTCTTCCAGAAGTTGTTGGAAAGGTACAACAAGTGCATTACAGCCAGAGGAAATTACTTCGAATGATCCTCGTATAAAGATGACAAGCTAGCTAATTTCATTGCAAGATTGTATTATTTTTTCTTAAATACATGACTATGACAGTTATGAGACCGAGCTCCAATCCCAGGTCAAATCATACCAAAGACTCAAAAAATGGTACTTTAAATCTTCTTGTTTAAAACTCAATATTATAAGGTATGGATCATGGGCAACTGGAGCAATGAAGGTGAAGTAGTAGCGGCCTGCCCAACACCTTTGTGTTGTAGTTATTGAAAAGTTATTCTTCGGTCACCCTCGATTACGGTAGGTTAAATTACTGCTTACATATATATATATATATATATATATATATATATATATATATATATATATATATATATATATATATATCAACCCACATTGCTATCGATAAAGGAAATCAAATAAAATGTTCCTGATTATTAATGACAATGGAGCCAAGAAGTTAATCTGAAATGGAACAATTATTTTTGCGGAAGCAGCAGCCGTAAAAGTCCATAACAATGAAAAATTGTAGCGAAATAAAAGGTCCCCATTAGCAGATTAAATTCGAAGAAATATAAAAACTCTAATGAAATATCAAAAATTCCAAATGAAGAAACTGGGCATTAGCAACAGAAATACAATTGGAAGGATTTCACCGAAACAGGATATACAAAATAAAACGAGTCAATGGGGAAGCATATTCCTAACAATGGCTTTCCGCTTCGGCATGAAGAAATATGAACAATACAAAAGCTTAAGATGCAATAGAAATCAAAATTATTTTTCCTTCAACAAAAGACAAGCACTGGTCTAACCCCCCCCACGTATATACATATATATATATATATATATATATATATATATATATTTGTGTGTGTGTGTGTGTAAAAATGCTAACGTTTATCTGGGAGTTCCTTTATGATATTAGGATTTGATAGTCTCTACCGATTAACCATTCATGACAATATTGGAATCATGCTGAAGTGGTGTCTGTAATATCAGTGCTGCTTTATTAACAATGACATTCGCAGATAAATATTAACATCTTGTAGATCACCTGTGTTAGATTCCAAGAATGTGTTAACAAAGATCTGCTTCTCTATTAGGTAGTGTTTTATGACATATCATCCCGAGTTAGTAGCTTAATGCCAATCATATATATATATATATATAGAGAGAGAGAGAGAGAAATACAAAACCAAAGTAATCAAAAATGAAGAATCTACAATGAAAGAAAGTCGAAGTTCTGTTTATAAGGACTTTAGAATAGTTATATGAAGTG
>OY757941.1:12725869-12785869 GCA_963585895.1 Sepioteuthis lessoniana
ATGCAATCTAACTGTTGTATAGTGGCCCGTTCCACGTCACTTCCGGTATCGTGGAGGTATAAAAGAAGTCGTGTTTCTTAAGCACGAAGAGTTCTCAAAGATATCGGTCAATAGTAAGACCAACTTCGGACGTAACACCCGCAGCGCGAGACTTATAATATGGCAAAGTGAGAGGGAGTGAAAGAGCAGACTCGGCAGCCAAATTGGCCTTAGATCTGACACCCGATAAATCCAGGATCCCATATACTGACCTGAAACCAACAATTAATAAATTCCTTCACACAAAATGGCAACAACAATGGAGCAATAACATCCACAATAAACTTTTCAAAATTCAGCACACCTTAGAAGAGTGGAGACCAGCATCGAGAAAATCAAGAAGAGAACAAGTTGTTATATCCCGATTGCGAATTGGTCATACAAGGCTTACTCACTCTTTCATTTTGTAACAGGAACCACAACCACAGTGTTTAACCTGTCAGACAACTTGCACGGTTAAACACATTCTTATAGAATGCAGAACTTTCGCTGTTATCAGAAAGTGATTTTTCAAAGTAAATAACTTAACCGATCTGTTCGAGGACGTCAAAATAGATGACATTGTGTCCTTCTTGAGAGAGACAGAGTTGTACCAAAAAATATGACAACTTAAAACTGGTTTAATCTGGTGCAGACAAATGAAATCCTGCTAATAGAAAATTCTACCTACCTTAAGATTCGTTTTGAAATCTTTGGTTGAATATGTATGTATATAGAGACAGAATTTGGCGTTGAATGAAGGTTGATATGCCATAAAACCCAAACAACCAACCAACCAACCTTATAATATTTGTTGAACTGTACCACTTTAGTTGATAAATAATTAACTCTTTGTTTCACTGTGTAACTCTTCCTTATCTCGATACAACACTAATATGAATAATTTGTGAACTTTCATTGTTTCAAGAAACTGATTTTAAATCTTAATAAACAAATTAATTATAACTTCATGTAATTCTTCTCAATACAACACATTGAATACGTTCATGTTATTTGATATTTCCGTCTAATACAAATAATTTGTACGCAATTAGATATTTTCTTGTATTTTAAGTAGTTGCCGTGAATTGCAGCTTACAAGTCAACCTTTTTAAGCCCACAAAAAACCTCTAAACAAAACTAAGGGTCAACTTATACAGGAATAATATTCAGATCTTTACCACAAAGTGGTCAACAAGTGGAACACTACAACTAACGCTCGATATACACCACATGTACTATTGCGGCACTAAAGAGATTTTTTCGACCCCGTGCGACACCACGTGGTAACAAGTTGAAGAATGCAAAACTCTGTTAAACTACACAAATGTTTATTCACTACTTTGTTGCAAATAGTCGCCGGGAGATAGAAATAGTGTATGGAAACATGAGACAACCGCGTCACTAGACATATCCTAGCAGCATGTCCTAATGAGAAAAAGATGAGCAGACACTGATTTTTTGATAATTTGTTTAATTCAGTTTCACATACTCATGAAATTTGAATGCAGGAGATTAAGAAAAAGACTTCTTTTCGATGATTCCATTGGCTACAGGAATCTTAGGGTGTTTTGTGATGAAAAAACTTGATTAGAATGTGTCTTATACTTAGAATCAAATAAAGGGTTGTGATCATAGCATAATGGTTATTGCACGAGGCCTGGCAACTATAGTTCAAACCCTGGATGAGGCTGTTTCATATAGCAATAATATTCTTGGGAGTATATTAATCTAACTATTCTCACTGCCCAGCTATAGATGGATAGAAGGGCAGACTGAGCTCTTTAACTTTGGCACAGAAATGAGTCTAGAATTCAAAAAAAGCTGTATTCTGCTAAAAAAAAAAAAGCCCTTTAATTTATGTTACATCCTTCATTGACGTCATTTTCAGAACTCGAAGGAAATGATGGTTTATTTAACAGATATAATAGACGAGTGACGATATATCTATTCATTTATATGACTTATTTTTATACTTATCAACTATTGTTGAATAATCACGATGATTTCAATCACAGCTGTGATACAAACCCATTTACAAATACAAAACATAGCACAAAACACAGGCGACACCTTTGTTCAGGTACGAACGGTTTATTAATTTCTTGGCTTCGGTTCTTCGACTAGAGGAGAGAGACACAATTCTTAAAAGTCTTTCGTAATCATACTATGCTTACAACACCCCCAACGTTTGACACATCTCGTAGATCTCGTAGACACATCTCAATTCATCTCTGCCGGTAGAGATCCGAAAAATTCAACCGTATGCCTCAACGGTCGAAATCCCAACTACTCGACTCCATGGCAGAGAACTCAATTCTCTGTTTCAACGGCAGAAACTCAATTGTCTGCCTAGCCCATCTCTTCTGAGCATGACGTCATGCACACTCTATTTCCTGTCTGGGGTTTATTATGACAATGTGATTGTCATATCCTTTGCGTGCGAGAGTAAACTGTACTCAGTGCTATGCACCTGAACTCTTAACCCGAATAGTTCAAAGCCCAACCAAACGGAATGATAAAATATTATAAATGAAATATGATTAAAATAAAAAATATCATTCCTTAATTATATAACACTATATTCACATTTTTAAAAGCTGTTTGTAATACAAGTAATTACTCTTAGTATCATCATCATCATGTCGTGCTGATAGCACGGATATCCCTGACCCTCTCTCGCCTTTTTTCCCTATCGTTCATCGCCTCAGGCAGGTCTTCCAGACAGCATCCCGTATCCTCACATAGTTGCTAAATGTATGTTCGTGTTGGTCGTCTTGCTTTTGCACGGCCATGTGTGGGGGTCCATAAGAGTACATCACTTATGAGTTCGTCCCTGCTTCTCCAGCAGTGTCCCGCATGTCTGGTTCGTCTATCTTGAATAGTTTTCGTGATAGGAGGAAGGTGGCCGTACAGTTGGCGTCTTGTGGGGAATGCTGTCGCCAGGACATGTTCAAGATTGCTCGCAGCATTCTTGTGTAATTGCCGTCTAGCTTCTTCTCCAGCCGTTTTGTTAGAGTCCATGTAATGCATCCATATAGCAATATCGATGTGACCGCTGCCTGGAAGAAGCTGCGTTTCATTTTTTCAGTTAGGTCTGATTTCCATATAATCGATAGCCTATTGATAGCTGTCCATGCCTTCGTTAACCTCGTGTCGATGTCCTTTTCGGTTGATGCGACGCTGCTTCCTAGGTAAGAATCAACTTATGATAAAAACTGTTTAAAAATAGGTATTCAAATAATTAAAAACATAATAAGACAGACAACAAAATTACATTAGGTATTTATATAGTTTCCTGTAAGAATTACGAAAATGTTTATATATGAGAGAGACTTCTCAATCTTCCAGGAAGCTTATTATATAAACACAAAAGAGCCTTATTGATGGCAAATATTTTAAATCCATTTGTTACTTATATATCTAAGACAGTTACCATTTTAATAGGTTGCCCAGTAAGCTGGGGCTGTAGAATACACTGACTGCTTCTCTGCAGAGGGGTAAGACCCCCACAACGAGTGTCCTGGATATGACACTAAACAATCTGATGGTAAGGTTCCAGCAATGCTGGAACATTGGGGAATGCGGAGTACCCCTTTATTGCCATTGCTCCCAGGTCCACTCTGGCCCGGAGTGGTAGCACCTGATAGAGCCCTATCTATGGGTTAAATAGAACTAACAGCATACTTATGCTAAAGGGAATTGAGTAAACTGAATAGCTTGAAATAGAAAAGTTTTTGACAATTAAACCGTACTTACACTCAAACTACTTAACCGTATTATTTCAAATAGAACTGTTTTTCGACAATAGAACTGTATTTACACTTAACTGAATTGTTACATATAACTGCTAGAATAGTTTGAAATGGAAATGTTTTTGACAATTATAATGTGTACTTAGGCTAAACTGAACTGTTTTCAATAGAACAGATTATTTACATAAAAATGGATTTGGCGTTAAATAACCAACAAAGGTTGATATGCCATAAAACCAAACAAACCAAACCAAACCATTTTAATAGATTGTTTAGTTTCTTTGTTTAATGCAAAATCAATCTTCGTAGGTTATTAAATGCCAAAACCATCCTTGGAGAAGATCAGTGAGGGTAATATTGTCTGCTGGGTCGAGCGCAGCGAAGCAACCTCTTTGGAATGCACCCCGCCCACATGGGGCTCGTGAACTTTTTTCTCCTTACATCTTCGTGGCTCGTGTTCTATTGACGGGTTTAACTTATCACTTCTCGCCGTCAACTGAAAAAAGTCGTCCCATCACTCCCGCCTCTCGTGTCGGGGTCAGAAATATCAATTTCCGATCGCCCCGCGCATGCACAGAAAATATCGGACCTCCAGTTTTCTTTAGTCGTTTTTAATTACAAATGTTTCTGTCTTGTTATCCGGCGACTACTGTCTGCTTTATTTATTTATCTATTTATTTATTTATTTTTCAATTTCCTATGAGTCGTTCAATTACGTTACACACTGAATGGAACATTAGCAGTCTGCCAAAAGCATTTCTTGCATAAACTCGTGCTTAGACAATACATTTAAAAAATTAACACTGAAATCAATAAGGAATAATAAAACTGTGATAAAAATTAAATACTACATTAATGGTATCTCACACATCATTTACAGCAGATGATATAATGACAATAAACTCAAACCGGAAAATTATAGTAGCCTACGATAGATTTACAGGTCGATCAATTGACCATGTACCGATCTAACCAATAATTTTGAGTTAAAAATCTAAAAGTCGACACCTCTCACCATCCCTCACAGTCTCCCTGCTTTCTGTGAATCTCTTATGCCACTAAAAAACTGGGGCGCAATTCTTGCAAGATGCTCCAAAAGCAGTCTGCAGCATTCCATACGTTTCTGTGGCATTTTTTCCAAGTTTAAAACAGAATTTTATTGCATATCGTTCTTCTAAAATCTCCTCACGTCCAGATTGCATTTTTGAAATTCACCAGCTGTGATAATCAGGCTTTAGTAGGGTGTATTCCAATTGCTGCTGTAGCAGTTCCTTTGAACCTGAAATCCTAAAAATTGGTCAGTCATCTCATAAGATGTATAGCAATAACATACTGAATGTTCAAGAGTATACGATTATTCTAAATGCCTGTACAAAAAAAGTCTGGAAACTTATTGAATTCACCAAGTACATACCTGGTTAATTCGTAGATCGCAATTTATGTTAAAGGTCCTCTAGAATTAATAATAAATGTCTCTTCTTGGGTAATCACTCCGTACATTGGCATGATGGTTAGAGTGTTTGTCAATGGCCCGGAAGACCTGGGTTCAATCCCTGGTCGAGTCATACCAAAGACTCAAAGAATGGTACTTGATGCCTCCTTGCTTAACACTCAGCATTATAAGATACGGATCAAGGGTAAAGTGGAGCAATCCAGGGAAAGGAGAAGCGCCCTCTACACCTTGGTGTGGTAGCGATCGAAAAGGGAGCCTTCGGGTCACCCTCGACAACGGACGACAACTTTACTTTACTTTTTGTGTTAAGGCATATCAACATTCGTGGATTATTTAATTCCAAAGCCATCCATGTAGAATAATATTAATAATAATGCAGTTTAATATATCCTATTTACCAATCCCTCCGCTCGGGCAGGATATGACACAAGGTCAACTTTTTAAGCGGAGTTTTAACAGGTGTTTTCTTTCTCCTAGACTAGTTGCCTTACCAAGGCTGAAGAACCTAGTCTGCCCTACTATTTACCCATAGCTGGAGGGATAATAATTGGATTCATACCTTTCCCATGGGTAGTAGTGCTATGTGAATTGCAATCAGTCTCGTCCAGGATTTGAACTCGTGTCGCCGTGTCCATTTCGTACGACGATAACCATTACACGACGGGCACCTCCATGAAAGTATTGCTATATAACAGTCACAATTTAAAATCAGTCATTTGTTTGCACACAGTTTGTTTTACTTGACCTTATCAAACTCGTGTCGCCGTGTCCATTTCCTGCGACGATAACCATAACACCACGGGCACCTCCATGAAAGTATTGCTATATGTCAGTCACAATTTAAAATCAGTCATTTGTTTGCACACAGTTTGTTTTACTTGACCTTATAAAACTCGTGAAACGTGTCCATTTCCAGCGACGATAACAATTACACGACGGTTTAACAAATAGACGTGAGGATAAAGAGAGTCATACCATTCCTAAACTAAATGTAAAATCTCGACTGGAGATCGAACTCACTTAATCTATGGTTACAGTCCAGTAGATTAACAACTACGTCACTATAGGCAGGTCGGCTGGAGCTGTAGAATACACCGAATACGTCTTTGCAGAGGGATAAGACCTCCCACCTAACGAGTGTCCTGGATGTATTGCATTAAACTATCTGATAGCAAGGCACATGGCTTGGATATTTAAGGAATGTGGAATGCATCTTAATTGCCATTACTCCCTGGTTCACTCTAATCTGGAGTGGTTGCACTTGATAGGGTCAACTAAAACCAGCTGTGTGCAAACAAATGACTGATTTTAAATTGTGACTGGTATATAGCAATACTTTCATGGAGGTGCCCGTCGTGTAATGGTTATCGTCGTAAGAAATGGACACGGCGACACGAGTTCAAATCCTGGACGAGACTGATTGCATTTCACATAGCACTAATACCCTTGGGAAAGGTATGAATCTAATAATTCTCCCTCCAGCTACGGGTAAATAGTAGGGCGGACTAGGTAGTTGTCTCACCAAGGCTGAAGAACCTAGTCTGCCCTTCTATCTAGAAGAAAAACTCTGAATTCAAACCTGTTAAATTCCGCTTAAAAATTGACCTTGTGTCATATCCTGCCCGAGCGGAGGGGTTGGGTAAATATAGTTAAAACAATTTAAAACAATTTAACGGCGTGCAAAAATGAGCTCTGACTCGTTTAAAAATTATATCTACAAAATGTTTTAACAAACCATGTATATATTTAATATAAATGTGTTGGGTTGGTAAAATGATAATTCCTGTGTATAGAGTGAGTGAAGGAGAGGCTCTCTGTGATTGGATATTCTAATCACGTGACGAGCCCAGAAGTCTTGTACTCAATTTAATTGACAAAACCATTTCTATTTCAAGCTAATCAATTTCATCAAACAGTTTTTGTTTACACACAGTTAAAATTCAAAACTGTTCTTTTCCAAACAATTCAGTTTAGCATAAGTACAGTTTCAAAGTCAAAAATAGTTCCACTTCAAACAATTCTGTTTAGCATAAGTAAACAGTTTAAATATCAAAACAGTTCTTTTTCAAGCTATTCAGTTTAGCATAAGTACAGTTTCAAAGTCAAAAATAGTTCCACTCCAAACAATTCAGTTTAGCATAAGTAAACAGTTTAAATATCAAAACAGTTCTTTTTCAAGCTACTCAGTTTAGCATAAGTACGCATTTTAGTTCTATTTGACGCATAGATAAGACCCTATCAGGTGCTAACATTCCGGGCCAGAGTGGACCTGGGAGTGATGGCAATGAAGGGTACTCTGCATTCCCTAATGTACCAACATTACACGAGCCTCCCCATCAGATTGTTTAGTGTCATAACCGGACATTCATTGGAGGGAGTGTTTTACCCCTCTGCAGAGGTGCCGTCGGTGTATTTTACAGCTCCAGCCAATCAGGCAAATAAAAAAAAAAGAGAGAAATTGCCGAATAGGGGACTTTGCATCAAGGCAGACCACAGAGTGAAAATAAAAGAAAGCAGAAAGAGACAATACCTAGACCTTGTCATAGACCTAAAAGAAAGAACTATGGAATACGAAAATGACTGTGATACCAATTGTGGTTAGTAGGTCTGAACAATTCCCAAAGGATTAGGTAAAACAGCAAGAAAACTGACTAGGAAATAAGGGGACAAGTAGAGACCATCGAGACTAGAGAATGGAACGATAAAATTGTCATCCTAAAAAAAACACTACAGCTTTATTTTAAAACTTTTATTGAAAAAATCAATTCAGCTAACTTGATTATGTAGTAGAGCTGATATCTACAGGGTGGAACGATAATATTGTCGTCCTAAAGAAAACAACACTACAGCTTTATTATAAAACTCTTATTGAAAAAATCAATTCACCTAACTTGGTTATGTAGAAGTGCTGATATCTACAGGGTGGAACGATAAAACTGTCGTCCTAAAGAAAACAACACTACAGCTTTATTTTAAAACTTTTATTGAAAAAAATCAATTCAGCTAACTTGATTATTTAGTAGAGCTGACATCTACAGGGTGGAACGATAATATTGTCGTCCTAAAGAAAACAACACTACAGCTTTATTTTAAAACTTTTATTGAAAAAGTCAATTCAGCTAACTTGATTATGTAGTAGAGCTGACATCTAATTACAGCATTACTCAGAACACCAAGAATACTAAGAAGAGTCCTGGAGAAATGAAGAAACTTGCTGTCAATCTATTTTACTCCTTTTAGAGTTTTTCACACTAATGTTAGCTGATAGTTTCACAGAGGAGCTGCAGTGAAATATTTTTGAAGAAATAATTTTGAAACATTTGTATCTCGAAGTAACTGCTCTTATAAGATGTAATTTCCATAGTTTAACCTAATATTATCACGTTATTACCACTTTCAAACTGCTCTATTGATGAGACTTAAGCCTACTACAGCTCCGGGAGAGAGTGGACCTGGGAGTAATGAAAATGACCGGGTAATTTCACTCATCTAAGATTTGCACAAATAGAGCCTTTCTGTCAGTTGTCTTTTAATGTCATACACAAGATATTTCCAATATTTCTAGTGGGAGTCTTAATCCTCTCGAGGGGATATAGCCAGCGAAATCTAAGCCATACTAACTTGGCCCATATTTCAAAATAGTTGTATTCGTACGAACTAAAAAAGGACCATTAGGATAGCCCGCTGTGTAATCTAATCAATCTCACAGACCAGATGCAAAAAAAAAAATAAATAAAAATGACAGAGTCTTCGAGATTCCAGAAAGTTCCTAAGATCGGATTACAGTCCAAATTTCCATTTGCATCTGACAAAAGATCCCTGAAGAATAGGAAACAGATTTTTGCAGGAGAATTGGACATGGAGCGGTTCTTGTCGAATTACAATTCAATGGTACTTAATCTGTCAGGCAAATCGGACAAGTACGAAGCAAAAGAGAATTGTGAATTAGTTCTCGAGTGATACTTCATGTATGAATTGTCAGTAGATGTGCTAATCAATAGTTCTGGATGTTTTCTTAGAGGCCACAGGCATCGAGCTAATATCAAGACTTGACAGTGGTTAAGAAAGAAACTAATAAATATTAAAGAAGGAATTATGGTCGCAACAGCAAAAAGAAGAAACCAACAAAAAGCACAAAAAAATGTTCTTCAAGAACGGCATTATCTAAACGGATGCTGTGTGGCACCGTCTTTTTCTAAACTGTCTGCCATTAGTCTGTCGATCAGAAAAAAAAGCGCCCATCGATTCAGTATTTTCCGACATTTGAAGCATAAGCTAGTATTTATCAACTAAGCTGTTAAACCAAATTTGCAAACGCTTGGAAGAGTTTTAGATATAATCGAAGAATTCTTAATGGGACAATTACAATATTTATTTTTTTTAAATTGCACGTATTACTTTCTTTATATACCATATTAGTTCTAATAAATCTCTTTAAATATACATTTAGATAGATAGATAGATAGATAGATAGATAGATAGATATCGCACTTGAATTCTAATAGGTAAATTAGAAAGGTTTTAGGATGAGAAGCAACTATCTTTGAGAATAGGGAGAAAGCCACATAAGTTGCAATAACAAAGCTCAAATTAACCGCAAAGACCCTTTCATTTCCTCAATCAAACGTTGAGGTATTCCTCAACCAAGGTTGTTAAAAATATACTGGGCTTTTTTTAGAGGAACACTTTTGATTTACCGGCAATTTGGTTACATTTGATTTGTATAGTAAATGAAACTATGCCTTCAAGTTAGTCATAATTTATGCTCATAATATAAAAAAACAAGCTCTGGTTTAAATCAAGTTATTGAACTGATTATAAAGGCATGGTGGACTAAAATAATAATAAGGAGAATATTTTCCGTTTTTGGGACAAAAGAAGTCCAAGAATGATTACAACCACATTGAAGTAGGTTTTCTATTGTGTCAGGTTAGCAAAGATTATCCAGAACGTTCGAGGGTAAAGCGCCAAGAAATGGAAGAAAATTGTTGGTTTCAAATTCACTTGTAAATTTGAAAGTATTTATCTAAAATATAAAATTTAATCCTTTCTTTAAATTCTTCTTATTTTTTTTTTATTTTTTTACCCTCTTATGATATAACTTACTCCTATTTACCAACCCCTCCGCTCGGGCAGGATTTGACACAAGGTCAATTTTTAAGCGGAGTTTGACAGGTTTCAATTCAGAGTTTTCCGTCTCCTAGACTAGTTGCTTCCCCAAAGCTGAAGAACCCAGTCTTTCCTACTATTTACCCATAGCTGGAGGGAGAATAATTGGATTCATACCTTTGCCAAGGGTATTAGTGCTATGTGAAATGCAATCAGTCTCGTCCAGCTTTTGAACTCGAGTCGCCGTGTACATTTCCTACGACGATAACCATTACACTACGGGCAACTATTAACTTAATAGGTGGTAAATAAAAAGAAGCTATGAAACGAAAGTTTTTTCCTTAAAATTAAAAAAAGGTAAGAGTTAAAAATATTGCAATTTTGTTACAATCTTTCGTGTTACAATTTTTTTGAGAAAACTATTATTTTTAGTTAATTTAAAAAATAGTATTTAAAGAAAAGTATCTTCTTGTAAAATTCACATACCTAGGAAGCAGCATTTCGTCAATTGAAAAAGACATCGACACGCGGTTAAGGAAGGCATGGAGAGCTATCGATAAACTATCGGTCATATAGAAATCCGATCTGACCGATAAAATGTAACGCAGTTTCTTCCAGGCTGCAGTCGTGTAGATACTACTGTATGGATGACCCACTTGGACGCTAACAAAACGGCTGGAGAAGAAGCTAGACGGCAACTACACAAGAATGTTGCGAGCAATATTAAACAAGTCCTGGCGGCAGCACCCCACAAAGCACCAGCTATACGGCCACCACCCTCCTATCACGAAAACTATCCAAGTTAGACGAACCAGGCACGCAGCACACTGCAGGACGAGCAGGGACGAGCTCATAAGGGATGTATTCCTATGGACCCCCACATATGGCCGAGCAAAAGCAGGACGACCAGCTCGAACATACATACAGCAGCTATGAGAGGATACGAGATGTAGCCCAGAATACCTGCCAGAGGCTATGAACGATTAGGAAAAGTGGCGAGAGAGGGTCAAGGATACCCATGCTAGCGGCACAACATGATGATGATAATGATGTATTGAAATATTTTAATGATTTTTTAAAAAATTCTCCATGTATATATAAATATATATACATATATATGTATTGTTACGTATGCTGAATTTATTTTAAATAAATATAAATTAAAACCTTATAAATTTTCGAAAATTTAATGTTTTGAATATTTGAGACGAAGTCTGAAGAAAATGGATAGAAAAATAAGAACCAAATTCTTTCCTAAAAATGCAATTTGTAGATTCATTTCATTTTTACCAAGAAGGCAATCGGCCCATACAAAAATATCCTTCCCGCCCATACACCCTGTCTGACTTTAAGATTAGGAGTCAGGGAAACGCTGAATACTTGAAGTCCAGATTAGCTGTCAAGAGTTTCAACCGTCGACACCCACCCACTGCGACCTCATCACGTGATCTAACCCAAGAGACTGCCTTTGTTTTTCGCGCGTTCATACAAAGAAAAGTCAGTAGTTGCTTTGCTTTCCAAGTTTTAACAAGTGTCAGATTCTCCGTGCTTTAAGAACGAAGAGAAAATCCACTTGCCGAATTAGAAGACAGCAATTTGAAGTATAATCTCGACAAATCACCAAATGAGGGAACCCGTCAAACCAACTCAAAGACCTAGTAACGCCAACCAAACCTACAACAAAAGAAGAAAAGAAAAACAAGAAATAACTAGACAAGAGACAATATTATTTTAGAAAAGAAGATTTTAATCCATACTATATTTGTAAGTTCTGTTTCACTTCTTGGTCATTTTACAGATTGTTATTATTGTAAATTTTCCTACTCTGTGTTAAGTATTACTTACATCCAACTCGATACCCTACTGCATAGTCTGGAACGAGCTGCCGCAAGCATTGGTCTCCATGTCAATGCACACAAAACGGAATATATAGGCTTTAATCTAACAGGCGACATTTCCACACTAAATGGTAGCTCAGTGAAACTAGTAGACAAGTTCATCTACCTAGGAAGCAGTGTCTCATCGACCGAGACAGACATCGATACGCGACTAACAAAGGCATGAACAGCTAACAATAGACTATCGGTCATATGGAAGTCTGACCTGACCGATAAAATGAAATGCAGTTTCTTCCAAGCAGCGATCGTGTCGATACTGCTATACGGATGCACTACCTGGACGCTAACTAAACAGCTGGAGAAAAGGCTTGATGGCAACTACACAAGAATGCTGTAAGCAATATGGAACAAGTCCTGGAGTCAGCACCCACCAAAGCAGCAGCTGTATGACCACCTACCATGCATCACGAAAACTATCTAAATTAGACGAACCAGACATGCAAGACACTGCTGGAGAAGTAGGGACAAGCTCATAAGTGATGTACTCCTATGGACCCATTCTTATGGCCGAGCAGTGGCAGGAAGAGCAGCTCGAACCTACGTACAGCAGCTCTGTGAGGATACGGAGTGTAGCCTGGAGCAAGAAACGATAAGGAGAGGTGGCGAAAAAGATTCAGGGATATCCGTGCTGATGGCATGAGAAGATGATGATGATTAGTAACTTAGCCAGTTATTAATTATCCATCCTCATAACAATATTCGTATTGTTTCTTTTCTTTTACCCTATTCTATGTATATTTCCGATTTGTCTTCTGTCGTTCTGTGTCTTCCTATTGTCAATTCTTCGCTGCTTTCACCGACGTGTCGATTTGGATAAATCCCATCCCAACTTTTAAAAGCGTTTTACGTATCGAACCTTGTGAATCTCGCTAATTACTATTTTTTATCTTTCTCGTTATGTCTCGGTTGTAGTAGTCTCAACGAGACTCCAAGTCGTAACAATATATATATATATATATATATATATATATATATATATGTGTGTGTGTGTGTGTGTGTGTGTAAGGGGCGTACGATAAGTTTCCAAACTTTTTTCGTATGGGCATTTAAAATTGTCTTAGACTCTTAAAAACTCAGTATGTTATCCCTATACATCTTATGAGATGACTGACCAATATTTATGATTTCAGGTGCAAATGAACAGCTACAGCAGGAATTGGAATACACCCTACTAAAGACTTATTGTCACAGCTGGTGAATTTCAAAAAAGCAATCTAGACGTGAGAACACTTTAGAAAAACGATATACAATAAAATCTGATTTAAACTTGGAAAAAATGCCACAGAAACGTATGGAAAGCTTCAGACAGCTCTTGGACCATTTTGCATTAATCGAGCATCAGTTTTTGAGTGGCATAACAGAGTCTAGGAAAGCAAGGAGTCTGTGAGGGATGATGAAAGTTATGGGAAGAGTAAGGGAGTCAATACATCAGAGTTGATTGGCCAAAGGGTTAGGGTTCGGGTTACTATGTTGAGGTTTTAAGGGTGTCCAGGAAGAGATTCCCTCGGAAGAGGCCAGCACTCTTCAAATCGGGTCAGTGGCATTTCCCCGTCGACAATACACCAATCCACAACTCCATCCTTGTTACAGACTATTTGACCAAGATGGGCATCAACACAGTTCCTCACCTTCCCTATAGTCCAGACCTTGCTCTCTGTGACTTTTGGTTATTCCCTAAGCTCAGAGGCTGTTGTTATGAGACAATTGAGTTGATGAAAGAGGCTGTGACGAAGGTCATTGACACGCTCATACAAGAGGAGTTCCATGGGGCCTTCCAGATGTTGTTGGAACGGTACAACAAGTGCATTGCAGACGGAGGAGATTACTCTTCGAAGGGGACAAGAGTGTACCTATACGAAAAAATCTGGAAACGTATCATATGCACCTCGTATATATATATATATATATATATTCTTTTTTACAAATAGTACTAAATAACAAAATGTGATATGCTAACGGAGCAGGGTCTAAAGTAGATTAAAGATTTCCTCTTTTTGTATTACATATAAAAAAATGAAGCGTTCTCTAAGTCGACTGATTTTTAATTATTACATATTATCAGTAAGAATGAAAAAACTAAATTTTATACTTTTCATTGTTATAGATATATTAAACTATAAGCATAGGTTTAAAGCTCAGTGACATCTCTTTTCTCTGATATAAGCCGATAAGTACAAACCAAAATAGATGTGACATCTATATATATATATATATATAATTCACAGATATTTTATAGCCTGGACATTCTTGTAGTATTTGTGGTTGTGTCCGTTTGCTTAGATGTGGCACTAGGCCGTATAAATGGGATGCCCGATAAGACTCCAGCTTCTTTGCGAAAGTTTGTCAGACAAGCTTGGTAACGATTAAATCTCCCGAGGTGTCTTTGTGAGGACAATGCCAATGAAAAAGACAGCTAATTAAATCGTTACCCATTTTATAAGTTGTCTAAATTTCTGAGACGGAGCAAGATGATTTTTATCATTAAGGATTTTTGGACTATTGTCTCCATCTTTATTGTTATTTCCACAACCTTTCGGTCGATGTGTCCACTGGCCTTCTTCAGGTGTGTGTCGAACGGGTACAAGCGTTAAGTATTCCTGTATTGTTACTCGCCTGCAATCAGGATTGAACCTGCAACCTCCGGATGATTGTCTCCTTAGAAGCTTAGGGAAATAACGCCTATAACCGTTATGCTATGAAATGTCCAGCAGGACACAGAGAGTAACGGTTGTTTTACTCGATTTTCATTTTTTTTCTCTTTCTCGCTGTGGACATGAGAAGTCAAGTGATTGGGTGGCCAGAGCGCTCATTGGATGATTCAAGATACGAAACGAGTGTGTCTATCCTAGAAGATAATACACTTTATTTTGTACCTGTTATCCATTTTCTCCTACTTTCACGTCCTCCAATACTTAACAGCTCAGTTTGCTGGGGCTGTTGAATACATCGGCTTCATCTCTGTTGAAGTGCAAGACTCCCCCTCAGACGAGTGTCCTGCATATGACATTAAACAATATGATGGTAAGGCTCCAGAAATCCTGGGGCTTTGGGAATGCGGATTACTCGTTAATTACCAACGTTCATAGTTCCACTCTGACCCCGAGTGGTAGCACCTGATACGGTCCAATCCATGGGATGACAATTAAATTGCCCGCTAACCAATGATTGATGTTAAATTAATAGAACTGTTCGATCATTGAACTGTGTGTAAACAAATGATTGATGTTTAATTAAATTGATATTGATACATTGCGATACTTGGAATTATTTGACTTTGTTGACTTATGCTAAAATTAATTCAAGAAATAGAACTGTTCGATCACTGAACTTTGTGTAAACAAATGACTGATATTTAATTAAATTGATATTGATACATTGCAATATTTGGAACTATTTAACTTTATTGATTAACGCTAAAGTGAATTTATGAAATAGAACTGTTCGATCATTGAACTGTGTGTAAACAAATGACTGATGTTTAATTAAATTGTTGGTGATACATAGCGATACTTGGAACTATTTAACTTTCTTGACTTATGTTAAAGTGAATTTAAGAAATAGAACTGTTCGATCATTGAACTGTGTGTAAACAAATGACTGATATTTAATTAATTTTTTAGTCATACAAAGAGATACTTGGAACTATTTAACTTTATTGACTTATGCTAAAGTGAATTTAAGAAATAGAACTGTTCGATCATTGAACTGTGTGTAAACAAATGACTTATTTTTAATTAAATTGTTATTGATACATAGAGATACTTGGAACTATTTAACTTTGTTGACTTATGCTAAAATGAATTTAAGAAATAGAACTGTTCGATCATTGAACTTGGAACTATTTAACTGTGCTAAAGATTGAGATACGCTTGTTTAAAAATGTTATCAACAAAATGTGTTTACAAATCATTTTTTATTTAGTATAAAGAGGGTTTGGCTTTGAATAATCCAGAATAGTTGATTTACCATAGATCAAAAGAAAATCAAGTTAATATTCAACCGATAAAATGAAACAGCAGAAGTCCTAAAACCTGGAGCGAGCCATCTTTTGCGTTCACTATTTTCCTAACAGACGATCGGCCATCAACAACATGGAAGTCAACGCGGGCGGAGCGGACGTGTCACTCAGAGATGTCACAATAGCCCGAGATGAGAAACGGGGCTACACAGTGCAAATGACGTCATGCACCGGAAGCACTCGGAGGATTTTGGGAATTTGAAGAAAGTTGCTCGCGGAGGCCTTTTGCAGGTGTTGCACGAGATGGGAGGGGGGCAGATGAAAAAGCCAGAATAGAAAGATTGTGCCTCTCTCTCTCCTTATGTTGAAAAACGTTAAAACTCAAAGGTAATAAAACGTTTCGTTCCAGCACATAGAAGTCGTAAGTGTTTTCCGTGTTTCGAGATTCCAATGTTCTATTTTATATATATATATATGAACATTATATGCCCATTTCAAACATAGACGTATCTGGCTGTGGTACAGATGAGTTATTAAACCTATTGAACGAACCTTATATATATATATATTGTCATCCCCAGACAGACTGTTTCGTTGAATCACACTTGTTTAATACAGCTACAAACGCAGGACGCTTCAACTTGGGATCGAAAACCGCGTAAATTTTCGCTAGACTTGGTAGATAACTGTTCAGCCATTTCAACGACATACGTCATATCAGGAATTATAACGCATATGTATTTGCTTTCATTTTTTTACATTTTGCTCAATCGGATACCAGAGAGCACATTTCGTGAAAAGAGCTTTGCATTATGCGAGTGACAGCCGTTAATCCCTTCGCCAGAGTGCTCAACTCCCCTTCGGGGAGTTGGTGAAGTAATGAAAGACCAGATATTGCAGTTTCATTGAATAGTGCACAATATCAATGACAGAGCTTTTACATGTGATCATCATCCTCTTGTCAGACTATCAGCCCGGATATCCCGTACCCTCTCTCGCCACCACTCCATATCGTTCGTTGCTTCCGGTAGGTCTACAGAGCTACATACTGTATCGGCAGAGAGTTGCTGTATGAAGGTTCGAGCAGGTGGTCCTTCCTTTGCTCGTCCATAAGAAGGGGTCCACAGGAGTACATCATTTATGAGCTCGTCCCTACTTCTCCAACAGAGTTCCACATGTCTGGTTCGTCTAACTTTCATTATTTTCGTGATGAGTGGTAGATGGCCGTACAGCTGCTGCTTTGTGGGGTTTCGCCTCCAGGACTTGTTCAATATTGCTCGGAGCATTCTTGTGTAGATGCCATCACTTTTTTTCTCCATACATTTAGTTAGCGTCTGTATAGTGCATCCATAAAGCAGTATTGATACGAACGGAAGAAACTGCACCTCATGTTGTCTTATATAAAAAATGGCGCATTTATTTTGGATTAATTCCTAAATTAGCATGGTCATTGCAAATATATGAGGTATCACTTACAAAAGTGAAAACAATCGAGCGATTAATTAGTAAATTTACTTAAAAATGGCAGGGAGTACCTAACTCCTTAACAAACGTGGCACTATATAGTTCATCAACAAGACTAAAACTTCCAACGTTGTCACTTGTTGAGGAATATAAATTAGGAAAACATGACTCTTCCAAATGTTGCGTGACTCTCGTGACCCACTGGTGAAGAACGCCCAACCATCTGTTATAACCGGTCAGAAATGGAAGGCAAAAATAGCTGTCGAGAATGCAGAATCGGCCCTCAGGACGAAAGAAATAATTGGCACTGAGGCAAATGGAAAAGCAGGTCTAGGCCTACATACACAGCGTTGGTGGTCCAAAGAATCCAGGGCAAACAAGAAAAATCGTGTCGGAAGAAATTCGTCATCTTGAGGAAGTTAGGCGTTTTGCTACAGCTGTAGGACAAAGGAAACAGGGCGCATGGACTAAGTGGGAGAGTGCAAAAGACAGAGCTGTCACATGGAGAGACCTCAAGCACATGGAACCAAAGAAATTAAATTTCCTCATAAAAGCAGTCTATGACGTCTTACCAACGCCAGTCAACTTTCATGCTTGGGGGTTAACTACATCCGACCGATGTATAACAAGTGGGAAAACTGCGAGCCTCAAACATATTCTCACTGGACGTGAGTAGGCTCTTAGAAGCTATGCTTAGAGACATAACTAAGTCCTGGAGATTTTTTCTGAGATTTCAAAAACATGTTGTGAAACTGCCAATAAAGCTCTAAATATTATCAACAACAGAGCAATTCGGTTTGTTAAAGAAGGAAATATTTCGAAAATTGCACGTGAAAATATGCGTAAACCATCATTGCTTGAGGGCTGCACGGACTGGCACGTCGCAACCGATTTAAAACATAACTTTATATTTCCAACTGAAATAGCGTTAACGACAAAGCACTTAGATATTGTCATTTGGTCCGTTAAAGCAAAAAAATGTTTTCGTTATTGAGTTAACGATCCCTTTTGAAGAATATTTGGACTGAGCACATCAGCGTAAGTTGGAAAAATATGAGGATCTGCGAGAACAATGTGTCAGAAATAGCTGGATAACACATGTATTTCCTATCGAAGTCGGATGCAGAGGTTTTATTTCCAACTCAACCTCCGTTTTCTTGACTAATCTTGGACTTCCTCCATCAGACAAGAGGAAAATCATTGAAAAGATCCAAGATAAGGCTCTAACTGTGGATCTTGCAAACATATAGAGCGACAACAATCTGACAAAGTCTGGTGGTGTAGTGAGATACTGCTAGGGCGCTCTGGGCTTGTGGTGATGATGCTTCGGCCCCGAAACCATGCCTGAACCCAAAGTCATCATCTGATGAAGGCTTTTTTAGAAGCAATGCTGTTGCATAAACATCAGTTATTGTATGATACCTACCTCCTATATATATATATATATATATATATATATTAATTTCATGGGTTTAATGATTTACACAATCGTCTGACATGTGAAGCGTGAGATATAGATTAGCCACGGAGTGTGTGTAAAGCATGAAATCTAGGGTCACAGACATTACCATATATATATATATATATATATATATATATGTATATTGCCATCCACGGACAGACTGTTTTGTTCTTGCAGAACTCTTAATGGTGGCAAGACACGCAGGACGCTCGAAGCCGGGATCGAAACCCGTCCAACTTTACGTTAGACTAAGTCTCAGACCTCTCGGCTACGAAATTTTAAGGTATTTATGTAGCAACAGCAGCAGCAGCCGTTTGTTTACATTTTTTATACCCTATCGGCTACCAGAGTGTTCAATTCTTTGGAAGAGCTTTGCATTACGCTAGCGGCGGCCGACAATTCCTTCGCCAGAGTGCTCAACCCCCATGGGGGAGCGTATTTTGAATTTCCTAGATATTAATTTTAATTCATCAGAAAATAGATTTAAAAACTTTCCATAAAGATAAACATATTAATGTTAATTCTGACCATCAATAATCAGATAAATCTCAAATGCTGTTAATATAAGAATTAATAAATTCTCTTCAAAGAGAAAAGGGGGTGTCCTCGTGGTGTAATGAATAAAGCGATGGACTGCGGAATCGTAGTACGCGAGTTCGTACTCTAGTCGCGCTATTACATTCACTTTCGGGCTAATACCCTTGAGAAAGGTATGAACCCCCTTATCCTCCCAGCTATGGGTTAAATAGTACCACTACTGTTCTTCTAGGAGAATGGCTTTGGCATTAAATAACCTAAAAAGAGTTGATATGCCATTAAACAAAGAAACCAAACCGAACCATCTAAGAGAAATATCTTTTATAAAAATAATAGAATATATGATGAGGCCCTTGAAGAAGTTGATTTAAACAAAGATTCGAATGCCAAGAACTTCTTAAAGATAATTTTGAGTTACAATGAAAACAATAACAATAACAGCGTTAACAACAACAGCAACAACAACAACAATAGTAGTAATAATAATAATAATTACAAACGGATCACCTAATCCCGGAAAGAATACCAAACCTTATAATAATCAACAAGAAAAAAAAGAGAATTTGCCAAATTGTCGACATTGCTGTCCCAGCTGACCACAGAATAAAACTGAAAGAATGTGAAAAGAAGGATAAGTACCTCGACCTTGCTAGAGAATTGAGAAAGCTGTGGAACATGAAAGTAACGATTTTACCAATTGTAATTGGTGCTTTAGGCACAATAACTAAATGATTATTTAGAAGCATAGAGGACTTGGAAGTTGGAGGACAGGTGGAGTCTATCCAAATGACAGCATTGCTGAGAACTGCCAGATTCCTGAGACGAGTCCTGGAGACTTGAGGAGACTTGCTGTCACTCAAACTCCAGTGAAAAATCATCAGCTAACACTGATCTGAAAAACGCTAAAGTAGCAGATAATAAAATAATAATAATAATAATAATAATAATAATAATAATAAAATTGTCGACATTGCTGTCCCGGTTGACCACAGAATAAAACTGAAAGAATGTGAAAAGAGAGATAAGTACCTCGACCTTGCTAGAGAATTTAAAAAACTACGGAACATGAAGGTGACAATTACACCAATTGTGATTGGTGCTTCTGGCACGGTAACTAAAGGATTATTAAAAGGCCTGGAAGATTTGGAAGTTGGCGGGCGAGTGGAGACCATCCAAACAACAGTATTATTGAAAACGGCCAGAATACTTAGAAGACTCCTGGAGACTTGAGGAGACTTGCTGTCTCTCAATCTCCTGTGAAAGACCATCAGCTTACGCTGGTGTGAAAAAGTCTAATTAGTAATAATAATAATAATGGGACTGTGAATGGTGAGACAAATAATAGTTTGAATAACACGAGTGATAGGTATAACCATGATATCAGCTGTAGATATAAAAAAGAAAGAATAAACACAGGAAAAAAAATGTAAAATCCGTCAACCTCCGCTTTTTGTAAATTGTCAGCTATTAATATAGGTAGGTACTTCGTAAGGCCTATAGATAAACTGCTTTTGCCCGGCCATATGTTGGGGTCCATAGGAGCACATCACTTATGAGCTCGTCCTTGCTTCTCCAGCAGTGTCCTGCCTGTCTGGTTCGTCTAGCTTGAAGAGTTTTCCTGATGGGAGGCAGGTGGCCGTATAGTTGGTGTCTTCTGGGGTGTTGCCGCCAGGACTTGTTCAATATTGCTCGCAGCATTCTTGTGTAATTGCCATCTAGTTTTTTCTCCAGCCGTTTTGTTAGCGTCCAAGTAGTGCATCCATACAGCAGTATCGATACGACAGCTGCCTGGAAGAAACTGCTTTTCATTTTATCGATTAGGTCTATTTTAATATGATCGATAGTCTATTGATAGCTGCCCATGCCTTCGTTAGCCGCGTGTCGTGTCCTTTTCGGTCGATGTGACGTTGCTTCCTAGGTAAGTGAATTTGTCTACTAGTTTAAGAGGGGTTCCGTCTTGTGTGGAGATGTCACCTGTTTGATTATAGCACATATATTCCGTTTTGTGTGCAATGACATAGAGGCCTATGCTTGCAGCTGCTCGTTCCAAACTATGCAGTAATGTTTCGGCTTTGTTGGGTGTATTTGCTAGTATCACAACCAATGTAATGTATATTTAAATATAGCAATTTGTTTTGCCGGAGCTGTCCTACTGACTTGACCAGTCACAGGCAGTACACAAATAGAAAACAAGTTATATCGTTCATTAGATCCACATACCTTTAAATATCTCATTGAAATTTTCATGAATAAAACTAATTCGGGTCAAAGTTAGACTATTTAAGTTTTGACAGACTGTGTATATATTCAGATCACAAATTCTTTGAAAAATAAAAATACAAGAATACACCCGTCAATAATAACGGTTGAATTTTATATAAAATATCTGTGTATATCAAAATAACTAAATGAATGAAAAACAACAGAATTGTAATTTTTAAAAAATATAAACTGATGATTCCATGAATAGGTATCTCATATAATGAGCAAAAATCGATATGAAACGCCAAAAAAAAAAAAAAAAATTACTCAAAAATGCCCCCAAGAAACATTTTTTAATATTAAAAAAATAAAATCAGGATTTTTAAACAAGAAAAAGAAAATAATTTTTTTCTTAGCGGAACATTTTCTATGTGTGAAATTTTTTTTCTTCTCCTCAGATACATGACTGTTTAAACAAAATTGAAATAATAATTTTCAACCTTTTTAAAATAATTCCGTGAACACATCTCTCCTTTTATTTATTTCTTTTGGTGTCTTCTTCGACGGTGGGAAACTACAATTTACACTTTTTTTTTCGATCATTCTTTTGTCTTTCATGTCGTTCTTTCTTTCTGATTTCAAAAACACCAACAAAAACATCAGACGTCTCACCTTAATTTTTTTTCTTTTTTCTTCCTTTCTTTCTTTCTTTCTTTTTTCTTCCTTTCTTTCTTCATTTCTTTATGTCTTCTTTTTTTTTCTTTCTTTCTTTCATTCTTTCTTTCTTTCTTTCTATTTTCTTCCTTTCTTTCTTTCTTTCTTTCTTCCTTTTTTTCTTTCTTTCTTTCTTCCTTTCTTTCTTTTTTCTTTCTTCCTTTCTTTCTTTCTTTCTTTCTTTCTATTTTCTTCCTTTCTTTCTTTCTTTCTTTCTTCCTTTTTTTCTTTCTTTCTTTCTTCCTTTCTTTCTTTTTTCTTTCTTCCTTTCTTTCTTTCTTTCTTTCTTTCTATTTTCTTCCTTTCTTTCTTTCTTTCTCTCTTTCTTTCTTTCTTTCTTCCTTTCTTCCTTTCTTTCTTTTTTCTTTCTTCCTTTCTTCCTTTCTTTCTTTCTATTTTCTTCTTTTTCTTTCTTTCTCTCTTTCTTTCTTTTTTTCTTTCTTTCTTTCTTTCTTTCTTTCTTTTTTCTTTCTTTCTTTCTTTCTTTCTTTCTTCCTTTTTTCTTCCGTTCTTTCTTTCTTTCTTTCTTTCTTTCTTTCATATCATGTATAAAGACTCGCAAATGTACACACAGAAAACAAGACTTGTGTATTATATCATATATATAAATATATAAGTTATGTACTCCTATGGACCCCCACACATGGCCGTGCTAAAGCAGGACGACCTGCACGAACACACATTCAGCAGCTATGTGAGGATACGGGATGTTGTCCTGAAGACCTGCCTAGGGCGATGAACGATAGGGAGGAGTGGCGAGAGAGGGTCAGGGATATCCGTTCTACCAGCGCGGCATGATGATGATGATATATATGTAATATAATGTCCGAGGGATTTCGTTTTATGCCTTTAGGTTTAGTTAGGCTGAGAACCTTTGTGCTCAGTGCATGGGTTACTATGGTGCAACATTAACGCAGGTGTTCACGCGCGCGGGCGGAACAGACGTGTCACTCAGAGATGTCACAATCGCCCTGATGGGAAACGGGGCTACAGAGTGCTGGTGACATCACCCACCGGAAGCACACGGAGGATTTGGGGTATTTTGAAAAAGTCAGTTAGTTGAGTTGAGTTCCTGGCTCGGAAGAGGACGGTTGACTTTCGGGGCTTGAAAAGGCAAGACGAATTTGCATGCTACGGTCGCCGCATGAGATGGGGTGGCAGATGAAAAAGCCAGAATAGAAAGAATGTGTATCCCTCTCCTTATGTCGAAGAACCTTTAAACTCAAAGGTTATAAAAAGTTTAATACCTGAACTAAGAAGTTGTAAGTGTTTTTCGTACTTCGAGATTCCTATGTTCTATGTATATATGTTATGAACATTCTATGTACGAGATGGGGGCGGGCAGATGAAAAAGCCAGAATAGAAAGAATGTGTATCCCTCTCCTTATGTCGAAGAACGTTTAAACTCAAAGGTTATAAAAAGTTTCGTACTTGAACTGAGAAGTCGTAAGTGTTTTTCATTTTTCGAGATTCCTATGTTCTATGTATATATGTTATGAACATTCTATGTACGAGATGGGGGGTGGGCAGATGGAAAAGCCAGAATAGAAAGAATGTGTATATCTCTCCTTATGTCGAAAAATCTTTAAACTCAAAGGTTATAAAAAGTTTCGTACCTGAACTAAGAAGTTGTAAGTGTTTTTCGTACTTTGAGATTCCTATGTTCTATGTATATATGTTATGAACATTCTATGTACGAGATGGGGGGGGAGATGAAAAACCCAGAATAGAAAGAATATGTATCCCTCTCCTTATGTCGAAGAACCTTTAAACTCAAAGGTAATAAAAAGTTTCGTACTTGAACTGAGAATCGTAAGTGTTTTTCATTTTTCGAGATTCCTATGTTCTATGTATATATGTTATGAACATTCTAATGTACGTTTCACACATATTCATGTATGGCTATGTTATATATATATACACGTGTACGGGCGTATTTATGTGTGTGTGTGTGTGTGTGTGTGTGTTGGTTCAAAACAATTCAATACACAGATAGAAATGAATAATCTCAGTGGAAGGGAAATATTGAAATTGTAGAATGAGGACCATTAAATAGAGGGGGTGTCCTTGTGGTGTAATGGTTAAAGCGATGGACTGCGGAATCGTAGTACGTGAGTTCGTACTCTAGTCGCGCTATTATGTTCACTTTCGGGCGAATACCCCTGGGAAAGGTATGGACCCCCTTATCCTCACAGCTATGGGTTAAATAGTACCACTACTGTTCTTCTAGGAAAATGGCTTTGGCATTAAATAACCAAAAAGGATGATATGCCATTAAACAAAGAAACCAAACCATTTAAGAGAGTTACATATGATTAAACACTTTATGCGTTTGCGCAAAACAGTTGCGCGTGCGTAAATACATTGACGTAAAAAAATCATTAATAAGGAAATAAAAAGGCTTCGTGGTCAGTCACATTGATGGAGGATTAGCCGCTGCGATAGGGATCATTTACCATGAGGAGAAAGAAAGTACATGCAAATGAATAAAGTGAAGCTCTTTTACACAGACATTAGAGAATTTGTAAAATGTTGTTGAATCAAATCATGCAAAACGCATTTAGGCAGGTTGTGTTCGTGGTGTAATGGTTAAAGCGCTGGACTGCCGAATCGTAGTACGCGAGTTCGAACTCCAGTCGTGCTATTACGTTCACTTTCGGGCAAATACCCTTGGGAAAGGTATGAGCCCCCTTATCCTCCCAGTAATGAGTTAAATTGTACCATTTCTGTTCTTCTCCAAGGATGGCGTTGGCATTAAATAAGCAACAAAGGTTGATATTCCATTAAGCAAAGAAAACAAACAAGCAATCATTTAGGCGAGGGATTTATTTATCCGTCTAAAAATATACACGGATTCTTCTAGTACATCATGTCTTCGAGGCGGCATCCGGTGTCCACACAGAGCTGATTTAAGTCATTCCTTGCAGGTCGGCCAATACTGGCATGTCGATGCGTTGCAGTCCATAAGAGAACATTACTAATGAGTGCGTCCTTTCTTCATCAGGACATCTTGGTTGGTTTGTATGATAGGATATAGGTGACTTTTCAGCCACTGTTTTGTGGGCTTTCAAAACTGCCCAGAACATTCTAGATTTTTCTTCATGCGTTTTGTTGTTTGGTTGGTTGGTTTCTTGGGTTTTAAGGCATATCAATCTTTGTAGGTTATTTAACGCCAAATCCATTTTATGTAAATAATCTGTTCTTTTTAAAACAATTCAGTTTAGCATAAGTACACAGTTTAATGGTCAAAAACATATCTATTTCAAACTATTCAAGCTGTTATATGGAACAATTCAGTTAAGCGTAAATACAGTTTTAATGTCGAAAAACAGTTCTATTTCAAATAATTCAGTTAAGCATAAGCACGCAGTTTAAATTTAAGTATGGTTTAATTGTCAAAAACATTTCTATTTCAAGCTATTCAGTTTATTCAAACAATTCAATTGAGCATTAGTATGCTATTAGTTCTATTTAACCCATAGATCGGTCCCTTTCAGGTGTTACCACTCCGGGCCAGAGTAGACCTGGGAGCAATGGCAGTGAAGGGGTACTCAGTATTCCCCAAAGCTCCAGCACAGCTGGAACCTCACCATCAGATTGTTTAGTGTCATACCAGGACACTCGTTGGGTGGGGTCTTACCGCTCTGCAGAAGTTCAGTCAGTGGTTTCTACAGCCCCAGCTGACTGGGCAAGACACAGAGTTAAATGTCAAACAGTTTTATTTCAGATAATTCAGTTCAGCATAAGTAAACTGTTTAGACGTCAAAACAGTTCTATTTTGAGCAAATCGGTTCTGCACTAGTACGCAGTCACAATGTCAAAACAGTTCTATTTTAAACAACTCAGTTTAGCATAAATACACAGTTTAAATGCAAAAATCAGTATAGTGAAAAAAGCACGGTTTAAATCTATTTAACCCATAGACAGGACCCTTATCAGGTGCTACGACTCCGGGCCAGAGTGGACCTGGGAGCGATGGAAATGAAGGGGTACTCCACATTCCCCAAAACTCCAGCATTGCTGGAACCTCACCATCAGATTGTTTAGTGTTATAAATTAGGACACTCTTTGGCGGGGGTCTTACCCCGCTGCAGAAAAGAAGTCGGTGTATTCTACAGCCTCAGCTGACTGGGCATGTGTGTTTTGTTGGCGTCCATGTACAGGGGTTGGAAGCAAAATTAGTAATATTTTATTAGAATAATAAACGACTCTATTATAAGATATAATAATAAAATTAAGAAGATAGTTGGGAAACAGTAATTTACTCAATATTGCCTACTATTTTCTCAATTATTGTAAAAACCCACCTTCTGAACGATTGGCATGCCTTCAAAATAAATTCTTCAGACATCTTATTCCTTTTCTCTTCAATAGCAGTCTTAATATTACAATTAAAGCCAACTTTCTCACCTCAGCCAATTGAGTAAAAAGTGTTAGAATATGCAACATAAATTGCACCACAAGTACACAAGCAATAAAACTACCTTGCCTTATAATTGTTAGTAATACAAGGTTTGCCTTATATTACATACACCATATGCAACAATTATTATGAAACAGTAGGGACCACTAATCATGGCAACCAAATATAATTAACCTCAGTCAGGGTTGACGATGGAGGTAACAGCTTTTTACCGTCACTGATTGGATAATAGAAGAGCGGTATTCATGCACCTACTCTTCGACACTGTGATATGCCAATACAAGTGACGAGGCATTTTGTCGAGAAAACTGATAATGAGATAGAGCTCAAGGAAGAAATGGATTCATGCCTTTCACAAGGATATCAGTGCAACGTAAACAAAAGCAGGCATAACTGAAATTCTAACGCCGATAACCATTACGTCGGTTAGAACTTTACAAAAGCTGGCATATATGCAACATGCACTTTAAGTAGTGTAACAATTAGCAAGTCAGGTTTCAAGGACCATTGATAGTAGGTTAGATTCGGTGCTACGTTTAATAAATGATTATTAATACTCGTGCAAGATGTATACGTAAGAGTGACATGAGATCGTTTACATGAATATGTAAATTACGTGCTGATGTTATTGACCCAACCCCTCCGCTCGGGCAGGATATGACACAAGGTCAATTCTTTTAAACTGAATTTAACAGGTTTGAATTCAGAGTTTTCCTTCTCCTAGACAAGTTGCCCTCCCCCAAGTCTGAAGAACCCAGTCTGTCCTACTATTTACCCATAGCAGAGGGAGAATAATTGGATTCATACCTTTTCCAAGGGTATTAGTGCTATGTGAAATGCAATCAGTCTCGTCCAGGATTTGAACTCGTGTGGCCGTGTCCATTTCCTACGACGATAACCATTACACCACGTGCTGATGTTATCACAGTAATTTGGTACTATGGACTAAATACAAATATAAATATGTGCGATTAAAATGTATACTATGGACGAAGGAAGTACTGGTTGCTAGGGATGTAATATAATGGCCGAGGGATTTTATTTTATATATCATATCTTTGGGTTTAGTTAGGCTGAGAACCTTTCAGCTCAGCACATGGGTTAGGTGCAAACTTGGGCGCAGGTGTTAACGCGCGTGCGGGGAGGATGTGTCGTTCACAGATATAAAAAAAATCCAAGATAGAGGATGTGGCAAGAGATGTGAATGACGTCATGCACCGGAATCGTGCGCCGAAGATTTTAGGAGATTTGAGAAAAGTCAGTGAGTTGAGATTTTGCCTCGGAAGAAGACGGTTGACTCCGCTCGCTCGCCGAGGCCTTGTGGTGGGTGCCACATGTGTTGGGGGTGCAGATGGAAAGGCCAGCATAAAAAGTGTTTTTCTTGTTTCGGGATTCCTATGTTCTATGTATATATGTTATGAACATTCTATGTACGAGATGGGGGGGGAGATGAAAAAGATAGAATAGAAAGAATGTGTATCTCTCTCCTTATGTCGAAGGACCTTTTAACTCAAAGATAATAAAGAGGTTTCGTACCTGAACTAAGAAGTCGTAAGTGTTTTTCGTGTTTCGAGATTCCTATGTTCTATGTATATATGTTATGAACATTCTATGTACGAGATGGGGGGGGAGATGAAAAAGATAGAATAGAAAGAATGTGTATATCTCTCCTTATGTCGAAGGACCTTTTAACTCAAAGATAATAAAGAGGTTTCGTACCTGAACTAAGAAGCCGTAAGTGTTTTTCGTATTTCGGGATTCCTATGTTCTATGTATATATGTTATGAACATTATATGTCCATTTCGCATATCCGTTTATGGCTATGGTACAGGGAAACCCACATATTCACTGTTTTTCAACCCCTACACATTTACTTCTGTTATATTGAGATAGAATACATGATTGTGTGTCCGTAATTTGAATTTGTTTCGTTTTTTAAAACTTCCCATATAGCTTAATCTGGGATTTGGTCTAGGTTTAAATCTTATTCAGTTGCTGTCCATACTGTTTTCTCGTGGACCTTCAATTAATTAGCGTACTTTTCTTATTGACATAATGGGCTCCTTCTTAATCGCCGGAGAAAGAGCAGTTTAAAAGCTTTCCTTTTCGTTTTATTGTTTAATGATCCAGTAATATAATGTCCGAGGGATTTCGTTTTATGCCTTTGGGTTTAGTTAGGCTGAGAACCTCAGTGCATGGGTTACTTAGGTACAACATTAACGCCGGTGTTCACGTGCGCGGGCGGAGCGGATGTGTCACTCAGAGATGTCACAATTGCCCAGATGGGAAACAGGGCTAGGGAGTGCGGGTGGCGTCACGCACTTGAAGTGAACGGAGGATTTGGGGGATTTTGAAAAGGTCAGTTAGTTGAGTTGAGAAATAGACTCTGAACGGGAAGGGTCGACTTTCGAGGCTCACAGAGGCCAGACAAATTTGCGCGCTACGGGCGCCACATGTGATGGGTTGGGAGTGCAGATGGAAAAGCCAGAATAGAAAGAATGTGTATCTCTCTCCTTATGTCGAAAAACCTTTAAACTCAAAGGTAATAAAAAGTTTCGTACCTGAACTAAGAAGTCGTATTTTTCGTGTTTCGGGATTCCTATGTTCGATGTATGCATGATACGAACATTCTATGTACGTTTCACATATCCATACCTGGCTATGGTACACTCCACTCCCTTTTCCTTAAAAATATCTTTTTCTATAAAAAAAAAAAAAATTCTATTATTTGTATTCATTTGACAAAGAAACTTCAGCTTGGTTTCGACGTTAAGCAAATCATAGATTCTTTGTCGTTTCTTTTTTTTGCTCACTCTTATTTTGAGTCGAAATTTGATTGACAAAAAGGGCTTAAATAACAGAGCTAGAGGAAGGTCGAACCTTGTTGGACTATACTTGACTAAACTGCTCACCCCCCCCCAAGTGCAACCTGAGCCTGCAGCTCGATAAAGCTGGTTATCGGTTAACAATGCAATGTGAGTCTGATGAGCCAAACTGAAGATGGACTTAAATGTGAGTTCTGGCTCAGATGCCTGATTATAACTTAAACTAGAACATAGGGCAAAATGCAATACGATGATGATCTTGATGCTGTTCGCCCTCCCGGAGGTGGCCCAGCCGAACCGGTGGCCTTTCGGCCTCGAGTGTGCTATTGGTTTTAATACCCCTTCCGGCACGAATGCCTGTCGGGCTAGCAAAAAAAAACCAGGAAAGTATGGGCTATAAGACAACAGATTTCATTTGACGGCCAGGATTCGGTAATATATTCCCTATCCTCATGTTTGAAAGTTACAGTGGTGCTGTTGTTAATGTACTGGACTGTGACTTTTTAGTAAGCGGGTTCAAACTATAGCCTCGATAATACGTTTACTTTCGGACTAATAACCTCTGGAAAGAAAAATAAACAAAGCAAAAATATTATCCTGCAGCTACAAGTTAAATAGATTTACAACTGTTTATAAAAGCTGTGGCTTTGACATTAAATAACCCAGTAAAGTTAATATGCCATTAAACAAAGAAACAGAACCTAAACCTGTCCTCAGAAAAATTGATATCCAAAGACGGTGGGCCTCAAAAAGTGTGGGAAATGGTTGAAGAGGGGTGAAAAGTTTCCTCCCTATTTCGCTCATTTCCGGTTTTTCTTTTATTACCGATCGGAATCACAATAAAGTAACTAGACGTAGGTTCTAATTCAATTTCTATAGTACATTATTTTAACTAACATTTGACGTAATTCTTCAGATTTAACAATAATCTAAGGAATTACCAATCTTATTAACCTTAAGCAAAGATTACAGTCATACTTATCTTAAATTCAAAATTTTAAATTTTAAATTTTAAAATTTTAAATTCAAAATTTATTTCCGTGCCTTTCTTTCTTTCTTTCTTTCTTTCTTTCTTTCTTTCTTTCTATAATATACTTTTATTCTTTCTTTTTTTCTTTCTTATATTATTTCTTTATTTCTTTTTATCTTTCTTTCTATCTTTCTTTCTTTTCTATAATTTTCTATCTTTCTTACTTTTTTTTCTAGAATTTTCTATCTTTCTTTCTTTTCTATAATTTTCTATCTTTCTTACTTTTTTTTCTATAATTTTTTTTCTTACTTTCTTTCTTTTTTCTTTCTTAATTTCTTTGATATTCTTTCTTTCTTTCTTTTTTCTTTCTTTCTTTCTTTCTTTTTATAATATTCTTTCTTACTTTCTTTCTTTCTTTCTTTCTTTCTTTGTCTGTTCCTGTTTACATTCAAAAGCAGCAATAATTAGATATATACACATTACCACGCACACAGAGAACCATACAAACACTGAAAAGACATTTATGTGATTGCACACACATATATTCCTAGAATTATTCTTGAAATGTTACACATGTAAGACGTCTGTCTGGGAATAGTAAGCTATTTTTGGTTTCTCTATTGCACCAAACACAGCTGAGAATACTGTGAAAGCCACCCATCTTCAGGGAAACCAAAATGTCTGTACGTGTTCAATGCTTGCGGGCTGCAGTTAAAGGAAATCGAGGACTGAGAAACAGAGCTATCCTCTGAAAAGGATCGAGCTGTTCGTAAATAACCATGTAATTTTTTGTCAAATTGATAACGTGGTATTTTGACGAAGCATGCTAGATTTGACGACCGACATGCTAGATTCAACAAGAATTTTAAGAATTTTTCTTAAAATATCTGTTAAATTGAGGAGATCCTAGAATGTGGACGAGAGTATTAAAAAAAAAAAAAAACGTAATGAGACAGCTGATAGTAATCCCGAAAGATAACTACGCCAGCTATTGTACGGAAAAAAGACTCGCATACTCGTGTAACATCAGAACTTGAATAATCTCAAGGGGCTAAGGCAATGTTAGTACTGTGAGTCGAATTTATTTTTTTAGTATACAAGGTGTGAGAACACGTGCGACACCCTGTCCTCAACAGCCACCAAGGGGTGATACCACAGTTTAAGTGGCTAAGGTGGTACTGCTATAGGACTGGTTATAAAAACAAAAGAGCGAAATTTTCTTATTTTAGCTAAGGTTCATAATGATGTTAAATTGCGTTTGCTCTCAGATATGTTCGTAACTGGACAGGACGGATTGCATTTCATATACCACTAATAACCTTGGGAAAGATATGAATCCAATCATTCTCCCTCTAGCTATGGGTAAGCAGTAGGGAAGACTGGGTTCTTCAGCCTTGATGAGGCAAGAGTCTAGGAGAAGGAAAACTCTGAATTCAAACCTGTTAAACTCCGCTTAAAAAATTGACCTTGTGTCATATCCTGCTGGAATGGAGGGGTTGGTAAATATGGATAGATTCGTAAAAATCGTTATTAACGATCATTCATATATAGGGCAAATTTCTCTAGCGTAATATATATATATATATATATATAGAGAGAGAGAGAGAGAGATTTAACAACTTCACCACACGGACAGGAAGAGACACAAAGTCCATTTTAAAGCGGAGTTTAACAGGTTCAAATTCAGAGTTTTTTTTTTATTTACCTAGATTGATTGCATATAATTATATATATATATATATATATATAGAGAGAGAGAGAGAGGGAAAGAGAGAAAGAGGGAAACAAAGTAGGATACAAATGCGGTAATGGTTGGCGTCATTTAAAAGGAACACTGACTCCAGTTTGAATCTATGGATGAGACTGTCTGTCCGTATTTTACATTAAGAAATGTATGTTTATTCTCCTTCCAGATGTGGTTAAAAATTGGGTTTGGTGTTTTTTATTTATTTAATGGCATATCAACCTTTATAGCTTATTTAAAACCAAAGGCATTCTTGTAGAAGAACAGTTGTAGTAACATTTAACCCATAGCTGGAAAAATAAGAGATTTCATGCCTTTCCCAAGGGTATTTGTCCGAAAGGGAACGTAAAAGAGTGACTGGAGTTCGAACTTGCTAACTACGATTCCGCAGTCCATCACTTTAAAGCATTAAACCACGTGGTTACCCGCCAAAATTTAGGGAAGTCTAAACTTTTTACATTTTCCATGGAAACCCGTCTAAGATCTTTTGAGAGTTTTTCACATCAGAGTTAGCTGATGGTCTTTCACTGGAGTTAGAATGACAACAAGTCTCCTCAAGTCTCCAAGACTCTTTTCACTGTTTTTGCTGATCTCAACCTCCTCGTTATTTCCACGTCTTCCAATCCTTGTACCAATCCTTCGGTAAAATACCAAGTGTACCATTTTACAATTTGTATAATCGTCACGTTCATGTTCCACAGATTTTTCAATTCCTTAACAAGGCCCAGGTACTTATCCTGCTTTCGATTTTACTCTCTGGTCCGCTGGGAGAGCAAAGTCCACGGTCCTACAAGTACTCTCTTTTTTGTTGATTATTATAAGGTCTGGCCTTCTGGCCGAGATTAGGTGATCCGTTTGAATGCCAAAATTACAGAGGGGTTTGTTTCATTCTCCAGGATAAATTCTGGCTTGTGTATATACAATTTGTTCATTTGGTCAAACTTCAATTTCTTGCACAAATCCCAGTGGATCACCATGCCCACCCAGTCGTTCTAAGTCTTATACTCTTTTCGCGCTAATTGCTTGCATTCGCTTATGAAGTGATTGATTTCAAACCTTACACTGAGGAGTAAATTAGTTATATTACATAGGAATACTTGATAAACGGAATGACTAATGTTACGTAGAAATGATTCGAATCGTTCAACTGTATACAAATAAATAAATAATATTGAGAAGAATTATTAGTGTTAGATAAGAATACTTGAAACCATTTAAATAGTAAAATATGATTAATATTTAAACAGAAGTATTGCTGTTTGACAGGAATATTTTAAATCATTTAACTTTGTACAAACAAATGATTAATATCAATTAAAATTATTTATGCTCGATAGCAATAACCGTTTAACTGTGTGCAAACAAATGAACTTTTACAAATCGTTAAAAAATCAAACTTACCAAAAAATCAATCATTTACAACTCATGTATCATCATCATGATGTCGTGCCGCCAGCACGGATACCCCTGACCCTCTCTCCCCACTTCTCCCTATCGTTCATCGCCTTAAGCAGGTCTTCAGGGCTACATCACGTATCCTCACATAGCTTCTGTACGTATGTTCTAGCTAGTCGTCCTGCTTTTGCTCGGCCATATGTGGGGGTCCATAGAAGTACATCACTTATGAGCTTGTCCCTGCTTCTCTAGCAGTGTCCTGCGTGTCTAACTTGGATAGTTTTTGTGATGGGAGGCAGAAACACCAAAGTGAAGGTACGTTCACAGGATGGAGACACAAAATACTTCAACATTGTAGCAGGAGTACAAGGTGACACGCTAGCCCCATACCTCTTTATCATCTGCTTTGACTACGTGCTTAGAGCATCGATCGATAAAATCAGAGAAAACGGCTTCGAGCTGACAAAGAAAAGAAGCAGAAGGTAACCCGCAAAAACAATTACAGACGCCGACTACGCCGATGACATTGCGATACTGGCAAATACGCCCAACCAAGCCAAAACACTACTACACAGTTTGGAACGAGCCGCCGCAGGCATTGGCTTCCATATCAATGCACACAAAACTGAATATATGTGCTTTAATCAAACAGACGACATTTCCACACTAGAGGGAACCTCTCTGAAACTGGTAAACAAATTCACCTACCTCGGAAGCAGTGTCTCATCAATCGAAAAAGACATCAACACGCGGCTAACGAAGGCATGGACGGCTATCGATAAGCTATCGTTCATATGAAAATAGACCTAACCGATAAAATGAAACGCTTTTTCTTCCAGGCAGCGGTCGTGTCGATACTGCTGTATGGATCCACCACCTGGACGCTAACTAAACGGCTGGAGAAGCTAGACGGCAATTACACAAGAATGTTGCGAGCAATATTGAACAAGTCCAGGCGGCAGCACCCAACAATTCATGTATACACACAAAAAAGATTTAGCATTAAATAAAACTCAAGTGTTGATATGCCATTAACTGCCAACCTATAAAACAGTCTTGACTTTTGAAGTGAAAGGAGGCAGAAAAATGCATGAACTATAGAAAAAAAAAAGGTTTGTTTTTTTAACGAAAAAAAAAACAAACCTCGACGCAGCTGTTTAAATTTCACTTAGCGAAAATACACTAAAACTGCTATATTTCAACAATAATGATGCCGATGGAGAGGATCCAGACATTTTGTTGGCGGGTCTAGTTTGGTGGCGTTTGATTTCCTTGTTTAAATTCGTTTCCCTATGAATGGCATTTCTATACAAAACAAAAAAAAAAGAAAAAGAATATTCATAGGGTATTTAATGCCAAAGCCATTCTGTTAAAAGAACAGAACAATTTAATTCATATTTGATTGAAAAAACTGGTGGGTCATATCTTTCCAAAGGGTATTTTTCCGATAGTAAACGTAATACTCCGGCTGGATATCGATCTTGCTTACCACGATATCACAGCCCAGCACATTAGCCACTACGCTACACGGATAAATTTTACAATTTCTTTTTTCTTTTTTTTTTTTTCATATATCAAATTCCTAAGATATTTTCCTGTGTCTGGAGAATGAAATATAGAATTTATTGGATTGTAATTTCTTTATGGCAACGCAAATTTAACCAGAAATAAAACTTATTCCTACACAGGATACAGAAGCAAATATGGAAGACTTTTTGAAACTTCTTTTTTTTATGTCATATTTTCGTGATTATCTCTAAAATTCAAGCACAGTTTTAGTTAAATTTCAGCCTAATAGGAGTGAGCAAGAAAAAAACGACAAAGAATCTATGATTTGCTTAACGCCGAAACCAAGCCAAAGTTTCTTTGTATACCATATACAAAGCCAAAGAAAAAGAGCAAAGGGTGTGGAGAATTGAATAAAAAAACGAAAAGAAGGCTTTTTAACCGCTCTCGCTACGGTGATTAAGAAGGACCCCACAACATCTATAAGAAAGCATGTTAATGATTTGAAAGTCCACGAAAAAACTTTGAGGATAGCAATTAAAGAAGATTTAAGCCCAAATCTTAACCCTTTTGATTACATTACATGGGGCATTCTAGAAAACAAAACAAATCAACTTCCCATCGAAACATTGGTTCGCTTAAGTCTCCTATTCAGGAGAAATGGATTAAGATGTTTGAAGAATGCTAATCGTTTCGAACGTGTGTTGATGAAATAATGTAAAAAAAAAATGGTGGCCATATTGAGTAAATCTACTGTTTTGTGTCTATCTTCTTATTCTATTGTTCATGTATAAAATTTAAATTATTCTTTCTTTTTATTATAAAGATGTACAAGGATATTCCTAATTTTGCTTCGGGATCCTGTAGCTGTATTTATTCGACGCTCCACACGAGCAGGATGCAACACAAATTCACTATTTCATCAACATCATCATCATCTTGTCGTGCCATCAGCCTGACTCTCTCTCGTCACCCCACCCTATCGTTCATCGCTTCTGGCTGGTCCTCAGGGCTACTTCCCGTATCCTCACAGAGCCGCTGTATGTAGGTGCGACCTAGTCGCCCTGCCTTTGCTCGGCCATGTGAAGGGGTCCATAGAAGTATATCACTTATGAGCTCGAAAAGATAACCATGACTCACATAATATTTAAAGTGGAGTTTAACAAATTTGAATTCACAGATTTTTTTTTACCGAGACTAATTGTCATACTAGTTTAAAGAGCTGAGTCTGATCGACTATTTACTCTTACCTGGATGGAGCATTCTTGAACTCATAGCATTCTTAAAGTTATTTGTGCCATGTGAAATGCAGACTCAAACAGGATTTGAACTCAGGTCACCGTGTTCAGTTCATACAATCATAACCATTACACCCCGAGCGCATTCAAAGATTCATGCATACATTAAACCCTTGTATTTGTTTTTTAATACTATATATTCATTTTCTAGTTTCATATTTTGGTTATAAATATTTCTTAATAATATCCATATTTATCAACCCCTCCACTCGGGCAGGATATGACACAAAGTCAATTTTTAAGTGGATTTTTCAGGTTTGAATTTAGAGTTTTCCTTCTCCTAGACTAGTTGTCTCACCAAGGCTGAAGAACCTAGGCTGCCCTACTATTTACCCATAGATGGAGGGAGAATAATTGGATTTATACCTTTCCCAAGGGTATTAGTGCTATGTGAAATGCAATCAGTCTCGCCCAGGATTTGAACACGTGTCGCCGTGTCCATTTCCTGTGACGATAACCAATACACCACGGTCTTTTTTGAAAGAAACCAAATTATTATGCTTAATAATATCCGTTTTGATTATCACCGGTGAGATAATAAATTGCTGGTTTAGAATAAAATTCAATTTTTTATAAAAAATGTCAATGAATGTTTCTATTTATGAGGGAAATTCCAGAAGTGTTATGGCTAACGTGCTGGACCGTGGCATCGTAGTAATAGTGTTCGATCTCCAGTCAAGCTATTACATTCACTTTCGGACTAAGATCATTGGAAATCGTATGGATTTCGTTACTCTGTCAGGTAGGGGTTAACTAAGTCCATTTCTGTCTTTGGCATTAAATAACTAACGAGGGCTGAAATGCCATTAAAAAGAAAAACTGAATTATTTATGGGATATTGTGAACCTGGTATCAGCTACATCATGAACAATACCATCACCTCCTCTGTTCGTACGGATCTAATGAACGTAAGATTTCGCCATCCGTAACATAGTTGTGTCCATTTGTAGGCCTCCCTAGGAAAACAGTGCTGATGAGTTAGTTCTTACTTGTCGCACACAACCCAATATGTTTTGTCTGTCTTCTGTGGATAATTTGTGAGATAGAATTTACTGAACCGTTTTGTAAAATGCAGCTTCTAGAATTGGTTCAAAGCAGCCAGTTCCAATCTAGGTAGTTCCCCATACGTTTCCTTAAATTCAGAGTGGTGCAATTATACTCTAGTACTAGCAACCATACATTAATGCTTGGATGAATTGACTCGTATACACAATAATGTGTGTCTTTGTATACACAACAATAAATTTCATCAAAACCGCGTACACCTACATATATGTCTTGGGTGTGTGTGTGTGTGTTTGCTTATATGTGTGCATCCATGGATGTGTGTGATGTCGATCAGAATTTTAACATGATATGAATCGACAAAGAACAGTTGTCAAAATAAGTTGAGTGATCAAAAGGAAGACAATTAGATGACTGAAATCTAGACAAGATATCTGTAACCAATTTTTTTTTAAATCGGAAATATTAATAAAAAAATAAGCAAAGATATTCAATTGCATAGAAAAGAACTGATTTAATAAATAAGACGATCCAGTAAGATTTTGCAATAATTTACTAAGATTTTTGCTTAGGTGTGGCACAAGGCCGCATGAATGGGGCAACTAATGAGACTAAAACCAACTCTGAAGGTTTGTTAGTCTAGCTGCACCACCCGATGTGCTCCTCAGTTGCGTTCTGGTTAATGAACGCAGATAGCAAGAATAAAGACTCAAACCACGAGATACGAGGAAAAAGAGTTATAATTACAGGAACAAGTATTTACAAGAGAGAGGCTGTTAGTAATAAGAACATAGGATTAGTGGCTAGAATAAGAATATAGTTCAACAATAGTTATTGGCTTCCGTTATAAGGAGCAGCTATTCACCTTCCTGACTTTACCAGGCTAGTTCAGACTCAGGCTCAGGCTCAGGCTGACTTCACCACACTCAGGCTTACACTGACTTCACCAGACTTACTGGTCTTATAAACTACTGCTATATATATTGCAGATGGGACTGGCTCATTTTGCCGAAAAGGTGGATGATACCCAACACCCTGGAAAGCTTTCTTAGTCTCATTGACTAAGGTGTTGTTCCTGTAAAATATTTACTTTGGTTTAACGGCATGTCACTCGATCTAGGGTTATTTTAAGCCGTGAGATTAGGGAATGAGATATATTGTACTTTACAATTATATTTTTGTTGTGAATGGTTTTGGAGATATGTTAGTATCGTCGAGATTCGGTGTCCAGGATTGTATAATGTTTATCAGGTGGATGTGCCCGTGGTGTAATGGTTATCGTCGTGGGAAATGGACACGGTGACACGAGTTCAAATCTTGGACGAGACTGATTGCATTTCACATAGCACTAATACCCTTGGGAAGGATATGAATCCAAATATTCTCCCTCCAGCTATGGGTAAATCGTAGGACAGACTGGGTTCTTCAGCCTTGGAGAGGCAACTAGTCTAGGAGAAGGAATACTCTGAATTCAAACCTGTTAAAATCCGCTAAGAAAATGACCTTGTGTCACATCCTGCCCGAGCGGAGGGGTTGGTAAATATGATAATGTTTATCAGGTTTACGATTAAATATTTTGTATAATTTAGTTTCTTTCAAAAAGGATTGGGTGCTATCTAAGTTGGTTACTCAAATTCATCTTTCATATCATTTACATTGAAAAGAATTTTATCAGATGACACAAAACTTTGCATTCTACGAGAAAGTGTTTGACATAAGTTAAGTTCATTGTTCTTGTTTGAGTATAAAGAAGAGAGTAAATCTTGCGTGACCAATGTTTTTGAAAGAAGATTTCTTATAAAAGATAATATTTGGATGGATCAAATGTTTTAGCAATATAATGATGACTAATATCTGTATGCAAAACAGAAGTATGGGTATTTCATTGCAATACTTGGAACAATTTGACTGTATGCAAATAAAACAATTACTGTGGAACACATGAAACCGTTTACTTGTATACAAAATAGATTTATTGGTATTTCATTGCAACACTTGAAACCATTTGACTGTGTGCAAAACTATTACTGTGGAATACTTGAAATCGTTTACCTGTATGCAAAATAGGTTTATTGGTATTTCAAAGCAATACTTGAACATATTCACTGTGTGCAAATAAAAATATGACATTGGAACATTTAACACTGTTTACGTGTGTGATGCTGCATAAATAATTATCCAAGGCCCAGAGTCCAGTTTAGGCGCATGTGACGTCGAGGGCAGTTTGGCAGTTGGCCCTCCGTAAAATAAGTCCCAGTCAAGACTCCTATTTCGGGCATATGGTAAACCGGCAAATAATGTGGAGGTTAATTTGGGGCTAGACTGATCTCAGACGCTGGTAAGGGGGTACCAATTCACTTTCACATACACCACCAAGTCCTTTGTCTTCCTAACCCTCAGATATCGGAAAAACGGACTTTGTGGTTAGAAAATATTAACTGTAGTCAAATTTCCTAAATTCGCTTGTAATGTTTTAAGGTGCAATAAGACGTTTAGCGAGAATTAATGACAGCGATACGAAGCTGAAACAGATATGTGCAAAAGAAGACAACTCGATAGAAGAGATAACACAACCAAAACATTGCAACATGAGGCAGCATTTAAAATATAAAAAAAATTTAATAAGTGATGACCAATGAAATAATGATAAGATTTAAGAAACAGTTCCTTTTTCTTTTCTCTTTTCCTTTTAAAATACCGGCAATATTAAGCCAACAGGGAGTATCAAACATAAATGTCTCTCTACAGTCCTTTTCTTCTTCTTTCGCTTTTTTCTTTCTTTCTTTTTTGCACTTACTTGAGAAAAGTGTCTAAGTCGCCGGACTGAAGCATGTAACAAAGTTCATTCACTAATTTGCTAATGATGAAACAGAATCCTTTCAGTATCTCTGTTTCTTTTTTGAATAAATATTACTTCCCAATAATTAGGAATTTGTAGAAGGAAAACAGTTTGAGTTGTACTTATCTTTGACGAGGTTCAATGTTCAAATTCCTTTCGCTCCTTTTTACGGGCGAGGGACATCCCGGAGTTGGCTGAATTAGCGTATTTCCCGGTTGACTTCTGTCCACAAATTAAAGATTCTTTTCCCAATTTCTCTAACGCAAAAATGACATTATGGCGCTAAGGGTCTATGGGCCAATCATTTGACTTTTTCCTTCTCCCACTATTCCACCCGGTCACGATACCCGAGGGACCTAGATTCCTTTCTTTGTTCAACAGAATGCAGGTCATAGAGTGTGGGGAGCTGACCTCCATTCATACATCATTTTAACGGTCAGTCTTAGTGCCCGTTGATTCAAACACAGAAGGGTTGGAGAATTGACCTCCCTTTCCCTCTCCTTGTAGCATACCACGTCACAACGTGTATGCAAAAAATAATTATCAGTTTATCATAGACCTACTTGAAATCATTTAATAGTGTGTAAATAAAACTGACGTTGAAATACTTGACACTGTCAATCTATATGTGAAATATAATTATTTTTTAATTATTAGTGTTGTATAGCCATGACCATGACTATACAAGCGCATTATTCATATACATCTACATATGCATGCAGATGCATGCATAATCATAACGACACCCAATAAAGACGAGCGACACAGTTAGAAAAATATACCACTCACATTTTTGAAAGTGTTTTGTGTGAGAGGGAGTTGGAGACCGAACAGAACTGAAACATATTGACCCCCACTCTTATGGCCATCAGCGTCTCTTTCCCGTTCTCCTGGGCTGCTCAACCGGGGGCCTAGTTTTCTCTACCGCATCTTATCACCAACTGGTCTGGTCTCCAAACTGATGGATTTTCCTGTGCACCACGCTATACAATTGTTCAACGGCCACCCTCCTCCTGTGGGTGCCACAAATGGCACTCATTCAACCCATACACAGTCAAGGTTATACTCTGCTATTCTTTGACCGGATTCACCTGTTATTTATACAGGTGCATTTCCTACTTTGAGAGCCCGACCGGGTCGTAGGTCAATATACAACTTTAGCAATACTAGGAACCATTTGACTGTATGCAAATAAAACTATAACGTTAGAATACTTGATATTGTTTACGTGTATGCAAAATAGAATTTTTGTTATTTCATAGCACAACTTTAAACCATTTAATTGTGTGCAAATGATTGAATCGTGTTGAATAGAATAGTGTTAAATAGCAATCCTTGAAACGACTTCACCGTGCGAAAAGAAATGATCAATATCGAATAGAAATATTCATATGAGATCGAAATTATTGAATCCATTTAACTATGTGCAAACAATAGAAGTACTTATGGGCAAAGAAATTAATTCTAATTTTAAAAATGAAATTATCTAAAACCTGTTTACTCGCCAATGATAAATATTTCACTGTGTGCAAATAAATGACTGATGTTAAATTGTATTTTTAGTGTTACATAGCATTACTTGAATCATTGAACTGTGTTCAAATAATAATCTGTTGTAAATAGAATTTTTCGCGTTAAAAATACATGAAACCATTTAAATGTGTGAAAACACTGAACTCGTTTAAAAATGTTGTCTAGAAAACGTGTTTACAAATCAGACAGATTTAATATATATGTTTTTAAAAAATGGCCTAAAATAACCCAAACAGGTTTATATGTCATAAAACTAAACAAAACCGGACTAAAAATTTAAAAAAATCTATAAAAATAAAATAAAATGAAATAAAAGATGAATTCCCAAAATAAGATTTTTTTTTTGGAAAAAATATAAATACGAATGTATAAAAATACGATTCCTTAACCTCTGAGAATGAAATCAGCTTAAGACAGATGGACATTCTCTTAAAATCAATTTATTAATTAATCTTATAAACCGATCTATAAATCAATTTATAAATTAATTTTATAAATCAATTTTCAATCACGATGTAAGTTATTTCCTTTCGTTTGGTGACGAATTTTTATAGTGTTTTTAAATCCTCAATTTTCATTAAATTAGAAAAAAGACTGATTACATTATATATATATATATATATATATATACTAATCTAATATCTACCAGCATTTACGGTACCAGAAAAAAAAACGAAAAAAAAAACCGCCAGGAACAAGAGATAAAAGTATCTCGAATCACCGCCCGGGGGAAAAAAATCATAGGTCAAAAAGAAAGAAAAGACCAACCTCGTCCGACCCCTAGAAAAAAATCAAGGGATACGCAGTCAGTTGGTCAAAAGAAAACTAAAAACCTTCCTTGAATCCTGCAATGCTACAATTACAAAAGTGCTCAACACAAGTGGAGCCAATTATAAAAGTAACTTAAATCGCGAGTCGGAAATCTTCTACTAAAGTTTCACCTTATCTGATCATCAGGAAGTCTAATTCCAACTTTTGGAATTAGACTTCCTGATGATCCAATAAGGTGAAACTTTCGTAGAAGATTTCCGACTCGCGATTTAAGTTAATTTTATATATACATATATATATATATATAGTCATACACTAACAGACTGTATCATTATTTTTAAGCAAAACATGGCTCATTTGTTTCTACAAGGTTTAATGGTTTCAAGTAGTGTTATCCAATACTAATAATTCTATTTAAGTTTAATTATTTTTACACACAATTAAATTGTTTCAAGTAACCCGATCAAATACAAATAATTGTATTCAATATTCATCACTCGTTTGCATACGTTTAAATTTTTCCAAGTATTGTTATCTAATACTAAGAAGTCAATTTTTAAATTATTCTTATCTAATCTAATATTTATCATTTTTTTGCATATAGATAATAATATTAATCATTTGCTTGCACACAGTTAAATTGTCTCAGGTATTACTATCTAATATTAATCATTCTATTCAAGTTTTTTCAATCTAATTCTATATTAATCATTACTTTTCACACAGTAAATAATATCAATTATTTGTTTGCACACAGTTAAATGGTCATAAATTAATGAATATGATTTTACTGACCGAGAAATCGGATTCGTCCAGATACTATCACAATGGATTAGCGTGGACCAAGGATTAATGGTAAGGAAATAGTACTCCACATTCACCGAAACGCAAGAACTGCAGCCTCACCATCTTATGCCTGAATGTCATGCTCAGGACTCTCGATGTGGGTGTCTTCCTCCTCAATAGAGTTGCTGTTAACGTTTGCACAATCCCTGCTGACAATCAAATTAGTATAATGAGTTAACTTGGTTAAAATTATTGAATAAGTTACCACTTGATATTGATTGAGGTGTGACACTATGTGGGTGGTCCGCTAAGCAGACGATCCCTTTGTCTGTTTTGGCGCGAAACCAAACAAAGGTCTGAGCCCGCGATCTTCGACGTGACCGGAAGTGGGTAAGGGAACGCGAGTCAGGAGTTGGGAGAAGGAACTCAGAGTAGGAGTTGGCGACGGGCGATGGAGAGGGGCAGTTGGCAGTCGACACCGGACAGCAGAAGAGACCAGTCGGCATGAGATAGGGTCCAGCAGCTGTGAGGGAAGACGAGTCTAGATGAGTCAGCACTCTTCGTGGTTTGTAGAATTTTCGCTAGAAATACACACTCGCGTTAGTCTACATGGAATGCAGTGTCACAACTTAACCTTCTTGTACTTGAGTTGACGCAAGCCTTATTGTTCGTTTGTTCTTTGTTCTTTTTCTCCCAGTCCGTTGATTGTATTTCTTGTGCCATAAAGAAATGTGCAATACCCCTCTCGGAACCACTAGTTGATCACCGGCCAAGACTGAAATTGTTTCGAAGAAGTTAATGTATTCGGGGGCCCGAGGGGGTATTGTCACAGAGGATAAGACTATTTTAAGAGCAAAAGTTATCCTGCAATTCATCTCATCATCATCATCTTGTCGTACCATAAGCACGGATATCCCTGACCCTCTCTTGCCACCATTCCCCATCGTTCATCACTTCCGGCAGGTCCTCAGGGCTACACCCTGTATCCTCACAGAGCTGCTGTATGTAGGTTCGAGCTGGTCGCCCTGCTTTTGCTCGGCCATGTGAAGGGGTTCATAGGAGTACATCGCTTATGAACTCGTCCCAACTTCTCCAGCAGTGTCTTGCATATCTGGTTCGTCTAACCTTGATATTTTTCGTGATGGGAGGTAGATGGCCGTACAGCTGCTGTTTTTTTTTTTGGTTTTTGCCTCCAGGACTTGTTCAATATTGATCTCAGCATTCTTGTGTAGTTGTCGTCAAGCTTCTTCTCCAGCCGTTTAGTTAGCGTCCATGTAGTGCATCCATGTAGCAGCATCGACACGATCGCTGCTTGGAAGAAACTACGTTTATTTTATCGGTCAGGTCTGACTTAAGTATCACTGAAGGCAATCGTTAGCTGTCAATGCCTTTGTTGGTCGCGTGTCGATGTCTGTCTTGGTTGATGAGACACTGCTCCCTAAGTTGGTAAACTTGTCTACTAGTTTCAGAGAGCTACCATTTAGTGTGGAAATATCGCCTGTTTGATTAAAGCACATGTATTCAGTTTTGTGTGTATTGAAATGGAGGCCACTGCCAGCGGCAGCTCGTTCCAGACAATGCAGTATGGTTTCGGCTTGGGCAGGTGCATTTGCCAGAATCGCTACGTCATCGGCGTAGTCGGCGTCGGTAATTGTTTTTGCGGGGTAACTTCTACTTCTTTTCTTTGTCAGCTCGAAACCGTTTTCGTAAACTATTTAAGAAGAACAAGACATGCTGGACAGTGTTGGACTAACTCATAAGCAATGCTTTCTGATGGAATAATACGCATAGACACTTCACTGCTGGCTGAAGAGTTTGGACTTTCATTCATCAGCTTTGTTTGGACATTGGATGCGCACTAGAGTACCAGTCAGGAGCAGTGGACGTTAGGCTATGGTTGGTGAAAGGGAATCAGCAAACTCCATATGAACAAGATTTGATTAATCTTACAATATTGATAACTGATATACAATTCATATTTGTGTATCTATGAAATCTTAGAATTTATATCTGAATTGATTGATCTAAAACATTTTTCTCTGATAGTTTGTCCCGAGCATCGCTGTGTACCTTTACTCGTTGTATGATTATTTTCATTCGTGCCACCGTTTTGTTTTTTTTTTCTTTTTCTTTCATTCAACAAACGTGAGCAGTTAGAAGACCTGTTTTCTATCTATAACAATAGAAATCCCTTGCTAACCAATACTTTTGTTCTCAATCATAATGAATTAACTTGATTCGTACAATTCCTTTTACGACTTCCACTTACAAAATGTTATCCTTAAATACTCTTACGTAATCCAACTTTGGTTTTAGTTTGTTTTTTTTTTTTTCTCCCGCTCTCGACATATTCACAATTGCCATTGATTTTCTTAATCATTTTCTTCGCCTTTTTTTTTATTCTCCCTCTCTCTCTCTCTCTCTCTCTCCCCCCTCTCTCCCTCCCTCTCTCTCACTCTCTCTCTCCCCCTTTTCTTTCTCCCTCTCTCTCTCCCCCTCTCTCTCTAAACAACACGCATTGATCTTTTATTTAAACGTGTAACAAAATCATTCTGGGACTGCCGTATCAATGATCGATTAGATTTCTTTGAATATTTTTTTTTCATTTTTTTTTCTTTTTTATGTGCTGACAATGATGTCACGTTCGTTGTGTTTTCAAATACCGCAACAACGACAATAGAGATTTCCCGATGGAAAATCGCGATTTGCAATTCCATCAATATAATTATGTTTTTATTTGCATTTCATTACTCTTTTCATTTGTTACTGTCCTGATTACAACTAATCTAAAAAAAATATCTAGGTATATAACAAATAACATCAACGATGATCGTGATCATGATAGAACTATCAATAACATTAAGAAATATGAATATGGCGGTTATTTGATGCGAGGAAAATGAACGTCGAAATGAGTTTGATTCTCACTGGATGTCCTAAACCTTTTTCTCATCTAGCATTAAACTAAAGTTTTTAAATGACAGCAAAAGGCATTTAGTCTTGTTTTTTGGTTGTGAATACTGCATTTATTAAACATAAATGGAAAAAAAATTGTCTTTTTTACTTGGAATCATTTTCAGATGAGGCTTCTTAATCTGAGAATTAATTTTTTTTATTTATTGCGGACTTTTTGTCCTCATCTTGGTAGTTTTTTGTGTTGTTTCTTCTTTCTCTACGTTTCGGCCAAATTTCACTTCTGGCCTTCTTCAGGTGATTTTTTCCTATCCGAGGTCGCGGTAAAAAATCACCTGAAGAAGGCCAGAGGTGAAATTTGGCCGAAACGTAGTGAAAGAAGAAACAACACAAAAAACTACCAAGATAAGGACTAAAAGTCCGCAATAAATCAAATAAAATTAATTCTCGGAAAAAAAAATCTTCCCCAAAAATCATATTCGCATGATTATACACCTAATTCAGATATTATATTCAGATACTCATTACAATATATGTTATCAATCAAGATTAAAAAAGGTGTTGAAACAATTCTCTTTAATTAATTAGTTAATTAGGACCTCCATCTAATGCTCATAACATCCACAGAAATATTTCTACATAAAAATCCATTTTTTTCACCGTCCAAGATTGCTGGATCTTTATAAGATTTTGAATAAAAAGCTCCAAATTGCTCTCTAAATTATATATATATATATATATATATAATCCGAGTAGAAAATCCAGTTGGTAGGAATTTTTTCGTTTAACATCTGGTGAGGGTCATCATAGACCTGGAATAAATTTATAATGACACCAAAGAAGTGAAATTTTTCTTTTGATTTATATATATATATATATATATATGACATTTTTTTTGTTCTCAAAAATGTAGTTCCTCTGTACAGGTTATGACCATAAACTGCACTCAGTGATTAGGCTTCATTTCTTGAGCTCTTAAAATGTTTCAGATCCTACGTTATTATCATGACTCATTTGTCCACCTTGGCCCGGAGATGTAGTACCTCCTCAGTGGGAGGTTTTCTTGTTATTCATAAGATTTTTAATTTGATATTTAAGTTAAGCATTTTTTTATATATCTTTTTTCTTCGCAGATTTTTTGGGGGAGAGAAAAAGAAAGACAGAGGTTTTGAGACAGATTTAGTTGGTTATTTAGGTTTTATGGCATATCAACTTTTGTTGGTCATTTAACGCCAAATCTGTTTTTATTCTAATAATTTCAAACAAATCAGTTTAGTATAAATATACAGTTTAATTGTCAAAAACATTTCTATTTCAAGGTATTTAGTTTAGCCAAACAATTCTAATTCAAACAATTCAGTTTAGAATAAGTACACAGTTTAGTTCTATTTGACCCAGGGTTAGGACCCTATCAGGAGCTACCACTTCAGAGTGGATCTGAGAGCGATGTCAAAGAAGGGGTACTCCGCATTTCCCAAAGCTCCAACACTGCTGGAACCTCACCATCAGATTGTTTAGTGTCATATCCAGGACACTCTTTGCGGGGGATCTTACTCCACCGCAGAGGCGCAGTCGGTGTATTCTACAGCCCTGGCCGACTGGGCAATTTGAGACAGAGAGGGGAAAGATTTATTAAAAGAAGCGTCACTTTGCAGATTTATTGATTCTAGTGGCATGTCAAACTGTGTTGACTTATTTTATGTCTGTGGTAAGAGAATCGCATTCATTGTACATTCATTTGCTGGGCAGTTTTTTTTTTAAGTTTTCGTTTTCTTTTGTTTTGTTTAGTAAATACGAGTATTTTTAAACAGTTTTATTTGTCTGTCATAAGTACTACTACTCCAGGTCATATTGGATCTAAGAATAACGACAAAGAAGGGGTACCTTACGCAAGCCAGATCTCCAGACCATGTAGTTATGTGTCATACCGTGTACACTACCTTTTATTAAAGGGGGATCTTACTCCTCCGCTGGGCGTACAGTAAACGAATTTCAAACCCTACGCGAAGGGCTTATATTTTGTTGCGTATGATCCGATATATTCACATTTTTAATCTGGTAACGAACAACCATGATATGATGAAAAATACAACAACCTTACTTGTGAGGAAGGTTGATGGCCACCCAGAAAATTGGGAAGGGAATTAGAAAAGTGTTATTAGAATAAAACATTTTCTAAAAATTTTGAGGGGTTCACACACACACACACACACACACACACACACACACACACGAATCTATATATCCACCAATCTATCCATCTATATATATATATATATATGTACATGGAGAGATACGTGGATAGATATATTCATATATATATATATACAGAGAGAGAGAGAGTGAGAGAGAGTGATAGATGTGTGAATAGAAAGATTCACACACACACACACACACACACACACACGAATCTATATATCCACCAATCTATCCATCTATATATACATACATATGTACATGGAGAGATACGTGGATAGATATATTCATAGATAGATAGATAGATAGATGGGCAGATATGTGAATAGATAGATTCACACACACACACACACACACACACACTAACACACACAAACATACGCGAATCTATATATCCATCAGTCTATCCATCTATATATATATATATATATGTGTGTGTGTGTGTGTGTGTGTGTGTGTGTGCCATACCCATGATACCGATATGTCAAACGTACATAGAATGTTCATAACATATATACATAGAACATATTTTCATTTTAGGTACATTATTCTTCTCCCTTCCTCTGTGGCGGTGTGGGTAAGAGCTGATTGTTGACACACGCCTGAGGGATACGTCGTAGCAGACTGGGTAGCACGGGTCGGGGCCTCGGAACCTTTTGACGCACCTGTTTTGAAAGCTGCCTTCAACTCTGCAAAAATCTCCTGATCTGTTTTCTTATACAGAGATTTTGGGGAACAAATCGAATATCTCCGAGTGTTCGATGTCACCAGTGACACTGTCGTGAAACACGTGTTAATCCATCCGTGATTTTTTTTTAAAATCATGTCTAACTTTGCAGGTCATTCAGCCCGCACGCGCAAGTCTCGTGACACCTTCACTGATTGACGACACCGTCCGTCCGTAGTATTACATTGCTACGTTGAAGTATCGCGATTCGTCCTGCTAAAATTATCGTTTCTTCAAGAGCACTGAGCAAACCATAGGCCACAGGATTTCTTTATAGACTTGTAACATACCCATACATGAATATGGGAAACGTACATAGAATGTTCATAACATATATACATCATCATCATCATATCGCGCTGGTAGCACGGATATCCCTGACCCTCTCTCGCCACTCCTCCCTATCGTTCATCGCCCTAGGTAGATCTTCAGGACAACATCCCATATCCTCACATAGCTGCTGAATGTATGTTCGTGCTGGTCGTCCTGCTTTTGCATGGCCATGTGTGGGGGTCCCTAAGAGTACATCTCTTATGAGTTCGTCCCTGCTTCTCCAGCAGTGTCCTGCATGTCTGGCTCGTCTAACTTGAATAGTTTTCGTGATAAGGGGTAGGTGGCCGTACAGTTGGTGTCTTGTGGGGTGTTGCCGCCAGGAATTGTTTAAGATTGCACGTAGCATTCTTGTGTAATTGCTGTCTAGCTTCTTCTCCAGCCGTTTTGTTAGCGTCCATGTAGTGCAGCCATATAGCAGTATCGATGTGACCGCTGCCTGGAAGAAACTGCGTTTCATTTTAACGGTTAGGTCTGATTTCCAAATAATCGACAACTTACTGATAGCTGTCCATGCTTTCGCTAACCTCGTTTCTATGTCCTTTTCGGTTGATTCGACGCTGCTTCCTAGGTAAGTGAATTTGTCTACTAGTTTAAGAGGGGTTCCTTCTAGAGTGGAGATGTCCCCCGTTTGATTATAGCACATATAATCCGTTTTGTGTGCATTAACATAGAGGCCTATGTTTGCTGCTGCTCGTTCCAAACTATGCAGAAGTGTTTCGGCTTGGTCGGGTGTATTTGCCAGTATCGCTATGTCATCGGCGTAGTCGGCGTCGGTAATTGTTGTTGCGGGGTACCTTCTGCTTCTTTTCTTCGTCAGTTCGAAGCCATTCTCTCTGATTTTGTCAATCGATGTTCTAAGTACGTAGTCTAGACAAATGATAAAGAGGTACGGAGCCAGCGTGTCCCCTTGTAGTACTCCTGCTACAATGTCAAAGTATTCTGTGTCTCCATCTGGTGATCGTACTTTTACTTTTGTGTTTCTATAGAGAATCGTTATTGCTGTTACGGTTTCTTTAGGTATGCCGTACGCTAGTAGGATTTGTTCCATCTTTCCTCTGTGAATGGAATCGAAAGCCTTAGTAAAGTCAACAAAAATTAATGTCGCTTGTAAGGATACTACGGATGGTTAATATTTGTGAGGTCGTTGATCTATTTCTTCGGAAGCCATTTTGGTTTTTTCTTAGTATATTGTAGATTTCGGGTTATATGCGGTTTCGTAGTAGGGCATTGTAGATTTTGGCTGCTATGGATGTAAGTGTTATGCCTCGGTAGTTTTTGGCTAATCCGAGGTCCCCCTTTTTAGGGAAGGGGAGTATGCATCCCTTCATCCATCTATCTATCGGATTTTGATTGTATACTGCGTTGCAGTGTCGGAGCAGTATGTCATCGAATTGTCTGGTCTTCCATACTTCCGGGGGAATTTCGTCCAGCCCTGCAGCTTTCCTATTTTTAATTTTTCTGAGAACCGAGTCGAGTTCTTCTTGTGTGAACGGTCCTAGTTTAATGTCTAATTGTTTGCTAATTATTCTGGTGATTGGTTCATGTGTTATTTTCGGTGGGTTTCCTCGTAAGTTTTCGAAGTGCTGTTTCCACAGTTTTATTCTTTCTTGTTGGTTTGCTGCTTTCAGTTTTGCTTTGGCTGTGTTCTTTCTTCTACTCACTTCATTCATTGTTTGCCAGCCTATCCTAGATTGTCTATCTTCCACCGAGTCTCTAATCTTATCTATCTGATTTTGAATGTATTCTGTCTGTTCCTTTATATATACGCCTGCTAATTGATATTGTGCTGTTTTTAGTTTTAAGGCATTTATGTTTGTTGGGTTTTATGATAGTTTTTGGAGGCTGTTTTCACTAGTGCACGTTTTTCTCTCACCGCTAAAGTTTCCCAAGGGACTCTATATTTAGTTTTGAGTTTTGTTGGGATGCATTTCGCTGCTGCCTCGAGGTGTGCATTGACGAAATTTTCATATTCGTCGTTTGGTGTACTTTTTTTCCGTCTTTTCTTGTAGTGTTTCGAATCTGTTTCTTAATTATAATACGTATTTATCTCTTATATCTCTGTTGTTCAATAGGGCCCAGTCATAGTGTTTGGTGGTCGCTGTTCGTTTGGCGTTTTTTCGTAGGCTTAAAAGTATTTTCGCCGTGACTATTCGGTGATCGGTGGACACACCCTCAAAAGAGGAGTATGCCTCGCAATTCATTGCACTATTTTTCCATTTCTTGTTTATAAGGACGTAGTCTATCTGAGCTTTAGTATTGTTTGCGTACGTGTATGTCCATAGTTTTCCCTCCCTTTTTTGGTAGTTTGTTTTGAGGCATGCTAATCTATTTTCTATCATGAAATCTGTTAGATGTTGCCCATTCCTATTTGACGTGTTGTGGAGGCTGTATTTGTTGTATCCGTTTTTCCCGATTTGGGCATTCATGTCTCCGCCAATGACTAACATGTTGTGTTTCGGGATGCTACGCACTAATGAGGATAACTCATCGTAGAAGGTGACTTGTTCAGTTTCTTCACTAACATTGGTGGGGCTGTAGCATGAGATGATTGTTGCTTTGGAGTTGCCGTTAAAAGTAGCTGCCATCATTCTAGGTTGTATTTTCTCAACGCTATTTAGCGTTTTTAATGCTCTTGGTCCTATAAGTAATCCTACCCCTCCTACTGCAGCGTTGACAGAGTTTTTCCATGCGGATACGGTGACGAGCGACCACCCATTGCCAGTTTCGTGATATTTGATATCTTCGGTGTGCGTGTATCTGTGTTCTTGTATGCATATTATGTCAATCTTATGTTCTTCGGCCAATGCGATTAGCTCTGGTAGTTGTCCTATTCTATTTAAGGTTCTTACGTTAAATGTGGCTATTGGTAGTGTTTGCTTGCATTTTAGTAGTTTTGATTGTTTGAGCTCTGCAGCTGATTTTTCGAACACTGAGGCCAGTGCTCCAACCTCAGCAGGACGCGCCCCTTTTTTACTCGCGCGAAGAGCGATGCGGTTTGTGTATGTGGTTTGAGTGTGGGTCATACATAAAACATAGGAATCCCGAAACACGAAAAACACTTACGACTTCTTAGTTCAGGTACGAAACTTTTTATTACCTTTGAGTTTAAAGGTTCTTCGACATAAAGAGAGAGACACACATTCTTTCTATTCTTGTTTTTCCATCTGCTCCCCCCACCAACACGTGCTCACCCGTCGCAAGGCCTCCGTGAGTAAGCGAAAGTCAACAATCTTCTCCCGAGGCAGGACTCAACTCAACTTTCTGATTTTTGCAAAATCCCCCAGATCCTCCGCGTGCGCTTCCGGTGCATGACGTCTTTCACATCTACTTGTCAACTCTTCTATCTGGGAATTTTTTTTATTTTGACATCTGTGAATGACACATCCCCCCGCGCGCGCGTTAACACGTGCGCTCAAGTTTGCACCAAACCAACACATGTGCTGAGCCGAAAAGTTCTCAGCCTTAATAAACCCAAAGGCAAGATATATAAAACGAAATCCCTCGGCCATTACATTACAGACTTGCTTGTTGATTGTATTCTGTTCCTATTGGAAGAACAGCCATTAGACTATACTTGTCTTACCTATGATTATAGTGTAAATAACATTGGTTTGGGTTTTTTTTCCGGATTCAGTAACATTGGAGATATCCACTGTATGATTTGGGACTCGGTATTTCAGCAGTTCTTAAAAATCTATGTCTCAACACCAGTGATGACTTTGAAGTAGGTCTGGTTCCCTTTGTTGGTGCACTAAGAAGTCTTTACACTCCTGTATTGGGTACTCCTTTTAATCACAACCCTTTCGGCAGAGCCTGCATCTCTGCCGAGGGGTAATACCGCAGCAACAAATGTCCTGCATATGACACAGATTGTTTTGGGTCAAATCGAAGTGGTTGATCATTTAGACACTGTGCAAACAAATGACTGGTGTTAAATAGAATTTATAGAAGTAGAACCGTTTGAATATTTAACCGTGCTTAAGCAAATGACAGATATTTAATTGAATTATGAAAGATGCATAACAATACTTGGAAGCATTTAACTGTGTGCAAACAAAATTATATGAGTAAATTACTCGAAAACGTTTACCTGTTTGTAAAATAAAATTATTGGTATTTCGTGGCTATACATGGAATTATTTGACTCTGTGCAAATAAGTGAATTGTGTTAAATATTATGATTTGTGTTAAAAATAAATACTTAAAACAACATCACCGTGTGCAAACAAATGATTGTTATCAAATTCAAATATTTGTGTTATTGAAAATAATTAAACCATATATATTTGTTGTATAATGGCCTACGACCCGGTCGGGCTGTCAAAATAGGAAGTGCACCTGTGTAAATAACAGGTGCATCCAGTCAAGGAATATCAGGATATCATAACCTTGACCGTGGACAAGTTGAATGAGTGCGATTGTGACGCTCGCTGGAAGAAGAGCGGGCATCAAATCATTATATCACCCGGGTGAAGACAGGAAGTCAGTCAGTTTGGAGATCAGCCCTGTTGGAGTGAAGATGCTGGATTGAGGAACATGTCTCAGAGAGGCTGGGCCCTCAGGCCCCCGGTTGAGCAGCCCAGGATAACGGGAAAGAAACGTGGTTATGGCCAGTAGAGTGGGGATCAATATGTTGCAGTTCTGTTCGGTCTCACACAAAACCCTTTCAAATAAAGTGAGAGGTATATTTTTCAAATAAAATGAGAGGTATATTTTTCTAAAGAACTGTGTCGCTCGTCTTTATTGTGTCGTTGTTATGATTCTGCATGCAGATGTATATGTATTATGTGGCTATATAACATATGTATAGAAAAATGTAATACCTGTGTGCAAACAAATTACATCTAACTCATTAAAAAATAAAATTACCTACAAAATATTCACTCACAAATGATATATCTATAACCAATTAACTTTGTGTAAAGAAAAGATTGATCTAAAAATTAAAGTTGTCTAAATTTCTTTGACGAAGCTTAATGATTTTTATTATTAAGTGTTTTTGGAGTATTGTCTTCATCTTTACTGTTATTTCCACAACGTTTCGGCCGATATGTCCTCCCTCCTTCTTCAGGTGTTTGTTGTCTAAATTTCTTAGACGAAGCTTGTTGATTTTTATCATTAAGGGTTTTCGGACTATTGTCTTCATCTTTACTGTTATTTCCACAACGTTTCGCCCGATATATCCTCCGGTCTTCTTCAGGAGATTGCTGTCTAAATGAAGCTTGTTGATTTTTATCATTAAGGGTTTTCGGACTATTGTCTTCATCTTTATTGTTATTTCCACAACGTTTCGGCCGATATGTCCTCCGGCCTTCTTCAGGTGTTTGTCGAACTGGGGAACTTCGAACCATGTCTTTTATAGAAACCACGAGAATTGACGAGAATTATTACTATTATGTATGATTTCTTACCTGTGTTCATATTCAGATTTTTTTTTTTACATAATAGTAGTAATTCTAGTCAAATAAGAACATTAAGTTTATAAGTCCCAAAAATTCACTCTGAATTGTCCAGCAGGACACATAGGCGTTTGTTCCCTAAGCTTTTAAGGAGACAGTTATCTGGAGGTCTCAGATTCAATCCTGACTACAGGCGAGTAACAATACAGGAATACTTAACACTTGTACCCGGTTATGGCTAACGGAATCAGAACACAGCGACCGCCGTGGTTTCAATAAAGGACGTAGTTCGAAGTTCCGTGAAGGTTCCCGTGTTCGACAAACACCTGAAGAACGCTGGGGGACATATCGGTCGAAACGTTGTGAAAATAACAATAAATATGAAGACAATAGTCCGAAAACCCTTAATGATAAAATTAAATTAAAGTGTTGATGTTACATAGCAATTATTGAAATCATTTGACTGTGTTCAAACAAACAATTTATTATGTAGAAGAAAATGCCGATTGCGACCCGTGGGATTTGAACACGAATCTCCAGCCAACAAACACAAGTGTTGAAAAGAAATGTGTCACTGGAGTTGACGTGACAAGAAACAAAGGTCTGATGAGAGACACATGTGTATGTACTGTCTCTAAATGAGGCTTGGCTGGGACTGACCTCGGTCGGCCGTTTTGGTCGGTACACAGATCTGGTCGGGTGTGTTGTGGTTGGGCGGACAGTCGGTCGAGGTTTTTCTTGACTGGTATCTTCGGGCCTCAGAGGGCCGTCCCCCGGGCCTTAACCCTCTTTGAAGGGCCGATGTTCATCTCCTGGCGTCTGAGGCGCTCCTTTTTAGGGGAATGCCGACGTGGCTCGAAGCATTTCTAGGAATGCTGGGCGTGTCTGGATTACTTCCCTGCGACCGGACCCACCTTAAAAAAGGCCTTGTGCCATATTTGTCCGGTTGGTGGGACTGATGTCAAATACCGACAAGTGCTAATGCGAAATAGATGGGATGTGTTACATTGCGAATAAGTATTGCTTTGCATTCCAGTCTCAGTAGTGACGAGATTTTTAAGTATCGGCCAAAATTAGCCCCCTGACAGAACATTACAAAAGTGGAAACGAAGAATTAATTCTGTTAGTTTATCATATTTACCACCCCCTCTGCTCAGGCAGGATATGACACAAGGTCAATTTCTTAAGCGGAGTTTAACAGGTTTGAATTCAGAGTTTTCCTTCTCCTATACTAGTTGCCTCACCAAGGCTGAAGAACCTAGTCTGCCCTACTATTTACCCATAGCTGGAGGGAGAATAATTGGATTCATACCTTTCCCAAGAGTATTAGTGCTATGTAAAATGCAATCAGTCTCGTCCTGGATTTAAACTCGTGTCCCTATGTCCATTTCCTACGACCATTGCACCACGGGCACCTCCATATATATATATATATATATATATATATATGTTGTGTTCTGGTTAGTGAACGATTTTAATACTAAATAAAGGTCAAACCACGATATGAGAGGAAATAGAGATATATTCTCAGGAAAATGTATATAATATAGAGGGACTATCAGAAGACAAGAACACAGGATTAGTGAATACAGAATAAAGACATAGTCCAACGATGGTATTGGCTTCCGTTATTACGGTAGCAAGTAAGGTGTTCTAGTGCGATCTCCAGTCTCCAACGATCTTATACTATTCTTATAAGAAGCTGCTCTTCACCTTCTAGTCTGCCCTAGTATTAGTAGCTACTGCTATATATGACAGATGGACTAGTTCATTGTGTTGTAAACGGTGGTTGATCCCCAACAATATATATATTTAAACAGAATTTGGCATTGAATTACTAGCAAGTGTTCATATGTCATAAAACTCAAACAATCAAACCGATCTTTTTGATCACCATTCATCTCTCTTTGTGTTTTTTCATGTACACCTGAATTACAATCATTCAAACAGTCACTCGACGGTCACAAAAGACCACTTGCCTAATCCTTTTCATTATAAACTCAGTCCTGCTCTATGGAAGACTCCCGCTACGGGAATTATCTGTCACCTCTAACCAGCTTTCTCTGAACCTCTTGTGCCCCTTACAAACACCTTTACACAACGTGGTATTACCTTCGTACAATACCTGAAGCATTTTAAGTGCTAGTGACGAAGTTTTCCCAAACCGTACAAAAGATTTCCCGTTAATTCAATCCTCAGAGCCTGAAAGAGAAGGTGTATAAACCAAAGCTTGTGAAAAAAAAAAAAAAAATAAAAACAAACTTATAAAAAGAACAAACAAACAAACAAACATGCAATGGTTGCAGAAAGCTAAAATTACAGTTTTATACTCCCAAGAAATAACGTTGGATGATAAATCAAATCGTTTATTTATTTATTTTTTCACCTGTTGTTACATTTCTGTTGTGTGTGTGTGTGTGTGTGTGTGTTTAATTCCGGGGTTTTTAGTTTATTTGTTTTAATGGCTGACCAGGTGTGAGATAAGGGTTTCATAGATTTCCCAAAGGTATTAATCCAGAAATGAGTGTAACATTGCGTGTGGTATTCGAACAATATCCAGTCAGCCAAAGGACTCCCTCTACACAAAACAACGCACACATATAAGAACATGAGCGAACGCGCACAAACAAACAAACAAACGAACACACACACACACACACACATATATATATATATATATATAGGGTAGTCCACGTGCTAGAGTGTCTAACGTGATGCACTCACACCCACATATATATTATCATCATCATCATCATCATCATCATGTGCCACTAGCACGGATATCCCTTACTCTCTCTCGCCACTTCTCCCTATCGTTCAGCACCTCTGGCAGGTCTTCAGGGCTACATCTCGTATCCTCATATAGCTGCTGAATATATGTTCGAACTTGTCATCCTGCTTTTACCCGGCCATATGTGGGGATCCATAGGAGTACATCACTTATGAGCTCGTCCCTGCCTCTCAAGCTGTGTCCTACATGTGTGGTTCGTCTAACTTGGGTATATATATATATATATATATTCAAAATTATGCACAATTTGTGCACAATTAATAGAAATAAAACATCGGAGACTATTATTTATAATCAAAAAATTTAAGTTTGTGTTGCTGAGTGTACCAAACTTTAAACTAAAAATGGGGTCTACTAAGCAAAACTTAGAGCTAGTACCAGACGGGAAAAGATATATATTGGTTTGACAAACCAAAAGTAGAAAAACTGTTTTATTCACAATTGAACATCCTTAATAAATAATATAGCACGGTATTATGAGGATACATCCGTTTTTACGTAAGAATAAATCTGAAATTTTGTAATCGATCATATCTGGGGTGTTTCGTGTGATTTATTATCAAGAAATTGTACGAAGAATATCTATATAAAGAAACACTATAATGAGCTTTCAAGATTAAATTAAAAAAAGAAAACTACTCTCGTAACTGTGAAAATTGGAGTCAGGTGCTTCTGCCTGCTCTAACATTTTGATAATATATATATATATATATATATATATATATATATCAAAATGATTACGTCCACTAAGATATTTGTATTTCTTAAAATAATTCTTTGAAAAATACAAATCCCTTTGAGGACCTATTCCTTTGGAAATATTAACTTTTTATCTCTTTTGACCAACAACTAAAAAATTAGTTTATATATATATATATATATATATATATATATATATATATATATAATGATAATAATAATAAAGAAAAAATAAATAGAATAAATACCTGAAGCCAATACATTAATCGGGAAACTATATATATATATATATATATATATATATATATATATATATATATATATCCAAAAGATTACGTCTACAAAGACATTTGCATTTCTTAAAATAATACTTGGAAAAATAAAAGTCTCTTTCAGGACCTATCTGTTTGGAAATATTTACTTTTTTCTTTCTTTGGACCAACAACTAAAAATAAGTTTATATATATATATATATATATAGATAGATAGATATAATGATAATAATAATAATAAAGAAAAAATAAACACCCTAAATACATGAAGCCAATACACAATATTATAGAAATATACATATATATATATATATATATATAAATTTATATATATATATATATATATATATATATATATATAATGATATTAATAATAAAGAAAACAAAACACCATAAATACCAGAAGCCAATACACTAATCGGGAAACTTCAAAGGATCTTAATAAAATGATACAGAAATGTGTGTCTTTATTATTTAATCAAAGGCGCGTAAATAAAATTCTGCCGCCCAACTACACACACACACACACAAATATATATATATATATATATATATATATCTTTGTGTGTATTAGTTTGTTTGTTTTGATTATTTTTTTAATGGCATATCAAACATCATGGGTTAATTTATGTTAAAGCCACCACCGTACAACAATATAGCTGGGAAGATTTGAGGTTTCATACATTCCTCAAAGGCATCAGTCCTTACTGACAGACTATAGCGGGACTATAGTTTGAACCCGCTTACTAAAATGTTGCAGCCCACCACTTTATCTATAACACGTGAATCTCTAACCAGTCAATGTGGACCACCCACTTCCCTCTTCAGAATATATATATATATATATATATATATAAATGGTGTATTCAAGCAGCATCGTTTTGTTTAAATGTTGACCACCAACTTCCTTCTAACATATATATATATATATATAAACGGGTTTAGTTTAATAAAATGACATCCTTGTTATTTTGAAGTTATTTATTTATTTTTATTTCAAGAGG
>OY757941.1:12790869-12933150 GCA_963585895.1 Sepioteuthis lessoniana
GTATATTCGAGCTGGTCGTCCTGCTTTTGATTGGCCATATGTGGGGGTCCATCGGAGTACATCACATATGAGCTGGTCCCTGCTTCTCCAGCAGTGTCTGCATGTCTGGTTCGTCTAACTTGGATAGTTTTCGTGATAGGAGGCAGGTGGCCATATAGTTGGTGCCTTGTGGGGTGTTGCCGTCAGGACTTGCTCAGTATTGCTCGCAACATTCTTGTGTAATTGACGTCTAGCTTCTTCAGCCGTTTAGTTAGTGTCCAAGTAGTGCATCCATATAGCAGTATCGAAACGACCGCTGCCTGGAAGAAACTGCGTTTCATTTTATCGGTCAGGTCTGATTTCTATATGATCGAGAGCCTATCGATAGCAGTCTATGCTTTCGTTAGCTGTGTGTCGATGTCTTTTTCGGTTGAAGAGACGCTGCTTCTTAGGTAGGTGAATTTGTTTTCTAGTTTCACAGAGGTTCCGTCTAGTGTGGAAATGTCGCCTGTTTGGTTATAACACTTATATTTAGTTTTGTGTGCATTGAAATAGAGGCCAATGCCTGCGGCGGCTCGTTCCAAACAATGAAGTAGTGTTTCGGCTTTGTTATATGTATTTGCCAGTAACCCTATGTCATCGGCGTAGTCGGTGTCGGTAATTGTTTTTGCGGGGTACTTTCTGCTTCTTTTCTTTGTCAGTCTAGGCAGATGATAAAGAGGTATGCGGCTAATTGTAAAATCATATATGTATATATATATATATATATATATATATATATATATATATATATATATATATATCTGACACGATGCGGGCATTCGTTTCGGTGGGTACTTACTTGTACTTGTATCTGCTTTCACCCTTGTCGAGCTGAAGCGACTTCCTCCCTAGCAAGTACAGCATCTAAAATCACTATTTATGTTGCTCATGGAAGAAGATACTTTAGGATTTGATTTAGCAAAGAGTCCCATGTTCTACTTGGAAAAACGCCCTGTTTACTGCAGATTTTCTACAGACGCATTGACAGAATGACCCGAAGCCGCTGGTTGCTTGAACAGACACCTCCTGGATTACCATCAGAGCCTCTTTAGCCGGGTTGCGGCCCGAATACCGCTGAGTGCCAGACCAATCCGCCTTGGTTGGTCCAACCAGAAACCGAATTTCCCGACGGCATAGCTCTGCTACGTTGAGGAGGGGTTGGACTTTTTCTGTGGGTTCCGGTCAAAGGATCCCTTTCTCTGTTTTGCTGCGAAACTCACATGAAGGGCTTGCGCACGAGCTTTCCCACGGGATCGGAAGAAGAACAGGACAGTCAACAGAACAGAGCAGAACCAAAGAAGGCAGTGAACAGAAGGAGGAAGTGAACAGAACAGGACAGTCAGCAGGAGAGAGCAGTCAACAGAAGTTGGGGGAAGCCGACGGTTAAAGAGGCCGGGTTGTCCAGCGTGAGAGGATGAGTCAGCCTTCCGGGTAGTTTGTGGAAATTTCGCTCGAATACACAGAAACTTAGAATGCTAAGAAAGTGTCACAAACCTCTCCCTTCTTGCGCTTGGAGCTAACCCAAATCACTGATTGCGTTTCTTTTCTTCCACCGTCTCGATTATGTATGTTGTGTCTTGTGTGTTTGTAAAGAAATGTGAAATACCTCTGGCCTGAGGTGAGAGTAAGCAGTAGACGATCAGATGGCATCGTGGCGACCGGCCAGCTGTGTATTTTTACACACACACACACACGCACACATGTATATATATGGAAGAAAATAATGGATAGTAATCCGACAATTTGTGAAGAAAATTTGACAACAAGTAATGCAAATAGAAAGTTGGGATTTATAGAGAATTAAAGTCAGTCGACACTATAGCGTTTCGGTTCTGATGAACCATCATCAGGACTATGAGGGGTTTTATTAGTGATGTTAAGTGTAGATGGATGTATAAAAAGTGTAAAAATATATAAAAATTTGGAAAAGTTGTACCACTAGAAAAGATGGCTGTTGATGACAAGAAAAATTGGCCGTTTGATCAATGAATCAGCGTTCGTTTCTTTAAAATACGTCACCTGACATTAGAAACATTGTGCATAATCTACGTTCCGTTAGTTCAGCGAGAGATTTCGAACCATTCCTCGTTTTTGACGAAATTCAAATCATATAAATCTGTTTTTTTTTGTTTTTTTTGTTTTTTTGGTTTTTTTATTAATATTAATGTATATGCCTAGGAAAATCCTAAAATATGAATATAAGTTTCAAGGCACAGTCTTATGCAATCCAAGAAAATGTTGAGATTAATGAAAAACGCTGGACATTTAGGTAGGTGTGATTTTTCTTGTGTAAAGTTGGTTATAGAAGTCTTCTTGTTTTTGAGTAGGTCTCTGCATCTGCAAAACATCTTGATGTTGTTGATGTGAGATATTGGAGTGGGAGAATGGGTCTGGATCATGTTAAAAAAAACCAGATTTATATGATTTGAATTTCGTTGAAAACGAGGAATGATTCAAAATCTCGTGATGAACTAACGGAAAGTGGATTATGCACAATGTTTCTTATATCAGGTGACGTATTTTAAAGAAACGAACGCTGATTCATTGATCAAACGGCCAATTTTTCTTCTTATAAACAGCCAACTTTTCTTGTTATAAAACTTTTCCAAATTTTTATATATTTTTACACTTTTTATACATCCATCTACACTTAACATCACTAATAAAACCCCTCACAGCTCTGATGATGGTTCAGCAGAACCGAAACGCTATAGTGTCGACTGACTTTGTTTCTATATATATATATATATATATACGAGGTGCATACGATAAGTTTCCAGACTTTTTTCGTATGAGCTCTTTTATTGATAGTACACACATGAAACTCTAGTGCCCTTCGAAGTAATTTCCTCCGGCTGCAATGCACCAGTTGTACCATTCCAAATACATCTGGAAGGCCCCCTAGAAGTCCGCTTGTGTGAGCGTGTCAATGACCTTCGTCACAGCCTCTTTCATCTCCTCAGTTGTCCCATAACCACAGGCTCTGAGCTCAGGGAACAACCAAAAGTCACCGGGAGCAAGGTCTGGACTATAGGGAGGCTGAGAAACAGTCTTGATGCCCATCTTGGTCAAATAGTCTGTGACAAGGATGGAGTTATGGATTGGTGCATTGTCCTGGTGGAAATGCCACTGATCCGATTTGAGAAGTGCTGGCCTCTTCCAACGGAATCTTTTCCTGAACTCCCTTAAAACCTCAACATAGTAACCGTAACCGTTTGGCCAATCAACTCTAGTGTATTGACTTCCATACTCCTGCCACACCTCTCATTATCTCTCACAGACTCCCTGGCTTCCTTGAATCTCTTATGCCACTCAAAAACTGATGCTTGATTAATGCAAGGTGGTCGAAAAGCAGTCTGAAGCATTCCATACGTTGTTTTTGTGGCATTTTTTCCATGTTTAAAACAGACTTTGATTGTTGTGACGGCAAATTAAAATAAAAAGATTCCTGGATGAGCAACCATTTAAAAGCGCATGGGAACTGGTGCATTTAAATATTGTTATCACCAAACGGGGAGTTTATTTTTTTGCACGTGTGAGGACGGGGCGGCCTGGCACTTGATCCCTCGTAGAATAAGTCCTTGTTCAGAATCCTTTCTCGGGCATGTAGGAACTGGCATATTATGTGGGGGTTAATTTATGGCTAGACTGACAACCGTTGGCAAGGTGTTTTCAAATTCCACACAATACACACACCGAAGAAGGCCACTTGTTCTTCCTCCCCTAGAACAATGGAAGATATGGACCGCTAGGTTTACATATAATAATATTAATCATAGTAGTCGACAACTCCGGTTTCCCGTGTAATATTTTTAAAGGAATTCATATAGGACAATTTAAGTGAGGACAACATAAGGCGAATAGAAGCTGAAAAAGAAACATGAAATAACAGCTTGGTAGAAGACGACACAAATGAACAAATTCAACATGTGGGAACATGAAAATATATCAATCTTTTTACTACACACGTTGATACACAATATTCAACGCGTCGGCTACATTATCAACGGATAGTACATAAACATAAATCTCTTTCTTCGTTTCTTTTTTTCTTCTTTAGTCTTTCCTCAAATTGAAAGAGAGAGCGAGAGGATATATAATTGGGTATAGGCAGAAACAGTCTTAAAGTTTACTTATGTTTTTCCAATGGATTCCTGCGGAGAATATTTCCTCTTTTACGGGCTAAAGGCTTTATTTTTAGTTCTGGCTTGAAGGTATGGGTCCTTCTACCCCCTTGTCCAAGATACTTTCCGTCTTTCTTTACCCGGAGTCTTGGCATGGGCCTCGCCTCATCTGTTCACGACGATGTCTGATCCAAAACTGATTTTCTTATTTCCTATTTCCGCTGAAGGGAAGAAGGTGTCACTTCCGTTTTAGGGTCCTAGCCAATCATTTGGCTTCCATCTTCTTCCTTCCCCTGTCAGGCGATTCGTAAGGGCTACTATATATATCCCTGTAACCCCCTTCTTTACCCATCTGGTCACCAAATGCAAACATCTGTTGGTTTCCATTCCGACCGGGATTTGTCACTTCGGGATTGAACTACACTACTATCTCCCTTAACGGTCATTCTTTGGTTAATTCAAACACGGATAATAGTGGAAATTCCTTATTTCTCTTCTCTTAGTGGGAGCCCACGTGACAATTGTATATCGTTCTTCTAAAGTGTCAGATTGCATTTTTGAAATTCACCAGTTGTGACAATCAGGCTTTAGTAGGGTATATTTCAATTCCTTCTGTAGCAGTTCATTTGTAACTGAAATAATAAAAATAGGTCAGTCATCTCATAAGATGTCTAGCAGTAACATACTGAATTTTCAAGAGTGTACGACATTTTTAAAAGCCTGTACAAAAAGTCTGGAAATTTATCATATGCACCTCGTATATATAGATGATTTCTGAGCGACTAGTTCTGCTGTGTACATATGTTTGCACATAGTTAAATGGCTTCAAGTATTCCTATATAACATTACTAATAATTCCAATCATTTGTTTGGACAAAATATTTAAACGCAGCTTTTAATAAACATCTAACCTGTTTTATTCATTTTATTTTATTTTAATTTTTTATCTTCATATTGTAACATAGTCAGATATGAATACGTGAAATAGACATATTCATACCGGTACGCAAAAAAAATTACGACTTCTTTGTTCAGGTACGAAACTTTTTATTACCTTTGAGTTTAAAGGCTTTTCGACATAAGGAGAGAGATACACCTGACTTTTCCATCTACCCCAAACGACATGTGGCACCCGCCACAAGGCCTCGGCGAGCGAGCGAAAGTCAACCATATTCCTCCCGGCAGAACTCAACTAACACACTTTTCTCAAATCTCCCCAAATCCTCCGCTCACGCTTCCGGTGCATGACGTCATTCACATCCTCTGGTCCAGGGATTTTCATTTTGACATCTGTGAACGACACATCCTCCCCGCACGCGCGTCAACACCTGCGCTCAAGTTTGCACTTAACTAACAAATGCACTGAGCCGAAAGGTTCTCAGCCCAACTAAAACCAAAGGCAAGATATAGGAAAACAAATCCCTTGGCCATTGTATTACAATGTAAGCAATTTTTGAAGAGAAATTTTTAAAATAAATCTTTGTGGTGTAAGCGTAAGAAGAAATTTTTTTATCTCTCACTTCTTCTTTGTTCCTTCAAACGTAACTTAGCAACGAGACAATTTTTGTTTTAAGTTTATATTTATCTTTACATAAACAGAACAAAGGAGACAATTCATTGTTTGGACATAAACTGCATTTGATTCACTACGGATAGATTTTTGTTTTTTAACTAAAAAAAAATACCCAGCTATGTCCACAACAGCCGGGTAGACTTAACATTAAGACAAAAAGAAATACAGAAAATAGTATTGTCGAAAATATAATGTGTTCTATTTAATTTTCTTGATTCTGCTAAATGGCTTCAAGTATTCTTATCTAACAAATGCGTTGGATAGAAAAAATTAGAATTAAATTAAAAACAAGAATGAAAATAGAAAAACTCTCAGAAACCCTTGTCAGGAAAAGAGGCGATGCGGTATTTTTTGCGCGTCCCACCTAACGGGCAAGTGTGGCACAAGGCCTTTTTTTGGTGGGTCCGGGTGCAGGGCCGTAGCCCATACGCGCCCGGCATTTCCCAAAAATGCCTACGGCCCCGTCGGTATACCCCTTATTAGGGGCGCCTCAGGCGCCGGGTGATGAACCCAACCTCCCCGAAGGGAGTAAAAGCCAGGGGGGAGGCCCCCTGAGGCCGAAGGAAATTATCCAGCTGCCAAAACACACTCGGCCAGATCCCTGCCGCAGCCAGCACGGCCGGCCAAAATGCCACTCTACAACTGGAGAAGCACAGTGTTAATACAGCTGTTCCTAAGGAAAAGAGGCGATGCATACGCAAAAAAAAAACCTCTCGGCTAAAGAAAGACGCCCGGGCTCTTTTTTCAGCAGTGACCAGCAGTATGACGACACTTAAATCTTTCTTGCTACTGGTAGAAGGCAATATGCGTCCGTCTTTAGACGATGCATTGGATTATCTTTCCACGAATATCAGCCGTCTCTTTTTCTAACGACCTAAGACTAAAAACTCCAAATAATGCACTCGTCAGATACACAATAAGAACACCATATAACAGGCTTAAAACTACAACTGAAAACACCGAATTAAGACATATCTCCCCAAAAGCGTCGAGCACATTGTTAACGCCTTAAACACCAAATTTGGACATATATACCCAAGAACGACTAACACATTTTAACACCTTGACTTGAAGACGCTACCATTTCATTTGTATTCAGGAATAAATTCCTCTCCCACTGATTAGTTTTTGAACCCAGAAATAAAGGCAAAATATAAAAGATATCCCCGCCTTCTATCTTTTCCCCTTCGTCTTTCATATAATTTCTTTACAATCTTCATATCCAAGAAATTAAACCTGCAAGATAACGTGTGGGTAAGAATAAAATAATCGAGAAGGTAGTCAGATAAAAAAGAATAACTTATAAATTACCTTGAAACCCATTACACAAATATCATTACTCATTTGTTTGGATTGTGAAAATTGGCTGGTTGGTTGGTTGGTTGGTTTTACGATTTATCAGCCTTTTTGGATCATTCAACACCGAATTTAATTTCGAAGAATTTAGTTTAGTGTAAGAATATTTTTTGTTTACAAGCAGTGAAATGTCAAAACAGTTGAGTTAAACGTCAAAATAGTTATATTTCAAACAGTTAAGTTAAGCATAGGCACACAGTTTCAATGTCAAAAACAGTTCTATTTCAAACAGCTGAGTTTGGCATGAGTACAGTTTAGGTCTATTTGACCAATAGATTGAACCTTATCCGGTACTACCACAATGGGCTAGATTGAACCTGAGAACGATGGCAATGAAGTGGTACCCGCATTTCCCAATGCTCCAGCATTACTGGAACCTCGCGATCAGATGGCTAAGTGTCAAAACAGGACACTCGTTGCCGGGGGTCTTAACCTGCAGTCGGTGTATTCTACAGTACCAACAAATTGGACTACAGGACACTCGTTAGGGTAGGTCTTACCCGTCTGCAGAGTTGCAGTGGGTATATTCTACAACTCCAACCGAATGGGACATATCAGGACACTCATTTTGGGGGTCACCCCTCTGCAGAGACGCAGTCGGTGTATTCTACAGTCCTAGCCGACTGGGCCTCCGAGACACTCGTTGAGGGGTTCTTACCTCTCTGCAGAGATGCAGTCAGTGTATTCTACAGTCCCATCCGACTGGGCCACATGACACTTGTTGTAGGGAGTCTTACCTTTCTGCAGGGCTACGATCGATGTAATCTACAGTCCCAGCTGATTGGGCCACCAGGATACTCGTTGGAGAGGGGGGTCTTATCCCTCAACGGAGATTCAGAGACACTAGGGTAGTCTCATGATTTCAAGTATTACTATTTGATTTAGTAATTCTTTTTATCAAGTATTTGTAAGTAATATAAATAGTTTTTACACAGCGTAAGGATTTACATCATTTAAGAAGGAAGTATTTTATCTTTTTGATTTCAAAATATTTCCCATGTTCAATAAGGAGAAAATAATTTTTTCATTATTTAACTCACTCAATTCATTTGAAACAACCTATAATTGTCAAATTCAAAGAATAAGACCAAAGTAAATGAACGATGACAACTATAGTACCGCATTTGATGCCGTTACCAGGATAAGACCAATCTTTATTATTACATTTGCTACATCTGTTGTCGTGCACAACGATATATATATATTTGTCAGGCTCAGGGAAATTTCTTGTGGTTAATCTGCTATCACGTCCTTCATTCGACTTCACCCTCGAATTAAGTCGCTGGTACTGGCTTAGGGGAGCGGAGACTGTAATATTGTTCAGTGGTGCCGTACCGAGATATTGTTACGTTTGGTACCGTACCCAAAAGGTAGCTTTACAAATGGTAACTAATCCCAGAACACAGAAACACATTTGGTACCGGATCAAGCGATAGTGTTAGGATTTTTGCCGGGCTAAGCCATAGTACTATATTTGGTACCGGACTCAAAATAAGCAGCCAGATGGTGCAAGCTATAGTGTTTAATTCATTATGATACTAGCTTTTTTTTTATCGTAATTCGTGATGCGTCGTTTCTCTTCAGTAAAAATTTTCTAAATCTGTCATAATAAAAAAGAAACATTCCCCATCAATTCTTAAACTGAATTTTTTTGTTCTCTCATTGGCCAGGTTTTCTCATATTTTCCCCATCACTGGCCACAATACACTTTCTTATCGATTTCACACTTTTTCACCATTCAAAATTTCTCAATTTCATCTTCATCGTCGTGGAGGTCTTCTGAGTGGTCGTCACAACCGCAGGAGTTCTTCTGTTGTCTGAGAACTTGGGGATTTGTCCGGCTCTTCTGTAGTTAATCTGCAATCACGTCCTTCATTCTATTCCACCCTCAAATTAAGTCGCTTCGGATATGCTCAAGCAACGATATTTCCAGCTTAGATCATTCTATAGTCCTCTGTATCATAACCAGTCTTTGTTCTTCCTTCTTCGCGGTAACCAACGTTTCGTTTATGCATAATATCGTCTGTAAAACTGTGCTATTGAAATGATTGACACGTAGGGTCTTTTCAAGCATTGCCTTGAGCAAATATTCTATTGAAGTAAACACTTTCCTTTCAGATCTTATTCTCCACAAGATTTACGCATCTGCTTGACGGTTTCGCTTCCTACCACTTTAGTAGTTTTCGCGTTCTCCTGAGATATCATTTTCGGATCATGTCTTTAATTTGCACTTGTTTGATGGTGTCAGCCTCCATGATACCCAAGTATTTGTAGGTTTCATTTTCTTCAAGCGTCCTAATTCTGTCGTGATTTGGTAGTTCCATTCCGTCAGTCATATGACATTTGTCACTTTTCATGACGAGCATGGCACATTTTTCTATGCTAAATTCCATTCCTATGTCTTCACTGTATATTCTAATTGCGTATATGAGCGTTTCCAGTTCTTTTTCATTTTTTGTAAATAATTTAATGCCATCCATGTACATTAGGTTGTTGATCTTCTCTTGCGATCTGCTGAGTTTGAATCCGGCAGTGCATTTTCCGAGTAAGTGGTTCAGTGGCATCATGGCTATTATGAATAGTAAGGGCGATAGTGCATCTCCTTGGGAGATACCTTCTTCTTCTTCTTCTTCTTCTTCTTCTTCTTCTTCTTCTTCTTCTTCTTCTTATTATTATTATTATTATTATTATTATTATTATTATTATTATTATTACGCTTGCGGATATCCGTATCTAAAAAAAAGTAGAATTGTATTTTTATTTTGCTGATATTCGTACCTAAAAAGATTAGGATTATCACGCTTAATAGAATAGATATCCGTATTAATAGAAAAAGAATTAGGATTATTACAATTGCAAATATGCGTAGAAAAAGATAGGATTAATATACTTGAAGATCAGCGTCCTTTACGAGGATAGGATTATTAAATTTGCTTCCATCCGTACATTCTTAAACGTAAAGACATGCGCCTTTTACGGGAATATATTTATTACACTTGCCAGCATCCGTACATAAAAAAATGACAGCATTAGCAAAGAAAATAAAAAAGAAGAATTATTACAATTCCAAATAACCATAGAAGAAAGAATAGGATTAATACTCTTGAAAATGTGCGTCCTTTACGAGGATGAGATTATTGCACTTGCTGACATCAGTACAAAAAAAAAAAATAGCAGTCTTACACTTGCAGACATCCGAAACTAAAATGATTTGGATTATTACAATTGCAGGTAGCGAAAGTAAAATATCGTAAAAAAAAAAAAAAAAATTCAAGAAAACGAAAAAAAAAAAAAAATCAAAATCATCTAAAAATGTCAACCAATATTCTTCACCATCTTTATCCAAGAGAGAGAAAGGGGGAAGGAGTTTCCGTGTGGACGTGAGTGTCTCTATGTCATTTTTTTGTTTAATGGATTATCAATAATCCTTGGTTATTCGATGACAAAGCTATCTTCGTTGAAAGACAGTAATTTGGCGACCGTTAAACTGTTAAACTCCACTTAAAAATTGACCTTGTGTTATATCCTGTCCGAGCGGAGGGGTTTGGTAAATATGGGAGGTGCCCGTGGTGTAATGGTTATCGTCGTAGGAAATGGACACGGGACCCGAGTTCAAATCCTTGACGAGACTGAATGCATTTCACATAGCACTAATAACCTTGGGAAAGGTATGAATCCAATTATTCTCCCTCCAGCTATGAGTAAATAGTAGGGTAGACTGGTTTCTTCAGCCTTGGTGAGGCAACTAGTCTAGGAGAAGGACAACTCTAAATTCAAAGCTGTTAAACTCCGCTTAAAAATTGACCTTGTGTCATATCCTGCCCGAGCAGAGGAGTTGGTAAATATGGTAATTTGGCGACCGTAGTCAAGGACGACTAGAAGGCTCCCTTTTTAATAGCAACTACATCGAGGTGTAGGGGAGGGCGCTACTTCTTTCCCTGGATTGCTTCACTTTACCCTTGATACGTATCTTTTATTGCTGAGATTTAAGCAAGGAGGTAATAAGTAATATTTTTAAAGTCTTTGGTTTGACGCAACTAATGTTTGAACCCAGGTCTACCGGACCATTGGCGAACACTTGGCGAACACTCTACTCACCGGTCCAATGTGGGATTATTTAATCCATAGCTTGGAGGTATAAGGGGGTTAATATCTTTCCGAAGGGTAGTAGTTCTAAATATTTATTCCTGTCTTAGATCCCCGTTTCCTGCAATATGTGAAAGAATTTAAACGGGAATTTCCTATTCGATAAATAATCGCTGCGACATTCAATACAAATATTTATTAACATTTTACAGACTTATTAGCAAATAACACTAAAATGTTTTTTTTATTGCCTAGTTTTCTTTTCTGGATTTTTTTTTCATTTTCAAAAGAATTCAATAAAAGAGCTCAATAATTCTATAGGGACTACTAAAAACGGACACACCAATGTCGACCGACTAGCAAAAAGTTTATATTCATATGCACAGTGAAGGAACTGGACCCCATTTATAGGACTTCCAAGACGATTTACATAGAAATGATGATAAGAGAGATTCCAAGGAATCCAGGCAATCGAAACGTTCTGATGGTATCTATCCTATCCTATTTACCAACCCCTCCGCTCGGGCAGGATATGACACAAGGTCAATTTTTAAGCGGAGTTTAACAGGTTTGAATTCAGAGTTTTCCTTCTCCTAGACTAGTTGCCTCACCAAGGCTGAAGAACCTAGTCTGTCCTACTATTTCCCCATAGCTGGAGGGAGAATAATTGGATTCATACCTTTCCCAAGGGTATTAGTGCTATGTGAAATGCAATCAGTCTCGTCCAGGGTTTGAACTCGTGTCGCCGTGTTCATATCCTGCAACGATAACAATTACACCACGGGCACCTCCAACGTTCTGATGGTATCTATGTCCGTATATTTGTATATATCTAAGTGCGAATTCCTGTGTGTGTCTCGTCATATGTGCGCACGTGTATATATATATATATATAAGTAAATTTGGCGACCGTAGTCGAGGGCGAACTGAAGACTCTCTTTTCAATAGCTACTACACCGAGGGCTCTACTCCTTTCCCTGGATTGCTCCACTTTACCTTTGATATGTATCTTATATTGTTGAGTGTTAAGCAAGGAGGTATCAAGTACCGTTTTTAAAGTCTTTGGTATGAGGCGACCTGGGATATGTTATTGCTATACATATTAGGAGATAACAGACCAATTTTTATGATTTCAGGTTCAAATGGACACGTACAGCAGCAACTTGAATACACCATACTAAAGCCTGATTGTCACAGCTGCGGAATTTCAAAAATCCAATCTGGACATGAGGACATTTTAGAAGAGCGATATGCAATAAAATTCTGTTTTAAACTTGGAAAAAATGCCACAAAAACGTATGGAATGCTTCAGACTGCTTTTGGAGCATCTTGCATGAATCGAGCATCAGTTTTTGAGTGGCATAAGATATTCAAGGAAGGCAAGGAATCTGTGAGGGATAATTAGAGGTGTGGAAGGCGTAAGGAAGTCAATACACCAGAGTTGATTGGCGAAAGGGTTAGGGTTAAGGTTAGAGTTACTATGTTGAGGTTTTAAGGGAGTTCAGGAAGTTATTCTTTTGGAAGAGGCCAGCACTCTTCAAATCGGCTCAGTGGCATTTCCAGCAGGACAATGTACCAATCCACAACTCCATCCTTGTCACAAATTATTTGACCAAGATGGGCATCAAGACAGTTTTTCAGCCTCCCTATAGTGCAGACCTTGCTCTCAGTGACTTTTGATTATTCCCTAAGCGCATAGGCTGTCGTTATGAGACAATTGAGGAGATGAAAGAGGCTGCGACGAAGGTCATTGACTCGCTCACACAAGAGGACTTTATGGCGCCTTCGAGAAGTTATTGGAACGGTACAACAAGTGCATTGCGGCTGGAAGAGACTACTTCGAAGGGGACTAGTGTTTCATGTGTGTACTACCAATAAAAGTGCCCATACAAAAAAGTGTGGAAACTTATTTAATGATCCTCGTATACATATATATATATATATATATATATATATATATATATCAAGCGGATATAGGAAAATAAAACAAATGATAAATATGCGTTTAAAATCCCTTCTTTACGCTCGTTCTTTTGTGGCTGTGCACAATAATCTACGGCTGGTGTATCAGTCAACTGGGTTTCTATACCAGCTCAGAGAAACCCGTGTGTCAATCCACAATTAAGAGTTGTGATACAACGAAACAGTCTGTGTGGCGTTGACTATATATATATATATTGCTTTAAAAATGTGTACGCAGTATTAAGAACGATATAAGATCCTAAAACTAGCTAAAAACTTAAAAACTATTTAAAATCCTAAAACAGGTGATCAATTGTTTCGGTCACTTTGCTTCACAAAATTAAATCAACGACAATCGAGTTCTTACAAGAGGAAGTAACCATGAAAGTAAGCAACGGAAAATTATGTAGTGGAAGAAGAAAACACAAGAAAAAAATTGAAAACATTAAAAAAAATAATTTCAAATATTACCGTCAGCCATATAAATGATTATTTATTTATATGGCTGACGGTACACGCCCCCATTGGAGTTGAGCACTCTGGTGAAGGAATTTTCGGCTGCCACTCGCATAATGTAAAGCTCTTCAAACGAATTGAGCACTCTGGTATCCGGAAAGGTATAAAATGTAAACAAACAATTGCTGCTGCTGCTGTTGCGACAAAATACCTTATAATTCCTTAGCCAACTCTGTTTTATTAAATAAAGTTTCAGTTTTAAAACTTTTTGGACATATATTGTTTTGTGAAAATCTACTGTTTTGGGTGAATCAATTCTAGCTCCTGTGGATCTGAGTTGATTTAATAAGCCAGCAAATGTTTTGTAGAGGAAAAACTTTAAGCTTTGAAGTATTTTACTTCTGTTTTTTGTCATCTATGTTGGAGTTTTAAGGAATGTATGTATGAAAGAAAAAAGAAAATGTGAAATTAAAAGTGGTAGATCTTTTTTGGCTTTTGTTAAGAATTGAATAAACTTCAACCACATTTCTCCAGCCAATAGATTAATTTAATGAATAATGGCAGTAGAAAATAACTGCTTGAAAATCCAGTCACCTGAACAAGTCTTGAAGTTATGCTGCAGCTTGTTGGTACAACCCACCTTTTTGAAGCATGTCTGTAGAGTTTATAGAGTCCGTCAAGATCATTGCTACAGAGGAGCAAAGAACATGGAATCTCTGTATCTTCTTCCAGCGGTTTTCTGGACATGTTTGGTTCGGATTTGAGATTAAATGGTGGCAGATACTAAAATATTATAAATTTACATTTTTATAAATGTAATTTTCATTATACTATTATTTGGAGTCGTTCATTTGTGTTTGATCATTATGTTTCAAAAGAGATAGATAGATCGATAAATAGATAGATATGCTTTTCTCTGCTAGAATGGCATATTAACCATCATGGTTTATTTCATTTCAAACCCATTCATAATAATAAATAGATAGATAGATAGATAGATAGATAGGAAGACACTGAGATAGATAGATAGATAGATAGATAGATGGATAAGAAGACACAGAGATAGAAAGAAAGAAAGAAAGAAAGAAAGAATTTGTTTTCTAGGTTTTTTATGTCATATCATCCATCGAGATTTATATCACGTCAAACCCATTCTTAATGATTGATAGATAGATAGATAGATAGATAGATAGATAGAATTCCTCAGAATTAAATCTGTCATAATGTGTGATTTCGATAATTATCCAACCTCACACCAGATCAAATGTGACTCAAGGGCATTGTAAAATGTTATTTTAACTTTGTCTATTTTTAGACTCACTTAGAAGAAGTTCTGAATTAATTTCTTGCGACAGTTTTAGCTGTTAAATATTTAAGCTTGTTTTTTAAAACTATCAATTTTTCATTTAAAATTTAAATCAATGTACAACTCATTTTTTCCTTCCGATCATCATCATTTTTTTTCTTTTTACACTACTTTAAATCGACATAATTTTACGTTAAATGGCATCTTCATATTTCTAACGGCCTTTCCTTGCCGCATCTTATCTAAACTGGTTGTTAGTAATCTTGTTGGCATTTCCCAAATAACTTTGCACGGAAATTATAATATTTATATGCAAGATATTTAACCTAAACCCCAATTAGTGATAACGGCATTTTTCTTTCATTTCTTCAACAACGTGTCTTGTATTAAATTTCCACTTTGAAGTCAAATCGACACTTCGTTAATCTTCGCTCTTTTTCGGCGCCAGATGTCAATCTTCTTTTGAGTGTTGTTCTAGATAGTCTGCCGCGTACAAAATGCTGGACGCCCGCTATCATGAAAAATAGCTACTTACGTACGTATATATATATATATATATATATATATATATAGTACAATTTAATCGAGACTCAAACTCAGTTAAGTCGCCATAATAAATTTATTTCGGCGGAGAATATTATTGCTATATTCTCCGTCTCGTCAGATGACTCTTTACATGCTCTCTCCTGTCGCAGAGTAGCGAATATATATATATATATATATATATATATATATATATCAGTTAAGATTTCACATGAGAATAGATTTTCCATCTTTACGAAGAAATTATTTGAGTCATTGGCCTAGTACGTAGAGTGTTGACCAATGGTCCGGAAGACCAGGGTTCAATCACAGGTCGAGTCATACCAAAGACTTAAAAAAATGGTACTTAATACCTCCTAGCTTAGCACACACTATTATAACGTACGTATCAAGGGTAAAGTGGAGCAATCCAGGGAAAGGAGTTTCGCCCAACCCAGTACCTAGGTGTAGTAGCAATCGAAAAGTGAGCCTTCGGGTCGCCCTCGACAACGGTCGCTTGCTAACTTATAAAGACATTATTTAAATATTATTTTGCAAATAACTGAAGATGTTCCTTTAGCACTGTGCTCATCTGTAAAAAATAAAATAGCATATAACCCTCCACTTTCTTTCGTGTTTGATAAAGCATCATTAAAACAGTAACTGTATCTTTTTCGAAAACTTCATGCAAGAAGCTTTAGCTCTAACTTCCAACTATATATATATATATATATATATATATATATATATATTAACATAGGGTTTGGTTTCCGCTATTCCATTTGATGGTTTAGTGGAAGACTAAATACGGTATAATTTGGAGAGTTCTCTATAACTGTGATAGAGCAATAATATAATATATAATAATAAATAAATATATCTTTGTTTATATAAATATATATATATATATATATATATATATATATATATATATACTCAATAGCATGGATGCTTCTCTGCGAAAATTCCCTTCATGCCATCTCCACACGGCAATCACCAGGAAGAAAAAGAAAGATTTTGGAGAAATGCAAATAATCGGAAAAAAATTACGTTTGAATTTGGTCTTTTTTAAGACAGCATGAAACTAGTGATCGCCGATAAGTATCCAGGCTATATATATATATATATATAAGTAAAGTTGACGACCTTAGTCGAGAGAGACCCAATGGCTCGATTTTCGATAGCTTTTACACCGAGGTGTAGTGGGGTGTTCTACTCCGTGCTCTCGATTGCTGCATTTTACCCTAGATCCCTACCTTATATAGCTGAATGTTAAGCAAGGATGCATCAAGTACCATTTTTTGAGTCTTTGGTATGAGTCGACTAGGGATTGAAGCCAGGTCTCCCGTTTTATATATATATATATATATATATATATATATATATATATATATATATATATATAAGTAAAGTTGGCGACCTTAGTCGAGAGAGACCTAATGGCTCGATTTTCGATAGCTTTTACACCGAGGTGTAGTGGGGTGTTCTACTCCGTGCTCTCGATTGCTGCATTTTACCCTAGATCCCTACCTTATATAGCTGAATGTTAAGCAAGGATGCATCAAGTACCATTTTTTGAGTCTTTGGTATGAGTCGACTAGGGATTGAAGCCAGGTCTCCCGTTATATATATATATATATATATATATATATATATATATGTACATCTCCTCAAGTGTAAGATGCGACGCAAGGTCAGTTTTAAATAGAGTTCAACAGGGTAAATTCAGATTTTCCATCTCCTACCATCGCTGGAGAGCCCTGTGTCCTCCACAATTTACCCAAAGCTAGAGGGAGAATAATTTGACCATCCTGATTTTTCCAAAGAACCTACTTAATTTCAGGTCCGATACGAAGGAAAAACAAGAGCATTGCAGACCTAAGCATTTATAGAACTAAGAGTTTGAGGAAAACTAGTAAGCTATTGCAGTGTCGGTAATATAATATAGTTGCACCACAAGAACTCTTACAAAACGCCAGGACATAAAGCGCAATGTGATCTACAGCGTGCTGTTTTGAACAAATCCAGGACACAGTATGCTCCAAAAGACCAGCTGTATGGCCACATACTACCCATCTCACAAAGTATCTAAGATAGACGAGCAAGACATGCTGTGCAATGCTGGGGAAGTGAAGATAACATAATAAGTGATGTTCTGTGGATTCTTACACATTGATAGCAAGAATTTACATTCATCCGTTTTGTTCGGACACTTGATGCTGTCTAAGCTGTCAGCAAAGTTTCATGATGACGATGATGACAAATCGTGATAGTCGAAAAAATGCAATGATCAAACAATTCAAATTAGCATATGTCATTTCATTGCACACTGTTTAAATGTTAAACAGTTTCATTCGACCCATAGATTGAACCCTATCAGGTGCCACCACTCCGCATCACTGAACCCGGGAGCGATGACCAAAAAGTGGTGCTGCGCATTCCCCAAAACTCTCGTGTTACAGGAGCGCCAACATCCGAGAGTTTAGAACACTCGATGGAGGAGGGGGTATTATCCCTTGGCAGAGGTGCAGTCGGTGTATTCTACAACCCAAGCTGACTGGACTAATCCGAAAAAAAGAAAATAAAATAAGAACATGACACATATAAACAATTTTCTGGCTGGCCGAAATCAAAAAATGATCATTAAATTTTTTTTTCTCTCTGTTTTTTAAGAAAATATTTTGTTGTTTTAACTTAACAGTTAAATTTTGCCTTATCAATTTTTTGTTTATTATAATACTATACAAGGAAAACTTAATAATACGACAACGGACTCCAGAGATTCAAGCTCTTAGTTGCGTGTGTGTGCACGTGTGTGTAAGGATGAGAGAGACAGAGACAGAGAGAGAGAGTGAAAAAGAGAGAGAGTAGATTTTTGAACGTGGGACTGAACCGGACGTTGACCGGTTCACATAAAAAATCCTATACGTATATTAATTTTTGATATAATTTTTTAGTTAACCAATTTTTTAGTTAATTGCTAACCAAGAGTCACCATATATATATATATATATATATATACATATATATATATATATATATATATATATATATATATATATATATTTCAGTAAAATCCAGCCAATGTGCGAAAACAATGAGTGTGGATTATTCGAATATCGAATATATGAGGAATTTCATATAAATCTATGGGAATGCTCGATGTATGCCTAAAGTTATATATTCCCTATCCTGGTTTATATAATAAAACTTACATACAGAAGGGATGCAAATATATATATATATATATATATATATATATATATATATATATATGAAATTAGCTTAAATCGTGAGTCGAAAATCTTCTACTAAAGTTTCACCTTATCGGATCATCAGGAAGCCTAACTTCGACTTCGAGTCGAAGTTAGGCTTCCTGATGATCCGATAAGGTGAAACTTTAGAAGATTTTCGACTCGCGATTTAAGTTAATTATATATATATATATATATATATATATATATATATATATATATATCCCCTCTGTATGTGAGTTTTATTAATTTTATAATTGGCTCCACTTGTGTTGAGCACTTTTGTAATTGCAGGATTCGCGAAAGTTTTTTAGTTTTCTTTTGACCAACTGACTGCTTATCCCTTGATTTTTTTCAAGGGGTCGGACGAGGTTGTCTTTTTCTTTCTTTTTGACCTATAATTTTTTCTTTTCCCCCGGGCGGTAATTCGAGATACTTTTATCTCTTGTTCCTGGCGTTTTTTTTTGTTTTTTTCTGGTACCGTGAATGCTGGTAGATATTAGATTAGTAAATATATATATATATATATATATATATATATATATATATATAACAATACCGCAACATTGCTACGTTCGGTCCACCATAAACTCACCAAGTATGGGTGCGTGTGAGTGTGTGTGTGTGTGTGTGTGTGTGTGCATTTGGGCAACGTTCATTCATTTATACATATTTCATTAAACATTATAGACATTTTTTTTGGCTACATAATTTTCTGTTTATCCTTTCGAGTTACCGTATCGATTTTATGATATTCAGAGTGCATTGGTTAAAATACCTTCCTTAATTAATTGGTCCTCAAGTGATTTTGCAATATACACACCCTTGATGATTGGTCTAGATAGGACAGAAAGTGCTTGGGAACCAATTAATTTTGGAAGTTTTATTTACAAATTCTCGACGGATATCATAAAACCGCTACGGCAACTTGAAAGGATAAACTCAAAAATATGTACCTATATATATATATATATTGTCATCCACAAACAGACTGTTTCGTTCTATCAGAACTCTTCCATGTGGCTAGACACGCAGGACGCTCGAAGCCGGGATCGAAACCCGTCCAACTTTACGTTAGACTAAGTTTCAGACCTCTCAGCCCCCAAGCGGACCACGTTAGCTAAGGGAATTTTTAAGGTATTTATTTAGCAACAGCAGCAGCAGCCGTTTGTTTACAGTTTTTATACCCTATCGGCTACCAGAGTGCTCAATTCTTTCGAAGAGGTTTGCATTACGCTAGCGGCGGCCGACAATTCCTTCGCCAGAGTGCTCAACCCCCATGGGGGAGCGTATTTATTGTCATCCACAGACAGACTGTTTCGTTCTATCAGAACTCTTCAGTGTAGCTAGACACGCAGATATATATATATATATATATATATATATATATATATATATAGAGAGAGAGAGAGAGACAGACAGACAGAGAAACGGAGAAAGAAAGAAAGATACTGTAACGTAGAGGTTAAAGTGCTGGACGGCGAGTGAGTTCGAATTCCAGCCACCGAATTTTTTTACTTTCGGATTATTACCTTTGGGAAAGGTATTAACCGTATTATCCCCCTCAGCTATCGATTAAATAGAACCATTCTTCTTCTTCTACAATGATGGTCTTTGCTGTAAATAAGCAAGAAAGTTTGATATGCCTTTAAACAACAAAAGCAACCCAACAGCAGTGGGTACCGTTCACTGCTTAAACTGATTCAGTCACGTGATAGAGACGCCCAAACAAGCACCTACCAAAATGTGTAAAAAGTTTTGCTTCACCCAAGTAACATTTCTCCCTCGAGATGAATTACGTTTTCCGAAAAGAACATGTTAGGATTATCTCATCCTTTCGTCTAAAAAGCTAAAGAAACATCTTTTATTGAAAAGAAAAAATTAAAAAGCGAAAAAAAAAAAGGGAAAAAATGTTGCTGAAAAGTATCAAAAAAGAGTGAAAAAACATTTTTAAATACAAAAATTGGCACAACTTTAAATATTTTCTTGGCGCAAAAATCATGTCTTACAATATTAGATATTCCAGAGATTTTACGGAATTTACTTGTGTTTCGTGGGGATCATTGCCAGACTGACATTACCTCCTCTAAGCGAGTGTCTGAATCAATTTGTCTACACAAGCGCCAACGGGAAGAAACGCAGATTTGCCACAAATCGATATCTTTCTAAAGTTGTAAAAATCCTCTGGCTATCTAACTTGTCGTCGCGCTTGTATTCATTTATCTAATAACATATATAAATTCTCTCTTCGTTTTTAAAGCTGTCATGATTTTTTAATGTATGACACGTATCTGTGCATAATACGCCCCCCTAAATTTAGACTACTAAATTCTGAAAAAATGATTTTTATGCAGCGGCGTAAAATTTTTTGCAGCCAAAGTTAAACTAAATTCAACATTTGCCCAACATTTAATTAGTGCGTACTGATTAAAAATAATTAATAAAGTTTAAAGCGACGTTAATCTTATTTACCAACCCCCCGTTCGGGCAGGATATGACACAAGGTCAATTTTTAAGCGGAGTTTAACAGGTTTGAATTCAAATCTCATATCGCCGTTACATTTCTGAGTCAGTACAACAGCATAATAGGGCCTCAGGGATAGACATATTTATGTTCAGTTGTTGGTAGTGGGGGTGGTGTGCAAATATATATATTTACCAACCCCTCCGCTCGGGCAGGATATGACACAATTTTTAAGCGGAGTTTAACAGGTTTGAATTCAGAATTTTCCTTCTCCTAGACTAGTTGCCTCATCAAGGCTGAAGAACCTAATCTGTCCTACAATTTACTCATAGCTGAAGGGAGAATAATTGGATTCCTACCTTTCCCAAGGGGATTAGTGCTATGGGAAATGCAATCATTCTCGTCGAGGATTTGAACTTTTGTCGCCGTGTCCATTTCCTACTATGATAAACATTACACCACGGGCACCTCCCGTTTACACAGTTGAATGATCAAACAGTTCGATTTCAAACAATTCAAATTAGCACATGTCATTTCATTAAAGCGACGTTAATGCTCACCTAACGAAGGCGTTGAATGATATCGATCGGCTGTCGATTACATGAAAGTCTTATCAATTTGATAAAATAAGATAAGATTTCTTCCAAGCATCGGTTATGTCCATACTACTCTATAGAAGCACCATATGGACAAATGAGAAATACGTGGTTCTTTCAATAAGTTTCCAGTCTTTTTTGTACAGGATTTTAAAATTGTCGTAGACTCTTGAAAATTCAGTATGTTATTGCTATACATCTTATGAGATGACTGATCAATACTTATGATTTCAGGTTCGAATGAACAGCTACTGCAGAAATTGGAATACACCCTACTAAAGCCTGATTGTCACAGCTGGTGAATTTCAAAAATCCAATCTGGACGTGAGGACATTTTAGAAGAGCGATATGCAATAAAATTCTGTTTTAAACTTGGAAAAAATGCCACAAAAACATATGGAATGCTTCAGACTGCTTTTGAAGAATCTTGCATGAATCAAGCATCAGTTTTTGAGTGGCATAATAGATTCAAGTTAGGAAGGGATTTTGTGAGGGCTGATGAGAGGTGTGGGTGGAGTAAGGAAGTCAGAACACCAGTGTTGATAGGCCAAAGGGTTAGAGTTAGGCTTAGGGTTACTATGTTGAGGTTTTAAGGGAGTTCAAGAAGAGATTCCGCGGAAGAGACCAGCACTCTTCAAATCAGGTCAGTGGCATTTCCAGCAGGACAATAGACCAGTCCACAACTCCATCCTTGTCAAAGACTATTTGACCAAGATGGACATCAAGACAGTTCCTCAACCAGATATACTCCAGACCTTGGTCCCTGTGACTTTTGGTAATTCCCTAAGTTCAGAGGCTATCGTTATGAGACAATTAAGGAGATGAAAGAGGCTGTGACGAAGGTCATTGACACGCTCACACAAGAGGACTTTTATGGGGCCTTCCAGAAGTTGTTGGAACGGTACAAGTGGATTTCAACCGGAGGAGATTACTCCGAAGGGGACTAGAATTCCATGTGCGTACAATCAACAAAAGTGCCCATAAGAAAAAAAGTCTGGAATATTATTTAATGATCCTCGTATATATATATATATATATATATATATATATATATATATATATATAGTTAAAGACATATATAAAATACACACACACACACAGACGCACACATAGATAAGCATAGAAATATAAATCATTTATTTATATATTCATTTTCACACATGTGCGAACCCTCGTGATAAAACTTAGCACAGTTGTTCCTCTACGTGAATGACTTTGGCATTAAATAACATATGAAGTTTGAAAGGTCATTAACAAAAACAAAATCAAATCTCACATATATATCCCTCACATTATATACAAACAAATTCACCCACACACTCACACACATACATACACACAGGCACTCAGTCGCACACACACACACACACACACACACACACATATATATATATATAAATATATATATATATATAAATATATATATTTATATATATATATATATATATATATATATATATATATATATATATATATATATATATATATATATGTATGTATGTATGTAAGCATTTATGTTTTTTATCTAATGAGATAAAGAGAAAAAGGTATGGATGCCTATAAATGGAATAATTTTTCTATCGATATTTCTAAATAACAACTTAGGAATTCCAAATTGAATTCCTTCTAAGCCGATCAATTCTGTAGAAGCATTTCTTGGCATTTACGTATTTTAGGAATATCTAGGGACGATTTAACCCCTTATTAGAGCAGAAAGATTTTCTTTTTTTATGAACAAGAGAGATTATTGAGAGACAAATAAATGTAAAAAGCAATGTGAATTAATGCTTGTCGTAGTTTGAGATTAGTTTAATCCATGTGGGCAACACATGCTGCGATTAAAGTGACACTGTGTCTTAAACGAGAGACTTGCATTAGCTGGATAGCGCAAACCAAAACTAAGTCTCGTTAAAAAAATGTACTTACAAAAGCGTACTTTAATATAACGCCTCCACCTTTTACATATATGCATAAACGAGAAACTTTGTGTTTCCGAGTAAAATCGAACAAACACACGCAAAGATCAAGGTAGGGTCTCTTCATTCAACGGAAAAGCAGGTGTTTACGTAGGGGGTTAAAAACTAACTTATCGGGGCAGAAGCAGTTATATTTTTATTGGAAACACTCTCTCTCCTCTCTCAGCCTAACGGTTTATCGTCGGTAGAGGAAATAGAATCGGTGACTTTAATTTAGACCCTGACCGAAGTTGTTTGCATTCAAATTTAGACTAATGAGTTAGGAACAGGCATGAATCTGTTCACTCACCCATGGGGTTGAATGGGATCTTCTTCCTTTGTAAGGCAACCAATGTAGCCAAATGAAAACTCTAACCTAAAACCCGGTGTCCTTTGCTAAGAAATTACCTTGATTCAAATCCTACCCTTATTTGAAGGTTGGATTATTATAAAGAGACGCTGTTTTTCCATTGTCACAAATGAATTCCCTGACTAGGACTAAAGAATAAACAGACTGCTTCTTTACAGAGAAGTAAGAACCCCCACCAACGAGTGTCCTGGATATGACATTAAAAAATATGGTAGTGAGGCTCCAGGAAGCCTGGAGCTTTGGGGAATGTCAAACACCCCTCCATTACCGTCGCTCCTAAGTCCACTTTTGTCCTGAGGGGTAGAATCTGAAAACTGTTTGTCGTCTAAACTGAGTGAAAACAAATAACTCATGGTCAATTGATTTTTTTTAAATAAAACTGTTTGATCATTTAACTGTGTGTAAATAAATGACTGATGTTTAATTGAATGGTCAGTATTAGATAGCTATACGGCAAAACATTTAACTATAAACAAACGATTATTCGTAAATAGAATTATTTGTAATAGATAGAAATAAGTGAAACCCTTTAGGGTGTGAAAAAAAAATTGAGCACAGTTTTCCTTAACAACGTTATCTACAAAATGTGTTTAGAAATCATATATATATATATATATATATATATATATATATAAAAACATGATCAGGCATTAAATAACCGACTATGACTGATATGCCATAAAACCGAACCGAACCAAATCATATATATTCAATATATATATATGTATAAAGAGGATTTTGCATTAAATAACCGACAATAGTTGATATGTCATAAAACCCACCCAAACCAAATCATATGAATTTAATATATATGTATAAAAATGATTTGTTATTTGATAACCTACAATGGTTGATGTGTTACAAAACCCAACCAAACCAAAGCATATGTATTTATATATGTGTCTAAAGAGGATTTGACATTAAATAACCTACAATGATTGATATGCCATAAAACTCGACAAGACCTAATTACGTATATTTAGTGAGGGTTTTGGGAATGCGAAACACCCCTTCATTCACTTTGCTCCCAGGTCCACTCTGGCCCGGCGTGGTAGCACCAGATAGGGCCCTATCTATGGTTAAATAGAACTAACGGCATACTTATGCTAAACTGAATTGTTTGACTAAACGGAATTGCTTGAAATAGAATTGATTTTGACAATTAAACTGTACTTACCTTTAATCTGCGTTCTCATTCTAAACTGAATTGTTTGAAATGGAACTGTTTTTTGACATTGAAACTGTACTTCCACTAAAAGGAATTGTTTAATATAGAACTATTTTGACGTTTAATTGTGTGTAAACTGAATTAGCTGAATTAGAACTGCTTGACTAAACTGAATAGCTTGAAATAGAATTGTTTTTCTTAATTAAACTGTACTTACATTTAAACTGCGTACTTATGCTAAACCAAATTGTTTGAAATAGAACTATTTTCATAAAAATGGATTTGGCGTTAAATAACCTACAAAGGTTGATATGCCATAAAACCCGAACACCCTTCCAGCCTATTATTTCATTTGAAACACTTTATATGTCATAAAACAAAGGATTATTTATAATTAGCATTATTAGTGCAGTGGATAAAAAAATGATTAACATTAAATTGTGTTTGAATATTTTTATATGTTGAATTAGATATGTTGTGACACTATGTGGTGTGAGACACTATGCAGGTGGTCCGCCAAGCAGACGATCCCTTTGTCTGTTTTGGCACGAAACCGAACAAAGACCTGAGCTTGAGATCTTCGGCGAGTCCGGAAGTTGGCATAGGAACGCCAGAGAAGGGAGTTGGCAAAAGGGACCGAGAGAGAGCAGTTGGCGAAATGTGACGCAGAGGGGCAATCGACAACGGACAGCAGTCGGGTGAGATACAGTCCAGGGGCAATGAGGAAGACAGACAAGATGAGTTCGCAGTACTGAGTCGACAACGGTCAGCAGTGAGGAAGATGGTCAGAGATGAGTTGGCATTCCTAGAAGCTTGTAGAAGTTTCGCAAAAACTCCCCGTCATCGATAGTCTACAGAGAATCCAGTGTCATAAACTTGCCTTTCTTGCTCTTTGAGTTGACTCAAGCCCATATTGTTCGTTTGTTCTTTGTTTTTTTTTTTTTTTTTCTCACTTCCTCGGTTGTATTTCTTGTGGCCATAAAGAAATGTGAAATGCCCCGGCAGAAACCACTAGATGAATCACCGGCCAAGCGAAGGGGTGTTGTCACAATGTTATATAAGAACACATGAAACTATTTGACTGTGTGCAAACAAATAATTGATACTTAACGGAATTAATAATAACATTCATATTTGAAACCATTTAATCGTATGTTAGGAAATGACGTCTCACTCATTCGAAAATAATTTTACCCACTAACAATTCACTTTTAAATCATATGTATATATGTGTGTATTCATGTGCGCGTGGGTGTGTATTAACAGGTTGTGGTATTAAATAACCATCAAAGTTGAAGTGCCATTAAAACAAATAATGTAACCTAACGGAAGAGAAAAGAATGAAATTGTTACTTAGAATATCCGGACTATTGACTTCATCTTTATAATAAAAATGTTTCGGCCAATATATCCTTCGGGCTTCTGCAGGTGTTCTATCTCGAACTCAACCCTTTATTTGAAACTCAGAGGTAAATTGTTCCAATTCTTGTACCTGTTCCAATAGTCAAGTTATTGTAAGTATTTCTAGTTATCCCTCTCTTCTGTTAGGATTGAACCTGTAACCTCCAGATAATTTCTCTCTGGAGGACTTTCCAACCAAACGTCTTACTCACTGCTCCATGAAAGTGAATTTTGGGGACTTATGATTATAACAATCAACATGAAGGTGCCCGTGGTGTAATGGTTATCATCGTAGGAAGTGGACACGGTGACACGAGTTCGAACCCTGGACAATGCTGATTGCATTTCCCATAGCACTGATACCCTTGGGAAAGGTATGAATCCAATTATTCTCCCTCCAGCTATGGGTAAAATAGTAGGACAGACTAGGTTCTTCAGCCTTGGTGAGGTAACTGGTCGAGGAGAAGGAAAACTCTGAATTCAAAGCTGTTAAACTCCGCTTAAAAATTGACCTTGTGTCATATCCTGACCGAGTGGAGGGATAAAGTGGAGGTGCCCGTGGTGTAATGGTTATCGTCGTAGGAAGTGGACACGGTGACACGAGTTCAAATCCTGGACAATGCTGATTGCATTTCCCATAGCACTGATACCCTTGGGAAAGGTATGAATCCAATTATTCTCCCTCCAGCTATAGGTAAAATATTAGGACAGACTAGGTTCTTCAGCCTTGGTGAGGTAACTGGTCGAGGAGAAGGAAAACTCTGAATTCAAACCTGTTAAACTCCGCTTAAAAATTGACCTTGTGTCATATCCTGACCGAGCGGAGGGGTTGGGTAAACATGATAACAATAAACATAAGGCAAATAGTCCAAATATTCTAAATAATATGAATTCTCTGGCATCATCTCCAAAAATTAAATAAAGAATGAAATTTTAATTTTCTTCAAACCACGTGGTGTAATCGAAAAGAATCGTAACTGAAATTCTAATATACATTGATATAAATGAATGAATAATGAATCTTTGATTTTATTTAGACTATTTTCCCTGGGATTCGGTTTGGTCATCCAAACAATTATATTTCTAACAATTCAATTTAGTATAAATATAGTTTGTGTTTAAACACAGTTAAAGGCCAAAATGGTTCTATTTCAAGCAATTCAGTTAAGTTTGAGTGTGCTGTTCAAATGTCAAAAAAATATATTTCAAACTATTCAGTTTTATTTCTTATCAGTAAGAGTTTTCGGACTATTGTCTCCGTCTTTATTGTTTTGTTCACAACGTTTCGGCCGCTGTATCCTCCGGTCTTCCTCAGGTGTCCCCTGTTTATCTGGGTATAGAAATGGTACAACTAGGGAACTCATTTTTAAAGTTTGGCTAATATTCAGTTTTATATAAGTATAGTTTTTTGTTTATTCACTGTTAAATATCAAAATAATTTAGTTCTTTTTAACACATAGAGAGAACCCGAGCAGGTGCTACCACACCTGGCCAGGGTGACCCAGGGAGCGATGGCAATGAAGGGGTATTCCGCATTCCCCAAAGTTCCAGCATTACTGAAACTTCACCATCAGATTGTTTAGTCTTAAATCCAGAACATTCATTCGAGGCGTCTTAGGCTACTCGTAGGAGGCGTCTTAGCCCTCTGTAGAGATGCAGTTGGTGTATTCTACAGCCCCAGCAGACTGGGCCATAGTCGATTGCGATGGTGGTGTTTTGGTTTTTATGGCATATCAACCTCTGTGGGTCATTCAATGCCAAACACAGTTTATACATATATATTATATGCATAAATTGAAAATAAATGCAATAATTTTGAGCATTTAGTGCTTGTTCTACAGGATCTGGAAGCAGGTTATTCGTTTTAGGTATTTTTCATTTGAGAAGCAGGTACATCTTTGAATAGCAGGGTGAGGTTTGCTACCTGAAAAGATTTCTTGCGAATTTTCCCATATTTTTGCTATCAACCAATATATGATTGACTGTGGGTAGCTTATTGCAGCAGGTACACTGGGGTGCAGTTTCCCATTTGAGCTGATAGGCATGTGTGTCCGATTCTGATTCTGCAAAATATTATATCTTGCCTTTGGTTAGATAATGGTTCTCCAGTTTCTAGTTTAATACTGGGTTGATATTCACAAAGTTTGTTATTTGGAAACATGTTCCATGTTTGCCATTTTCTTCTAATGTACTGTTTGATTTTAGTTTTGTAGTCTGTGAATGGAAGTTTAAGAGTTGTTATTGTCAATCTCGTTTGATTGTGAGATGGGAGTAAAGACAAATAGATGAATGCTAATTTATATCATTTATTACAATTTATGACAACATTCTAGTTTGAATATTGTTTAAACGTTAAAGTTGTTAGCGTGAGATTGAAATATAGACAACTTTTCAGTAAGAATTGATGTTGTATAGTATACTATGTTGTTATTAACAACGAGGAACACGTATGTATATAAAAAGATAAGATTATATCTTTATTTTCGGCGATGATACTTGTGTGGAACAGAAAAACAATTGCGGAGAGTTCGCGTACACGGGGGAGCTGTCGGGAGACGGAAGAGCCAGTGAACAACTGTTTTTAGCCGAAATTCGGGAACTACAACTCTCACGTGACCTGCAGCAATTCCTCTTTTTCATTAACCATGGTTACGCCCACATCTCACTTCTTTGCTTTCCATTGATTATGTAGTCTGCTTCCCATTGGCTACTTGCCCAAACCCAGTTCTGTGGGCGTACGCATCAGCCACTATCCCTGAATTCAACCACGCCCACCGTTCAGGTGATTTTCCGATATCTTCGACCGAATGCACCTGTTTTCAACATCCACCGTATTCACAACAACTGTGGGTATGGTCACATTTCGGCAATCACCTTGTTGATATTATCCTTGAGCGGATGTAGTCGTGTGAACATCCCCTGATACACAGCACATGTGGACATGGTGACATTTCGGTGATCACACCGGTCTTATCAATCTATCTGTCAACAACATTCGCCGTATTTACACCCGCAGGTCACGTTAATATATTACACAGAATTCATCGTCTATATTTTCTAAGCTCATCTTAGATGGGCACAATCAGAACCAGTTCGATATCAGAGACCTAAAGAGTCTTGGTACAGATTAGCTGAACCATGAAAAATTTCATTATTTTAACTAACAAAAAATGAAATACTTACATTCACCATCCAAATAAAAGATTCCTGTATTTTCTTTTTTTATTATTGTTATTATTACTATTTGAGAGTTTTTAGCGTAAGCGTTAGCTGATGGTATTTCACTGAAGTGTGAATTACAGCAAGACACCTCAAGTCTTCAGGACTCTTCTCAGTGTTATGGCTGACCTCAATAATGTAGTACTTTGGATAAAAAAACATTTTAAAGTTTGTTGATCAAACAATGAATTTAATAACTATTGATCAACAGCCAAAATTTAAAAATAATTCCTTGGTTAAATCATTTCTATGCCCACATAAACAAGGAATGTTATATATTGACCCTCGATCGAGCCGTCAATCAAGAGATTCACCGGTGTAAATAAGCAGAGGAACAGCGGAAGCAAGTGGATGTAAGGTAATTATATAACCAGATGCCACAGACGGCTTGGGTCAGTTCCAGTTGGAGTTGGAGTCAGTTGGGGACAAGATACCGAATTGAGAGCCAGCGGCAGACAGAGGGCTTTGGAACCTCAGTGACTCAGTGAGAGCAGCCCAGCCAGAATGCGAACGAAGTGCTGCTATGGTCAGAAGAACTTGGGGTCAATATGTAGCAGTCTGTAACCGTCTCCAACTTATATCTGTCACACAACCAACATCAACCCTTTCGAGAATAAAGTGTGTGAGATATATTTCTATAAAGTAGTGTGTTCGTCATTATTTTTGAATTATTTGGATAGCTAATATAGTTAGGTTGGTTTAATGGCATATCAACCATAGTAGGGTACTTTTTGTACTTCAAATTCCCCAAGGATCCAGCATGACTGGAACTTCACCATCAGATTTTTTAGTGCCATATGCATATCAACCCCTCCGCTCGGTCAGGATATGACACAAGGTCAATTTTTTAAGCGGAGTTTAACAGATTTGAATTCAGAGTTTTACTTCTCCTAGACTAGTTGCCTCACCAGGGCTGAAGAACCTAGTCTGTCCTACCCATAGCTGGAGGGAGAATAATTGGATTCATACCTTTCCCAAGGGTGTCACCTGAGGAAAGCCAGAGAATACAGCAGCCGAAAGAGTTTGCTGATAATGAGATCCCTAGAGATCTCGCGATTCCTGTAAATTGCTGCTGTAAGTCTATTTTATGCGTGCCTTCTTCGAATTTGTTGATCATGTGATCCCTGTTGATCCCTGGGGACTGTTGCTGGAAGACCTTTGTAAAGGGTATCTTCGAGAGTTAACCGACCATGTTATGTCAGATCACTTCCTACTTTTAGCTTTGAACACAGAAAGCCTCACATAATTAATACACACACACACACACACACACACATACACACACAAATAGATAGATAGATAGATAGATAGGAAAAGATTCATTGGTGGGGGAGGGCTTACTCTTCTGTAGAGAAGCGGTATTTGTTACTCGCCCCACCTAACGAGCAAGTGTGGCTCAAGGGCTTTTTTTAGGTGGGCCCGGGCGCAGGGCCATAGCCCACACGCGCCCGGCATTTCCCAAAAATGCCTACGGCCCCGTCGGCATTCCCCTTATTAGGGGTGCCTCAGGCGCCGGGCGACGAACCCCCCCCCCGAAATGGGTAAAAGCCTGGGGGGAAGGCCCCCTGAAGCCGAAGGAAAATCTTCAGCTACCGAGACACACCCTGTTTCAACACGGCCGGCCGAAGTGCGACCCGGCAACTGAATGCTGCTTCGTTATACAAACTTATTTTCTGTTATTCTCTGTAGAGAAGCAGTCGGTGTATTCTCCGCCCCTGGTTGACTGAACAATGTAAAAGTTGGCTTACGGTAAACATTAGTAGTAATGGAAGAAAAAACCTTCTCGATTAAATTTTCCCAAAGAGTAAAATACTGCCTTTTTCCTCTTCCATAGTAAAGGTAAGCGAAGGATGAAGTCCAATGAAAAATGTTAATGCCGTGATGCGTGACAGAAAACGAGCAAAAGGGTCGTCAACATACCGGACATAGCAGTAGGGTTTACGAACTTTTTCAAACAACTGATGTTCCAGGAATATAACAAAAATTTTAACAATATGTGTGCATCTTAATATATATATATATATATATATATATATATATATATATATATGGAAGTGAAGCAGACTTTCGTCTAAGCATGTTTGACTTAATAATAAAAACGCATTTTTCAGTATAATTTTATTTACATCCTTTCAAGTTACCTGAAAAGTTTTAGGTTTGAACAAGTGGAAAGAGTTGAGTTTATAATTATTCACTCTTAAAAGCATTTCTTGGTTGTGTTTTTATTACAATAGGCTTTCAGTATAATTGTGTGATCCGTCTGTATAATCAGTGTTTTAGAATTTCTTTATTTTTATGATATATGTTGATGGGGCAAAATGTCTAACCTCTCCTGCAATACTCTCTTTATTTACGCACATACGTAGAAGTTAAAATGGATTCCTTTCCCTTATATCAAAAGATCACACACACACACACACACACACACACACACAGAAATATATATATATATATAAATATATATATGTCAAGCGGAAGGTGATAGTGTGCAAAGTCTCAAATATTTGCCAGCTCCGCGACGTCGTCATGGAGGAGTGGAAGAGCATTCCAGTGGCTACCTGTGAAGCTCTGGTAAACTCAATGCTCAGGAGAGTAAAGGCAGTTCTGGAAAATGATGGTGGCCACACAAAATATTGACAGTTGACATGGTGTATGTTAATATTGACAATTTTCCCTAAGGGGTGTACTCACTTTTGTTGGCAGAGCTTTAGCTTTTAATGGTTATATTTTGAGTTATTTTGAGGGGAAAATAATTTAACTCTGTTATATAAGCTGCACACAGACTACTTTTCATTGTGTCAAAGTGTCATTTTGTCAGTATTGTCCCATGAAGAGATATACTTAAATATCTGCAGAAATGTGAGGGGTGTACTCACTTTTGTGATACACTGCACACATATATATATATATATATATATATATAGAACTACCAAAATCCCATTATTGGCCTGGCTGTCTGATGTTTTCTACGTCGCATGCCATGTTTCACTCCAAATTCGTTTTTGTTTTACTCTTCTTCACCGTTCAGGATGTTCCGTGGCAGAAAACCTGCTGGACTGCGATGTGACATCGTAGTAAGCGAGTTCGAACAATAGTCACACCTTTATATTCAGTTTTGGAGTAATACTCTCAAAAAAGGTATCATCATCATCATTATCATGTTGTACTTCCAGCACAGATATCACTGACTCTCTCGCCACTTCTTCCTATCGTTCATCGCCTCTGGCAGGTCTTCAGGACTACATCCCGTATCCTCACAGACCTGCTGAATGTATGTTCGAGCTGGTCGTCCTGCTTTTACTCGGCCATATGTGGGGGTCCATAGGAGTACATCACTTATGAGCACGTCCCTGCTTCTCCAGATGTTTCCTGTATATTTGTCAATAAATGACCCACTTGATAGATGTGATATGTAATAAGACACCAACCAAATGAAATAATGTCTTTTTTTTCCTTTAGCGTAAATAACGGCGACTACACGACGTGATAAGAAGTCAACGCGGTACCGCATTGATTTGTGGATTGATTAATTTTAACGGTACATAAAACATAAGCAGTTATTTTATGTCAGAAGGTTTGGAAATCGCTTCCATGTTACGTTGATATATACTATATTGAGTCGTGGTTTTTGTCAGGGTTTTCATTGCCCACAGTTCCATAAAAAAAGAATGATATTTAAGCAAATACTTAGTTCAATTTGACCCATACATATTTCATAAATATGAGTGCAAACTGTAGTTGTCATTAAATAACTAACAATAGTTGATATGCTATAAAACACAACCATACAAAACGCAATCAAACTAAACACGAGACCATAAATAACTGTCTTTGGGTTTTTTCATGTCCTACTTATGTCATATTGTCATCTACAGCATCATAACGACACAATAATACACAAACGCAGGAAGACTTCTTTAAACAAATATGTACCTCTCACTTTATTTGTAAGGGTTCGAAAAGGGTTACTCAAGGTTTGCGTGTGAGATGGTGCTAGAGACCGAACAGAAACTGTCATATTTTGACCCCAAACTTATGGCCGTCAACGTTGTGTTTTTCTCGTTCTCCTGATGCTCAACCGGAGGCCCAGAGGCCCACTCTGCTGGGTGATGGTTTTCTTTACTGCATCTTATCCGCAACTTCTCTGGTCCCCAAACTCCATCGGCGTTCCCGAGGGCCTCTTCGGCCGGGCATGTCTTTCTTTACCACACCTCGTCTATAACTCTCGCTCCAACTGGAACTGGAACTGTCTTGATTTCTGTCTTGACTGAGTTATATAATAGTTCAACGCCCACTCGATCTTTGAAATCGCATGTTTGATCGTCATCAAGCGGAAATAACTGTCATGCAGTTCACAGGTTACTCTCTTCCAGTGCATCAGTCTATGCGTGTACCATGGGAATTTTTTAGCTCGTCCCATTTCATCAGCCAATTTCCGCCCACGTGATTTCCTCTCATAACTGCCATTAGAATGTGTCACTTCCTTCCGGTGCATCACCTTGGAATGGCATTTTTGGCCGGGTCAAAGGCCGAAATACAACACTTATCCGGGCCAGAGAGGACATGGCAGCAATAACAATGAAGGGGTACGTCGCATAGTAGAGCCACACCATCAGATTGTTTTCTATCATTTCTAGGACACTCTTTGTGTGTGGACATTTCAATGCAGTGATGCTGTCGGTGTATTCTAAAGCTCAAGTTAAATGAGCTATTCATTTCGTCATCTGAAATACATACTGCTTCGTCCAGGATTTGAACTCAAGTCGCTATATCCATTTTCAAATGCGAAAACCACTAAGCTTTCTCTAAAACACGCTCTTTATCAGAGGTGTATCTTAAAAGATTGTGTTTAACTGATATAACTAAAGATTATCCAGTACAATTAAAGATAAACTTATGCGAATCACATAAACTACCAATTATATATATATTTACCGACCTCTAACTCAGGCAGGATATGACACAAGCGGAATTTAGCAGCTTTGGATTCAGAGTTTTCCTTCTCCTAGACTAGTTGCCTCACCAAGGCTGAAGAACCTAGTCTGCCCTATTATTTACCCATAGCTGGAGGGAGAATAATTGGATTCAAACCTTTCCCAAGGGTATTAGTGCTATGTGAAATGCAATCAGCCTTGTCCAGGGTTTGAACTCGTGTCGCCGTGACCATTTCCTACGACGATAACCATTACACTACGGACACCTCCACTAATAATCATAAACTACCAATTATTACAGAATTACTTTCGAGTGTTGTTTTGTTTCTTAGTTGAATGGCATATCTTCCCTCGTGGGTTCTTCACTGTCTAATCCATGCTTGTTGACGAATAGAAGTGTTATTATAACATGGAGGGATAAAAGGATTCATGCCTTTCCCAAGGGTATCAATTCTCTGAAAGTGTATGTAATAGTACAACTTGATTTTGAACTTGTTTAGTACATTGTCGCAGATGGCGCCTCCGTTGGTGCAAAGTTTAGCAAGCGAGACTAGCAAACCTACACGAGTGAGTTTGCGTCTCATTGAGTGCCCCCATTCATATGGGCTTGAGCTACATCTAAGCAAAAAGTTTAGTTAATTACAACTATGTTGACGCAGAGAGGCAGGAGCTCTCTAAACTATAAAAGAAAGATAAATTTCTTCGCCCCTCATGAATATGACAGAGAAGTATACTGATTGGTTTTGACAGACACCAATGGACGGAGTATGAATGGATATCCGAAAGCGTTTTCCAATTTCCATCAAATGAAAGACAATATATTCTATGTTTCATGAAAAAGAATGGGCGCTTACTGGTAAATGCTTAAAGAGAACTACATATCCACTCATCATTTTTTTTTCTTTTTTTACAAATAACAGTGGCCGATATTTCTTTCTATTCTTTTCTTCATGTAGATGTTTCTTTCGAATAACCTGACACTTTATATTAGACCATAAATAACCATTCACTTTGAACGTTTTCCTCTTTTTGTCCTCATGTCTTTTTAAAGGCATATCAACGTTCGTGTGCTATTTAATTCCAAATCCATTCTTATAGAAGAACAATACAAGTACTATTGAATCAATAGCTGGAGGGATAAGGTATTTTATGCCTTTCCCAAGGGTATTAGTCTGAAAGTTATTTGATTTGGTTTCTCTGTTTAATGACATATCAACCTTAATAGGTTATTTAATGCCAAAGCCATTCTTGAGCCACAAGAGTGGTACAATTTAACATAGCAGAAAGATAAGAGGGTTCATGCCTTTCACAGGGGTATTAGTTTAAAAGTGATTTGATTTGTTCTTTGTTTAACGATATATCTATCTTCATGAGTAATTCAATACCAAATCCATCCTTGTAGAAGAACTGTAATTTTGACCCATAGCTGAGGGATAAGGGTTTCATGCCTTTCTTAAGGTTGTTAGTTTGAAAGTGATTTGGTTTGATTTCTTTGTGTAATGATATATCAACCTTTATTAGTTATCTAATGCCAAAGCCATTCTTTTTGAAGAACAAGTGTGGTACTTTTTAACCCATTGTTCATGCCTTTCCCAAGAGTAATAGTCTAAAAGTGATTTTATTTAGTTTCTTTGTTTAATTTTATATCAAATTTCCTGTGTTATTTAATGCCGAAGTCATTCTGGTAGAAGGGCAAGTGTGATACTGTGGAACCCATAGCTGAGGGATAAGGATGTTCATGCCTTTCCTAAGGTAGTTAGCCTGAAAATGATTTGATTTGGTTTCTTCGTTTAATGGTATATGAAATTTCATGTGTTATTTAATGCCGAATCCGAACTTGTAGAAGAACAGTAGGTGTACTATTTAACTCATGGCTGGACGGAGTTTCATGCCTTTCCCAAGGGTTCATACCTTTTGTTAAGTTATTGTTAGTTTGTACTATTTACCAACCCCTCCGCTCGGGCAGGATATGACACAATGTCAATTTTTTTTTTTAAGCGGAGTTTAACATGTTTGAATTCAGAGTTTTCCTTCTCCTAGACTAATTGCCTCACCAAGACTGAAGAACCTAGAATAAAGGGGTTCATACCTTTCCCAAGGGTATTTGCCCGAAAGTGAACATAATAGCGCGACTGGAGTACGAACTCGCGTACTACGATTCCGCAGTTCATCGCTTTAACCATTACACCACGAGGACACGAGTTATTGTTAGTTTGTGTTTGCAGTTATCATATTAAGTTTAGAGTGCAACTTTCAAAAATATATTGAGGAATTCAAAAAGTTGATCCCGTTGAATTACACTTATTTCTATAATTAAATTATTTAGGATAATGTCAGCTTTCAAGAAATATAATGATTTATTAATTTAAACTGATACAGAATGAAGCCGGCTCTTTTTTTTTGTTTAAAATCATATTAACATTTGCGGTTAAATCTATCATTGTTATAAAAGAGTTGTTGTTCTATGGAAACCAAACTGGGGAATACAGGAGTCTCCTTCAAATTGATCCAGGATTTAAGAAAGAAAATATTTACTCTGTGCAAAAATTTCAGAATACGTTCCTCGTACTAATTGCCTGAATGTCTGGGACGGAGCTTGATGATTTTTATCATTCAAATTTACGGACTATTGTCTTCATCTTTATTGCTATATTCACATCTGGAGGTTGCAGGTTCAATTCTGACTGTAGCTGAGTAACAATACAGGAATGCTTAAAATGTGTATCTTGTTATGGTTAATGGAATCAGAGCAAGTGACATCGATGGATTAAATTAAGGACGTGGTTCGATGTTCCGTACAGGCTCCTGAGTTCGACAAGAAACACCTGAAGAAGACTGGAGGACATATCGGTCGATACGTTGTGAATATAACCGATGAAGGCTATTGTCCGAAAAGCTTGAATGATAAAACGTTACTCGTACCTAGTCACATTCTTATTGAATTAACAAGAATCAACAAAAACCAAGTAAGGGTCTGTAACATCATCTTTATGTTGTATAGTCACATAATACATATACATCTGTATGCATAACACAACGACACAATAAAGACGAGCGACACAGTTCTTTAGAAAAATATACCTCTTAATTTATTGAAAGGGTTGTGTGAGAGGGAGTTGGAGACCGAACAGCACTGCAACATATTAACCCCCACTCTATTGGCCATAACCGCGTTTTTTTCCAGTTCTCCTGGGCTGCTCAACCAGGGGCCTGCAGACCAAGCCTCTCTGGGACATATTCTCATTCCAGCATCTTCTCTCCAACTCATCTGATCTCCAACTGCTCAATCGGTGGCCTGAAGGCTCCATCTGCTGGGTGCTGGCTTTCTCTACCGCATCTTGTCTTCAACTGATTGAATTTCCTGTGCACTGAGTTATATAATAGTTCGACATCCACCTTCTTCTGGTGGGCGTCACAATTTCGCACTCATTCAACCTGTCCACGGCCAAGGTTATAATATCCTGATATTCCTCGACCGGATGCACCTGTTATTTACACAGGTGCATTTCCTATTTTGATAGCCCGGACAGGTCGGAGGTCAATATACAACATTTAGAGAGTATTTGATTCAATTTCGAATTAACACTATCGAAAAAGGAATGAACCACATTATCACCCCAACGAAAAGTAATAGAACCCCTACTGTTCTTCTACAAAGATAGCCTTGGTATTAAATAACCCACGAAAATTGATATGCCATTAAACAAAGAACCAAAATGATATAAAATAATTTCATTGAGGTTTTGTATCATGCATCCACTCCCATAAAAAAAAGGACACTTTTCCATGGCGCAGTGAAAAATGCGCTGGACGGCGACAGCATAGGGAGTTCAAATTTCAGTCTAGCGATAATGTTTACTTTCGAACTGATACCCATGGTAAATTTGGGGACTCCTTTATCCCCAACCAACTCTGAGTCAAATGGTACCCCTTCTGTTCTTTTACAACAATGATTTTTTGTTGTAAGTAAACCACGAAGGTTGATATGCCCTAAAACACAGAGACTAAACAAAACCCCGAATAAAACCCTATACACCTCTTATATATATATATATATATATATATATATATATATATATATATATATATATATATGTGTGTGTGTGTGTGTGTGTGTATGTGTGTGTATATGTTGTCATCCACAGATTGGCTGTTTCGTTTTATCACTAATCTTCAGTGTGGTTCGATACGCGAGACGATCCAAGCCGGGATCGAAACCCCCGACTAACTTTACGTCAGTCTGATGACACACAACTAATACAAGCCTTCAACTCAGCTTGGGAAATACCGCATATGTTTCAAGTTTCGTTTGTTTACATTTTGCGTTATCGGATGCCGGAGTGCTAAATTTCTTAGAAGATATTTTCATCACGCGATGGGCAAACGTTATATTTCTTCGCCAGTGTGCTCACCCACTACCCGCAGAGGAACGTATATATATATATATATATATATATATATATATATATATATATATATATATATATATATATATATATATATATATGCTATTGTGTTCACTGTCGCATTTAGTCGGTTGAGAAAGGAATGAACGTTCTGATACTCACAGTATTGGGTATATAATATAATTTCTGCTCTTCCGTATGGATAGGCTTGAATTGAATACGAAAAAAGGTGAATATACTCTTAAAGAGACCAAACTAAACCCATATATATATTATTTGATTAAATTATAAATTATAAAGACATATTTTGCCTATAATATTTTATTAATTTCCTTTCAAGTCCTGATCAGTGTCTTAGGTTTAAGTTGGAATTGGCTGAAGAATTTATCAAAATTGTCCCCAGCACTTCCGGACCTTACCCAAATCTTCATGAGGGGTTGTTTGCATGTGTAAAGAGTGTTTTTTTTAAGATTTAAAAAATTCCTTTTTTAAATTACAAAATGACGTAAACGAAACGATGGATAAAACTGAGATGTCGATGACATCGAAAGAATTCAAAATAAAACTCTATCAACAGAAATAGAAATTAGCAAGAAAAAAAGAAACGTAAAAATATTTTAAAATATCTAATATCTAATACTTGAAAATATCAAAATAATGTCGATATTTCTAAAGTAAATTCTGTTAATTTTAGTTTATATATATATATATATATATATATATATAAAACAGTTTTAAAACATGCAAACAGCACCTGATGATGGCCTATGAAATCTTCGAAATTGCTCGGGACAATATTGGTAAATTCATTTACCAAATTCAATCTAAACCCAATACACTTATCAGAAAACATGAAAGGATCTTAATAATACTTTATAATAAAATATGTCTTTATTTTTAATCAAACATGCTAAAATGAAAGACTGCAGCCCAACTAAAACACACACACACACACACACACACACACACACACACACACACACACACACACACACACACACTTACATATATATATATATATATATATATATATATATATATATACCTACAGAGCCAGAAGTAATCTACCTAAGTTTCACCGACTGGATCATCAGGATATTTCTTTATATATATATATATATATATAACAAAAGTCTTGGTTGTCACTAACTCACTTTGTGTGTTTATGGTGAACCAAGTGCAACATAATATGGAGAGTACTCAATATCTCGGATAGAGCTATTATATAATGATAAATAAATATATATTAGATTTATATATTTAATGAAATGGAAGTTTGTATGAAAGCTTATATATATATATATATATGCATATATATATATATATATATATATATATATATATATATATATATATATATATATATATATTATTAGTGTCCAGGGACGATGTGATTGGAATTTTTCATTCTTAGAATATATGAGAAATTTCAAATAATTCTTACAGAGTGACAAAAGTATGGCTATTTATATATGAGAATGTATGGAAAAACTCACGCACAGAACAAATAAATAACTTTAATATCGAAGATAGAAAACACAACGCTGGTTGAAATAAATTTTTAATGGCATTGTATCAATCCTCTAAGTTTTCTTTCTTTGATATATATATATATATATATATATATATATATATATATATATATATATATATATATATATATATATATATATATATTCATTTGTTTGTGTACTTGTTATCTATGGACTCCGGGACTAATGTGTCAGTTTCGATGTAACTCGTCTTATGAACTCAGTTGACGTCAAACATTTTACAAGGGCAGGCAGAGTACAAATGAACCCTACGCCGACGGTGGGAGATGACGGGATATTTTTGCTTAAAATTCATAAGGATTGTCTGGTTTATCCAGCGAAGAAATTAGATTAACACCTGATGGGGGAATTGTAACATTTTCGAAGAAAATTGATAAGACAGGGCGTATTCACTTAGAAAGCAAATAGAATATATACTTAATAAAATGTGTTTTAGTATATTAGATTTAACATGGACAATATCGAGTTTTCTTGCTAGCACACACACAGACACACGCGTGCGTGCGCGTATGTATATACACCCACACAATTAGACACTTGCGTGATCTAAACAAATGCATACGCACACACAGATGTATATATATATATATATATATATATATATATATATATATATATGAATACGCATACATATAAATATATGTATGCGTATTTATATATATATATATACATCTGTGTGTGCGTATTCAGTCGGCTTGGGCTGTCGAATACACCGACTGCTTCTCTGCAGAGGGGTAAGACCCCCCCCCCAACGTGTGTTCTGGATAAAACACTAAACAATCTGATTGTGAGGTTCCAGCAATGCTGGAGCTTTGGGGAATGAGGAGAGCCTCTTCATTGCTATCGCTTCCAGGTCCACTCTGGCCTGGAGTGGTAGCATCTGACTGGGCCCTATCTATGGGTTAAATAGAACTAACAGCATACTTATGCTAAACTGTATTGTTTGAGTAAACTGAATAGCTTGAAATAGAAATGTTTTTGACAATTAAACCATACTTATATTTAATCTGCGTACTTATGCTTAACTGAATTATTTCAAATAGAACTGATTTTCGACATTAAAACTGTATTTACACTTAACTGAATCGTTACATAACTGCTTGAATAATCGCTTTAACCATTACACCACGAGGACACCCCCAGAAATATAGGAACTCTCTAATAAGTGAGTAAAGTAAAGTTGGCGACAGTAGTCGAAGGTGACTTGAAGGCTCCCAATTCAATATCTACTACACTGAGGTATAGGAGAGGGCGCTACTCCTTCTTCTGGATTGCTTCATTCACCCTTTATACGTACCTTATATTGCTGAGTGTTAAGCAAGGAGATATCAAGTACCATTCTTTACGTCTTTGATATGACGTAACCTACGACTGAACCCTGGTTTCCCGAGCCATTAGAAGGGGTGTCCTCGTGGCGTAATGGTTAAAGCGATGGACTGCAGAATCGTAGTAAGCGATTTCGTACTTCAGTCACGCTATTACGTTCACTTTCGGGCAAATAGCCTTGGGAAAGGTATGAACCCCCTTATCCTCCCAGCTATGGGTTAAATAGTACCACTACTGTTCTTCTAGAAGAATGGCTTTGGCATTAAATAACCTACAAAGGTTAATATGCCTTTAAACAAAGAAACCAAAGAAACCAAACCGAGCCATTAGAAAACACTACCCACTGGACCAATAAGCCGGTAAAAGTAAAGTTGGCGACAGTAGTCGAGGGTGACCCGAAGGCTCCCTTTTCGATAGCTACAACACCAAGGTGTAGAGGAGGACGCTACTTCTTTCCCTAGATTGCTCCACTTTACCTAATAATATTTAGCGTTAAGCAAGGAGGCATCAAGTACCATCTTTTGAGTCTTTGGTATGACTTGACCTGGGATTAAACCCCGGTCTTCTACACTGGTATTGGTTCAATAGTAACACTACAGTCCTCTTCCAAGGAGGCTTTCACATTAATTAACCCAGGAAGTTTGGTATGCCATTAAATCAAGAAATTGAACCAGAACAATATCAGTCATTAATAGGAACACATCTAATATTTTTGTTTTATAATTCCGATACCAGAATTTTATTATATTAGGTTGCTGGTTGGTTTATTGGGTTTTATGGCATATCAACCTTTGTAGGTTATTTAACGCCAAATCTATTTTTATGTAAATAATCTCTTCTTTTTAAAACAATTCAATATAGAGTAAGTACACAGTTTAATGGTCAAAAACCTTTCTATTTCAAACTATTCAAGCAGTTATATGTAACAATTCAGTTGGGTGTAAATACAGTTTTAATGTCGAAAAACAGTTCTATTTCAAATAATTCAGTTAAGCATAAGCACGCAGTTTAAATATAAGTACGGTTTAATTCTCAAAAACATTTATTTCAAGCCCTCCAGTTCATTCAAACAATTCAGTTTAGCATTTGTATGCCGTTAGTTCTATTTAAACCATAGATAAGGCCCTATCAGGTGCTACCACGCAGGGCCAGAGTGGACCTGGGAGCAATGGCAATAAAGGGGTACTTCGCATTTCCCAAAGCTTCAGCACTGCTGGGACCTCACCATCAGATTATTTAGTGTCATATCCAGGATCACAGAGTTAAATGTCAAACTGTTTTATTTCAGATATTTCAGTTCAGCATAAGTACACAATTTAGACGTCAAAACAGTTGTATTTTTAGCAATTCAGTTCAGAATTAGTACGCCGCTCCAATGTCAAAACAGTTATATTTTAAACAATTCAGCTTAGCATAAATACGCAGTTTAAATGCAAAAAATCAGTATAGTGAAAGAAGCATGGTTTAGTTCTATTTAACCCATAGATGGGACCCTTATCAGGTGCTATCACTTCGGGCCAGAGTGGACCTGGGAGCAATGGCAATGAAGGGATACTCCCTATTCCCCAAAGCTCCAGCACTGCTGGAACCTCACCATCAGATTGTTTAGTGTCATATCTAGGACACTCGTTGTGGGGGGGGGCGGTCTTACCCCTCTGAAGAGAAGCAGTCGGTGTATTCTATAGCCTCAGCCGACTTGGAAAATTATATTAGGAAGAGTAAAATGTTTGGCAATATGTTCGTAATTTAAGGGTCAGTTTGTTATATACATATATATCGATTCATGCAGGATACATACAGACGCAATAATAACAGACGCAATGATAAAGACGCACACAGGAAGACTTTTTAAACAATTATATGTACCTCTCACTTTATTGCAAGGGTTCGAAAAGGGTTACTCAAGGTTTGCATGTGAGAGGGAGCTGAGACCGAACAGAAACTGTCATATTTTGACCCCAAACTTATGGCCGTCAACTTGTGTCTTTCTCGTTCTCCTGATGCTCAACTGGAGGTCCAGCGGTCCACTCTGCTGGGTGATAGCTTCCTTTACTGCATCTTATCAGCAACTCCTCTGTTCATCAAACACCATCGGGGTTCCCTAGAGCCTCCTCGGCCGGGTGTGGCTTTCCCTACTACATCTCGTCTATAACTCCGACTGGAATTCGAACTGGCCGCAACTGTTCGTTGAACTCAACTGGCCTTGACTTCCGTCTTAACTGCGTTATATAATAATTCAACGCCCACACGATCGCCCACTCGATCTTTGAAATCGAATGTTTAATCGTCATCAAGCGGAAATAACTGTCATGAAGTTCACAGGTCACTCTCTTCCGGTGCATCAGTCTATGAATGTACCATGGGAATTTTTTAGCTCGTCCCATTTCATCAGCCAAGCACGCCTACGCGATTTCCTCTCATAACTGCCATTGGAATGTGTTACTTCCTTCCAGTCCATCACCTTGAATGGCATTTTGGGCCGAGTCAAAAGATCAAAACATAACAAATTCAACCGCTATGAATACTTTAGTAAAGTTCACGAAGGTCACCAAACATACTGGACAGTGATATACGGAGCTCGCATGATACTCCCAGCGTGTTACTTGCAAGATTGAGCTCTATGGCTTGGAACGCATACTCGGAATTTATTATAATGTATTTATTTTCGATTTCATCATCTCTGAAGAACTGTTGACAATAGCAATATTTAACTGTCAGAAAATGTAAGTAAAGTTGGCGTCCTTAGTCGAGGTTGAGCCGAAGGCTCCCTTTTCGATAGCTACTACACCGATCTATAGGGGAGGGCGTTACTCCATTCCCTACATTACTCCACTTCATCCTCACCTTATGATCTTGAGTTTTAAGCAAGGTAGCATCAAATGCCATTTTTTAACTTTTGATATGACTCTAGCTGGGATTGAACCCCAATCTCCCGGTCCATTATTGAATAATCTACTCATTTGGCCAGAGGGTACACTTCTTCAATACGAAGGTCTGCTGAAATGTTTAGAGGCTGAACAAGATACTCACGTGGGATGTGACCACTTTTCAACTTTGTTTCTTTCGAGGTCAATACACTAGTTTCACCTATGTGGATCCCGTTGTTGATAAAGTCATCAACAGTGTATTTAACGGTATTATATTAATTTTCAAGCCAAGAAAATTTTCCAATCACCCACATCAATTTCAAAAGTGTTGCTTTTGTATGCATGCAATAGTTCCCAATATTATATTTCAATTCATAAAACAAATTTTAAAGAAGTTGTTTTGTTAGATGTTTGGTTTTACGGCGTATTTTTTCGGGTCATTTAACGCCGAATTTTTCGGGTCATTTAACGCCGAATTAAATTTTTAAAAAATCAGTTTTGCTTAAGTACAATTTTACTTTATAAACAGGTAAATGCCAAAACAGTTCTATTTCAAACAATTCAGTTTAGCATAAGTACATAGTTTCAATATCAAAAACAGTTCTATCTTAAACAATACAGTTTAGCATAAGTACACGGTTTAGTTCTATTTAAAAAGCAGTTCAGTTTAGCATAATTTCAATGTCAAAAACAATTCTCTTTTAAGCAATACTGTTTACCAGAAGTACACTGTTAAGTTTTATTTACCCATAGATAGGACCCTATCAGGTACTACCTCTCCCGGTCAGATTAATGCAGAGAGTGATGGCAATGAAGGTTGGTTGTTCGGGTTTTATGGCATATCAACCTTTGTAGGTTATTTAACGCCAAATCCATTTTTATGCAAAGAGTTCTATTTCAAACAATTCAGTTTAGCATTTCACAGCTTAATTGTTAATAAGTACAGTTTATGAAAATAGTTCTATTTCAAACAATTCAGTTTAAGAAAAATACTCTGTTTAAATGTAAGTACAGTTTAATTGTGAAAAACATTTCTATTTTAAACTATTCAGTTTAGTCAAGTAGTTCTAATTCAGCTAATTTAGTTTAGTATAAATACAGATTTTATTTAAACACAGTTAAATGTCAAACCAGTTCTATATTAAACAATTCAGTTTAGTGTAAGTACAGTTTCAATGTAAAAAAAACGTTCCATTTCAAAGAATTCAGTTTAGCATATGGACACAGTTTAAATATCGGTACGATGTAATTGTCAAAACATTTCTATTTCAAGCTATTCAGTTTAGTTAAACACTCTAGTTTAGCAGAAGTATGCCGTTAGTTCTATTTAACCCATAGATAGGACCCTATCAGGTGCTACCATTCCGGGCCAGAGTGGATCAGGGAGCAGCGAAAATGAAGGGGTACTCCGTATTCCCCAAAGCCCCAGTATCACTGGAACCTCACGATCAGATTGTTTATTGTCATATCAGGACACTCTTTGGGGTGTCTTACCCCTCTGCAGAGGTGCAGTCAGTGTATTCTACAGTCCCAGCCGATTGGGCAAGGCAATGAAGGGATACTCCGCGTTTCCAAAAGCTCCAGTATTGCAGATTCCTCACCATCAGATTGTTAATGTCATATGTAGGACACTCTTTGTGGGGGTCTTATCCCTCTACAGAGAAGCAGTCGGTTTATTCTACAGCCCCAGCCGACTTGGCAAAATTTTAAATAAGAATTGTTCCAGAAACTAATTTTTTTTTAAATTACCGCAAGTGATAATTTAATTACCATATGGTAATTTAATTCCCCCCTAAAATAATGAAAAAAGGCCTTTTACTCAAAATTCATGCCTCATTCAAATTAAATGTTTAAAAATGTTCATCAAAATCAAATCTATAACAAAAAAGTCAATTATTAATTGGACTTCCTTTAGCCTTCAGAAATGTATTGACCCTGTTTGGCATCAATTCATCCAATTCTTTTATGATAATTCTATTTTTGAGACTCGATCGAGCTTTTATTGTTTCAGCGGTTAAGAGTTTTGCTATTTTTTTAACTATCTCCCATAAATGTTCAATTGGGTTCAAATCAACCAAATTGGGAGGCCATTACATTACTTTCATTCCTTTTGAATGAAATCAAATTTTTGTTGGACTAGATGCATGGCAACGAGCATTATCTTGCTAAAACTAAATACTCCCACATCAAAATTATTTAAGGTGTTTTATTTTGGTTAAGTCTTAAACAGAGGATTTTTAAAACCTTGTCTTCGATAGTATTGTCAGCCATTTCCATACAGCAGCTCAGCTTTTGAATTATCAGTCCATCAGACATGTTTTCCAATCTTCAATGGGCCTACTTTGATGATGACATGCCTAATGAAGTGTTTCCTTTCTTCTTGCAGAATTTTTGGCTTGATGTTGGATCGATAACCAAACTCAATTAGAAAGCGTCGAACCGACGCAGAATGGTTATCGATTTTAAAATATTACTTGCTTGATATCATTTACCAATTCTTGGCTTATTAAATCACGATTTTTTGAGACTTCAAAGAATACGGACCATTGACATCATGAATTTTTGAAGTCTTTCAGAACTTTTTTCTGAGTCTCCGCACTTCTTTATGACACGGTAGATTGACCTTCAGCGCAATATTTTGGGCTTTATACCACTCAAACAAATCTATACAGAACGGATTTCTATCGGTTTAACCAGAGAAAACCTTTAGTGAAGTGTTTGAAACATGCCTTTTTTTATACCTAATCAACTGAAATACGCAATTTTCAAGAACCTTCTAGAAAACAAAAACGGAAGTATATAAGTTCCGATAACCACGCATAAACAGAAAATACGTGAGGCGAAGAGGATGTTCATATTTCCACATGGGACTTGAAAAGACAATATAAGGTCTATAATTTTGGATTGAAGGCAGAGATACGCTGGTCGCTCAAGCAAACGGGAGAGGTCCGCTGGTCACTCAAGCAGACCTGTCAGCTCTTCGTGTGTGTTCTCCGGTTATCGCACTACTTTAAAAAAAAAGGGTCTCCGTCACAGAAGAAAGATATGTGCAAACTCTCTCGGACTGTATTCCTATTACACACAATCGTTGCCGTCGAACAATAAAAATATAAATTATATTTTTATGTATCTACGAGTTTTTCGTTTTTTTGTCCAGCAGTTCAATATACGACACTTATAGGGTTACAACACTTTCAACAATTGAAAGTACGTTAACAATTAATACCTGTTGACATTTTTAAAGATAAAGAAAAAAATCTTGGTATCTTTAGATTAGGAAACGTTTATCTTAATTGTTATGGGGGACATATCCTACCATACCCCAAAGATGGACTCGTCCAACCTAAACATATTCTCCGAGCTTAGTTCGCTCGTAGGAGACACCATCTCTTTTTGGATCGTGCCTGCATTTTTTAATTCTGAAAAGTAAGTGAATATTGTTAAAACCTATTGTTATTGCATTGTTGAAATTATTATTATCGTTACTGCTTCGTGACCCCACTCAAACAATTGTTATTGTTGTTTGTTCATGAGGAGGGTCAAACCTCGACTCCATTTTTTGTTTATTCAAAAAAAACGACAGCCATTTTCATATCGGATCATTCATTGTTTCCTGTATTTTAATCGTCTTACTTGCCTTTAATCATTTGAGTTCATCTCCTCCTATTTGTTTTTCACAACTATGGAGGAGTCTAATAATCAAAATTCACCCGTGGACATGTTTGAAACACGACCCCCCCCAAAGCCGGAAGAAGTACCATTCGACCTCTCTTCATCGGCAAATACCATTCCACCGGCCCAAAATCCCAAAGAAACAGCTGTCACTTGGTCTTCACATTGTGTGAACAAAAAATCTGCTATTGACTACGCAAGAGACAGGGTAGAAAAATACGCTAAATCTTTCAAGGACGGAGAAATTATTCCAATACCGGAACTGGTGGAGGCGGTCGAACCTAAGACCCTGTCCTTCGTAGTCACGGATCTAAAGACAAAGAGACTAGCTGGACTAAAAAAAGAAACCTTCGAGGACCTTCTAAAAACTGCAAACATCCCAGGTAAGTACTTTTGTCGCAGATGCTTGCTACCTAGGATGTTCTGCTTCCCTCGAAGGAAATAGCGAAAAAACTGGCCGGTGGCAATATCACCACACGCTTTTTCCGGCTACAACCGGAATATCGAGGCAAAAGAAGAATTAAGGTCACCGTAGCAATGTTTCCATGCAATTAAGTGGTGACGTCCTCGCCGCCTACTTAAGTATATATGGCAGCGTGAAACAAGTCACCCAGGTAACATCAAACAATGGAACCGCATACGGTGATTACGTCTTCATCATATGCCTCGATAGGGAGGGTTCAACAACGTGCCCCATATAATTAAATATCGAGACGAATCAATGACGGTGGTCGTTGACTGTAGAAAACCACTATGTTGGTCCTGCAAAAAAATTGGACATTTTTCCAAAACCTTCCCTAAAAAAACAACGACCACAACAACAACGACTACTACTACTACTGCTCCTGAGACTTCACCTGCCATTACAATCACAACGACAGCAACAACACCTATTAAAATCATCGAAGACCACCCAGACAACCCTAACAAAAAGATGAGGAAGGGTGGACCCAGGTTACCAAGAAAAAGAAAAGAACTCCCTTAAAAAGTCATCAACAACAATAGCACCTACGGAAAACAAAACAACAAATTCAACAACTGCTACTACTGATTCAACAACTGTTACTACTGTCTCTACTGCTACTACTGCTACAAAACAATCATCACCATCGGCTACATCAAAAGAAAACCTAGAGGAAAAAACAGAACCGATGGATATGACAGTAAATCTAAAGAGAAGAAGGGATAGTGGGGACTCACCAACAGAAGAGGGGGAGAAAAAATACCCCAAAAAACCACCACAAAAAATATTACAAACACCCTCCCTACCTCAACCTAAGGGGAACAAAAAAAATAGCAAAGTCACCAGCCCCAAATGAGCGACCAGCTCAATTAATTCCCCCCCCCACAAAAACAAAAAGAAAAAACACCCCAGCACACCCCTAACTGAACTCCCTCTATCCCCCTCTCTTTCACCAATCACAACCCCCAAAATACTTACACGGTCACACTCGGTGACAAGACTTTCACTTTCTCCTCAAACAACATCAACAGGACATAAAATAAGATCATGCTCGGCTTCTACGGAAGCCCGACGTGCAATAAACGCCTTTCATTTTTGTGAGGACATTTTAGAAAACCCACATCTGGACCACATATTAAAACAATCACTAAAACCATTAGGTTCATTGAAAAATATCGACGAAAAAGATATCACCAATCCATACCTATTCACAAATGCACCAATGTTGACCACATTCGTCCGTTCGGCTGGCAACCGGACTAAAGAGCTGTGGCACTTTATTGACGAAGCCAGTCGGGCGAACGTAATGTTGGCCGACATGAAAAATGCTATATTGAAAAAAAAAATGCACACTTTTTGTTCGGGCAGGGTCCCTATTTTAGTTCACCCATCATTCTGTAAGGTCCCTAAAACTGAGGTACCCCATGGATGTCGGAGGAATTATCAGGGACAACCGAGTTAACCCTGAGCTCGGCACCGGTTCCCTGTGTCAGGCTGTCGGAATCCTCACCCCGAAGGAATTCCGGTCCATAGTCGCCAGTGAGTAAGGTAAGTTGGTCAGATGACTCTAAACCTTGCCAGTTTGAATGTGAGGAGACTGAGGGATTCAAGCAAGTGTAAGCACTTGCTTGGTGAACTAAAGAACCTCGGAGTATGTTGCTGCGCTGCAAGAGACCCACTTCACTTGCAATGCCGACTGTCGGGTGCTGGAAAGAAAATTTAACGTGTTCTCAGCATACGGCAGCCGCAACAGCGCTGGGGTCTCCTTGATAGTTGGACGCAGCCTTGATGCTGATGTTGATGTTGTTTTTGCAGGTGACGGGGGCCGATTGGTTGTGGCCGATGTTGCCGTTAAAAGTTTCAAGTTCCGTCTGGTTGTGGTTTATGCGTCCAATATCGCTGCAGAGAGGGTTTCCTTTTTTCGTCGGTTGGCGCCGTTCCTGGACGATACGAAGCGGATAGTCTTAATGGGTGATTGGAATGCGATCCTCGATCCCAAGATAGATAAGGTCGGGCGGGGAGCTAGAAGGACGGGAAGGTGTGATAGCAGCTTTGTCGGCTTCATGACTGGTCATGACTTGGTCGACAGATTTCGTCTGGATCACCCAGGGCAGAAGATGTGGACGTGGCTAGATAGCTCGCCCTCTGCCAAAGTAGGTTCCTACTTGGATAGAGTGTTAGACGAGCAGATATCGATTTCGATAGCTGTCCCACGTTCCACTTGATAGCGTGGACTGACCATAAACTTGTTAGGGTCAGTCTGCGGTTAGCTAATAGGCCTAGTCAGGCCGGCTACTGGAAGTTCAATATCTCCTTACTGGAGATACAGGACTTCCTGGATCGGCTAGAATCCCAAATTAAGCGGGCGTTAGTGGAGGCGGTTACCGGGAATAGGTGGTGGACTGCTCTCAAATATAGGATTAGAGGCTTCCCCACCAAATACAGTCGACAGCTCAACCTAGATAGGATCAAGAAGGCGAAATCTATCGAAGATAGACTTTCGCGGGCGGTGACTGGGGTGGGGGACTCCCTCGGTGTAGAATTAGCTAGGAGGAACCTTGAGCGTGAGAGTAGCAAGCGCTACAAAGGATTCGTAGTTAGATCTAGATCAAATAGAGTTCTCAACGAAGCTGTGAAATCGAACGCGACTGCACGTGAAGAAGAAGTGCGAAGGTTTCCCGATCGGTATATCGATTCTGTCAAGACCCCGGACGGGCGACTGCTGCGATCAAGTGGCGAGATGCGTGATGCCTTTCGGGCGCACTTTCGGAATCGCTTTGCCCGCTGCACTGATCTCCCGCTCCGGGAGTTTCGTCCCCCCAGGCTTTAACCCTCTTCGGAGGGGTTGGGTTTATCGCCCGGCGCCTGAGGCGCCCCGAAAAGGGGAATGCCGACGGGGTCCGAGGCATTTTTGGAACTGCCTCTCGTGTTGGGCTTCGGCCCTGCGACAGGACCCACCTTAAAAACGGCCTTGTGCCATATTCGTACGTTGGTGGGACGTAGGATAAATACAGCTCCGGGAGTTTCGTAGCTTTCTCGCCGATTTCCTCCGCCTTGGTGCGGCTGAAGCGGCTAGTTGCGAGGGTGTGGTTACTGAATGCGAAGTCCGTGATGCGTTGAAGCAGGTCGGCCTCAACAAGTCGCCGGGACTAGATGGTTTGCCCTACGAAGTGTACTTGAGGATGTCGCACATGTTTGTCCCTATTCTGACGTATATGTTCAACCATTGATTCGCCCAGGGAGCGATCCCCGGTAGCGTTACCAAGGGCGAAATCACATTGCTGAAGAAAGGTGGCAAGCATATTGGGGAGGGTTTAGATGACTACAGGCCCATAACTCTGCTTAACACAGAGTTAAAGATTTTGGCCCGGGTCTTAGCGAATCGTTTACAGCTTGTCATCAGTGATCTGATCGGCCCCGTCGATCCAGGACAATCTGCACTTGATTCGCGAGGTCCTAGGGGGGATAGAAGACGACATTGAAGCCGCGCTGATCAGTTTAGATCAGTCCAAGGCCTTCAATAGAGTTGACCATCGGTTTCTGGCGACTGTTTTGGAGACTGCCGGATTCAAACCGGAGTTCCGCGGATGGATTAGCATGATGTACCACATCCCTCAGGCAGTGGTGCAGGTGAACAGAAGGCGTTCGAGGGTATTCGTGATCGAGCGTTCGGTCAGGCAAGGCTGCCCTCTGTTTTTTCTTCTCTATGTCCTCGCGTTGGAGCCCCTTCTCCACATGCTTAGTGATGAAGAGACGTCCGGGCAAGCACGGTATCCCTTTTGCTGGCCCTCTTACGGCAAGGGTTTCCGTGTTCGCTGATGACATCACAGTCTTTGTATCCCACCGCCTGGATATAAAGGCTGTGAAAGAGGCGGTTGTCGAGTACGAGCGGACTGCAGTAGCCAAGGTCAATTTTGAAAAAATCGAAGGTTTGCGGCTCGGTGCTTAGAGGGGTAGCAATACTCTTCCAGGGCTCTTCCGCTGGAGTGACGGACCCGTCCGCATCCCCAGGGTGTGTTTCGGGCCCAACCTCCAACTGGAGCGAAATTGGTTGGAAGTACAAACCAAGGTGAATGCTCAGGTGGGAATCTGCCTTTCAAGGAGGTTGTCCTTAAAGGGCAGGGCGGAGGCGTGCGCCGTGTACGTATTCCCCTTGATCCTTTACCGATTGGCTGTACTTCATCTGCCTAAGGCACGTCGGTTAGCACTTCAACAATCCCTCTCCAGATTGCTCTGGGGAGGTGCAAGTCTGATGGTCCGTATCCAACGTACACGCAACGGGGGTCTGGGTATGCCTGATCTGGAGAGCCACTGGCTTGCTGAAAGACTTGCATACTTGGGCCGATCCTTGACGTGGGACGCAGTGTGGAGACGAAAGGCGAGTCAAGCTTTTCCTCGCATCTAGTCAGATCCAAAGGCTGACGGTCGACATAAGCCTTTGGGCGAAGCACTGTTTGTCCGCGAGTGCCGAAAGGCCCTTCGTAACCTTCTTGGGTCCAGTGATCTTTCACGGCCTTGGAAAGAACTATATCGGGAGCTAGTGGTTGGTTTCGCTTCTGGTTTCTCTTAGCGAGCGGCGCGACTGGACGGCGGAGGAGATCCGCTCTCACTTGAATTGGGCGCCAGGATCGAGCTTCTTGAACAACTCCGTGTTCTCGCTCACCTGGCGACTTGCACGGAATGCGTTACCCCTTCTCGGCTTGAACTACAAAGCGAGCCTGGCAGACATGCCTGATTGCCCTCGCTGCAGCAGTGGCTTAGAAGAAACGACTGAGCACGCCTTCTACTATTGCGAGCGAGTTCACCCGTTTTAGGATCACGTCGGGGAGTGGACGGCTCGCATCGAACCCTAGCAGTTCGTGCTGCTCGACGTTGGCTACGTCGTAGACAACGTTCTTCCTGCATTTCAGGGTGAGAAGCGTGTGGTGTTTCTCGCGATCCTAGCTGTAGCTAGAATGGTGATTTGGACTACGCAAAAGAAGGGATTGTATGACGATGCAAACTTTTCTCCTCGTGATCTGGTTTTGTATTTTAGGCATTTGCTTAGGGTCAAAATCAGATGCGATGGAAAACGCTTGGATCGCATAACATTTAGCAGAAGGCGGGTGAATGCAGCGAGCCTGGTCGTAAGAAAGGGGGCAATATTGGAGTCATCCTTCCCTCCTCTTCCGGCCCATGGCGTCTACGGTACGGGTACTTCGGGACCCCATCTACGGTAAGTAGGCATTGTTTTTTCCTCCTTGAAACTTAGTTAGCAGCATGTTGTCAGTCATCGTCCCCGTTATCTAGTCGTTAGTTCTCAAGATCTTCCCCATTCCAATTATTATTGTACCTCTACCCACACTCCAGCCCGCTTTTATTGAACATCTTGAAAAATTCAGATGTATATATAAAAAATCATATTACCTGCTTTCTTTTATTGTCCCATTCCGCGCCCAACCCTGTATTTCTTTGCCCCGCTAGACGAGGACCCCAGTCCCACCTAGGGTAAGCCCCGGCTTGTTTTCGGTGTTTTTGGACACCGGAAAACAGTCGGCCTCCATTTTCGTAGACGGGGTTCGGGAGGGAAACCAAACGGGGAATTTCTCTTTGGCTTTCGTTTGTATATATTTCAGGTTTTTTCTCCCATTGCCATCATATAAATTCATTGTAAATAAAGCACAAATTGTAAATAAAATCATACATCACTTTCGGGGTTTTAAGTTGGTCTTTTTTCATAGGGTAAATGTGGTATTTTGGTGGTTGCAGCGCGCATGGCGATGGATGAATTGTTATATACTGTACTGTTGAATGGGTTGGTGAATGTGGCTAGCTAGGTCCCCTTAGTAAACATAGTCAATGCAAGACCGCACCCTTCCCCTTCCCCCTAAAAAACTTAAGGCCTTCTGCTTTCTTGTAATTAAATTTACAAGAAATAAAAGGAGACAACTTCTCGTTCCTTACGAGACATTTGACAGACGGACTGCAAGCCGAGCACGGCTAGTACTTCCTTTGTATGACTTCCTTTTTCTGCTAGTACAATAACGTTTACCTATCACCCGTTGTTTGAGTTGTTCTCCCATCGGTATTACCTAAAGACCTCAGCATTAATCATCACTTTAAATTTACAACCACAAAGGTCTCCATAAATACCACTTTTAAAATCTATCCGAAAGTTTATACTTTTGTAGCCAGGAGCCGGCAACAAGATATATTTTATCTACATGAATAAACTTTTTTTCTCTTGGTAATAAAACTGATTTTACGTATTTTAATCAAGATGGTGCCATATCCTCATTAACTAGCTAGTCTCTGAAATTAATAGACTACTTCAAATATTTAGTTAGCAAAATTTCATCTTCTGAAAGTTATATCTTCTACATGCGTTCACCTAAATCAGAGACGCTTATTAAGAAGTTCAAGCCTATATGGAAAATTGATCTCCCAAATGAAATAAAACAGGAATTCGTCCAATCAATAGCAGTATCAGAACTTCTGTATGGTTGCACCACTTGAACACCAGGTTGGGTTTGATCTGTACTTTATAATGTTGAGAGATAAGCAAGGAGTCATCAAGTACCATTTTTGAGTTTTTGACCTTGTATTGAACCCCGGTCTCCCTGACCATAGATAGGACCCTATCAAGAGCTTCACTGTAACAACAAGAAGAGTTATGGCATCAAATAGCCCACGAAATTTGATAAGCCTTAAAAAAGCAACCAGTGTTGTCCGACTAAAAGAGATATACATTCATCAGTTCCGTGGGGATTCTGATTGACATCTAAAGGACTTTGCAAATTCAGTGGTCTATAAAGATGGATAATGAAAGAAAGTTAAAGGATTTCTTGCCGTCAGAAGAGATTTACAATGATAATTATAGGCAGTTTTTATAGGCACTATCAAAGACGAATCGGGTTTCCGGATCAGATTTAAAACCATCCGAGAATATTCACTTCTAGTTAATGGCACAAATACCATTTCTTTGATTGTTAAGAGTTAAAAATAGTTTTAGGCTCCTTGAATTAGTTCGTATAAGCCATAACCTTCTTCCTGCCCGAAATAAATAGCTATCGCCGTTGCATTCTGGTAAAAATAAATCTGATATCTTTTGCAAGGAAAAGGAAATTTTGCAGATTTTGGATTAACGATTGATTTCAGGGCAGTTTATTGGTTGAGTTTTATGGCATATCAACCTTTGTAGGCTATTTAACGCCAAATTTATTTTTATGTAAATAATCAGTTCTATTTAAAACAATTCAGTTTTGTATAAGTACACAGTTTAATTGTCAAAAACATTTCCATTTCAAACTATTCAAGCAGTTATATGTAACAATTCAGTTAAGTGTAAATACAGTTTTAATGTCAAAAACAGTTTTATTTCAGATAATTTAGTTTAGCATAAGTACACAGTTTAGATGTCAAAACAGTTTTATTTTAATAATTTAATTCAACATGAATACGGAGTTTAAATGCATAAAAACAGTAAACGCCAATCACCATTTAGTTCTATTTAACCCATAGATAGGACCCTTATTGGGAGCTACCACTCCGGCCAAAGAGGACCTGGGAGCGATGGCAATAAAGGGGTACTCCACATTCCCCAAAGCATTGCTGAAGCCTTACCATGAGATTGTTTAGTGTCATACCAGGACACTCGTTGTGGGAGGGGATCTTACCCCTCTGCAGAGAAGCAGTCGGTGTATTCTACTGCTCCAGCCGACTGGGCGATGGATTTACGAATTAGATTTACCTTAGTTAGAACTTTACCCTTTCAGGACTTAATTCTAAACTGGATAATAAAATTTTTAACGATTAATGATTTGATACCATTCATTTAATTGTAAACAGGAAGTATTTTTTTTAATTTTCTGTATTACTGTACATGTCACATCTGTCACATGCTAGATAGTGCTGGAGAAGAAAGGACCAACTCATAAGTGACATTCTCTCATGGACCCCTTTTATATAAACGTACCAGGGCTGATAGACACCCAAAATCAGCCCTGTGCGGACACAGGATGTACTTGGAAGACCTTTTGGGAACGATGGATGATGGAGATAGGAGAAGAGCGATTCAAGAAAATCTATACTAGCAGTGCGACGTGATGACGTCACATCTTCCCACTCATATGGTGTTTATTTTTGTAAGCTTTACTATAAAAAGAACATTATTTTTTATACTTGAATATTCGATTCTTTTCTTTTGTTGAGAGCCACGACACCAGAAGGCCTAACGAAAGCACTTAAGATTGATTATCGATTCCGTATAAAGAAATTAAAGAAACGGCTCAAGGTCTGTTAGTTTTGTAGTCAGTATGGCGTGACCAAAACCCCTTAAGAGCTGTGGCGTTCGCTGCTTCATGAAATATACGTTAAATAATCAAAAAGCTCATTCTGTCTTCCAAATTGAAGTAACACGAAGCAGTCAAAACAATCAAACTGTTGTGAAGACAAAAACGTAAAAAATAAATAAATAAATAATTAAAAAAATAAAATCTGTTTGTTTTACTTGCAAGAATGACTTTTCTCACAAGAGAAACTTGTAATGAAGCGTTCATGATTTATTGAATTTACCATTTACCATTTTTTTTCTGTTTATTCTTCATGTATATTTCCCAATTGTTATGAAATAAATTATTTACTGTCACATAAATTGATGACCACTTTTTCTTACGTTGCTTTCACAGAATTGACAAATAATTCTAAAATCGTCAAACTTCATTATTGGCAACTCTCAGTGGATATATTTTTCTAACTTATATACTCCCTAATCCTGTGACTTTGTGAGACCAAAAATTTAGGTTACTAGAAGAAGATCGCATTATACACGAAATGCAAACTTTGCGTGCGTAAATACCTGGATAAATCTGTAGTTTTGCGATATTTGCATACATCATTAGCGTCCTGAATAATCTCCGGGAAGTTGAGGGAATTAGACATGCCAAAACCAGCATTTAGTCCTAATCTAGGTCCCTCAGATTATTACTCTCTCTCTCTCTCTCTCTCTCTCTCTCTCTCTCTCTCTCTCTCTGTGCCATCGAGAAATTCAAGAGTTCTTCACATCAAAGGAGGAACAACTGGTGATCGTCGTGGAATCAAAGAACTGGAAGAAAACCAGCTTTAGTTGGCGCAACAACATTATCGGTTCTTCGAATGCCTTTGTTGTAACTTGAAGAAAAAAATCAATTAGGTCCCCAAAACTATGGGAAATCATTTGACACAACTTAATTTCGCTCACTCGGCAGGGGTAGTAGAATACGCTAATCACATGTCAACAGAGGGGTAAGACTTCCCCAAAACGAGTGCCTTGATTATGAAAAACCATCTATCCCACTCGGTTGGGGCTCTAAAATACACCTGAGAGGGTCCTATCTATGGGTCAAATAACACATATTTAAATGAATTGTTAGTGATACCAATCAATACCTGCAACCATTTAACTTTATTGACTTATGCTAAAATGAGTTATTTCAAATAGAACTGTTTTATCATTTAACTGTGTTCAAAAGAAATGACTGGTGTTTAATTGATTTTTTATTGATTCCGAGCAAATATTTAGAAACTTTAAATTTCTTTGACTTAAGCTAAACTGATATAAAACAGTTTTATCATTTAACTGTCTTTCTCTACATAGTGTGTAAATCATCATCATCATCATCATCATGTCGCGCCGCCAGCACGGATATCCCTGACCCTCTCTCTCTCTTCTTCCTATCGTTCATCGCCTCTGGCAGGTCTTCAGAGCTACATCCCGTATCCTCACAGAGCTGCTGTATGTATGTTCGAGCTGGTCGTGCTGCCTTTGCGCGGCCATATGCGGGGGTCCATAGAAGTGCATCACTTATGAACTCGTCCATGCTTCTCCAGCAGTGTCTTACATGTCTGGTTCGTCTAACTTGGATAGTTTTCGTGCTGGGAGGTAGGTGGCTGTATAGTTGGTGTCTGGTGGGGTGTTGCCGCCAGGACTTGTTCAATATTGCTCGCAGCATTCTTGTGTAATTGTCGTCTAGCTTTTCCTCCAGTTGTTTAGTTAGCGTCCAAGTAGTGCTTCCATACAGCAGTATCGGTACGACCGCTGCCTGGTCAACAGTGGTTTATATGCTATAAAACCAAACAACTTAACTCACCCTAGTTGTTGGACAAAGCCAATTGATACGCCTACAATTTTTAGCTGGAAACGTCAACTAATAGTCGGTCTTCATATAAAATTAAGATACTGTATTTAGAGGTATTGTTTTATAAATATCCCATAATATAATCGGTTATTTCATTGTTAATTATTCAATTGTAAGATTAGTGTTGGTTTTAAATGGTTATTGGCAAAAGTCAATTATCTTTGATGATTTTGGCCCAAAGTTACATATAGAGAAATCTTATATTCTTCTGTTCAAAAATCTTTATTTCCATACCTTATCAAAAGCATAATGTTATATAATAAAAGAATGATTTTTTATATCAATCATTTTTCCTTAATTATATTTTATCATTCAGTTTGGTTGGGCCTTGAACTATTCGGTTTAAGAGTTCAGGTGCATAGTCATTGGATACAGTTTTACGCTCGCGCGCAAATGATATGACAATCACCATTGTCATAATTAACCCCCAGACAGGAAGTAAGGATGGAGTGTGGATGACGTCATGCCCGGAAGAGACGGTGCTGAGAATTTGAGTATTTTTAAAAAGAATCAATTGAGATTGGACCATGAAGGCAGACAGTTGAGTTTATGCCATTGAGGCGAGAGTTGAGATCTCTACCGTTGACGCATGTATTTGTTGTTTTTTTTTATCTCTACCCACAGAGACCTCTAAACACCACAAGATGCGCTGGGCGTTGGGATGGGGTTAGCATAGTAAGAATTGTGTCTCTCTCCTCGTGTCGCCATGAACCGAAGTCAGAAATTAATGAACCGTTCGTATCTGAAACAACAGAGTCCGCCTGTATCGGCGAGTCTAAAAAAAAAAACCAGAAACTAGCGTGATACAAATTTGAGGGGTCATACAATATGCAAGATCGGTTAGCACTTGCCTATATTATCTATCTATGTGTGTTTGTGTGTGTGTGTGTGAGTGTTCTTAAAAACACACAGACAAGAAATTAATTGATTTTTTAAAATTGAGTACACCACGGGGACATATTGGAGTTTCCAATGGTATGCATTTGTTGAAATGATTTCTGACCAGATTTTGCTATAAAAAACAAAGACATGTTAAGGCTGAGAGCATTTTCGAAAATTGAAAGCCCCGTGATTCCCCTTTCTGAATAGAATCAATCGATGCACACCGCACAAAAGGTAAAGAAGGGGAGGGCAAGAAAGAAAGGAAGAATGAGAGAAGTTGTATATTTATCCAACCCCTTTCGTACGAACTGAATGCGAAACAAGGTCTATTTCTTAAACTGGAGGGGAGCATCTTGATGTAATGTTTAGAGCGATGAACTGCAGAAACGTAGAGCATGGGTTCGAACTCTAGTCGGGCTATTACGTTCACTTTTGGACAACTTATCCTTCCAGCTATGGGTGAAATAGTACCATTATTGGCCTTCTAGAAGGATGGATTTAGCATGAAATAGCCCAGAATGTTAATATGCCATTAAACAAATTTGCACTAGAGTTTGTGCCCTACGAAAGTTAAAGAGTCTATTTAGCATATAGAGATTACTCAAAGGTGGTGGGAGAATAGTTCGACGCAAAAGATTCCCAAAGGTGGAAGCGTTTTGTGAAATGCAAATAGCATATCTTTGTTGTAACTTGAAAATAACGCAATTAAGTCCCTAAAATAGGGAATTTTTTTTACTCAACATAATTCAGCTCAGTTTACAAGGGTAATTTAATATGCTTATAACACGTCTACTGAGAGGTTAGACTCTCCCATATCGAGTGTTTTCATTTTGACATGAAACCACCTAGCACAGTTACATGGAGCTCTAAATACACCTGAAAGGGTCCTATCAATGAATCATATAGAATTGTTCGACATCTAAATAGAGTGCAAACGAATGATTTATGCTAAATTGAGTTGTTTGAAATAGAACTGTTTGATCATTTAACTGTGTGTAAATTAATGACTTATTCTTATTGAATTGTTTATGATACAAAGCAATGCATGTAACCATTTAACTTTATTGACTTATGTTAATGTGAGTTGTTTGAAATAGAATTGTTTTATCATTTAACTGTGTATAAACAGATGACTGATGTATACTTATCCAACACCTACATACTAGTAGAATGCAACACAAGGTTTATTTCTTAAACAGAATTTAACTGGGTTTACCTTCTTCAAAACCTTTGCTATACAAAATTTAAGGAAACCAATCTGCATAAGTGGTTGGTCGGTTGGTTTTACGGCGTATCAAACCTTTTCGGCTCGTTTAACGCCGAATTAAATTTCAAACAACTCAGTATAGTTTTTGTATACAAACTCAGTATAGTTTTTGTATATAAACAGTTAAATATCAAAACAGTTCTATTTCAAATAATTCAGTTTAGCATAAGTGTAGTATATTACACCGCTAGACAAACAACGAAGGACTCGAAGATATACAAAAATATGATTTATATTTTTATTCTTCGACGGTGATGATTGTGTGTTCGCACATATCTTTCTTCTGGGACGGGAATCCTTTTTGCAAAGTAGTTCAATGGCTGGAAAACACACACGAGGAGCTGACAGGTCTGCTTGAGCGACTCGTGGTTCTCTCCCTTGGTTTGATCGACCACTGGATTTCTGCCTTCAGACGAAAATTATAGACGTTAGATCGTCTTTTCAAGTCCCATGCGGAAGTATGAACATCCTCTTCGCTTCACGCATTTCTCTGTTTATGGCTGGTTATCGGAACATATACTTCCGTTTCTTGTTTTCCAGTAATTTGATGATCTTATCTGCTAACAGACATATCTGTCACTCTATCCATAGGCAATAAATTATATTCTTCGCCATTCTCCTTTATTTTCACCACTTTGTTGTTGTTATCTTGCAACCTCTTTGAATCTCCTGAGTTTATCGTCGCCAGCTAAGCTAGTATATTTCATAAGTACGAGGTTTCAATGTCAAAAACATTTCTATTTTAAACAATTCAGTTTAGTAAAAAATCGGTTTAGTACTATTAGACTCAAATATAGGACCCTATCAGTTGCTACCACTCTGGACTAAAGTTGACCTGAGAGCAATGAAGATGAAGGGGCACTACGCTTTCCCCAACTCTCCAGCATTACTGAAGCCTCAACATCAGATGGTTTAGTGTCATATCAGGACACTCGTTGAGGGGGTGACTTAACACTCTGCAGAGAACCAATCATTGTATTCTACAACCACAACCGACTGGGTAAATTGGTGGTGGGAGAATAGCTGGATTCATAAGATCCAAAAGTGAATGAGTGCTTCGGAAAATGCAAACAGGATTTGAACTCGTGGCACCGTGACCATTTCCTAAAACGATACAGCACGGTCACATTCATAGTTACAAAAGTACGTTGACCGTCCATAATCGATGGTGACCAGAAGGCTTCCATTTCAATAGCTACTACACAGAGGAGTAGGAGAGGGCGCTAGTCCTTTCTCTGGGTTGCTCCACTTATTCAAGTTCCGTACATTATAATACTGAGAGTTAAGCAGGAAGGTATCAAATGTAATATAATGGCCAAGGGATTTCGTGTTATACCTTTGGGTTTAGTTAGGCTGAGAACCTTTCGACTCAGTGCACGGGTTACTTAGGTGCAACATTAACATGGGTGTTCATGTTCGCGCGCGGAGCGTACGTATCACTCAGAGATGTCACAATAGCCCGAGATGGGAAAAGGGGTTACAGAGTGCGAATGACGTCATGCACTGGAAGCGCGCGGAGGATTGGAGGAATTTGAAGAAAGTGAGTAGAGTTGAGACCTACCTCGGAAGAAGACGGTTGGCTTTCGCTTACTCACGGAGGCCTTGGGCAGGTGTGACACGAAATGGGTGGGGTGGGGTGGAGATGAAAAAGCCAGAATAGAAAGATTGTGCCTCTCTCTCTCCTTATGTCGAAGAACCTTTAAACTCAAAGGTAATAAAAAGTTTCGTACCTGAACTGATAAGTTGCAAGTGTTTTTAATTTTTCGAGATTCCTATGTTCTGTGTTATATATATATATATATATGAACATTATATGTCCATTTCATACATGGCCGTATCTGGCTATGGTACACAAACACTATTTTTTAAGTCTTTGATATGACTCAACTAGGGATTGAACCCCGGTCTCATCGAGCATTAGCGTGCACTCTAACTATCTGCCAATGGGGCCGGCATATAGATATATACATCTATAGATAGATTATATAAGTAACTAAGAATAAAAAACGATTCTATGAAAAAGATGTACAAAATGAGAAGTGACAAACAAAAATTAAAAAACAAAAACAGCAAACGGTGCTTGTATTTCAACAACAACAACAACAACAACAACCAAAAAGAATGAAAAAGGAAGATGAGAAACTTTTCATGAAGAAAAGGAGAAAATAAATAAATAAATGAATAAATAAAAACGAAGACGATGAGAAGGAAAAAGGGACAAAATAGAAAAGAGGGTAGAGAAAAGAGAGAAAATGAATCTAACGTGACAAGATGGCGGCTTGGAAAAAAGCCACGTGTAACGTGCGCATAATTGGTGAATAGAACGAGCTTTATGAACAGGCGGTAATTTTTCGTTCTATATGCAGATCTACCTTAAGCCCTGATCAAGCAAGTCCAGCCATTAGAGGTGGGAGGTCAAATTTTAGAAGAATTTCTTTTCTCTCCTTAATTCTCAGACCTGCATAAAGACTTTCGTAAAGCAAATATATATATAATTTCCTGCTTGATTAAGCTGTCTTACGTGCATTTATAAATATATATATATATAGATAGATAGATAGATACAGAACTTTTTGAGTGTGTATGCAGTCATTTGATAAACTTATAACGATGATCAACAGGTATTGTATCTACTTTTAAGATATATATATATATATATATATATCCAACCCTTTAACGCGAGCTAGATGCGACACAAGGTCAATATTTAAGTGGAGTTTAACTGGTCTGAATTCAGAGCTTTCCTTCTCCTAAATAGATCGTCTTAACCAGATTAAAGGGTTGAAACTGCTCTACTATTGCAGGGCTTGACGAGATTCCCCCAGAAGTATGGAAGACCAGACAATTCGACGACATACTGCTCCGACACTGCAACGCAGTCTATAACCAAAATCCGAGAGACAGATTGATGAAGGGATGCATCCTCCCCTTCCCTTCCCTAAAAAGAGTGACCTCGGATTAGCCAAGAATTAACGAGGCATAACATTTTACATCCATAGCAGCCAAAATTTACAATGCCCTACTACGAAACCGCATAGAACCCAAAATCGACAACATCCTTAGGAAAAACCAAAATGGCTTCCGAAGAAATAGATCCACGACTTTACAAATATTGACCATCCGTAGAATCCTTAAAGGTGTACGGGCAAAAAACATTCAAGCGACATTAATATTTGTCGACTTTACCAAGGCTTTCGATTCCATACACAGAGGGAAGATGGAACAAATCTTCCTAGCATACGGCCTACCTAAAGAAACCGTAGCAGAAATAACGATTCTCTATAGAAACACCAAAGTGAAAGTACGTTCACCAGATGGAGACACAGATTACATCGACATTGTAGCAGGAGTACTACAAGGAGACACGCTAGCTCCATATTTCTTTATCATTTGTCTAGACTACGTGCTAAGAACATCGATTGATAAAATCAGAGAAAACGGCTTCGAGCTGACGAAGAAAAGAAGCAGAAGATACACCGCAAAAACAATTACCGACGCCGACTATGCCGATGACATAGCTATACTGGCGAATACACCCAACCAAGCCGAAATACTACTGCATGATTTGGAACGAGCAGCCGCAGGCATCGGCCTCTATGTTAATGCACACAAAACGGAATATATGTGCTATAATCAAACAGGTGATATCTCCACACTAGACGGAACCACTCTTAAACTAGTTGACAAATTAACTTACCTAGGAGGCAGCGTCTCATCAACCGAAAAGGACATCGACACGCGGTTGACAGCCATCAATAGGCTATCAATCATATGGAAATCAGACCTAACCGATAAAATGAAACGCAGTTTCTTCCAGGCAGCTGTCGTATCGATACTGCTGTATGGATGCATTAATGGACGCTGACAAAACGGCTGGAAAAAAAAGCTAGACGGCAATTACACAAGAATGCTGCGAGCAATCTTGAACAAGTCCTGACGGCAACACCCCACAAGACACGAACTATACGGCCACCTGCCTCCCATCACGAAAACTATCCAAGTTAGACGAACCAGACATGCAGGACACTGCTGGAGATGCAGGGACGAGCTCATAAGGGATTTACCCTTATGGACCGCCACATATGGCCGGGCAAAAGTAGGACGACCAGCACGAACATACATTCAGCAGCTATATGAGGATACGGAATGTAGCCCTGAAGACCTGCCAGAGGCGATGAACGATAGGGAAAAGTGGCGAGAGAGGGTCAGGGATATCCGTGTTAGTGGCACAACATGATGATGATGATGAATATATACCTACAGAAGTAATGAGAACAGGTTAATCTATAGCGATGGGGATAACATTATTATCATTATTATTATTGTTGGGTTTTTAGGTTTAATTTGGTTTTACGTTGGTTGCGTTGGTATTTCGTTGGTTGCATTGGTATTTCGTTGGCAGCGTTGGCATTTCATTGGTTGTTATCCCCTCGCTAAAATTTGTTGGAAAATAAAGGTGGTGGAGAAGAACGAAGACGTCGTAAGGTTTTGTATCAAGGTTTTAATGGCAGCATGAAAAGTGGTTTACACTGGTATCCTGCGAGGTCTTGTAGAAGGTAGGAAAGAAGGTAGGAAGTTGTTAGAGTGTATCATCTAATTTGTTTTTAACAAGGATCCTTTGGCCTTGAAGAATAGACCCAAGGGATCCATAAACTAGATGGCTCTCCTCAGAATGGCTGATGCTCTACTGTTATTCAGGAACAGACGAATAGACGTCTGTTCCCTTTGAGGAGAGATTCGCGGGCTTTTTTCAATTTTTGGTGCTGCTAGGAAATATGGTTCGGGCTGAATCTGACAAGTCATCCTGCTTGGGTGAAAATGTTCGGCGACTCTAACGGTCAAATTAAATTACGCGCTAAACAGAAATTCAAGTTTCTTTCTGCTACAAATTCATTCTACTCGTAAATGTATTAACTCTACGTTGAATGCAAAAAGCCTCGTCAAAGATTTGAACTCATGTCAACGTGTCCACATCATAAGACGATAACCATCACAACACAAGCACACCTATTTTTGATATATATCTTCATCTCTTGGTGCATGCACGGATTCCCTTGACCCACTCTTGCTATTCGTCCCTATCGCTCATCACTCCCAACAGGTCTACTAGACTAAATCTTCTGTCCGTACAGAGCTGATGTAGATGACTTCTAGTTGGTCTTCTAACGCTTTTACGTCTGTGTAGAAAGGTCCAATGGTGAATGTCGCTTATGAGTTCATCCTTACTTCTCCAGCAGGGTCCTGTATGTCATGTCCGTCTTATTTGGATGGTTTTTGAGATGGGAGGTAGGTGGCCTAGAGCTGCTGATTTATGGGATGTTGATTCCAGGATTTGTTCAATATCGCTCTTAGCATTTTCGTGCTATTCACATCTTGCTTTTTTTCTATATGCTTAGTCAGCGTCCATGTGGTGCATCCATGTAGTAGAATTTATGGGATTGCTGCTTTGAAAAAATTCCTTTTATTTTATAAAATAGGTCAGATGTTCATATGATTGATAAATTAACGATAGCAGTCCATGCCTTCGCTGGTCGCATATATATATATATATACACATATATCAGTGTGCGTGTGTGAAGTATCGCAGATAAAATATTCTAAAACAAGCGACTGAGATACCTTGATATATATATATATATATATATATATATATATATATATATATATATATAGAATATTTTGTCTACGATACTTCACGCACATACTGATATATATCAAATAGTGCTTGATGCAATTATTAGTTTTATCCCAGCTGCACTTTCTTCAAACAAAACTTTGAATGAAGTTGCAAATCTATCGTCTGTAAAGTGTGTCGTTCAAAAGAAAGAATGGCAACCGTAGTCAAGGGTAAATAAATGCTCCCTTTTAAATAGCTACTACATCGAGGTGTGGGGGAGGACACTACACCATTCCTTGGATTGTCCCTCTTTGTCATCGATATATACCTTATAATGCTGAGTGTTAAGCAATGAGGGATTAAGTAGCATTTTTTAAGTATTTGGTATGACTCGACTGAACCCCGATCTCCTGGGTTATTGCCGAACTTTCTACCCACTAGGCCAATGGTGATATAATCAAGCGATGAGGGTTTTTTTTCTTTTTTTTACGTGACATACAAACGAAAAAATATTATATGGCATTCTACATAGAGAATAATAAATCATGGCACTCATCAGGGTCTAGAAACTATGGGTTATATGTTTATACTTAGTTATTAATTCGACTTTTTTTCTTTGATATAAATTCGCTTCTCTTTTCAAAATGTCCACTGTCGCATATCAATTCGCTTCTTTTAGTAAGAAGTGTACATTAAATGTCAATTCGCTTCTTTTAGTAAAATGTCTCAACCTGCATTTCAATTCACTATATTTTGTAATAGGTCTACAAAAAAATATCTGTTCGCTTCTTTTGGTAAAATGTCTACACCTGAATATCAAATAGATTCTTTTGGTAAAATATCTCGACCTGCATATGATTTCGCTTTTTTGGTAACAAGTCTACATAAAATGTCTACACTTGATTATCAACTGGTTTCTTTTGGTAAAATGTCTCGACCTGCATATGATTTCGCTTTTTTGGTAACAAGTCTACATAAAATGTCTACACTTGATTATCAACTAGTTTCTATATAAAAGTCTATATAAAATGTTTATACCTGAATATCAATTGTCTTCTTTTGGTAATATCAATTCGCTTTATTGGTAAGAAGTCTACACTAGATATATGTTCGTTTCCTTTTGTAAAAGGTCTACATCTGCATATGAAATCGCCTCTTTTATGTAAAATGTCTAGACCAGTATATCAATTGACTTTTTTCTTAACATATCTACTCTTGCAGATCAATTTACTATATTTGGTAACATGTCTATATTACATATCAATTAGATTCCTTCGTCAACCTTTCTACACCTGCATATCAATTCTCTCCTTTGGTTCTGCAATTTGTTATCAAATTATTCGAGGATCTTAAAGTTATCTTCCAAACATAAACCTGAGGTATTGTCAATTCTTTTGAAAATGTGGATCTCATTTAATTTTGTATAGATAGGGTTGCACCTGTGCAGTCAGTGTATTTTACAGCCCCAGCCGATTTGGCAATACACAAAAAAAAAGTCAATTTGGCGACCTGAGTCAAGAGTAACCTGAAGGCTCTCTTTTCAAAAGCTACTACACTGATGTGTAGTGGAGGGCGCTACTTCTTCCCTGGATTGCTCCACTTTATCCTTGAGCCTTACCTTATAATGCTGAATGTTAAACAAGATATTAGATATATTATTTGTAAAAAACAATTTGTACATACACAGTTAAATCATCAAACAGTTCTATTTCTAACAATTCAATTTAGCATTAGTCAACAAAGTTAAATGGTTCAAAGTATTGCTGTGTATCACTAAGGAATTCAATTAAACATTAGTCATTTGTTTGCACACAATTAAATGATCAAACAGTTCTATTTCAAACAATTTAACACGAGTCATTTGTTTGCTATCAGTTTAAAGGAGAAACAGTTCTCTTTAACCCATAGATAGAAGCATATCAGGGGCTAACATTCTGGACCAGAGTGGACTGGGGAACGATGGCAAGGAAGGAGTATTACGCCTTCCCCTAAAGCTCCAGCATTACTAGAACTTTACCATCAGATTGCTTAGAGTCATATCCGAAACACTTGTTGAGAAGATCTTCCTCATCTGCAGAGATGCAGTCGGTGTAATCTAAAGCTCCAGAAAACTGGGCTTGCGCAGAGACAGACAGACAAAGAAGAGACAGTTAAAGATCGATCGATTGATAGATAAAGAGTGATAAAGAGACTTTGAGGGAGACAAATGACGATTTACTTACGGTAACATTTCGATATACGGCTGATTTTGTAGCGTCTTGTAAACTGTCTCTTCCCTAAAAGAAAACTGTAGTTATTGGTCATTCCTTTATAATCATATTTACCAACCCCTCCGCTCGGGTAGGATATGACACAAAGTCAATTTTTAAGTGGAGTTTAACAGGTTTGAATTCAGATTTTTCCTTCTCCAAGACTAGTTGCCTCACCAAGGCTGAAGAATCTAGTCTGCCCTACTATTTACCCATAGCTGGAGGGAGAATAATTGGATTCATACCTTTCCCTAGGGTATTAGTGCTATGTGAAATGCAATGAGTCTCGTCCAGGATTTGAACTCGTGTCGCCGTGTCAATTTCCTACGACGATAACCATTACACCACGGGCACCTCCGTAGCGGAGTTTAATAGGTTTTAATTCAGAGTTTTCCTTCTCCTCGACTAGTTGCCTCACCAAGGCTGAAGAACCCTGTCGGTCCTACTATTTACCCATAGCTGGAGGGAGAATAATTGGATTCATACCTTTCCCTAGGGTATTAGTGCTATGTGAAATGCAATGAGTCTCGTCCAGGATTTGAACTCGTGTCGCCGTGTCCATTTCCTACGACGATAACCATTACACCACGGGCACCTCTTTATAATGAATAGCCAATCGTCATACAAGAAACATGTTCATATAGCTTTGTTTTCTGTATATCTTGTTACTTATGGTACAAGAATTTCCAAACACAACTGCAAAAGTTTGAAACAGACAAAAAATAGATATTGATGTTCTTTTTTCATATATAAATGTATATTGTTTATTGGGTTTTATGCCATATCAAACTTTTTAGTTCGCAGTTTAAATGTCAAAATATTTATTTCAAGTAATTCAGTTTAGCATAAGTATGCAGTTTAGTTTTATTTGACCCATATTAGGACCCTATCAGGTTCTACCACCCCGAGCAAGAGTGGACCTGGGAGCAATGGCAATGAAAGGGCACCTGCATTCTCCAAAGCTCATTAGGCCATTGTTAATACAGTTTAGCATAAGTACGCAGTTTAAATGTTAAAATAGTTTTATTTCGAACAATTCAGTCGAGCATAAACAGACAGATCAAATGCAAAAAAAAAAAAAAAAAAAAAAAAAAAAAAAAAAAAAAAAAATTAAACCAACAGAAAAACACCAAACCACGGTTTAGTTTTCTTACCTATAGATAGAACACGATCAGTGCTACCACAACGGACCAGAGTGGACCTGGAAGCGACTGCAATGAATGGGGTACTCCGCATTCCCCAAAGCTCCTGCATTACTGGAACTTCACCATCAGTTTGTTTAGAGTGATATCTTGGTCACTCGTTGGGTTGGGTCTTACTTCTCAGCAGAGGTGCAGGCAGAGTATTTTACAGCCCCAGCCGACTTGGCAACACACAGAGTTAAATGTAAAAACAGTTTTATTTCAGATAATTCAATTTAGCATGAGTACGCAGTATTAATTTCAAAACAATTTTATTTCAAACAATTCAGTCCAGCAAAATTACGCAGTTTAAATGCAAAAAAGAACAGAAAAACACGAAACCACGCATTCCCCAAAGCTCCAGCATTATTTGAGCCTCACCATCAAATTGTTTAGTGTCATATCCAGTACACTCGTTGAGGGGGTCTTGGTATTCTGCAGATGTGCAGTCGATGACTACTACAATCCCAGCCGACTTGGAAAATATATATTGTGTTGAAGATATAAGTTTGTATTTGTAATATTTATAAATTTGATATTCTAGTTAAAATAAATGTTTGTCTTATCAATGTTTACTTTTTAATGTTATATTTTACGAAGGTTCACAGTTAATATCAGTTCAAATAGAACTATTCACGGGAAAATTCAAAGTCAGTTCGCGAGAAAATTTCACTACTTAGCAAATTACCTCGCTCACGAAAGTATTTACGTATTCATGGGTAATTGGACATACCGATTACTGTTCGTTCATACAGTATAAAACAATATATATAAAATTATTTTTCGTTGTCTGTCCAAAGAGAAAAACATAAATATTTCAAAATGAATAGATCCACTGAGAGATTTTTATTTTTTAAGGAATTATTTACTTTATTTTTACATACGTGTATGTTTTCAGCTTATTATTATTTCGTTAGAGAACATATAGGGCACAACGTCATGGGAATACGGCAGCCAGTTAAACTTGAACTCACTCCGGTAGGCTTGTTCGCGAGATTTTTTTTTTTCAGATTTGGTATGGGTTTAAACCAAAGTAACCGCTGTGTGCTAGATTTTTTTCTTCTTCCCCTTGTCAGATTGTGTCATATATATATATATATATATATATATAGTTATCCACAGACAGACTGTTTCGTTCTATCAGAACTCTTCAGTGTGGCTAGTCACGCAGGACGCTCGAAGCCGGAATCGAAACCCGTCCAACTTTATGATAGACTAAGGCTTCAGACCACACGGCTACAAGCGGACTACGTTGGCTAAGGGAATTTTTATATTTAGCAAACAGCAGCAACAGCCTTTGTTTATATTTTTTCATAACCTACCTGATATATATATATATATATATATATGTATGTGTGTGTGTGTGTGTGGGCCAACTCATACTTTTTTTAAAAGTCCTATTACAGCGAAAACAGTTTCTTTTAACAGATTCATATATAAGAAAAAACAAAACCCGGTCACGTTAGGATTATAAATTTATTTCCATCCTGTTATGGGTTTTGATATAAAACAAAAATACCAAGACTTCTTCGGATCTAATGGATGAAATAAATCAGAATAGACACAGGAAAGAATATATATATATATATATATATATATATATATATATATATATATATATATATATATATATATATATATATATATATATATATATATATATATATATATATATATATATATATATATATATATATATATGAAACTGTTTTCGCTGTAATAGGATATACTCTCGTAGCTAAATGGTTAGAAGCTTTGGCTTGACGTTTGAGTCAACCGGGTTTCGATCCCAGCTACGGGAAGCTACTGTCTAGCTACACTGATGAGTTCTGATAGAACGAAACAGACCAGTCTGTGAATGAATATATATATATATATATATATATAGTATTATTCGGTCCAGTTAAGTCGGAGTTTGGTTTCAATTCTTTCCTGAGTCTATTCTGATTTATTTCATCCATTAGATCTGAAGAAGTCTTGGTATTTTTGTTTTATATCAAAACCCATAACAGGTTGGAAATAAATTTATAATCCTAACGTGACCGGGTTTTGTTTTTTCTTATATATATATATATTAAAACTTTTTTCGCTGTAATAGGACTTTTTAAAAAAGTATGAGTTTGCCCACATCATGGAGAAACGGACTTCGACTTTGTCGCAAGAGTTTTACAGCGATTAAGATTAGTATTATATTTGTTTTTATACTGCCGAGAAAACTAACTTCGATAGATCAAATAAAATAAATGAGTTTTAAACAAATAAAAATGAAAAGAAACTGACTATATTCGGCAGAAAATTTAACATACAGCAATTACGCTGATAATCTTTTACTTCTGAAAAAACAATTCGTCGGAGGAACTAGCCTTCATGTGAACGCAAATTTAAAAAAACAGTCTTATACTTTAAACGAGAAGGAACCATCTCCACCATTTATGATCCAATCAGCTTGGGTTGCAGAATACAATAACTACTTCTCTGCGGAAGTGTAAGACCCCTCCAACCTATGTCCTGGGGGCCCGGTGGATGGGGTTGGAGAATATACTGACTGCTTCGCTGCAGCGTAATAAGACTTCCCCAACGAGGGCCTTTTCGGCTGGGTCTGCAGAATACATGGACTGTTATTCTGCAGCGGGGTAAGAGTCCTGCAACGAGGGTTCAGTCGGCTGGAGCAGCAGAATACATTGCCGGCTTCTCTGTAGAAGAGTAAGTGACCCCCAACGAATGGCCATTAGCCCAGTCAGCTAGGATTACAGAATACACTGCTTCCCTGCAGGAGTATCAGAGCTGCCTAACAAGGGCCTAGCAAGAGTCAGCTAAGGCTTCAGAATATACTGACCGCTTCTTTGTAGAAGGAGTAAGACTCCCCTAACGAGTGTTCAGTGGACCAGCTAACTGGGGTTGGAGAATTCACAAGCTGCTGTGATGTAGAAGGGTAAGACTCTACCCAAGAAGTGTCCAGTTGCCAAGTCAGTCGTGGTAGCTGAGTACACTGACTGATTCTCTGCGGAAAGGTTAAGACCCCACAACGAGGGCACAATCAGCTGGAGCAGCAGAAAACATAGACTGTTTTCCTGCAGAGGAGTAAGGCTCCACCAACGAGGGCCCAGTCATTTGTGGTTGCAAAATAAACTAACCGCTTCACTGCAGAGTGATAAGACTCCCGCAGTGAGAGCCCAGTCGGATGAGGCTACAAAATACACTGACTGCTGCTTGCAGAATGGTAAGACCTCCCCCAGCGACTGTTTAGTGACCCAGTAAGCTGGGGTTGCAGAATACACTGACTGCTTTTTAGCAAAGGGGTGAGACTTCCTAAAGGCATGTTATGTATATGATTCTAAGCAATCTGATGGCCAGACTTAAGTAATGCTAGTCGTTTGGGGAATGCTGAGTACCAACTTCATTGCCGTCGCTCCTAGGTCAACTCTAAACCGAAGTAGTGGCAACTGATAGGGTCCTAACTATGGGTCAAATAGAACTAAACTGTGTAGACAAAAAGATTATTTTTATACTAAACTAAATTGCTTGCGAATTTTTTTGAAATGACTTAATTTTGCGTTAACTGACCCGAAAAGGGTTTTGATGAGCCGTAAAATAAAACAAATCAACCACTTTTAAAACCTTGGTTCTAAAATTAGTCCACAATTTTACATATTTTGGCAGCAATATCTCATCTACTGAAAGTAATATCAACTTACGCCTGCAAAATTCGTGAATTGCTATCGATAGGTTAGTGATTATAAGGAAAACTGATGTATCTGACTCAATAAATCGTTGTTTTTTTTTTTTTTTTGGTTTTTTTTTCATCCTGTGGCTGGGTCAGTAATACTATATGAATTCACCGCAAAACGTGATGCACGGCCACTTACCTCCGATCTCAAAAAACATCTAAGTTAGACGAACAAGAGATGTGAGACAGTTCTGGAGGAGCAAGGGAGAAGTCATAAGTGATATTCTTTGATGGACAGGCCAGTATTGGGCAAACGGCAAGAACTTATTCACATCAATTGTGTGTGGACACTGGCTGAAGTTTGGAGGATCTGACCGAAGCAAGGATGATTGGGACGGATAAATAAAGAGGTGGACACATTAAGAAAAAACGTGCTGTCAGCAGGAGTTCATTATATATATATTTCTTTTTCTTAATATCATAATGCTAAGTGAAACGTCTGCGTACTCTTCCAGGAATTGAACTAGTCCATTTCATACGACTGTAATCCTTGTGTCAGGTAATATGGGTAATTGACTGGCGGGCCTAAAAGCATTCAGCTTAGGCAGGACAACCAGTTTAAGAGAAGAAAAGATATACCCACAAGTATGCGCATATATATATGTCACATAAATACACACGCAAACTCAGGTATACAGACACAACATTTACAAGTAGACATATAGAAGAAACATGCTAACAAAACGACTGGAGAAGAAACTAGATGGCAATTACACAAGAATGCTGCGTGCAATCCTGAACAAGCCCTGGCAGCAACACCCCACAAGACACCAACTGTACGGCCACCTGCCCCCTATCACGAAAACTATTCAAGTTAGACGAACCAGACATGCAGGACACTGCTGGAGAAGCAGAGATGAACTCATAAGAGATGTACTCTTATGGATCCCCACACATGGCCGCGCAAAAGCAGGACGACCAGCTCGAACGTACATTAAGCAGGTATGTGAGGATACAGGTTGTTGTCCTGAAGACCTACCTAGGGCGACGAACGATAGGGAGGAGTGGCGAGAGAGGGTCAGGGATATCCGTGCTGCCAGCACGATATGATATATATATATATATATATATATATAGAGAGAGAGAGAGAGGCAGACAGATAGAGTGTGGGGCTCATATATGCATTAACATTTCGTATACTTCTAGCTTTATAAGTGTTTCGGAACTTATAACATCAGGAAATTTTAAATGACTGAATTAAGTTCAGGTTATTCTCTATATAATAGAGATTGTTTTGATAGGTTATTGCATGTTGTTTATGTCATGGCCTTGTTGGGAGCCAGAAAGAAAGACGCAAGAAAGGAACTGAGTTAACAAATATATTAAGAAAAAACAGTAATAAAACCTATACAAATAAGATAGTTACCAGCGAAACTGTTTCCGTCCGACTGTCAGGACTGTCTGTTGGAATATTGCCTTCTTTTATTTGCAACCAAAAAAAAAAAAAAAAAAAAAATTACAATAAAAAAATTGTCACGAGGCACAGGGCTTCTACAGGAATTTTGGGTAGAGGGGGAGAGGGGGCTTTCATCCTTTTTTAAGGAGCCCTAATTAGCAGACCCATTCACGAAGTACGGTATAATTGACCCATTCTCAACAGATGCACGTATTCACCATAATACCACATTTTCTCTAAGACAGCCAACTTAAATACCACATATTTACAATTTTCTGATTATGAATATACAATAATACCTACAAGAATTTTTGGAAGAATGTATAAGGGTGGGGGAAGTAAAAAGGATCCAAAATCAAAATAAATATACAAAATATTTAAAACACACCCGAAGAATTTTTTAAAAGAAACTAAAGAAAAAAAAGTTTGATTACCCACCCCTCTTCTAAAACTGGGACGCCGACTGTTTACCTGGACTCGGAAACCAACGGGACGGCCCCTACGTGGCAGAGAAGCAATGAGATTGGGACAAAACAATGGTTCAGGGGAGGGGCACGGACCAGAACGGTAACATGACACAGAAATATATGAAAACCATGATCTCTGGAATATTGTCTTCTGCCTAAAAGAAGTAAATAAGTCAAGTTGGTAACCATTGTCGAGGGTGACCCGAAGGCTCCCTTTTCGATAGCTACTACACCAAGGTGTAGGGAAGGGCGCAACTTCTTTCCCTGGATTTCTTCACTTTACCCTTGATCCGTACCTTATAATGCTGAGTGTTAAGCAAGGAGACATCAAGTACCATTTTCAAAGTTTTTGGTATGGCTCGACATGGGATAGATCCCAGGTCTCCCGGGCCATTGGCGAACACTCTAACCATTATGCCAATGTCCGGTACCCTAAAAGAAGTACCTGCTGCTATTTATAGCTGGGAGAGGTCATGAATGCGTGGGTAAATTAACATAGCATTTGATTTACACGTTTTGTGACTGTTTTTGCCCTTTTAAAGTTGATATGCCGTGAAGACTATAATTCTATGTCAATGTTTTTTCTGTTTGCATATGTAAGCATAAATTCTCTATCTATACCTGTGTACACAGGCATAAGTAAAAGTAAAGGTGGCGACCATAGTCGAGAGAGACCCGAAGGCTCCCTTTTCAATAGCTACCACACCGAGGTGAAGGGGAGGTCACTACTCCATTCCATTGATTGCTCCACTTTACCGTTGATCCCTTCCTTATAATGCTGATTTTAAGCAAGGCGACATCAAGAACCATTTTTTTTTTTAGTCTTTGGTATGACTCGACCTAGGATTGAACCCTGCTCTCCCAAACCAGTAGCGAACACTTTACATCCTGTTGCACCGCCTGCACTGATCTCAATGACCCTCTTTGGCCACTCTTCTCTATCGTCCATCGCTCCCGGTAGGTCTTCAAGGCTACATCAAGTATTGTCTCAGAGCTGCTGTATGTAGGTTCTAGTTGGTCGTACTGCATTTGCTCGTCCATGTGAAGCGATCCACTGGAGTATGTCAGTTATGAGCTCGTCCCTACTTCTCCATCAGTTTCCCGCATGTCTGCTTCGTCTAACTTGGACAATTTTCGCGATGGGGAGGTTAGTGATCGCACACCTGCTGCTTTGGGATGTGCTGCCTCCAGGACTTGTTTAATATTGCTCGCAGAAATTGATATGTTGTTAATTAGATATTTTTTGTCACTAAATGTCCTGTTGGAGTTAATTGTAAAGACCTTTGGTCAATTGTTGTTCTTTCGTGTGTATATATAAGAATGTATTCTTTGTGTGTGTATACACACGTACACACTCTCCTGCATGCATAGACTCATATAAACATGTATTTTCAAGGGTGCTGTGTTGATCGTTGTCTTTTTGCTCTCTCTTTCTCTCTCTTCGTATACACATATATACATACATGTACATATACACGTGTTTTCAAGGGTGTTGTGTGAATTTAAGACTTGAGAAAATACATTTATCTCTATACAAAGATGCTTTTTTAGCTAGCCTGGGAATGTACAATATTGCGGTTGTGTGTTTGATATAGGAGGATCATTAAATAAGTTTCCAGACTTTTTTCGTATGGGCACTTTTATTGGTAGTACACATATGAAACTCTAGTCCCCTTCGAAGTAATATCCTCCAGCTGCAATGCACTTGTTGTACCGTTCCAACAACTTCTTCAAGACCCCATGGAAGTCCTCTTGTGTGAACGTGTCAATGACCTTCCTCACAACCTCTTTCATCTCAGTTGTCTTCAAACGACAGGCTCTAAGCTTAGGGGATAACCAAAAGACACAGGGAGCAAGATCTGGACTATAGGGAGGCTGAGAAACTGTCTTGATGCACATCTTGGTCAGATAGTCAGTGACAAAAATGGAGTTGTGGACTGGTGTATTGTCCTGGTGGAAATGCCACTGACCAGATTTGAAGGGTGATGGTGTTATATAGTCATCTACAGCATCACAGCGACACAATAATTAAACAGACGCACGGACAAAGACGCAAGAAGAAAGGACGCAGGAATGAAGGACGCAGGAAGACTTCTTTATAAAATATTTTACCTCTCATCTTTATTTGTAAGTTTCGAAAGGGTTGTTCAAAGTTTGCGTGTGAGAGAGAGCTGGAGACCGAACATTACTGAAATATTTTGACCCCGAAGTTATGGCCGTCAGCGTTGTGCCTTTCTCGTTCTCCATGGTTGCTCAACCGGAGCACTGGCTTTCCTTCCTACATCTCGTCTACCACCTCAACTCTACTCGCCTGTCTCCACTGGCTCGTTGAACTCAACTCGTCGGCCTTATATTACCTTCAAACTACCACGCGCTGATATGGACACGCCTCCACGACTACTTCCGATATCTGGGGACCGGGATGTGTCACTTCCGCTTTCTTTGGAATGGCCTGTGTGATCGTCATCGAGCGGAAATAACTGTCATCCAGTTCAGAGGTCACTCTCTTCCGGTGCGTCAGTCTATGAGAGTATAATGGGATCTTTTTTTACCTCGTCCCATTTCATCAGCCAATTTCCGCCCACGCGATTTCCTCTCATAACTGCCACCAGAATGTGTCACCTCCTTCCGGTGCATTACCTTGAATGGCATTTTTGGCCGGGCCAACAGGTCAAAACATAACAATGGCCACTTCCGACGTAATCTCTTCCTGAACTCCCTTAAAACCTCAACATAGTAACCCTAACCCTTTGGCCAATCAACTCTGGTCTATTGACTTCCTTACTCCTCGCACACCTCTCATCATCCCTCACAGACCCCTGCCTTCCTTGAATCTCTGATGCCACTCAAAAAGTGATGCTCGATTCATGCAAGATGCTCCAAAAGCAATCCGAAAAATTCCATACGTTTCTGTGGCATTTTTATCAAGTTTAAAATAGAATCTTATTGCATATTGTTCTTCTAAAGTATCCTCACGTCCAGATTGCATTTTTGAAATTCACTAGCTGTGACAATCAGGTTTTAGTAGGGTGTATTCCCATTGCTGCTGTAGCAGTTGATTTGAACCTGAAATTCATAAAAATTGGTTAGTCATCTGATAAGATGTATATCAATAACATACTAAATTTTCAAGAATCTACGACAATTTTAAATGCCTGTAAAAAAAAAGTCTTGAAACTTTTTGAAGGCACACGTATATATATATATATATATATATATAAAAGAGAGAGAGAGAGAGAGAGTGTGTGTATACACGTATACAGAAACATTCATATAACCAACAATTGCGGGAGATTTTTAATGGAATGAAGCACGAAATATATAATTGAAAATCAGATCTTATGGCACCATCACTTGAGTAAAACAAATAATTTAGATGTTTTAAACACACCGACTATATATATATATATATATATCGTCGTATGCATCGACAGCAAATCAATACACACGCATGCTCAATAATTGCCTCAGCTTTAAGGCTACCTTAAGAATATTCAAATATAGATTTAATGCATTTAATTTATTTAAAACATTCCTAAAGATCCCTGAAGATGTCTTGGCGTTAAGGATCAATTCTTAAATAAAGCATCCTTTTTTGATAGATATATATATAAAAGAGAAAGAGAGATTTTAAAACTCGAAAAACACGTATAAATAGCCGAGTTTTCCTGAAGTGAATAATATCAGGAAGACAATTTCAGTAGCAAAGCTTTCCTGGCAAAGAAGTGAGAATAAATTGCCATGAAATCGCAATTTAAGAGCAATGAAAAAATAAATTAAAGAAAATGTGAAAAAAAAACAAACAAAAAAAAACCAATAAACTTAGGTTAAAGATTTCTAATACATGTAAATACGAAACATTTCTCCATGTGCTAAAAACAGAACATTAGATTTATGTTGTCAAACCTTAGGTATCTCTCTTCAAATGTTTTTAAAACCCGTGGAAATTGTTCTATTCTTAGGACTCGCTGACAACGAATTTTTATCCTGCGCTATGCTTTACAATAAACATGAATTTTCTTTCTTTTTATATTTGGATAATTCAAATTTAAAGCTTTTCTAAGTTAAAGATTTAAAAGAAAAAAACTGTTTTGCTTCCAGGAATCTAGAAATAAGAATAAAAAAAAAACCTTGAATAAACATTTGAGTTGCAGACAGTAATTCTAAAAGGCAAATACCAGCGTCAATTCTGGTAATTTTTCAAAACAATGTATAGTGGGTTTAAAAAAATGCAAACACTAAATGGGAATACCTTCACGATATAATTTCAAACAGTGTCCAGTTGTTCAATTCCATTGTCGTCACATTTTTTTTAATCTTTAAAACTAATGGTCAAATCTCAATGGGAGTCGACAGCTTTTTTTTTTCATTTACTGTCCTAGATTATAAAGTATTTTTCTATACTTTGAAACAATATTTCCATTAATTTCTTATTTTATAAAGCATGATCGTTCCTGATAGATCCTCTAGACAGCATCCATTGTCAATACAGAGCTGTTGTTGTTGTATATTGACCTTCGACCAGGCCAGACAGGCCACTCCAAAGACGCAAAAGTTGCATATTCGATTGGCGTAGGCGGGTTGGCTGAAAATATGGGACAAGGTAAAATCCCGTGGTACAGTCATAGACTGATGCACCGGAAGAGAGTGACCTGTGAACTGCACGACAATTATTTCCGCTTGATGACAATCAAACATGCCATTTAGAGGACAGCGAAAGTCACACATCCCGATGGACAGTTATGGGGAGATATTGAGTGGGCGATTGAACTATTATATAACTCGATGAAGACAGGAAGTCAGTTAGTTTGGAGTCAGTTGGTGAGAAGATACTGGGATGAGAACATGTCCCAGAGAGGCTGGGGCCCCAGGCCACCAGTTGAGCAGTCCAGGAGAACGGGAACGACACATGTCCGGAAGGGCTGGGGAGGTCAATATGTTGCAGTCTTTGTTTGGTCTCCAACTCCCTCTCACACACAAACCTTTCAAATAAAGTGAGAGGTATATTTTTTTTAAAGAAGTCTTCGCTCGTTTTTATTCATTGCGTCAATATGTATTCTCTATGTATATGTGTATATATGCATATTTATTATGTGGCTATACAACATTGTATGGAAGACTTCACTGTTCGGTGAAAAATAACGTGTCCGGTGCAGTCAGCTTGGGCAGTAGAATACACCGACTGCGTCTCTGCAAAGGGGTAAGACTCCTCCAGCGAGTGGCGCAGACGACTGAGGCTGTAAAATACACTGATTGTATCTCTGCACTGGAGAAAGATGGTTTGGTTTTTTTGTTTAATGGCATATCAACTCTTTTTAGGTTATTTAATGCCAAAGCCATTCTCCTAGAAGAACAGTAGTGGTGCTATTTAACCCATAGCTGGGAGGATAAGTGGGTTCATACCTTTCCCAAGGTCATTTTCCCGAAAGTGAACGTAATAGCGCGACTGGAGTACGAACTCGTGTTCTACGATTCCGCAGTCCATCGCTTTAACAATTACACCACGAGGACACCCCCTTGACTGGAGAAAGACTACCTGTTCGAGGGTGTCCTTCAGATTGCGAGGCTCCACCCTTGGAGATATGGGGTGCGAAGTACCTTTTCATTTCCATTGCTTCCAGGTCCACTCCGACCCGGAAAGGGTCCGATCTATGGGTCAAATAAAACAAACGCTGCAAAGACGGCAATTACACAAGAATGTTGCGAGCAATATTGAAAAAGTCCTGGCAGCAACACCCCACAAAGCACCAACTATACGGCCACCTGTCTCCCATCACGAAAACTATCCAAGTTAGACGAACCAGACATGCAGGACACTGCTGGATAGCAGGGACGAACTCATAATTTATTACTCCTATGGACCCCCACATATGACCGAGCAAAAGCAGGACGACAAGCTGGAACATACATACAGCATCTATGTGAGGATACGGGATGTAGCCCTGAGGACCAAGCAGAGGTGATGAACGATAGGGAGAAGTGGCGAGAGAGGGTCAAGGATATCCGTGCTAGCGGCACGACATGATGATGATGATGATATCACCATAGTTGAAACTATTTTACTGTGTGCAAAAAAGAGCTCAGACTCGCTTAAGACTGTTATCTAAAAACGTGTTATCAATTAAGTATATATTTTACTAGAAATGTATAAACAGAATTTGGCATTAGATAACCTTCAATAGTTGATATGCCATAAAACAACCCAAACCAAACTAACGTGTCAATAAGATATCGTCACGCCTGAATTAGTTCTTACATCACCAGCTAGGCTTAGCATTCCTTGATCTCCCCCCTCATTTCCCTTCAAGGCTCATCGTGTCTTAATACCGTTCCTTATTTCCCAGGAAGGTTCAGCATATCTTGATTTCGTACTTACTTCCCCAGCATGTCTTGATTTTTTCACGTGCAAAAATGTTAAGGGCTATATCGCTACGTCTTAAGTAAATGTCGGACCCTGTTGTAACGACACGGTTAGAAAAGTTGACGAGCATACAAAAGTTTTTTCCAACTAAAATTTTTTTAAGTAGATTTCGCGAGAAAGGAAGTATGAAAACTAAGTCGACCGCATTAGCTGGAAAACGAGAAACAACATATCATAAGCAAGAGAGTAGAAGCAGACTTTGGATTTTCTCCCAAGTTTTCTGTTGTAGTTCTAATGTGCTTGTCCGCTAGTTTCATCTTCACAGGTTCCCGTCTTTTGTGAGACCCCTTTTCGGAGCACACCACGATTTTCGCCTATATTCCTGGCTAGTATTCACTCGAGTCTATACAACGTCACGTCTCCGAGTCAATTAACTTTTAAATTCAAGTCATGCCCTTACTTTCGCCTGGTGTCAGGGGGTTTCTTGTGGTTCCACACTTGCACAGAAGATATGGGATCTCCAGGATTTTTTTCTTGTTATTTTAATTTCCATTGTTATTCATCAGTGGCTGGCTGACCTACAGCTAGTGCTTTGGCCTGATTCACATTTGACTGTCTGCTTGTTCTTTTTTTTTTCTTGTCTTTTTCTCCTTCTGCAGAAATTAGCTACATGTTCTCTTTATAACTGACTTTCCTTATCACGTTACATAATGTAAATTATGCGAGATTGGTAACGTTTTGCAGCAAAATAGTTTCCTGATCATGTCAATTTTAGAGAAACCCTCCTGATAAATTCTATTCCTTTGATTTATATTAAAATCCCACATGATACCTAAATGTAATGTTAATCAAATTTGATCATGCCACATTTAGTACTGTTACCTATAGAGCGCCTACAAATTATTACATAGTATTGTTGTATACCCCACGTATATATACAAAGCAAAACCATAATCAAAGATAATGGCGAACTTCAATGAACGAACGAACACGCTGTTTATAAAAATATGTATCTCTCACACTTTATCCTCGAAAGGGTTGATGGTTCTGTTGTGTGTGAGAGATGAGTGGAGACAGGGAAAGACTGCTATATTGACCCAAATTCTTCTCTTGACCATAGCAGCGCTTCTGAATCTTGGCTGGGGTTGCTCAAACGGGGGTCGTGGAGGGCCACAGCCTTCACCCTGCAAGCTGGTTCTCACTCTGGCCTTCTTGTCATCAACTCTCTCAACGGCCGCCGGTACCTGCCTATATTCTTTCATAACGTCCACTTGCTTCCGCTTCTTCTGCCGCTTATTTACACAGGTGCATTTCTGATTAACGGCTCGGTCAAGGGTCACTATATAACAGTATATCGTACGCTTATTTTTTTATCTTTACCCTAGGTCACATTTTCTGCGGCGTCTGTGAAACTAAAACCTACAGCAATGTTTAAGTTCATATCATCCCTCACAGACGGAGTGGTAGGAGTAAGGAAGTCAGACGGAGTGGGAGGAGTAAGGAAGTCAGAACACCAGAGTTGATTGGCCAAATAAAGAATTCCATGGATAAGGACCGTCGTGTGTCTATAGAGACAATAAGTGCACAGTTTGATATCAGCGTGGGAAATGTACACACAATTATTCGTGAGGAACTGAAGATCCGGAAGATTTGCTCGAAGTTTGTCCCAAGAGTGCTCAGAGAAGATCAGAAAGAAAGACTTTGACATGACAGCAGGGAGATGGTCGAGCTGATCAATTCAGATCCTGCAGTTCTTGATATTCTGGTGATCTGCGATGAAAGCTGTATCTACTGCTATGACCCAGAGACCAAGAGACAGAGTTCCCAGTGGAAGCATACTGGCTCTCCCAGACCCAAGAAGGCCAAACAGAGCAAATCCACCCACAAACTTTTGATGATCCTTTTTTTGACAGCACTGGCTTGATCTACATGCACTGTGTTCCCACCGGACAGACAGTTAACAGGGAATACTCTGTTGAGGTTATAAGGGAGTTCAGGGAGAGATTCCGAAGTAAGAGGCCAGCACTCTTCAAATTGGGTCAGTGGCATTTCCACCAGGACAATACACCAGTCCACAACTCCATCCTTGTCACAGACTACTTGACCAAAATGGGCATCAAGACAGTTCTTCACCCTGCCTATAGTCCAGATGTTATTCCCTAAGCTCAAAGGCTGTCGTTATGAGACAAATGACGAGATGGAAGAGGCTGTGACGAAGGTCATTGACACGCTCACACAAGAGGACTTCCATGGGGCCTTGAAGAAGTTGTTGCAACGGTACAACAAGTGCATTGTAGCCGAAGGAGATTACTTCAAAGGGGACTAGAGTTTCATATGTGTAGTATCAATAAAAGTGCCCATACGAAAAAAGTCTGAGAAATTATTTTATGAGCCTTGTAAATGCCCTTCACAAAGATTGGATTGAAATTTTTCTCGCTCCAGCTATGAATAAATCGTAGGGGAAGACTGGAGTTTTTAACCTTGGTATGACAAATACTTTAGCAGAGGGAAAAACTAAATTCAAACCTGTTGAATTCCACTCAGAATTGACACCGTGCAGAGAAGTGAGGTGACCTTTTAACCAATCATTAACAGGGAATTGATATTTTTTAAAGGAAGTTAAGGTTATTGTTGAGCTTTTGCTTTGTTTTTTGTTTTTTTAAATGGCATAGCAACCTTCGTGGGGTATTTAATCCCAAATCTATTCTCGTATAAGTACAGCAACAACTACACCAGGTAATCTACCCTATTTTTTAAAAAACTCACTTCCATTTCTTGAAGTATGTAAAAAATGTAAGTGCAGTTTCTTCCAAGTAGCGGTTGTGTCGATACTACTACATGGATGCACTACATCGACGCTAACTAAACCTATGGAGAAAAAGCTCGGCGGCAACTCCATAAGAATGCTGCTAGCAATATTGAACAAGTCCTGGAGACAGTAACTCACAAAGCAACAACTGTACGGCCACTTATCAACCATCACGAAAACTACCAAAATTAGGCGAAATAGACATTCCGAACGCTGATGGAGAAGTAAAGACGAGCTCATAAGTTTTGTACTTCCGTGGACCGCTTTACATGGCCGTGCAAATGCAGGATGACCAGCTCGAACATAAATACAGCAGCTCTCTGCTGATACGAGATGTAGCCCTGATGATCAGCCGGAAGGAATGGAAGTTAGGGAGGGATGGCGATAGAGCGTCTCTGATATCCATGCTGATAGCTTAACATGATAATGATGATAATGATCGGTTTATGTGGACTATTACAAAAAAAATAATTGTCCATTCAAACACTTAAAGAAATCATCATCATCATGTCGTGGTGGTAGCACGGATATCCCTGACCCTCTCTGGCCACTTTTCCCTATCGTTCATCGCCTCAGGAAGGTCTTCTGGACAACATCCCGTATCCTCACATAGTTGCTGAATGTGTGTTCGTGCTGGTAGTCCTGCTTTTGCACGGCCATGTGTGGGGGTCCACAAGAGCTCGTCCCTGCTTCTCCAGCAGTGTCCTGCATGTCTGGTTCGTCTAACTTGAATAGTTTTCGTGATAGGAGGCCGGTGGCCGTACAGTTGGTATCTTGTGGCGTGTTGCCGCCAGGACTTATTCAAGATTGCTCGCAGCATCCTTGTGTAATTGCCGTCAAGCTTCTTCTCCAGCCGTTTTGTTAGAGCCCATGTAGTGCATCCATATAGCAGTATCGACGCAACCGCTGCCTGGAAGAAACTGCGTTTCATTTTATCAGTTAGGTCTGATTTCCATATAATCGATAGCCTATTGATAGCTGTCCATGCTTTCGTTAACCTCGTGACGATGTCCTTTTCGGTTGATGCGACGCTGCTTCCAAAAAAGTTTAAATTATCTCTATTCTTTCCCCTCCCCCAAATTTATCTCCCATAAATCTCCTAACTTTCCTTCACTCACTAGTCCCCCATGTTCCTTCACTCAATTTTGCTTTTATTTTTTCCTATTACCCAATTCCCCCACTTTTTTTTCGTAGTAAGTGTTAAGTTCATCCAGTATATCCAATTATCATATTTACCCAACACCTCCGCTCGGGCAGGATATGACACAAGGTCATTTTTAAGCGGAGTTTAACAGGTTTGAATTCAGAGTTTTCCTTCTCCTAGACTAGTTGCCTCACCAAGGATGAAGAACCCTGTCTGCCATAACTGGAGGGAGAATAATTGGATTCATACCTTTCCCAAGGGTATTAGTGCTATGTGAAATGCAATCAGTGTCGTCTAGGATTTGAACTCGTGTTGCCGTGTCCAATTCCTGCGACGATAACAATTACACCACGGGCACCTCCTGTATATCCAATTATAATTTTTATGAAATCAATGTGTAATATACAACGAAAGCTTTTCCAGAACTTCTTCGAAAGCTCGAGTGCGTGTTATACATGAATGATTATCGGAATCAGTTAAGAAAAAATCTTTACATAAATTATAAGTTTATGAAATTTATAAATGAATGTATATCGACGCTATACTAACATTCTAACTTAGATATATATGGTCTATCACTGATACTGACCAGCCATTATGCATAAACTAAGTAAACTATATATATATATATATATATATATATATATATATATATATATATATATATATATATATATAAAATCTCTGACGATGAAGTTCTACTTTGAAATTTATTCGACTCATATAATTATTATTTCGCATTGCAACAGCCTTCTAAATTAATTCAATACTATAAAATAATAATAATAATAATAATAATAATAATAATAATAATAATAATAATAAATATATATATATATATATATATATATATATATATATATATATATATATATATTTGTATGTATGTCTGTATATATATATTAGCACGAGCCATTAAAATTCTGCCTGGGTTTCATGTTATGTGCAAATTTTCAGACAATTAAATGTAGTTACTTTCACAGGCAATTGAATATAGTGATATTCAGATCATCGCATCGCAATTTTAATGGTTTGCTTTAAGAAGTGAGATAGCGCTAAGAATCTAAGAAAACTCTTCCATTAAAAATTTCATGGATTACAATGTTTTTAAAACTTTTGATAATTATCTAAATTCTTCTGACCGTTCCTCTAAAAAATACACGTTTACTTTTATAGCGCAACTTCCAAATACACCTGCTTAAGCTGAAACTGTTACATAGCCTGGAGCTGTTAAAAGAGGAATTAGTCTCTACGTGAACTTTGATAAAACCCAGTACTATCTTGATGAAAAAGTCACTTACCTTCATTAAATGCAGGGTGTCCTCGTGGTGTAATGGTTAAAGCGATGAACTGCGGAATCGTAGTACGCGAGTTCGTACTCCAGTCGCGCTATTACGTTCACTTTCGGGCAAATACCCTTGGGAAAGGTATGAACCCCCTTATTCTCCCTCCAGCTATGGGTAAATAGTAGGACGGACTAGGTTCTTCAGCCTTGGTGAGGCAACTAGTCTAGGAGAAGGAAAACTCTGAATTCAAAACCTGTTAAACTCCGCTTAAAAATTGACCTTGTGTCATATCCTGCCCGAGCGGAGGGGTTGGTAAATAGTACCTTCATTAAATGCAAAATTCTGAAATTAGTTGACCGATAAATATATACGCGTTAATAAAGCAAGGCGGCATCAAGTATCATTTTTAGAGTCTTTGATATGACTCGACATGGGATTGAACTCAGGTTTCCCGGGCCATTGGCGAACACTAAACATCATGCCAATGTCCAGGGGAAGCAGTAGCGTTCTACAATATCACAGTATACCACTTTAACCACCACTCCAGAGACTCACGATTAATGCATGTATTTAGGAACCCTAGCGCATGGACAGGATGTGATTCAAGGTCAACTTTTAAGCGAGTTAAACAGGTTTTAATTCAGTTTTCCTTCTTCTCGACTGTTTGCCTAAACAAGACTAAAGAGACCTGTCTGCCATACAATTTAAACATAACTGGATGGATAATATTTGGATTAATGTATTTCCTAAAAGGTATTAGTGCTACGAGAAATGCAATCTGCCTTGTCTAGAATTCGAACTTGTGTCGCTGTTTCCATTTCCTACGACGATAACCTCTACCTCACTGGCACCTTAATTACACCAGCTATGTATAAGAATTAATGATTGATAAACATTAACGACTTATATTAGGTTTTGTTTTCTTTGTTTAATGGAATATCAGACTTCAAGTGTATTTGAAGACTATGTAACCGTCTGTATAGTGTTTACAACTAAAAAAAAAATATTGACGATTGAATTAAAACGTACGACAGCTGCCCACAACCCATCAAAAATGTATACGGTAGTACGGCATTACCGAAAATGTAGACCGATTGATGATAATCGAAAATGCTGGGACTTTGAAGTAGGGAAATGAGACAACTTCGAAAAGGAAAATCTCGTTAATGAAACATGTGGATAAAGAAAATAAAAAAGAAGTACAAAAAAAAAAAAAGAAAAAAGAGTTAGGAAACAAGAGATATGATTTCCGTTTCCGGAGAAATCGATATATGATAGGCGCATATGTGACAAAAGATTTAAAATACCTCGTTAATTTTTAATGAAGAAAATAAACACTCAAGATTCATTTAAAGAAGAAGAAAAAAAAACGGAAAGTAGAAAAATAAAAAAAAAGAAGCAAAAATATGCCAAATATCTCTTGGCCCAATAGAAAAGGAAAATAAATAACATGCAATATAATGGCCTAGAGATTTCGTTTCATGCTTTTCGGTTTAGTTAGGCTGAGAACCTTTAGCTTAGAGCTTGGGTTAGTTAGGTGCAAACATGAGCGCAGGTGATTGCGCGTGCGCGCAGAGAGGATGCGTTATTCACAGATGTCAAATAAAACCCCAGATAGGAAATGAGACCAGGAGGTGCGAATGACGTCACGCACCGGAAGCGTGGGTTGAGATTTAAGTAAAAGCAGTGTGTTGAGTTTTAGCGTCCGAAGAAGACGGTTGACTTTCGGGGCTCACCAAGACCAGGCCAGTAGTTTGCAGCGGGGGCCGCACGTGGTAGGGGGTAGATGGAAAAGTCAGCATAGAAAGATTGTGCCTCTCTCTTCCTTATGTCGAAAAACCTTTTAACTCAAAGGTAATAAAAAGTTTCGTACCTGAACCAAGAAGTCGTAAGTGTTATTTTATGTTTCAGGATTCCTTTGTTATCTATATATGAGTTATGAACATTCTATGTACATTTCACATATCCGTTTATTATCGGTATGTTACAAACATCAACCATTCTTGTACATATTAGAGGCGCTCAGGAAGGGTTATCCGGGTTCAAATAATAGACAAATTATTTTGCATTTCCTGTAAGGCTAATAACTGAGAAAGATCTGAATTCAATTATCCTCGTTACAAGTTTGGATAGACAGGGTAGATTTAGTTCCTTATCTTATGTATAGCAACTTATCTAGGAGAAGGAAACGAAATTTAAATAAGTATTACAACAAGAGAGGGATGAGTTTCGAAAGGATTTTCTTGCCCTAGACTCTGTACATCAGTAACATCCACACAAATGGATGAGATTATGCGCAAAGTCAATATAATCGAGTAATAAACGACCCCTAATTTTTAACCATAAAAAAGGTGCTAATGCCCTGTCACCTAGAGATGGAAAAACGCCAACTGCATGTCTGCGAGTAGCAAGAACCTCCGCCTTTTTACGAGTGCCGTCGACATGGCGCTAAACCAGTTCCAGTTCAGTTTCGAAGCTTTTGAAAAATGTGGAGTACGGGTTCATTGCCGTTAGGTTTGGTTTTATGGCTCATCAACCATAATAGGTTATTTAATCCCAAATCCTTTTAATACATCTGGTATTTGCCGGACAAATCCAGAAATAAAATTATTAAAATTGTAATATAATTGCCGAGGGATTTCGTTTTATATATCTTGCCTTTCGGTTTAGTTAGGCTGAGAACCTTTCACTTAGGGCATGGGTTAGTTAGGTGCAACATGAGCACAGGTGTTCACGCACATGCGGGGAGGATGTGTCATTCAGAGATGTCAAAATAAAAATCCCAGATAGAAAATATGACTTGGGGATGTGAATGACATCATGCACCAGAAGTGTGCGCGAGGGATTTGGGAGGATTTGAGAAAAGTCAGCGAGTTGGGTTCTGCCTCGGGAGAAGACGGTTGACTTTCACTTGCTCACCGTAGCCTTGTGTCGGGTGCGCACGTGGTTTGGGCCAGATGGAAAAGTCAGGTGTATCTCTCTCCTTATATCGAAAAACTTTTTTAACTCAACGGTTACAAAAAAAGTTTCGTACCTGAACTAAGAAATCGTAAGTGTTTTTCGTGTTTCGGGATTCCTATGTTCTATGTATATATGTTATAAACATTCTATGTATATTTCCCATATTTCGAATGGCTATGATGTTAATATAATGAATATTATCAATGAAACACTCCATCATGTCGCGCTATCAGCACGGATATCCCTGACACTCTCTCGCCACCCTCCCTATCGTCCATTGCTTCCGGCAAATCCCCAGGGCTACATCCCGTATCAGCACAGAGCTGCTGTATGTAGGTTCGAGCTGGTCGTCCTGCTTTTGCACGTCTATGTGAACGGGTCCACAGGATTACATCCCTTACGAGCTCGTCCCTACTTTAGCAATGTCCCGCATGCCTGTTTCGTCTAATTTTGATTGTTTCCGTGATGGGTGGTAGGAGGCCGTACATCAGCTGCTTTGTGGGGTACTGTCTCCAGGACTTGTTCAGTATTGTGTAGTTGCCGTCAAGCTTTTTCTCCATACGTTAAGTTAGTGTCCATGTAGTGCATCCATATAGTAGTATCGACACGACCGCTGCTTAGAAGAAACTGCGTTTCATTTTATCGGTCAGGTCAGATTTCCATATGACCGACAACCTATTGTGGCTGTCCGTGCCTTTGTTAGGGGCGTGTCGATGTCAGTCTCGGTCGCTGAGACACTGCTCCCTAGGTAGGTGAACTTGTCAACCAGTTTCTGAGAGCTACTGTTTAGTGTGGATATATCGCCTGTTTAATTAAAGTAAATATTCCATCTTGTGACATGGTGGCCGATGCCTGAAGCGGCTCGTTCTAGACTATGTATCAGGGTTTCGGTGTAGTCGGCGTCAGTAATTGTTTTTGCGGAGTACCTTCTGCTTCTTTCTTTTGTTAGCTTGAAACTGTTTTCTTTGATTATATCGATAGATGTTCTAAGCACGTATTCTAGATAGATGATAACGAGGTATGGGCCTAATGTGTCTCCTTGCAGTACATCTGCTACAATGTCAAAGTAGTCTGTGTCTCCTTCCGAAGAACAGACTTTTACTTTTGTGTCTCTACATAGTATCATTGTGGCTTCGATGGTTTCTTTTGGTCGACCGTAGGCGAGTAGAATTTGCTCCGTCTTTCCTCAGTTAATGGATTCAAAACCCTAATCGGCTGGGCCAGACTGTAGGAATTAGAAACCCGAAAGAATCGAGACCATCCACGTTACATAAAATTTACTCTAAAGTTTAAGCCAACAGGAGTTGCCGGGTTGCTGTTTTCAGAAAACTATTGCAAATTTCAAATTTTCATATGGAATATTAGACGCAGGGGAACTTTAAAAGAGAAGAAGGAAGTTACTTATCAAGTAACAGAAACTGAACCAAAAAGTGAGAGGATAGAAAACGCTCCTTTAGCCATTCTTATTTCCACCGAGCAGTTTTATCTCCATGCTTGTTTTGGAGTCATCAGGAGAGAATGCACACCGTATCGGGGCCTTCCTCTTGACGGTTTTATTTGTACATCGCCCCCCACCCTCACTGACATGAGGCCCCATTATTGCATCCTATCAAATCAGCGTCTAACTGCGAAATGTAAACATTTTCAAATTTGCTCGAGTAATTAGAATATTGCTGTACATTTGCGAGCAGATGATGCTATGACGGGGTAGTCCTCGTGGCGTAATGGTTAAAGCGATGGATCAGAATCGTAGTAAGCGAGTTCGTATTCCAGTTATGCTGTTACGTTCACTTTCGGGCAAATACACTTGAGAAAGGTATGAACCCCCTTATCTTCCCAGCTATGGGTTAAATAGTACCACTACTGTTCTTCTCGGAGAATGGCTTTGGCATTAAATAACCTACAAAGGTTGATATGCCATTAAACAAAGAAACCGAACCGAAACCGTGATGCTATGACGTGTTTATTTTGAAACGTTCCATGGGACGTTTCTTTTATTCCATATCCACATTGAACAGTTTTCAATTATTTCTGTAAGGCGTTTCATACTTTAGCTTCTATTACGCCGATTGATTCCAATTTGTCTCAGAAAGAAAACATTGTAAAAAAAAAAGTGAACCGTAAATATGATCAAATATGGTGTATATTAAAAACATGATTTATGAACACATTTTGTAGATTAATTTTTAAACGAGTCTGAGCTCATCTTTTACAAGTTTCAATATTTACTTGAATTTCTAACTAATCGAAATAATTTAATCTACTATTAATCATTTGTAAGCACATATTTTTAGGTATTTCTATTTACCACCAAAGATTTTGGGAGGTGCCAGTGGTGTAATGGTTAACGTCGTAGGAAATGAACACGACGACACGAGTTCAAATACTGGACTAGACTAATTGCACTTCACATAGAAGTGGAATGAATCCAATTATTCTCCCTCCAGCTATGGGTAAATAGTAGGACAGACTAGGTTCTTCAGCCTTGGTGAGGCAACTAGCATAGGAGAAGGAAAACACTGAATTCAAACCTGTTAACTGGAGGTGCCCGTGGTGTAATGCTTATCGTCGTAGGAAATGAACACGGCGACACGAGTTCAAATCCTAGACGAGACTAATGTGTAAATATTAAACGTGATGATGTTAATATAATGAATATTATCAATGAAACACTCCATCATGTCGCGCTATCAGCACGGATATCCCTGACACTCTTTTCCCTATCGTCCATTGCTTCCGGCAGATCCTCAGGGCTATATCCCGTATGAGCACAGATCTGCTGTATGTAGGTTAGAGCTGGTCGTCCAGCCTTTGCACGTCTATATGAAGGGGTCCACCGGAGTACATAACTTATGAGCTCGTCCCTACTTTAGCAATGTCCCGCATGCCCGTTTCTTCTAATTTTGATAGTTTCCGTGATGGGTGGTAGGAGGCCGTACAGCTGCTTTGTGGGGTACTGTCTCTAGGACTTGTTCAGTATTGCTCGTAGCATTCTTGTGTAGTTGCCATCAAGCTTTTTCTCCATACGTTAAGTTAGCGTTCATGTAGTGCATCCATATAGTAGTATCGACACGACCGCAGCTTAGAAGAAACTGCATTTCATTTTATCGGTCGGGTCTGACTTCCATATGACCGTGGTGTAATGGTTATCGTCGTAGGAAATGGACACGGCGACACGAGTTCAAATGCTGGACGAGACTAATTGCACTTCACATAGCACTAATACCCTTGGGAAACGTATGAATCAAATTATTCTCCCTCCAGCTATGGGTAAATAGTAGGACAGACTAGGTTCTTCAGCCTTGGTAAGGCAACTAGTCTAGGAGAAGGAAAACTCTGAATTCAAACCTGATATACTCCGCTTAAAAATTGACCGTGTGTCATATCCTGCCCGGGCGGAGGGGTTGGTAAATAGGACCACCAAAAATTACATTAAACATAAGTCATTTGTTTACACACAATTAAAAGATTAAACAATTCTATTTCAAATATTACCCAGTAAGCTGGGGCTGTAGAATACACCGACTGCTTCTTTGTAGAGGGGTAAGATCCCCCAAACGAGTGTCCAGCATATGACACTAAACAATCTGGCGTTGAGCTTCGAGCAATGCTGAAGCTTTGGGGAATGCGGAGTACCCCTTCATTGCCATCACTCCCGGGTTCACTCTGATAACGGTGCTATCTATGGGTTAAATAGAACTAAACCGTGCTTCTTTCACTCTACAGATTTTTTGCATTTAAACTGGGTATTTATGCTAAACTGAATTGTTTAAGATAGAACTGTTTTAGACATCTAAACTGTACTTATATTGAACTGAGTTATCTGAAATAAAACTGTTCGACATTAACACTGTATTGCCCAGTCAACTGGGGCTGGAGAAGCACTTCTGCAGAGGGGTAAAACTGCCACTAACGAGTGTCCTGGTTATGACACTAAACAATCTGACGGTGAGGTTCCAGCAGTGCTGGAGCTTTGGGGAATGCGGAGTACCCCTTCATTGCCATCACTCCCAGCTTCACTCTGGCCCGGAGTGGTAGCACCTAATAGGGCCCTATCTATGGGTTAAATAAAACTACCAGCTTACTTATGCTAAACTGAATTGTTTGAGTAAACTTAATAGCTTGAAATAGAAATGTTTTTGACAATTAAACCGTACTTACATTTAAACTGCGTGCTTATGCTTAACTGAATTATTTCTAATAGAACTGTTTTTCGACGTTAAAACTGTATTTACATTTAACTGAATTATTACAGATAACTGCTTGAATTGTTTGAAATGGAAATATTTTTGACAATTAAACTGTAATTATGCTAACCTGAATTGTTTTAAATAGAACAGATTATTTACATAAAGATGGATTTGGCGTTAGATAACCTAAAAAAGTTGATATGCCATAAAACCCAACAAACCAAACCAATATTTCAAACAATCCAGTTTAGCAAAAGTCAAATGTAAGATGGTTCCAAGCATTGCTATGTATCATTAAAAATCCAATTAAACACCAATCATTCGTTTACACAATTAAATTATTAAACGGTTCTATTTGAAGCAATTCAATTAAGTTAAAGTTATTTTTTTACACTGTTTAAATATCAAAAAGGAATATTTAAATGACAAATACTTCTATTTGACCCATCGACAGGACCTTATAATGAGCTACCACTCTGAGCATAGTGAACCTGGGAGAAAAAGCAATGAAGGGGTACAACAAGTTCCCAAAAGTTCCAGTATCACAGCATCAGATTTTTGTAGCATATCAACTTGTTTGGAAGTGGGCATTCTTACCCCCCTGCAGAGTTGCAAGCGGTATATTAACAGCTCCAACTGATTTTTCCATTATATCTATATATGTGTTGTCAGAATGTTTTAATGTAAAGGAGGTTTTCTTTTATAAGATGTTTCAAATTTCGTAGTCGAGAGAGATTATGCACTTTATTATGCGTGTGTCGGGGTGGGGTCGTATCCCGAGGGTCGGGAAAATGAGATCCTCTTTAGAACGAAATAGAACATAAGCAAGACATGAAAGTGGAGCGAAGTATGCAAAAAATCAATTTGGCTTTAAGATGCATCAAGCTCGGATGAAATGTTTGGTTAAATCACAACAGTTGCTATGTAGAGTCACAACTTCTGGGGAAACGAAAGGGTTCGGCCAGAAATCACATACCGGGCCAAGAACCTCAAGCACCTGAAAATGCAATACCAAGTGCGGTAGACCGCACTAACATCAAATGGCCATAGGCGAATGAAAACGATGCATGCATGACATGTGCGTACGCAAAGTTAACGTTAGATAGTAATTGATAAAAGACAGTACTAGATGAATAGCAATGTTCAAATATAATGGTAGCAGGAAGTTGCATTATCAGTAAATCGCGCAGTGTCAAAAGAACACTCCGATGAACGTGGTTTATTAAAAAAGAAAAAAAAAATGAGTTACAAGCGCATCGATGTAGCTTGGAATTATTCAATTCGTAATCTCTCCCATTGAAATGTTATAAACAATTAAATAAAATATATTGGCTTATTAACTTGCAGTAAATAATAAAGATACTTTTTCTATTATACTGGAATAAGTAATCATATTTCGGGTTTCACGTTAAGATAAATTTCTCACTTTCATATTTCCTCTCCCTAATTGTGATGTTAAATTAAATAAATCTGTTTATATCTTTCAGATTTCGCCGTTGTAATAAATTCATTTTTGCTGGTTTTGCTTTTATTTTATATTTTTTTAAATTCCTTCCTCCACCTTGTCGATCATTTTTTTTTTTTTCATATTGATACTCGAGAACCATCCCTTCAGCCAACCTGGGTATTTTTTTGGACGAATTATAAATTCTAATTATGTTATGTAATGATATTAGGGCTTTTATGCATAAATCAGAAGCATCAACCGGAAATTGTAATTTACTTACAGAGCTTCGTCATCGTAACATCGGAAATATTCTGAAGAACATCACTTGTGGATGTTGTCAGGCGTTTGAAGAATACATCAATGAAATATTCGGTTTTGAAGTAAAGAAAAATATTTATTTGGTTCGGATTGATGGCATTTGAATCATCGTAGGTTATTTAAAGCCAAATCCATTCTTATACATGTAAATAGTTCCTTATCAAACAAAAAACGTTAGGCTTAATCAACAAGGAACCTGGATAAGGTGAGAGTAAAAGTTGGTTGGTTACGTTATAAGGCACATCCACCTTTTAGGTTATTTGATGCCAAATCCGTTTTTATTCAGTCATTCAGTTCTTTCAAACAATTCAGTTTAGCATAAGTACACAGTTTAATTGTCAAAAACATTTCTATTTCCAGCAATTCAGTTTAGTATAAGTAAAGATTTTGTTTAGACACTGTTAAATTTTCAAACAGTTCTATTTAAAAAAATTCAGTTTAGCATACAAAAAGAGTTCCATTTTAAACATTTCAGTTTAGTATAAGTACGGAGTTTAAAACATTTCTATTTCAATCTTTTTAGTGTAGGCAAACAGTTTTAATTCAAACAATCTAGTTTAGCATAAGTACGCAGTTTAGTTCTGTTTAACCCACAGATAGGACCCTGTCAGGTGCCAAAGTGAACTTGAAAGCGATCGCAATGAAAATCTGCTCCGCATTCCCCAAAGCTCCAGTATCACTGGAACCTCACAATCAGATTGTCTAGTGTCATATACAGGACGCTAGTTGGGGAGCGGTCTTACACCTCTCCAGATATGCAGTTGGTGTATTCTACAGTCCTAGCCAACTGGGCAAAGGAGTTAAAAGATAATGGTCTGAGATGTGATGCACCAATCATGAACTAATGATGTTCAGGCTGTATTACTAAGTCAAAGAAATCTCACCTGGAATTGAATATAGTCCCAAGCTTACTAAATATCTTCAGGTAAAGGGTAAATTTTGAAGATTTAGTGAGTGTTACCAAGGTTTTTGGATCTTTTTTAGTTTTTATGGACAGTACCGCTAACACTTGACTAGATATAATTGACACCGCTATCTGTACGAACAGCCCGAAATAGAACTGTAATGTTCGTTTCGGTAGTAGATTAAATGATAACATTCATAGAAAGAAGTACCTTATATACTCTCATCACTGGTAGATCGGCAAATGAGTTCCTTGATCATGTAGGAGAAAATTATACTCCAAGACTAAGTCTTATTCACAAATTCAACAAAGCAAATAATTACAGGGTGGAACGATAAAATTCTCGCCTGATGATGGTTACTGAAACCGAAACGTTAACTTTACATCATGATATATTTAACTATTTGGATTATGTTTTTTCTGATTACATATATATATATATATTATACACACAGAGGGTGGAACGATAAAATTGTCGCCCAAGAAAAGACGACATGATTCCATTTCCGTTTAATGAAAATTGGTTTTCTTTTTTTCTTGCAGACCATCTACTAGTTGGCCGGTTGTGTACAAATCCCAAGAGCGATAGGAACCTTCTATCATGTCTCAAAGTGACAGAATGTTCAACGAGCGAGATCGGAGATGCGCCGCTGTACAACTAATGCTCCCTACCGATCCAAGTTATGACAACATGACCATTGCCAGCACCCTCAAAATGGAAATCTGGATTGACACGAATAACAGGGATGTGCCCAGGGTGATGAAAACAAAGTTTACGGCTACGGTTATGGTCTTTGGTGTGGTTTCAAGGGAGGGCCACATCATGCCACCTCACATCTTCAAAGTCGGCTTGAAAGTCAACACCAAAGTGTACCTGGATTTACTGAAGGGTGTGGTGATCCTCTGGTGCAATCAGTTGGCCGTTAGCAGACCCTGGTGTGGCAGCAGGACTCGGCGCCGGCCCACAAGTCCAAAGAGAGCCAGGCTTGGCTTTAGAAGGAATGCTACGACATTGTACCCTCCTCCCCGGACCTAAACTACTTCATTTGGTCATATGTCGAGAACATTACCAACATGACCTCCCACAACACCAAAGCCAGCCTGACATGCAAAAGTATTGATAAACGTGTTATTTTCTGTTATAACTCTAGTTTATGTTCGCCATTATGCCTGATATTTGGTAAGTAATATCTCGTAAAGTTGTTTTTGTTGAAGGAAAATTAAAAATTCGTGGTTGAATCCTTTTCTTATCAAAGTTCAAAATTAGCCCATGCAAATGTATTGGACACATGACACTTTTTTCAGATTTCCAATCGAAAATATGTATTTTAAAAGACTTTAAATATTCACATTTTCGATAGTATTGGAATGTTATCTCTGATCAGTCAGTGAAGCACGCAATTTTTTACAAGATAGAGCTACTAATCATCTGACTGATGTACATTTTGCGATTAAAGGATTAAAAAGGGTAAAAACTAAATTATCCTGAGATATGCGAGATAGAATCATTGAACGTCACTTAGGAGGACAAGGTTAACGAAAAATTAGCAAAGAAATGAATCTAGCATTCAGTACAGTAGGAAATATCATCAGAAAGTATAAGTATGGCGATGGTACAGCAAATCCTCCAAGAAATGGAAGACCAAGAAAAATAAATGCACGTACTTCAAGGTGGATCAGCAGAAATTGCAAATAAACCCCTTCATTGCTCGTTCTGAAATTGAAACTGATCTTGAGGATGCTGGAATTAATGTATGTAAGGATACAATTAGCAGAACTCTATATCATACAGGCTTTCATTCAAGATCACCAAGAAAAGTGCCTTTACTAAAAACCAAACATGTCAAAGACCGATTAAAGTTTGTCGAAACTTATGAAAAGAAAGGTATGCAGTTTTGGAAAAAGGTAATCTGGTCGGATGAAAGAAAAGTTGAACTATTCGGAAGGAACACAGCGACAATTTTTTGGTGAAAAAAACTGCACTGCTTTCAAGAAGCACAATATCATCCCCACAGTTAAGTTTGGGAGCGGTTCCATTATGATATGGGGATGCTTTCCATCCAAGAGCACGGGTGAGTTACAAGTTATCCATAGTAGAATGAATAGTAGCATGTACAGGGAGATTTTAGAGAAGAACCTTCAGAAATCTGCAACTTCTATAGGACATGATCGGCATTTCGTGCTTCAACACCGACAATGATCCCCAACATACAGCACAACAGAGGAATGGTTTGAAAATAATGGTATTAGTACTCTCAATTGGCCAAATCAATCTCCTGACTTGAATCCAATTGAGAATTTGTGGAATACTTAGAAGTTTAAAGTTCATTAGTGGAATCCACAAAATATGAAGCAATTTGAGGAACTATGCAAGGAAGAATAGGGAAAAGTGATGCTGGATCATTGTGAAAAACTATAGAAAGCAAGTGAAAGCAATGAAAAAAAAAAAAACAGAGGCTACGCAACAAAATATGAAATTGATGTATCCAATACTTTTGAATTGGTAAATTTTGAACTTCGATAAAAAAAAATGGATTCAACCATGAGTTTTTAATTTTCCTTCCACATACAACTAAAGCAACTTTACGAGATATTACTTACCAAATATCAGTCAAAACGGCGAACATAAACTAGAGTTATAACAGAAAATAACATGTATCCAATACTTATGCGTGTTACTGTAGATACCGCAAGACAATATACAAAGTGGGTGCTAAAACAGTCGCAGAGAAAATACTAAATCGAACTGCCTCGTATGTCAATAGGATAAGTTCACCTCCGAAGATTTTGCCAACCATTGGAGGCCAATATTTGAGCGACAAGATGACACAAATTTACCTATATTAAATCAAGAAGACATACACTGGGAGCATACGGACCCTATCCAGATATCAGAGGTAGCATTTTCCATCAAAAGAACTAAGAATTCCCCACCCCCGGTCCCGATGGATATCGGCTTCGGGATGTTCTTGCCAGGCCCATTCAACAGTTGACGATACTTTTCAATCTTATGCTGCTGTTTGGGCCCGGTCAGCTGCCAAAGCGAACGCACGACTTCCGTGTTACATTTATCAAGAAGAATCGAACGCACTCCTCTCGAATTGACTATCGCCCCATTGCAGGGGGTAACTTTCTAATAAGAATATTCCAGAGTGTTCTGGCTAAGAGAGTAGAAGTATCCATAGAAAACCATCCTGATTAAATTGGATTCAAAAGGATTAGAGTGGCTTACAACATCATGAAACTTCACAAAACCATCTGTGAAACATGGGCGAGACATAAAGTACTCGTTTCATATAATGTTCTCATCACATACAGATTAAGAGGAGAATCCCGACGACTATTGTTGACTATATTACCATCTCCGTAGACCAAACCAATATGATACTATTTACCAACCCCTCCGCTCGGGCAGGATATGACACAAGGTCAGTTTTTAAGCGGAGTTTAACAGGTTTGAATTAAGAGTTTTCCTTCTCCTTGACTAGTTGCCTAACCAAGGCTGAAGAACCTAGTCTGTCCTACTATTTTCCCATAGCTGGAGGGAGAATAATTGGATTCATACCTTTCCCAAGGGTATTAGTGCTATGTGAAATGCAATCAGTCTCGTCCAGGATTTGAACTCGTGTCGCCGTGTCCATTTCCTACGACGATAACGACTACACCACGGGCACCTCCCGTACAAACCAACATGATTGTCTGTGACATCCCCATCAAAGCATCTGGGCTTGGCGTTAAGCAGAGGGGCCCTCTTTCTCCTGCCTTGTTTAACTTAGCCCTAGACACTGCGCTTTTTTGTGTGGATACCACAACTTATTGGCCTCTCGGCGGGGTCTGATGCTAAGCAGTTGGTGTACGCGGATGACACCATTTTTTTTTGCACCAGACCTAACTGCAATGCAAGAGCGAGTCCAAAAATTTGTTTCTTCTCTAAATAATTTGGGTTGGAAGATCAATCCCAATAAATGCCGTCTTTTACATCTGGATGGAAATATCATCATCATCATCATATCGTGCTGGCAGCACGGATATCCCTGACCCTCTCTCGCCACTCCTCCCTATCGTTCATCGCCCTAGGTAGGTCTTCAGGACTACATCCTGTATCCTCACATAGCTGCTGAATGTACGTTCGAGCTGGTCGTCCTGCTTTTGCACGGCCATGTGTGGGGATCCATAAGAGTACATCTCTTATGAGTTCATCTCTGCTTCTCCAGCAGTGTCCATCCAGACATGCAGGATTGGAAATATAAAGAAGACATTTTCCTATGTAAGAAGTAACTCAATCTGTAATATCTACGGTGCACCAGTTCATGTAATCAGTGTGAATGACAGCTTTAAATACCTTGGGAGAGACTTTCCATATAGGTGTGTGACAGCTTGTCAAATTGATTCATCATATTGGTTTAGCAAGTTAGATGCCGCACATATAAAACCCTTTTGGAAATATGAGATTCACAACAAGTTTCTTATTGCAAGGCTGCATCATATGCTGTCATTCCATAAATTTCCGAAATGTTAACTTGATAACGATGCTTCGGTCCGTACCATGGTTAAAAAATGGTTACTGTTACCCAAAGATCTAAATAATGATGCTATTCACGCATCAATTTCTGAAAGTGGATAAGGAATTCCATCTACCCTATCCTTCTCCAAAACACTTAAAGATTCAAGACACCTCAGAGGAGAGGACTCTCGTCAAGCGTTAACTAGATCATCATATAAAATAAAATTATGCGGCCACGATATATCCAGAAATATTGTAATAATTATAACATCAATCATCTAGATACCAAGAGGCTTAAAGGAATTGGGACCGTCCCGGCTGCTACTTCCAGGCTCAGGAGAGTTGATGAGGTTCATAGAAGACGTCTTCCAGGAGGCTGTCAGGTTCAGACTAAGATTAGTTCCCACCTCTGTCTAGAGGAGGCTCTATGGTGAAAATCCAGTGTAAATATGATAGATGTATTGCCTCATTGGGTCACATATCACTGAACTGTCCAACAGCAAACGGATCGTAAGCTACCTGCACCGCTGCTGGCGCTTTCGAAATATAAAAATGATTAAACAACTCTGAATCAATACCATAAAAGGATAACAGAAACCTGACCTTCTAGTCATTGGAACGAATTCTACAATTATAGTTGACGTACAAGTGAGAACTGACAGCAGGTTAGAAGATCTCTAGATCTTCTAACCTGCTGTCAGTTCTCACGAAAATGAAATGTACCAAATACAATAATCCTATTTACCCAACCCCTCCGCTCGGGCAGGATATGACACAAGGTCAATTTTTTAAACGGAGTTTAACGGGTTTGAATTTAGAGTTTTCCTTCTCCTAGACTAGTTGCCTCATCAAGGCTGAAGTACTTAGTCTGCCGTACTATTTACGCATAGCTGGAGGGAGAATAATTGGATTGCTACATTTCCCAAGGGTATTAGTGCTATGTGAAATGCAATCAGTCTTGTCCAGGAATTGAACTCGTATCGCCGTGTCCATATCCTGTGACGATAACCATTACACAACGGGCACCAATTAAAACAACTTTGAAAAACACCTATAATAATGACATCAAAATATCAGCGACATTTCATGAAAAGGGGCAATGTCCCTTGAATCTTTTAAGGTACTCAAGGCTGAAGGGTTAGTCAAGAACTACTGAGTCAACAATTGCTTATCAGATCTGTCGAGCCACTGCCAAAATGATTGCCGCTTATTGGCGTGTCTAATGACATAATGAGGCTTCTGATGAATAAAATCAAATATAATCTATGATTTATGTCTCTTTGCTGTTGCCCTGATGGATCTAGCTCATGAATGCTACAAGCTAAAAGCTTTAAGCACGATTTGCTAACCCATCTTGCTTACCCTCCTTTTATTCAGACAAAAAAAAACATGACGAAAAAGAAAATAAACACCTGCCAGTAATAAAAGTTGGTCCTCCTTATATTTAGAATGCACACACCAAATTTGCAGTCAATGTCGATGAGCTACTCCAGCGGGCTAGTGTTATATACCCTCAACCGAGCCGTCAATCAAGAGATGGACCTGTGTAAATAAGCGGAAGAGCGGAAACAGGTGGGAGTTATGAATCGATATATGCAGGTGCCGGCGGCAGTTCAGGCTGTTGAGACAGGAATTCCAAAGTGAGAGCCAACTTTGCAGCCCTCCGTGATGAACGGTTGAGCAAACCCAGCCATGATGCTAAAGAAGTGCTGCTATGATCAAGGGAAGAACATGGGTCAATATAGCAGTTTGTCCCTGTCTCCACTCATCTCTCACACACAACAGAACATCACCCTTTCTAAAATAAAGGGTGAGAGATTTATATTTTGAAAAGAAGTGTATTCGTTTGTTATTGAAGTCGTTCATTACCGGTTAATGATGTTTCCACATATAAGTGTATATTCATACGTTTAGTTGTATTAAATGTATACAACACTCGGGGCATATCCCATCATGTGAAAGAGGAAGATATTTTTTTTCAATTTGGAGGTACTCAGGCAAGACAAAGTGTCTGTTGTGTAGTTGACAAAGACTAAGAAAAATTATCAAACCCAGTAAATATAGTGTCACCAAGTCGTTAGGCAGTTTGGGTGTAAATATACTTGTGAAATAGTTGGTAACTCTTGGCTTTTGGGATATATTGTAGCCCAAAGTAGAAAATGGCATCGCTCTTATGCAAAAAGAAAAAAACCTGAATCAAAAAGAATATATATTATGGGCAGACTATCTATTGAGGTTCCAAGCAATATTCTCAGCGTGAATTTGGCTGCATACATGTTACAATTTAGAGAGATTGTCTGCCTCAAACGATAGAACGCAGGTTGAATAGAAATTTAACATGTTAGACAGTAAAACATTTTATTTCTAACTGGTTGGCTTTTGAAGTGTATAGGCTGACGGTCATTATGAAAATAGAACTAAACAACATCCTTACTAAATTGAGTTTAAAAAATAACTTGACTTGTATCTGTGTAAATAAAATCAATACTTATATTAAATTAAATTGCTTGAATTAGAACTGTTTTGATTCAACTAAATAGATTTGGGAGTCAATAACCTTCAAAGGTTGGTATGCCATGAAACCTATAATTCCACGGTTTATAATCTTTTGATCTGATTCTGTTGGGGCTTTTTGGATTTTTAGAAATATCTGGAGACTTTTCCTGGATCTCCCTACCCATGAGTTTAAATGTTTGACAGAAATCATGAGAGAAAGAAAACCAGCCAGTTTACATAGTGGAAAAAAACTGCCCAGGGAAGAAGGCCCCACAGAAAGTTTCATATCTGCAGTGGGTAAAAGGTAAAAATAAGTATTTGGTTTGGTTTAAGGGCATATCAGCGACTGTTGGTTATTTAAAGCCAAATACATTTTTATTCATATAAACAGTTTAAATTCAAACAATTTAGTTTAGCATAAGTACTGATTAGTTCTATCCGACCCATAGATGGGACCCTATCAAGTACTGGCACTCCAGACCAGAATGGACCTGGGAGCGATGGCAATGAAGGTGTACTTCCAAAGCCCCAGCATTACTGGAGATCGTTCGTGTCATATCTAGGACACTTATTGGGAGAGTCTTACCCCTCTACAGAGATGAGGTCGGTGTATTTAGTTGCCCCTGCCGACTGTGCCATAAAGAGGAGGCTCTCGTAGTCTCACACTGTCAGAACAACGGTTCTTGCTTTTGTTGGGATTAAAACGAAATCTCCCAACATACGTATCATGAATCAACAAAGATATTGGACAAAACCGAAAAGTTGAAGAGGTGGAGACTGGCAGTAGGAATAGGTGAGAGACCAACTTGCCCCTACTCAGTCAAAGTTTCCCGGACATACTATAACAGTTTAGAGCCACCACAAACATATGCCACAAAAATAGCTGGCAGATGACCTTGTTCAGTGTGAAGAATAATTTCGTGGAGTTAAAGGACTGCAAGAAACAGTACGAAGACGCAAACAATCGGTTCCCCCACTCTACAATGACTTTAAGTGGAACGGAAAGTCTTTCCTCATATCTAGCACAATCAGGCCACGCTAAACACAACCAGGCAGTCTTGAAAGGTATTTAAAAAAAAAAAAAAAAAAAAAAAAAAACCTCATTCTCCCCTGCTACCATTACAATAACCAAAACATCAATAAAATCATTAACAACAGTAGCATCATCAATAACTGCAACGGAGAAACGGCAGCTGAGTTCTTGCAAGTTCAGCTTTTATTTAGAAAAAAATAAGGAAATAAAATCGGTTCAACTTAGCTCATTAGCCCAATTTTTCATTTTTTAGTCCGTTCATGGATATTTGCCCCTTCGAACATCCTAAATGATACAGAATTGATTTATCACGGTGTACGAGGGAGAAGAGTCGACGTAGATATTTTAGTTAGTCTAAGATTTGTGTAGTTTAGAAACTATGACCACAACAGTCTGTATGCCAGTTAAGGTTAGGATGTCTGGTTACAGAAAAGTCAACACATACTTATTGAACGAGAATGATTAAGAGTTAAAAGTAATATTGAAGCAGTAAATGACCGTTGCTATTATTGCAAATAGTTGGTGGTATAATATAAATGATATAATTAGATCCTAAGCTGTGAACAACAGAAGAAAGCTAAAAAAATATATAAACTAGTGTAAAAACTACCAGATAAAGCCCAGCAGGCCTCTCATTAAAATACGTGGTTCTAGTAGTTCGGTTGCGGTTAAAAATGTCTTCCCAGGCAACGATTATGGCTCAGCATTTACCAGTCGAGGAACTTATATATGATTCACTGTGACATATGGCTGGGCGGACAAAGTGGGATTATAATCAAAGACATTTGCAGCAAGTTTTACGATTACTTTAAAAAAATCTTCACCAGTTCGACACCCATCTTGCCGAATCCCTTCACGTCGAGGTGGCGAAAACGGCTGAATATGAGGGGCACTTTACGGAATATGAAATTCAGTAAGCGTTGAAAATATTCAGGACGGAAAAGATTTAGAATCGTTTTTCGTTGGGTTTCCTCTTGACATTCCTCTTTAAAGGGCTCTGTGGCGAGCGCACTGAACAGCGAGCTCTTCGAAAAATCCCCACGGATAAAAAAAAAAAAAATCAACAAAAAAAAACACACAAACTAAAACCTCCACATCCAGAAACTTACCCCGATCTGAACCTCTTGGGTAAATTCTTAGTTCTGGCGTCAAGAGAAGATAACCCTATAACCAAGTTGTGCCCCCTTGTATTATTAAAATGAATCAGTCCCATGATCAAACTTAACAGACAATCAACTGGTTAAAAAAAAAATCACAAAGTAAACTTATTCAAACCCACCTGTTCAAGTGGATTATATTTGTCTTTGCCTCCCATGAGACATGACTTGACACAAGGTAAATGACCCGAAGATCGATTATAGTGGGGATTTAGCGGAGAGGACGATCGGGCACTAGCTGAGGCTGGACTTAGCTGGGCCATCTGGGATTCGTAACGGATTGAGTATTGAAATCAATGGCAGACTCGAAACCGAAAGGCCCCTGGATTTTTGGCTGGGCTACCTTCGGGTGGGTGAGCTGCAACATAGACACCTTTGTCCCCCTTGTAAAGCACTGGACGTTGCTGTCCAGTTTAAGCTATAATCAGGCATACGTGCAGGGACCCAGATTTGGGTTCATATCCAGCTTCGCTCATCAGGCCCACATTGCACTGTGGGTCGATGACCAGCAAAGTCCAGCCTCAGCTCGTGCCCGATCGTCCTCTCCGCTAAATCCCCACTATAATCGATCTTCGGGTCATTTACCTTGTGTCAAGTCATGTCTCGTGGGAGGCAAAGACAAATATAATCCACTTGAACAGAAGTACTTTTATAAGCTTACCGTAAAAATCTATTACAACAAACCCCTGTACTTGTCAAAGGGCGTAGTGAGAAGTCCAGATCTATGCACAAAAAATTTGCAACAACGCATTTCTGATACCTAAAGAATCTCCAATAACATTTACAAAATAAACCAAAAAAATACATATTCACGGCAACATCCTCCTTCCCAGCAAAACATAAAAGAAAAAAAAGTCCTACCGAAATAAAATAGGATAAAATATTACTAAAATTGGATCTTATCCAAAATTCATTTAAATGTCACAACTGCCAAAGATTTGGGTACGACAAAAACTGCACCAGATATCTAATATGAAAAAAATCTGGAGAAAGTGAAACAGACCATCAAGACTGAATAACCACGGAACATAAACGAAAAAAAAAAAAAAAAAAAAAAAAAAAAAGCCACAACAAGTAGCTGATTTAAAAGAGTATAAAAAAAAGTAATATCGGAAATAAAGCACACAACGACTATATCATACGCAGCGGCAAAAGAACAATTCAGAAATTACTTAGTAAAAACTTTGCTAAACTAAAGAATGACCCATTACGAGAACGTAAAAAGATCTAAAATACAAATAGACTCACTTGACCAACCTGACAATTAAACCCCTTACTAAAACAGATTCAAAAGAGAAACCATAACCCCATATTAACAAACAAAAGAAAAAAAAAAAAAAAAAAAAAAAAAAAAATCAAACTACAAGTATCAATACTCTCGCTACCAAACTCATTACCTCCCCTGCCAAAAAGAAAATAACCATGAACGTCTATCGTTATGCCCAAAAGAACTACCTCCCTGGAAGAGGTAATCTAGCAAACTGAATCTCGCTGACAGAAGACATTTAAACTCATGGGTACAGAAATCCAGGAAAGCTCTCCAGATAATTCTAAAAACCCAAAAAGCCCCAACAGAATCAGATCAAAAGATTATAAATCATGGAATTATAGGTTTCATGGCATACCAACCTTTGAAGGTTATTGATTCCCAAATCTATTTAGTTAAATCAAAACAGTTCTAATTCAAGCAATTCAATTTGATATAAGTATTGATTTTATTTACACACACGGATCATGGGTAAAGTGGAGCAATCCAGGGAAAGGAGTAGCGCCCTCCCCTACACCTTGGTGTAGTAAGCTATCGAAAAGGGAGCCTTCGGGTCTCCCTCGACTATGGTCGCCTACTACATGTCAAGTTATTTTTTTAACAACTCACTTTAGTAAGGATGCTGTTTAGTTCTATATAACCCATAGATAGGACCCTATCAGGTGCTACAACACTGGGCCAGAGTAAACCTCAGAACAATAGCAATGAAGGGGTACTCCGAATTCCCTAAAGCTCTTACATTACTGGAGCCTGAACATCTGTTTTGTGTCATATCCAGGACACTCGTTGCAGGATGTCTTACACCTCTGCAGAGGTTCAGTCTGTGTATTCTACAGTTCCAACCGACCGGGCAATAAGGGCGTCTCAATATACTTGAAACCCATGAGACTGTTAATATGTTCTACTAATAAAAAGTTTTTTGTTTCATATTTGAAAATTCTATGAAATAAATTTGGCGACCGTAGTCGAGGGCGACCAGAGGGCTCCCTTTTCAATACCAACTACACCGAGGTGTAGGAGAGGGCGCTTCTCCTTTCACTGGATTGCTCCACTTTACCCTTGATACATACCTTATATTGCCGAGTGTTAAGGTAGGATGTATTCAGTACTCTTTTAAAAGTCTTTGGTAGGACGCAAGAAGGGATCCTATTTGCCAACCCCTCCGTTCGGGCAGGATATGACACCAGGTCAATATTTTTAAAGCGGAGTTTGACAGGTTTGAATTTAGAGTTTTCCTTTTCCTAGACTAGTTGCCTCACCAAGGCTGAAGAACCTAGTCTATCCTATTTACCCATAGCTGGAGGGAGAATAATTGGATTGCTACCTTTCTCAAGGGTATTAGTGCTATGTGAAATGCAATCAGTCTCGTCCAGGATTTTAACTAGTATCGCCGTTACACCACAGGCACCTCCAACCGCGGATTGAACCAAGGTTTCCCAGATTACTGGAGAACACTACCCACTCAGCCAATGAGTCGGTGAAAAATAGTATATTTGGTGACAAAATCATTCAAAATTGTCTCAAAATATTTGCAACGTTTTAATGCTAATTATTTATTACTAAAACAAAAAAAAACTCAAAAGATTGCATGACCTGGAAGCTTATATAGCAATTATCATCATCATGTCGCGCTGGTAGCACGGATATCCCTGACCCTCTCTCGCCACTCCTCTCTATCGTTCATCGCTCTAGGCAGGTCGTAAGGACAACATCCCGTATCCTCACATAGCTGCTGAATGTATGTTCGTGCTGGTCGTCCTGCTTTTGCACGGCCATGTGTGGGGGTCCATAGGAGTACATCTCTTATGAGTTCGTCCTTGCTTCTCCAGCAGTGTCCTGCATGTCTGGTTCGTCTAACTTGAATAGTTTTCGTGATAAGAGACAGGTGGCCGTACAGTTGGTGTCTTGTGGGGTGTTGTCGCCAGGACTTGTTCAAGATTGCACGCAGCATACTTGTGTAATTGCCATCTAGCTTCTTCTCCAGCCGTTTTTTTTAGCGTCCATGTAGTGCACCCGTATAGCAGTATCGATGTGACTGCTGCCTGGAAGAAACTGCGTTTCATTTTATCGGTTAGGTCTTATTTCCATATAATCGATAGCCTATTGATAGCTGTCCATGCTTTCGTTAAACTCGTTTCGATGTCCTTTTCGGTTGATTCGACGCTGCTTCCTGGGTAAGTGAATTTGTCTACTAGTCTAAGAGGGGTTCCGTCTAGAGTGGTGATGTCCCCCGTTTCAAAAGGATGCATTTTTACCGGACCTGTTCCAAATGACCGCCATTGCTCTTGTCTGTTCTAAATCATTAAAGGGTTGCATCTTTTTTGAGACACCTTGTATATTTATCTGTGAGTGAATGTAAATCAAACTCACAAACTACGATAGCGCAGTCCAGAATGTTAGCCACGATACCACAGTTCCCCAAATTAAATGGGCATTCACAAAAAATAAATACAAGACAAAAAAAAAAAAAAAATCCCGTTACCTTGAAATTTTGGTTTGAAACTGAAAAGGAATTTTTTTTTTTTAATTGGCCAATTATTGGATTTTTCAGTTCTTAAAATTAGCAGAAAATTCAATAATTGGCCGATTTATTTATTTATTTTTTTTATTTAAAAGTCGGTGCTTTTTAAGCATCTACAAACGTGAGTTTTTGTTCATGCCTTCTAAAAAGTGTTTTTTTTTTTTTTAATTTTAGGATTTGCACTTGAAATATAACCAAAGATAAAACAAAGTATTTTAGAGTATTTCAATGTCCGAAAACAGGCCCACACTCCAAGAAAAGAATTTTATTGTCCCGCTAAACCTTAAAATAAAATTTTAAAAAAATGATACGTAAAATAATTTTTTAAAAAATTCCCTTAAAACATCTTCCTTTAAAGCGATTATTATGATTTATATTATGATTTAAAATTATGATTTCTTAAACAGACTGCAGGATATCATAATGTAATTTAAAAAAAAAAAAAAAAAAATTAAAATATCTTGAATGAGAACAAAGGAGTTTGTGCAATTGGGTCCGCCATGAACGCCATTTTCTTTTCTTTTCTTTAATCGGTTAAATGTTTGATCTTACGAAAGTAAATATCCAAGGCTAATTAAAATCCTTTTTCTAAGTCAAAACAGTAATATTGATTTTTTTTTTCTTATCAGATCGGTGATATCTATTCTTAAGATGTGTTGCATTCGAAGAAAGTCCACAACCCTGATTGGACGGTTTCAGTCAGGAGACTAAAAGGGTTTTAAAATTCGTCGGTAAGAAATACTCGATCCAAGCAGTCGAATGTTCCACTGGGTCCTGAAGAGAAGCGTCGTCAATTAGTAAAAATTAAAATGTGAAGTTGTATTCCCCATCAACCAATAAGAAGAAGAATTGCAAAACGACGAAGAGACCAAAGTTACCTGGGTGACAAGATGACCGACCAGAGAAGTGAGGTGACGCGATGGGAGCTAACCGATAGTACAGTGAGTGATATACAGAGGGCAATCATAAGGTAAGGTCCATATAACGTTGAACGGAAGATGGTTGAGCAAAGGGTTCACGAACACCTTCATTAACAAAGTCAGCTATTCGTTTATGAAAATGTTTACCGGAAAATAGTCTCAAAATATTTTATTGCTGGTTCCTATCAAAACTGAATATTTTTTGACTTCTTTAAATTGTGATAATTTGAGAGGGAACCAGTAAAGAAAGGTTTGTATAAAAATATTTAGTTATCCCCGTACATTACTATCCGAGCTCTCCCTCACCATACACCCCCCCAAAATACAACGAAAGAGTACGCAAGAGAAAGAAAAATCAGACTCAATGAAAGAGACCATACTCGCGAGAGAAAGAAAAATCAGACTCAGCGATTGAGACGATGAGAGAGAGAGAGAGAGAGAGAATATTCAGAAACAACGCGAGAGAGCAACAGAGAGAGCGAAAGAGAAATAAAAATCAGACTCCACGAAAGAGACTATAGTCGCGAGAGAAAGGTGAGATTCATAGAAAGAGAGAATATTCAGAAACAACGAAAGAGAGAGAGAGAGCGAGCGCAACAGAGAAAGAGAGCGAGAAAAAAAAAAGAAAAATCAGACTCCACGAAAGAGACTATAGTCGCGAGAGAAAGATGAGATTCATAGAAAGAGAGAATATTCAGAAACAACGAGAGAGAGAGAGAGAGAGAGAGAGAGAGAGAGAGAGAGAGAGAGTGCAACAGAGAAAGAGAGCAAGAAAAAAAAAAGAAAAATCAGACTCAATGAAAGAGACCATACTCGCGAGAGAAAGATGAGACTCATAGAAAGAGAAAATATTCAGAAAGAGAGCGCGCTCGAGAGAGAGCAAGAGAGAGAAAGAAAAATCAGACTCAACGAAAAAGAGAGTGCTTACGAGAGAGAAATCAGATTCAACGAAAAACAAACAAACACGAAAGACAAATAAGACAATAAGAAAAAACATTGAGGATTCAACGCGACGGGGAAACTGAAATATATTCAACTTGTTTTTTTTTTTTTTTTATTTATATATATATATATATATATATATATATATATATATATATATATATATATATATATATATATATATATATATATAAAAAAAAAAAAAAAAAAAAAGGAGGATACACTGACATTACTTATTTCAGCTATTAAGGATCATTTGAATAAAAGACCTCTACTTCTTGATTATGTGCAACATTTGGTTTAAATCAGCCCAGTCATTTTTATTAATATTCAGTCTTCAGCTATGCCTATTTTAGAACTGATTACCCCAATTCACTAGAAACCTTCATGGCTTGAAGTTTCGTAACTGGTGCAGATACTGTCTTCAGCAAAAAGATGTTAAATAGAATAAATCACGGAAATTCCCATCTGGGAACCCCATGATGTGAAATGCTTGACGAACTAGTCAAGCAGATAATTCTAAGTGACTGATTCTCATCGAGTACTTTTTTTTTAAATTGTGCAGCAACTTACATACGTCAGTAAACGGCGACAATGTATTACAAATTGAATGGCAGAGTTGAAATCTGTTAAACTCTTGTCGCATTCTCTTAACTTGAGATTCGTTTATTTATTCTTTTTTTTTTTTCATCTTCTCCACTTAGATAACGGAACACTGTTTAGAAAAGTTCAAATCAGAGTTAAATATACAAGCGTTTGATTTGTCAGTTTCAATTACTCTGAAATGCGGGCAAAATAATACCTTTCAGGTAGGTTTTCAAAAGCTACTCGCTCAAGCCATTACCAATATGAAACAAACACCCTAAATAATTAATACAGAGGGGAATTTTTATGAATCCCCTTTCAAAAGCTCCAATTTTATCCCTACCTTACTTTTCAGACGGCTGTTTTTGTTTAATGGCATATCAACTTCTGTGTGTTATTTGATACCAAACGCATCGTTGTTACAGAACAGGAATTGCTATTAAATCCATAACAGATGGGGATAAAGAAGTTCATGACTTTTGCGAGATTATTAGTCCCGTAAGTTTACGTTATAGTTTGACTGGAGTTAGAACTCTTTTACTACGATGTTGCAGTCTGACACGTTTGTCACAGCAACCCACGTACTTTTCAGAGTGTCAGACATCCGGTTGACTCGGCAAATGAAAACTCAGTAACCGTCGCCCTAAGAACAAAGGCACTTTAGTTCAGAGCCCGCATCCTAGAAAGTCGCCAGATTCATCATTGTATCTTTCTACCTCTCCGTATATATGTGTTCCTATTCATGTGCCTGTATGTAAGTATTTGTCTACCTATCCCTTTGTGAATGAATGTATGTGCATACGGGTCTGTTATGATTCTCCCTATATTTGTGTGTCCATGTTAGTGTCACTGATGAAAACCTTACATGACTTTTGTTTAAATACAATTCTTTTAATTGAATGATTGTGAACAAAGCTATATACTCCCCAATCTTACGACGCTCTAATTTTGAGCATCAGCATACTTTCAGTCCCATTTCTTTTGCAAATTTTTTTTATTCGCATTGAACTTTATACAAATTCGTTTATATATTAGACAAAATTATGATATGCTATTTGGAGTCATTCAAACAGATTCGCCAGTAAATAAATACATTTTCAATATAACTTAACCACAATTACCTTATCAAGATATCGAAACTTAAGTATTCAACCTTAATCTTGTAAGTAAAGTTGTCTCCTTTTAGTCGAGGGTGAACCGAAGGCTCCTATTTCAACTGCTACTACACAGATGTAGTGAAGGGTTCTACTCCTTTCCATGGACTGCTTAACTTTACCCTTGATACGTACCTTATATTGCTGAGTGTTAAGCAAGGAGGTATCAAGTACCATTTTTAAAGTCTTTGGTATGACGCGACCTGGGACTGAACCCAGGTCTCCCGGACCATTTGCTAACACTCTTCCCACTAAGCCAATGAGCCGGTCAAATCGTATTAAAATTCATTTAAAATATCAGTATTCATTTGAGTTCAGAGAACGTTGTAAAAAGAAAAAAATTAAACTTAATTTTTATATACTAAAAGTAAAGTTGACGACCTAAATCGTTGTAACCCGATAGTTTCCTTTTCAATAGTTTCTCCACCAAGGAGTAAGGCAAGACACTACTCCATTCCCTTGATTGATTCACTTTACCCTTGATCGTTACCTTATAATGCTGAGTGTTAAGCAAGATGGCATCAAGTAACATTTTTGAGTCTTTGGTATGACTCGACCTTAGATTGAACCTCTATCCCGGACCATTGGCGAACATTACTCGTTATGAATACAATCAATCTACGTAAATAGTAAATATTTATATAAATCTGGTTACGTACAGCCACAGTTTTGAAAACTGCGACCATTATACGTTAATATCTGTATGTTTTACCTACTGTTCTGCATTCTGTTCAATCGATCCAGTTGGCAGGCAGTTTATTTTTCGGAGACAAACTATGTAAATTAAATAAATGAAACCTTGCAGTTGACTCTGGTTGGGAACAGAAAATGGAAGTAATAGATTGAACGAGAACGTGCGAGAATAAAAAGAGAAACAGAGCAATGAAGGATACTAACGGCATATCAACCCGTCTTGAGGCTGAAGAATCGTGTAAATTCCGTGTCTAAACTTATCGTGGTTTTAGAACATTTTCTATAGTTATACGATAGAAAGTCCTTTTTAATACTTAACCGTGTGTGGATTATTTGTATTTCTATCAATTCAAATAATTAGATGGCTTTAAAGCATTTTTGCAGTTATATGGTTTCAAGTAACTAATAAACGTTATTCGAAACTTTGAGTACCTTATTAATACAAAGGATTTACAGTTATATTTCATTGAATCGGAAAGAATTATAAATACGTAAAACTGAAGAGAACAGTAAATTTGGGAATTTCTTTTTCTTGTATCATTCTTTAAATTTAACGCCATATCAACTCGTTTAGGGTTATATGCATAGAGAATCTCACTCGTAATACTTATAAATTGTTTCTTGAGATGTTTTGTATTAGATATGACCGTGTGCAAAATCGATATAATTTTCAACATTTGATCCATAGATTGGATACCAACCACCGCAGGTCAGAGAGCACTTTTGAGTAGTGGCAGTTAACAGGTACACGAAATTCCTCAGATCCACGAGTGAAACCTCGCCATTAGATTTTATTTCATACCCAGGACACATCCATTTTGGGTGAAGTAATATTTTTTTAGATCCTAAACTTTAACAAGAGTAAAGATACCACAAATTAAAAAGTGTATAATGTTAAGGAATGAAATTTTTGTACCACAGAAGAATTCAAAGTATGCTATGTTTTACAAGATGTGGGTTGGTTTTAATGGCATATCAACCTTGGTAAGTTATTGAAGCCATATCCTGTTTATACGAATGAAAGTATAAATGATTTGCAAGCAAGTAGATTGGTTCCCATTTTGTTCATAATTTAAAATATGTCTGAGCTCATATTTAAATCAAATTTTAAATTAATTTAAAAAGAAATAAATGAAGTCATTTATCTAACAAGAGATTATTAACTATTAATCATTTGTTTACCCAAAGTTTAATGGTTTCAAGTATTGCTATGTAACAAAGAAATTACCATCAGTCATTAATTTACATAAATTTAAATCGGTGTCAATAGCATTTGCAAGTGAATTGTTTGTTGGTAATTTTTTTAGATGAGATCGAATTAGATTGCACACTTACTGCAGTTTTTACTCTGTTAAAATAGTTACAATTATTGCTATCTAACACTAATAATTCTATCCAATAATAATCTTGTTAGCAAACAGTGAAGAGGTTACATGTTTTGTTATTTAACACTTTTCTATTTTAAAAACTTCATTTGCATACAGTTAATGGCTTCATGTATTGCTATTTAATTATTCGATTCATCATAGCTCATTTTTTTTGCACAGTTAAAATCTTTTAATATATATATATATATATATATATATATATATATATATATATATAGTTAATACATAAATAAAACAGTCCTTTATCTTTACACTCGGTTTAATGATCAGTTCTATTTTAATTCATTTAATTTAGCATTATTCATTTATTTGCCAACTGTTTAAATGTTAGTTCTATTTGACGCACATATCTGACATTATCATTTCCTCGTCTGTGTGGACCAAGGAACGATGGCAATAAAGAATTACTCCACATGTCCCATAGCTCCAGCAAAAGTGGAACCACGCCATCAGATTGTATAGTGTCAAATCAAGGACACAATGCCGAGATGCAGTCGAGTGAGCTTAGTTTTACAAAAAAAAAAAAAAAAAAAAAAAAAAAAAAAGGAAGTAATCTCATGTTAGAAGCTCACAGCGTACGTGATACACAACGTGCGTATTTTAGGGAGAGGCTCAATGCTATTCTTTAAACTTCCCGCTGAAAAGTAAAATTCTCCGTTTTATGTAAAATGAAGATGTTATTTCGAATATTTGTTTTAGTTTAACATATCAAACATCCTAAGTTTTTATGCCTAAAATACTTTTGTAAGAAAGGATTGTGATAATATTTAATCTGTAGCTGAGGATGAAAAGTCGGTTCATAGCGTTCTAAAGATGAATTGCCCGAAACTGAACCCAATAGCACCACTGGAATTCGAACGAGTTTACAACAGTGTTCGTCTAGCATTTCAACCACTAGGTTATGGGCACTTCCTCCTAATAATATTTTATTACTCATGATAGGTTGTTTAAACCTATACCAATAATTTCCTACATTTTGAATGAAACTGGTAGAGTGGCTGAAATTTTGGCCACCGGAAGTCACATGATACACAAGTACATTCAGTATTAACTTTGAACAATAGGAGCAATTTTTCCTCGTTTACGGCAAATTTATCAAATAAATAACAAATTTCTTATGTAACATACAATAACAGTTTGCATTTATTTTTCTTGGTATTTTAGTGTTCAAATTTAAATGCGGTCTGTTAAGTTAACGGAAAATATTTTTAAATTACTGGGAAATCTGAAAGGAAGAAAAAAAAAGTTTTTAGCGGTGTTAATTTCCATCTTAAAGAAAATTTAAATCCTCGTCATTAATTACGGAATGCTGAATCATACCGCCCATCCACAGCCAATTTAAATATTTGATTCTCTTTGTGCATTCACGTCAATCCGATTCCAATCGAAGTTAGAATTGACTATTTTCTACTCCCCGGGGAGCAATCTCGCTTTTAGAGCGTGCTCTCTTGGAAGCTATGTTGATAAATGACATGGAAGGTAACAGAAATATATTGTGCATTCAAATTGGATGTTAGTGCTGCCACGAAGTTGGAAAGCCTCGAAGATGGGGCTATAGAACCATTCGTCGTATAAGGTAAAGCCCATGTCCTGAGGGAGAATGACGCCATCACCAAAACCATTTTTTAATATCTCATAAGAGCGGACTTTGTTGTAAGCATGACATCTGTCAACTCTCATCTGATAGTCTTTGCTGCTGGTAAAAATTCGGCCACGCAACTGAACCTACAAGAAAATATAAAAATGAGAGTTAATATATAAAATAAGAAAAAGAAAATAAAACATGGCCTCTCAGATTGCTGTAAATTTGAACAGTCCTGACATATATAACACACATTTATGTAGACAGTCGAGAAAGAGACAGAAAGGTGGGTTAGAAGAGAGGTCAATTTAAAACTACTCTAAGTAACGCAAATTTCATTTTAGGCTTGGCAGTCCCCATCATACAAGGATATTGTATTTGTAGATACAAATTATGAAATCACAATGGTTTGGTTTGGTTGGTTGGGTTTTATGGGATATAAACCTTTGTAGGTTATTTAACGCCAAATCCATTTTTATGTAAATAATCTGTGCTATTTAAAACAATTCAGTTTAGCATAAGTACAGTTTAATTGTCAAAAACATTTCTTTTAAATATAAAAACAGTTCTATTTCAAATAATTCAGTTGAGCATAAGCAAGCAGTTTAAATGTAAGTACAGTTTAATTGTCAAAAACATTTCTATTTCAAGCTATTCAGTTTACTCAAACAATTCCTTTTAGCATAAGAATGCTGTTAGTTCTATTTAACCCATAGATAGGGCCCTATCGGGTGCAACCACTCCAGGCCAGAGTGGACCTGGGAGCAATGGCAATGAATGGGTACATTTTCCAAAGCCCGAACATTGCTGAAACCTCACCATCAGATTGTTTGGTGTCATATCCATGACACTCGTTTGGCGGGGGGGGGGTCTTACTCCTCTGCAGAGGTGCAGTCATTGTATTCTACAGCCCCAGCCGACTGGGCAAAAATCACAATAGTTTCATGTCAAGTGAGATGTGTTTGTGCTCGCACCTTGAATTATACAGAGCCCACTTTATATTAAATCATTCATCTACTTCAGAACATCCAAACCTTGAACAATAAAAATGTGCGATATTTTTAGCTAATATTTAGCAGTAAGCTATTGTTTAGAAGAGCTTGCTTAAGACCATACAACACTTCCAGGTTTTCGCAAGCTTTCTGGTTTGTTTCTTTGGATTCTACCCAGTTACAAGTTGACCAATATTGCGGTTCCAAGTGCATTAAATCATATCGATTGATTTATAGTCTTCGAGCAGGCGGGATTTTTGGGAGGTATTGTGTTTTGTTTTTTTTTGGTTGGGTGCAAATTTTATCTGGTTTTATCATTGGTTGGGGTAATATAGTTAACTTGATACTATTTACCGACCCCTCCGCTCGGGCAGGAGATGACACAAGATCAATTTTTTTTAAGCGGAGTTTGACAGGTTTGAATTCAGAGTTCTCCTTCTCCTAGACTAGTTGCCTCACCAAGGCTGAAGAACTCAGTCTGCCCTACTATTTACCCATAGCTGGAGGAAGAATAATTGGATTCATACCTTTCCCAAGGGTATTAGTGCTATGTGAAATGCAATCAGTCTCGTCCAGGATTTGAACTCGTGTCGCAGTGTCCATTTCCTACGACGATAACCATTACACCACGAGCACCTCCAATTTAGGTAACTTGATGCTAACAAATTTAGTGACGATTTTGAATGCTATGTTATTTGGTGGCAACCATTATATATATATATATATATATATATATAAAAAAAAAAAAAAAAGAGAGGCTAAGTCCATTTATTGCATAATCAAATACTTCCAAGTACTGCTATGAATCAAATCAAATAAACATTAATCCTTTGTTTACAGTTAAAATGTGATCAAACAACACAATTTAGTGTTTCTTATTTGCTCTCAGTTAAAATATCCAACACTTCTATTGACCAATCGATAGGACCCTATCAGGACAACTCCAGGCCAGAATAGACCCAGAAGTGATAGCAATAAAGGGATACTCCATATTTCCCAAAGTTTCAGCACTACTGGAGCCACACCATCAGGTTGTTTAATGTCACTATCATGACACTCATTGGTGGGGACCCTACCCCACCGCACAGATGCAGTCAGTGTATTCTGAACCTCAAACCGACAAGGCAGCATTTTAAACTATGTGGAGATATCCGTCAAATAGACGGAGAAGCAAAGATTGTTTTCAGTTATGAACGATCTACCCACATTTAAAATTCAGTGTGATACAGGAGAACCTATATCGTTGTATGAAACTAAAATGTCCAATTATTTTTTTGACCGGAAAAGCATTATTCCAATGAAATATAAATGAGCACAAACAAAAACAAAAAAACACTGTAGCAATTACTAATTCAATCGTCTTGAAAGATTTCAACAGGTCTAAGCCATGGTTATAATTGATCGTATATCAAATTTAAACCCCTCAAATCAGGGACCCTGTAAGCAAAATTTTATTTAGAATCATTTTTAAAAAAAAATAGATTTTACAATATAGCTGTGTAATGTGGGTATGGCAGCTGGCCGAAGTAGATTTTGAAAGGAAGTGTTGATCGTTATTTTGATGAAAAATAATTTGTCAAAACGTATTGCTTTATCAGAAAGGGTGTTTTTAATTTTGACACATTTTACAAACAGTTTGAAGTAAAAATCGAAAAAGCAAGTTTAGATCAAAGCAGGGGATGTTAATTAATCCTAGTGGCTGCGACGACTCCAGTTCAGATCCAGGATTTGAAATGGTTTGGTTTTATAGCATATCAACCTTTGTAGGTTATTTAACGCCACATCCATTTATATGTGAATAATCTGTTCTATTTCAAACAATTCAGTTTAACATAAGTATACAGTTCAATGGTCAAAAACATTTCTATTTCAAACTATTCAAACAGTTATATGTAACAATTTAGTTAAGTGTAAAGTAAAGTAAAGTTGGCGACCATAGTCGAGGGTAACCCGAAAGCTCCCTTTTCGATAGCTACTACACCGAGGTGCAGGGGAGGGCGCTACTCCTTCCCTGGATTGCTCTACTTTACTCTTGATCCGTACCTTATAATGCTGAGTGTTAAGCAAGGAGACATCAAGTACCATTTTTTTGAGTCTTTGGTATGTCTCGACCTGGGATTGAACCCAGGTCTCCCGGGCCATTGGCGAACACTCTAACCCCTAGGCCAATGTCCGGTATTAGTTAAGTGTAAATATAGTTTTTATATCGAAAAACATTTCTATTTCAAATAATTCAGTTAAGCATAAGCACGCAGTTTAAATGTAAGTACAGTTTGTCAAAAACATTTTTTTCAAGCTATTCAGTTTACTCAAACAATTGCTTTTAGCATAGGTATGCTGTTATTTCTATTTAACCCATAGATAGGGCCCTATCAGGTGCAACCACTCCAGGCCAGAGTGGACCTGGGAGCAATGGCAATGAATGGGTACTCGCATTTTCCAAAACTCTAGCACTGCTGGAACCTCACCATCAGATTGTTTAGTGTCATATTCAGGACACTCGTTGGGGGGATCTTACCCCTCTGCAGAGGTACAGTCAGTGTATTCTACAGCCCCATCCGACTGGGCAACAGGATTTAAACTAAAATATCAAGAATAGAACGTGGGCAGATAACAGATTAGTCGTATTATCCGAAGACATAACCAATCAAGGGATTGGAAGCAGAATCATTTGACGAGTGTGGTTTGGTTTCTTTAATGGCATATCAACGTTTGTAGTTTATTTAATGCCCAAGCTATTCTCCCAGAAGAACAGTAGTGGTACTATTTAACCCATAGCTGGGAGGATAAGGGGGTTCATACTTATCGCCAAAGTTATTTGCCCGAAAGGGAACGTAATAGCGCGTCTGGAGTACGAACTCCCTTACTACGATTCCGCAGCCCATCGCTTTAACCATTACACCACGAGGAAACCTTCCTTGGTGAAGTTGGGTATACGGGAGAAAAAGAAACGAATCAACACACATACAATAGAGCTACCATATCACTTGCACTAGACATTTGATTGTTTAAAATGGTGGTGGTATTTTTGACACACAAAATAGGTTTGCATTCTAGTTCTTTTTTTAAAATTACGTTTTCGCCAAAACAAAACATGTACACCCACACTAAATATGTACGTTTATATTTAATTGTAAAATTTCAACGCCATATCAAACCGGTTAGAGTTACTTTATGTAAAGATATTAAGGTTACATTCATGAAGAGCCGAAGGGTTTTGTGAACAGCTATGATAGCAGGTAATCTTATAATTTGCACACAGGTTTCAAGTATTCTTATACAATTTTAATAATTATATGCAACTATTGTTTCAATCACGAACAGTTGTATATACACTTGTCTCGCAATGTACAATTGTATCATCGTAAATAGTTTTGAAACCAGATTTAAAGCCATAAAAATTTGAAATATAACATCTATCAACAGTAAGTAAAAGAAAAAAAAAAAAAAAAGACTAGTCACCATCAAACCGAGTGGGAGCACTCCCGTGATCGGCGAGTCATTTAGGTCTACGACTTCCATATTCACAACATATTTTCTTTCTTCTCCGTTGTCGTTGAAGAATCGTATAAATGGAGAGTTTGGAAATTCCACGTTCAGCAATCTTGTCCGTGCTTTGGCGAACCGGCCATACGTACAAAAGATGGCATATTTCCTTGTTGGATGATAAACAAGCGGCGTATAACGTCTTGAAATACTCGCTTCAACTCTATAGGTTTCATAGTGAGGGAACTGAAAGAAAAAAAAATATATTAGACACTGCTGGAGAAGTAAGGACGAACTGATAAGTGACATTCTACGATGGAGTCCTTTACATGAGGGCGCCAGTGTTGGCTGACCCACAAGAACTTACCTACAACAGCTCTGTGCGTATATAAATGTAGTCTGGAAAACCTGCCAAGAGCGATGGATGATAAGGAAATACAAGGCTTAAGATATAAAAGTGAAGTTGGCTCCCTTTTCAATAGCTACTTAATAGACGTTTAGGGGAGGGGACAAGTCTTTTTCTCTTAGTTGCTCATCTTTATTCGTGAACCGTACCTCTTAATACTGAGAGTTAAGCAAGGTGGCATTAAGTACAATTTTTGAGTGTTTGGTACGATTCGATCCGAGGGTCAACCAGGCCATTGGCAAACACTACTCATTAAGGTAATTTACAAAGCTCTTTGCTTCGATGTGGCACAAGGCCAAATGAAGGGGGCATCCAATGAGACAAACACTACTCATTAAGCCAGTTATATTTATTTTGTTAAAAAAAATCCATGAAACCCAGGGATCGCAGTCTAAATTCCATGGCATTAAATACATATCTAATATATTATTTATAATATAATAGCTCTATCCTAGATATCGAGTACTTCATATATATTGCACTTGGTTTGCCACAAACACACAAAATGATTTAGTGACAACCAACACTTTATTATATAATATAAAACATGACGCCATTCACACAAACACATATAGAACAATACTCCATAAATCAAATGGGACGTATTTGAATCGAGTCACGTTTATTTTCTGATTAATTCCATTTAGAAACGGATGTACATTTTTATTCCCCTTTCGTATATGTATTTATCAACCCTGCTGCCACAGGATGTACGTGACATAAGATCATGTTTTGAGGTGAGTTTAATAGGTTTAATCGAGGTATATCTCCTAAAGTTGTTAATGGGTCCAGTTTGCCCAACTATTTACCCGAAGCTGAAGTGAAAACAATCGAATTCATACCTTTCCCAAGGGTATTAGTGTAATGTGAAATACAAACAGCATCGTCCAGGTTTTGAACTCTGGTCTCCGTGTTAATGTCATTAAACTAAAGAAACCATTTCGGAATTCAATAACTTGACCAATTCTCCTTCAAGTCATCTCATGAGTAGGAACAATTCACAATTTTATCATATTTACCAACCCCTCCGCTCGGGCAGGATATGACACAAGGTCAATTTTTTAAGCGGAGTTTAACTGGTTTGAATTCAGAGTATTCCTTATCCTAGACTAGTTGCCTTACCAAGGCTGAAGAACAGTCTGCCCTACTATTTACCCATAGCTGAAGGGAGAATAATTGGATTCATACCTTTCCCAAGGGTAATAGTGCTATGTGAAATGCAATCAGTATCTTCCAAGATTTGAACTCATGTCGCCGTGTCCATTTCCTACGACGATAACCATTACACCACGGGCACAACTTTATGTATTTTTGTTTTTAACTCACGCATGCTGTTATATTTTGAGTTGATTTAAACGAGACTCAATTAGATCACGAAAAGCCCACAGATCACGTTTTTTGAAATGAGCTGTGCTTCACAGAATTTAATTTGTGTCTTTCGAATAAATTCTTTAGAGTGCATTGTAAATATAGTCTTGCTGGCGCTTAGTATTCGATCTAAGACTAAACTGTCGATCATTCCATCTTAGGTAAGAAAAAAAAAATGCCTTCGTCGTTTTAAAATCTTCACTTTATTTTCCATCAAAGGCCTGCATATTTCAAGAGGTTCCCAACTGTCATTAAAGAAAAGGAAGGTTCTATCTTTATTATGGAATACCCAAATTATATGTAAACCCCTTTCAGCTGTCACACATTTTAAAAAATGAGCAAGTTCTACTGCTTGAGATTACCGTCCCGTAATGTGCGCCGCCAATTAATACATTCCAAAATATTGCAAAACTTTTGACTCACCCAAGCATGTTTACTCTTCGAAGCCATTTGCGCTTCAGCAGACGATAAATGCCTAACACTATTCCTTTTTGCTCTGCGAGTATAAATCATGGGACTACGAATGGAAACTATTTTATTTGCAATTTCAGTTCATTAATGACGAAAAATCATTCTTCAATTGAGAAACTTTATTTGAGTTCAATGTTTTTGTTTAAGCACTGAATCAGTCATTTCCAAACGCAGTCCTAATGTTGGAACTTAGTGTTGTAAGCGTCCCAACCATTATTGATTGCCTCATCTACTTATCCAAATAGCCGTGTCTAGCACGCCTGAAAGAACCCAGTCCCGCCTTTAAAATAATTGGAAATCCATCGATAGGTCAGAGTGGAATTACTGCGCCGATACAGAGGAAGCCAAAACAAAATTACATGGCATGCATGAAAAATATAAGACAAAGGGGAGGGGGAGAAAACTAATTATGAATATAATAAAATATTAGAAAAGTTATCGGTAACGTTTGGTTTTGTTTTATGGCATACCAACCCTTGTAGGTTATTTAATGCCAAATCCATTTTAAAATCTCAACAGTTCTATTTAAAGCAGTTCAGTTCAGCTGTAAGATAATGGCCGAGGGATTTCGTTTTACATATCTTGCCTTCGGGTTTAGTTAGGCTGAGAACCTTTCGGCTCCGCACATGGATTTGTTTGGTGCAAACTTGAGCACATGTGTTGATGCGTGTGCTGGGAGGATGTGTCGTTCACAGATGTCAAAATAAAAATCCCAAATAGGTCTTGGGGATGTGAATGACGTCATGCACCGGAAACGTGCCCGGAGGATTTTGGGGGATTTGAAAAAAGTCAGTTGAGTTCCAGGGCGAGTGCCGCACGTGATGGAGTGGGGGCGATGGAAAAGCCACAATAGAAAGAATGTGTCTCTCCTTATATCGAAAAACCTTTAAACTAAAAAAAAAAAAAAAGTTTCGTACCTGAACTAAGAAGTCGTAAGTGTTTTTCGTGTTTCGGGATTTCTATATTCTATGTTATGAACATTCTATGTACGTTTCACGCATATCCTTATCTGGCTAGGGTACACAGCGTGATTAGTTTTTTTTTGTTTACACAGTTAATGTCAAAACTGTTTTGTTTCCAGCAAATCAATTTACCATAAGTGCACTTTCAATACGAAAATATCAGTTTAACATGAGTACAGTTCTATTTGAGCTAGAGATAGAACCCTGACAGGTGCTACTATTTCGGGCCAGGGTGAACCTGGGAGCATTGTTAATAAAAAGGTACTCGGCATTCCCCAAACCTCCAGTATGACTGGAACCTCACCATCAGATTGTTTAGCGTCATATCCAGGACAACTCGTTGGGATGATTTTAGTCCTCTGAAGATAAGCAGACGGTTTGGTTTGGTGGGTTTTATGGCATATCAACCTTTGTAGGTTATTTAACGCCAAATCCATTTTATGTAAATCTGTTCTTTTTAAAACAATTCAGTTTAGCATGAGTACACAGTTTAATAGTCAAAACATTTCCATTTCTAACTATTCAAGCAGTTATATGTAACAATTCGGTTAAGTTCAAATACAGTTTTAATGTTGAAAAACAGTTCTATTTGAAATAATTCAGTTAAGAATAAGCTCGCAGTTGAAATGTAAGTACGGTTTAATTGTAAAAGTCATTTCTATTTCAAACTATTCAGTTTTACTCAAACAATTCATTTTAGCATAAGTATGCTGTTAATTCTATTTAACCCATAGATAGGACCCTTATCAGGTGCTACCACTCCAGGCCAGAGTGGACCTGGGAGCAATGGCAATGAATGGGTACTCCGCATTCCCCAAAGTTCCAGCATTGCTGGAACCACACCATCAGATTGTTTAGTGTCATATCCAGGACACTCGTTAGGGGGGGTCTTACCCCTCTGCAGAGGTGCAGTCAGTGTATTCTACAGCCCCAGCTGACTGACATTTAACTGTGTATTGCCCAAACAGTTTTATTTCAGATAATTCAGTTCAGCATAAGTACACAGTTTAGACGTCAAAAACGATTAAATTTCGAGAAATTCATTTCAGCACTAGTACGCAGTTCCAATGTCAAAACAGTTCAGTTTTAAACAATTCAGTTTAGCATAAATACGCAGTTTAAATGCAAACTGGGCAAGGTAACGTTTGGTTCTAAAAAGGTTATTTAGTCACGTTCCCACACGTTCCAATATTTGTATATTTACAAAAAACTCGAAAACGGAACGAAAAGACCAAAATAGCTTATCTACTCGTGTAACTACTACATCTTGACAGATTATAACCGCCTTTACCATCTAAATTACAACCCAAAACATTCTGATCCATATCTAGTTCAATTTGTATGTTTTTCACAAACATACTATGATTCTGCTGTAAGCCATCAGTGCGACGTCAGGTTATAGTCATGTAATATAATGGCAGAAGTATTTCGTTTTATATATCTTGCCTTTCGGCTTAGTTAGGCTGAGAAGCTTTCGCTTAGCGCATGGGTTAGTTAGGTGCAAACATGGCTGCTGGTGTTCACGCGCGTGCGGGGCTGACGTGTCATTCAGGGATGTCACAAAAATCCCAGATAGTGAATATGACCAGGGATGCGAGTCAAATCACGCACCGGAAGCGTGGGCTGAGATTTGAGAAAAAGTCAGTTAGTTGAGATTGAGTTCTAGATCCGAGGAAGACGGTTGGCTTCCGGGGCTTGCCGAAGCCAGGCCAGTGGCCTTGCGGCAGGTGTTGCACATGTTGGGGTTGGGCAGATGGAAAAAAAATCAGCATAGAAATATGGTATCTCCCTCCTTGTGTCGAAAAAAACCTTTAAACAAAAAAAAAACAACAAAAAAAAAAAAGTTTCGTACCTGTCGTGTTTTTAGTGTTTCGGGATTCCTGTGTTATCTCTATGCGAGTTATGAACATTCTATGTACATTTCACATATCCATGTTACACGAAGCGACTTAAACGGCAGAACACTAAGTTTACTAAGCTTCAGCTTAGCTGGGTTTAGTTTGATGTTTAATTTGGGTTGGCTGTAGGTCATTTAATGCTAAATTCTTTTTACATCAAGTCGTGCTGCCAGCACGGATATCCCTGACCCTCTCTTGCCACTTCTCCCTATCATTCATCGCTTTTGGCAGGTCTTCAGGGTTACATCCCGTATCCTCACATAACTGCTGTATGTATGTTCAAGCTGGTCGTCCTGCTTTTGCTTGGACATATGCAGGGGCCATAGGAGTACGTCACTGATGAGTTCGTCCTTGCTTTTCCAGCAGTGTCCTGCGTATCTGGTTCGTCAAACTTGTATAGTTTTCGTGATGGGAGGCAAGTGGCTGTATAGTTGGTGTCTTGACGCCAGAACTTGTTCAATATTGCTCTCAACATTCTTGTGTAATTACCGTCTAGTTTTTTCTTCAGCCATTTAGTTAGCATCCAAGCAGTGGATCCATATCGTAGTATCGATACAACCGCTGCCTGGAAGAAACTGCGTTTCATTTTATCGGTCAGGTCTTATTTCCATATGATCGAGAGCCTATGGATAGCTGTCCATGCTTTCCTTAGTCGTGTGTCGATGTCTATTTCGGTTGATGAGACGCTACTTCCTAGGTTGGTGAATTTGTCAACTAGTTTCAGAGAGGCTCGTCTAGAATGGTAATGTCGCCTGTTTGGTTGTAACACATATTCAGTTTTGTGTGCATTGACATGGACGCCAATGCCTGCGTCAGCTCGTTCCAAACTATGCAGTAGTGTCTCGGCTTGGTTAGGCGTATTCGTCAGTAACGCTATGTCATCGGCGTAGTCGGCGTCTGTAATTGTTTTTGCGGGGTACCTTCTGCTTCTTTTCTTCGTCAGCTCATTTTCTGATTTTGTCGATCGAAGTTCTAAGCACGTAGTCTAGACAGATGATAAAGAGGTATGGGGCTAGCGTGTTTCCTTGTCGTACTCCTGCGTCTCCATCTGGTGAACGTACTTTCACTTTGGTGTTTCTGTAGAGAATCGTTATTGCTGCTACGGTTTCTTTTGGTAGGCCGTATGCTAGTAGGATTGTTTCACAACGAGAGAGAGAGAGACTTCCAGCCAATCGTCTATCGCAGCCGGAAGGTCTTCCAGGCTACATCCTGTATCGGCACATAACTGTTTATATAGGTTCCAGCTGATCAGCCAATCTTTACTTGTCCATGTGAAGGGGTCCACAGGGCGTATATCACAAATGAATTCGACTTTACATCACAAGCAGTGTCCCACATATCTGGTTCGTCTTATTTGGATAGTTAGGGGTCGTACAGCTGCTGTTTTGTAGGGTGCCGTATCCAAGACTAGTTCAATATTGCTCACAGAATTGTATAATTGCCGTCAAGCTTTTTCTCAATACGTTTAGTTTACGTGTAATATTTTGACCTTCGACCCCGCCCAAAAATGCTATTCTAAGGTGATGCACCAGAAGGAAGCGACACATTCCAATGGACAGTAATCAAAAGAGATCGCGTGGGCGGATGAAGGCTAATAATATGGGACAAAGTGAAGGTCCCACTGTGCCACTACAGAGTGATGCACCGGAAGAGAGTGACCTCTGAACTGCATGACAGTTATTTCCGCTTGATGACGATTAAACATTCGATTTCAAAAGATCGAGTGGGCGTCGAACGATTATATAATTCAGTTGAGTTCCGGTTCCAGTGCTGTTGCCAGTTGAGTCCAACGGCCAGTTGAGTTGCAGACAGTTGGAGACGGAGAGAGAGGAGTGTGGTAGGGAAAGCCACACTAGGCCGAAGGGGCTTGAGGCCTTGATGAATTGGGGTCCAGAGAAGATGCTGATAAGATGCAGTAAAGAAAGCCAGCACCCAACAGAGTGGACCCCAGCATCAGGAGAACAAGACAGACAACGTTTACGGTCATAACAATGGGGTCAAAATATTGCAGTTATTTTAGATCTCCAGCTCCCTCTCACATGCAAACTTCGAGTAAACCTTTTCGAACCCTTGCAATAAAGTGAGAGGTAAATATTCTGTTAAAGAAGTCTTCCTGCGTCTGTCTTTATCATTGTGTCGTTATGATGCTGTAGATGAGTATATAACATACGTTCAGGCATCCATATAGCAGTATTGATACAACCGCTACTTGGAAAAAGAACCGAGTTTTATTTTATCGGTCAGGTCTGACTCTCATAGCTTTCGAGGTAAGTAAAGTTGTCCCCTAGTTTTAAAGGACCAGCCTTTAGTGTAGAGGTGTTGATTAAAGCACTTGTATTCTGTCTTGTCAGCGTTGACATTGAGACCAACCTCGGCCGCTGCTCGTTTATCATCATGTCGTGCTGGTAGCACGGATATCCCTGACCCTCTCTCGCCACTCCTCCCTATCGTTCATCGCCTCTGGCAGGTCTTCTGGACTACATCCCGTATCCTCATAGGTGAATGTATGTTTGAGCTAGTCGTCCTGCTTTTGCCCGACCATATGAAGGGGTCCATAGGAGTACATCACTTATGAGTTCGTCCCTGCTTCTCCAGTAGTGTCCTGCATGTCTGGTTCGTCTAACCTGAATAGTTTTCGTGATAGGAGGCAGGTGGCCGTACAGTTGGTGTCTTGTGGGGTGTTGCCGCCAGGACTTGTTCAATATTGCTCGCAGCATTCTTGTGTAATTGCCGTCTTGCTTCTTCTCCAGCCGTTTTGTTAGAGTCCATGTAATGCATCCATATAGCAGTATCGATGCGACCGATGCCTGGAAGAAACTGCGTTTCATTTTATCGGTTAGGACTGGTTTCCATATAATCGATAGCCTATTGATAGCTGTCCATACCTTCGTTAACCTTGTGTCGATGTCCTTTTCGGTTGATGCGACGCTGCTTCCTAGGTAAGTGAATTTGTCTACTAGTTTAAGAGGGTTTTGTCTAGAGTGGAGATGTTACCCGTTTGATTATAGCACACATATTCGTTTTGTGTGCACTGACAGAGGCCTATGTCTGCGGCTGCTCGTTCAAAACTATGTAGTAGTGTTTCGGCTTGGTTGGGTGTATTTGCCAGTATCGCTATGTCATCGGCGTAGTCGGCGTCGGTAATTGTTTTTGCGTGGTATCTTATGCTTCTTTTCTGTGTTGTGAAGATGTAATGACCTTATCCTTAAGTTCTATAACAGTTCAGATATTGCTATTTCTTGACGAATAAAATCTAATTTCATAAAGCTGTCAGTTGACCTAGTTTCAATATTTGAGCCTTCAGATATCTCCAGGGGGATCATTCTAATAAAAGATCTGGTCACGAGTTGTCACCACATAGAATCTATTTCTGAAGTTGCGAGTGAAAAAAAAATTGTCATTAGAAGCTCAAACACATTACAGCTACCCGATTAGCATGAAAGAAAGATCATTGTAAGCCAAATACTACCGAGACCTCACTTTACAGCGCTTGTCAAGTCATTGCCTCAATATTGCAGCGGTTTCATGAATAAAATCTATTAGCTTACCATAGCCTGCGTTTCAAGATTAAGACTTCATGCATTCACAGAGAAAGCAATCTGTTATATACTCACATAATAAATATGCTTATATACACATATACATGTTCATGCAGGATACATACTGACGCAATGAATAACGTCGAGCGAAGACTTTAAAAAAATATACCACTCCTTTATTTTAAAGGTTTGTGTGCAAGAGGGAGTTGGAGACCGAACATAACTGCAACATATTGACCCCCCACTCTTATGGCCATCAGCGTTGTGTCTTTCTCGTTCTCTTGATCAACTGGAGGCCCCGCTTTCTACTGAGTGCTGGCTTGCTCTACCACACCTTGTCTTCTAACTCGTCTACTCTCCAACTGCCGTTTTCTCTCCAACTTTCTCCCCAACTGTCTGTCTTCCTGTTTTCACCGAATTATATAATAGTTTAATCGCCCATTCAATATTTGGAATTGCCTGTGATCGTCATCAAGCGGAAATAACTCATGCAGTTCACAGGTCACTCTCTTCCGGTGCACCAGTCTACGAGTGTACCATGGGAATTTTACCTTGTCCCATTTTGTTAGCCAAGTCCACCTACGCGATTTCTCCTCATAAGTGCCATCGGAATGTGTCACTTCCATACGGTGCATCACTTTGGAATGGCATATTTGGCCGGGTTGAAGGTCAATATATAACAAATCAAGGGGCTAGTTACAAGCCAGAAATTTTACAGCAGGAAATGTTATCTAGTCTAATGGCACTGATATCTAATCTTAAATCATGGTAGTGAATATAATTCAGTTTGTTTTTAAACGAGTCTCGACCATCCAACTGTGTACAAAGAACCTAGGTATTGCTATATAATGCAAAAAAAATGTTTTATATGAATTATTTGTTCGCTCAGTTTCAAGAACGGCTATTTAATATCAACTCCAACTCTCCGATGAAATACAAATTTGTCAGGTGTCTACAACCTACCTTGAATGACTTAAGGCATCCTCAGTGGAAGCAATCAAAAGGGTTAGAGATGGTGAGCAAATATTAATACAAGTAAATGTTATTTGGTCTAATGGCACATATATGTAGTCCCGAATCATTTCTTAGATTTAGTTAACTTTGCTATTAAACGAGTTAGGACTTAACTATGTAATATAATGGCCAAGGGCTTTCGTTTTATATATCTTGCCTTTTGGTTTAGTTAGGATGAGAACCTTTTGCCTAGCGCATGGGTTAGTTAGGTGCAACATGAGCGCTGGAGTTAACGCGCGTGCGTGGGGCGGATGTGTCATTCAGAGATGTCAAAATAAAAATCCCAGATTTGACCAGGAGATGTGAATGACGTCATGCACCGGAAGCGCGCGCGGAGGATTTGGATTTTTTTTTTTTTAAAAAGTCAGTTAGTTGAGAACTAGACTCCGAACGGGAAGGTCGACTTTCAGGGCTCGCTGAGGCCAGAGAAATTTATGCGCTACGGGCGCCGCACGTGATGGTGGGTGGGGAGCAGATGGAAAAGTCATCATAGAAAGATCGTGTATATTTCTTATTTCGAAACCTTTAGCTCAAAAAAAGGTAATAAAAAGATTTCGTACTTGAACTAAGACGTTGTTACGTGATTTTTGTTTTTCGGGATTCCTATGTTCGATGTATATATGTTATGAACTTTCTATGTACGATTCACGTATTCATGCGTGGGTGTGGTACGACTATGCGCAAAAAAAAAAAAAAAAAAAAAAAAAAAAAAAAAGAAAAAAGGAATTATTTTATTCAAATAAGTAAAAAGTTGACGATCTTAGTCGAGGGAAAATTCGAAGTCGCCCTTTTCATTAGCTACTATGGAAATGTAAGGGTTGCTACTTATTCCCCAAGATTTCTCAACATCACCCTTGATAAGTACCTTGTAAATAATAAGTGTTAAGCAAGTTCAAGTCCCATTTTGAGTCTTTGGTATGACTAGACCCGAGTTGGTTGGATTTTATGGCGTATCAACCTTTGGAGGTCATTTAACGCCAAATCCATTTTTTTGTAAATAATCAGTGCTATTTCAAACAATTCAGTTCATCATGAGTACACAGTTCAATTGTCAAAAACATTTCTATTTCAAGCTATTTAGTCAAACAGTTCTAAATTAGCTAATTCAGTTTAGTATAAGTACAGATTTTCTTTACATACAGTTAAATGTCAAAAATTCTATATTGAACAAGTCAGTTTAGTGTAAGTACAGGTTCAATGTCAAAAAACTTCCATTTCAATTCAGTTAAGCATAAGCACGCAGTTTAAAATGTTAGTACGGTTTTATTGTCAAAAACGTTTCTATTTCAAGCAATTCAGTTTAGTAAAACAATCCAGTTTAGCATAAGTATACACTTCTATTGAACCCATAGATAGGGCCCTATCAGGTTCTACCATTCCGGGCCAAAGGGGACTCTGGAGCAGTGGCAATGAAAGGGTGCTCCGCATTCCCCAAAGTCCCAGCATCACTGGAACATCAGATTGTTTAGTGTCATATCCAAGACACTCTTTGGAGAGGTCTTAACGCTCTGCAAAGGGGCAATCGCTGTATTCTACAACCCCAGCCGGCTGGGAAAGACTAGGTTTTGACACCAAGCCCATTTTCTCTTGACATATCGTACGTATAGTCTCCTGGGCTATTGAAGAACACTACACCCAACTGTTTAATATTGATCATTGTCGGCACAGTTTCGAGTATAGCTAGTTAACTCCTTTCTTATACACATAACTTTTAAGTAGGTATCTGGTTTTAAATGAATTATTTGTAAAAGATTCAACACTTGTTTGACCCTTTGATGAAACCGTGGAATACCTTGTCAGTGTTGATCTTAAAGTAATGTTTACTCACCGTGTAATATAATGGCCGAGGGATTTCGTTTTATATATCCTGCCTTTGGGTTTAGTTAGGCCGAGAAGCTTTCGCTTAGCGCATGGGTTAGTTAGGTGCAAACTTGGGCGCAGGTGTTGACGCGCATGCGGGGAGGATGTGAATGACGTCATGCACCGGAAGCGTGCGCGGAGGATTTCGGGTGATTTGAGAAAAGTCTTGAGTTTTGCCGTCGAAAGAAGGTTGGCTTTCGCTTGCTCGCCGAGGCCTTGTGACGGGTGCGCACGTGATGGGGGACAGATGGAAAAGTAAGCATAGAAAGATTGTGCCTCTCTCCTTATGTCGAAAAAACTTTTAACTCAAAAGGTAATAAAAAGTTTCGTACCTGAACTAAGGAGTCGTAAGTGTTTTTGTGTTTCGGGATTCCTATGTTACCTATAAAGCGATGTTATGTGTGTTTATGAATATTCTATATCCATTTCACACATTCCTATCAGTGGCTGTATTTTTGGACCCGGTAAAGTTAAATCGTTAAATGGTGTCATACACAAGGCATCGAATTTTCATGAATTGTTATCTGACACTATTCTATACAACATTCGTTTACACACAACTCAATTAGTTACAAGAAATGAAATCTAATACGTATAATCAAATTTGCTATTAATTAGATTTTGTATAGAGTCAAATACTTCCCAGTTTATTAAATGATCAAATCGTGGATTTTTTGGTTTTTGGCCTCAAGATAAGACCTACCAAGTATTACCACTCAAGTTCAGAATGAACCTATGTGTGGTTATAATCAAGGAGCATTCCACATTCCCCAAAGCTCCGCAACTGGATCCTCACGATCAGAGGACGGTGTCATATATAGGACACTCGTTGGGAAAGTTTTATCCCTTTGTAGAAGGACAGAGTATTCTACAACCCCAAGCGACATTGAAGAGTTTCAATGAGAAACACACGATGTTTTCTGTTGCCTGCAATCACAGCCAATGATATTGTATCACTGTTTTCCAAAAGGCATGTGTTCTATCTGTTCAAATCCGAGAGAACATGTTTGGCGGAAACTTTCAGATCCTTCTATCGGACGCTGTATATGTTCTGAAGAAAATACTGCCAGAAAGAACGATTATTTATACGATCTATTGAAGCAGACAATTGTTAATCTATGAACACAATCTGTCAAATTTGTAACTCTAAATCCTGTGCATGATATTCTTGGCAGAGACTCGGTACTCAAAGTCTGACGTTTTGGGCTGTATGCCAATTTTTTTTAAATACATATTTAAGCAGACCTTTCGAAAGTGTGCTATTTTATATACATCATACGAGTAAACACGAACTATCTTTCGTCGGAAAGTTTAGGTTTGGTTGTATGGCATATCAACCCTTATTGGTTATTTAACGCCAAATCCATTTTTATGAAAATACTTCTATTTCAAACAATTCAGTTTAGCCTAAGTCCGCTGTTTAAATGTAAATACAGTTTAATCGTGAAAACATTTCTATTTCAAGCTATTCAGTTTATTCAAACAGTTCCAATTCAGCTTATTAAGTTTTGTATAAGTACATATTTTCTTTACACAGTAAAATGTCAAAACGGTTCTATATTAAACGAGTCAGTTTAGTGTAAGTACAGTTCGATTTCAAAGAATTCAGTTTAGCATAACTATGCCGTTTATTCTATTTGACAGATAGGGCCTAATCAGGTGCTACCATTCCGGGCCAGAGTGGACCGGTGAGCAATGGCAATGAAGGGGTATTCCGCATTCCCCAAAGCTCTAGCATCACGGAAACCTCACCATCCCATTGTTTAGTGTCATATCCAGGACTCACGTTCGAGGGGTCTTCAACAGCCTAAGCCGACTGGGCAACTAAAGTTTAGGGTTCGTATTATACAGATTTATTTAATACACTTTATAGAGGCCCACAAGCCTTACCATATTTGGTTAGGTTTAGTTTGGTTTTATGGCATATCAACTATTGCAGGTAATTCAATGCCAAACCCCGTTTATTCAAAAAATTAGATTTGATTTGTAAGCACAAGTCAAAGTTAACTGGTTCAGATTATTGCAACGTATCAGTTGTATTTTAATTAATCTTTCGTTTGCCCAGTTGAATGGTCAGTTCTATTTCTAACAATTGAGCACAAGTCATTTGTTTGCACTCAGTTTAAAGTAGGTTTGGTTTGTTGGGTTTTATGGCATATCAACCTTTGTAGGTTATTTAACGCCAAATCCATTTTTATGTAAATAATCTGTTCTATTTAAAACAATTCAGTTTAGCATTAGTACAGTTTGTCAAAAACATCTATTTCAAACTATTCAAGCAGTTATATGTAACATTTCAGTTAAGTGTAAATACAGTTTTAATGTAAAAAAAAAAACAGTTCTATTTCAAATAATTCAGTTAAGCATAAGCAGGCAGTTAAAATGTAAGTACGGTTTAATTATAAAAAAACATTTCTATTTCAAGCTATTTAGTTTACTCAAAGCATTTTAGAATACGTATAATGTTAGTTCTATTTAACCCATAGATAGGATTCTATCAGGGTGCTACCACTCCACGCCTAAGTGACCTTGGAACGAAGGCAATGAAGGGATACTCCGTATTCCCCTAAACTCCAGCACTACTGGAACCTCACCATCAGATTGTTTAGTGTCATATCCAGTACACTCGTTGGTGGTGGTGGTGGGGGGTCTTAGTTTACAGTTTAAAGTATCAAACAGTTCTATTTGACAAATAGGCAGAACCCTTTAAGGTGGACCTGGAAGTGACGGCAATGAAGGAGTACTCCACTTTTCAAAAGCTCCGGTATTGCTGGAGCCTCACCATCAGATTGTTAAATGCCATATCTCGGACATTCTTTGGTGGGTCTTACCCACTCGGTAGATATTCAGTTGGAGTATGCTAGAGCCTCAGCATAATGGGAAAGTATTAGAATTGAGGGGTGTTTCTTTGAAAGTTAGACTACGTATTTGGTCGTTTGGAATTGAAATAGTATTGGATTGGCGAGGTGAATTATACGAAGAAGAACATATATTTACTCAGCAACAGTATCCGGTGATAAGATATAAAAGACAATACAATATGTTACAAACAATATAGCCAACAAGAAATAAGGTCAAAATGCTGTATAGCCAAACCAAGTAAGTTCAGTCCAAATATAATTAAAGTTAATATCTAAGTCCTTAAGAGTAGGCTATGAACCAGTTCATCTGAGTACTGAAAGGGTACTAGCTATTCAACATCAACCAGTTTTGTTTTTCATGGGGTTTATGGCATATCGGCATTTGCACGTTATTTAATGCCAAATCCATTTCTAAATAATCAGTTCTATTTCAAACAATTCAGTTTAGCATAAGTTCAGTTTAATTGTCAAAGTCATTTCAAGCTATTCAGTTTGTTCAAACAGTTCTAATTCAGCTAATAAAGCTTTTGTTTACAGCTAAAATGTCAAACTGTTCTATATTATACAATTCAGTTTAGCGTAAGTACGGTTTAATTGTCAAAAACATTTCTATTTCAAGCTATTCAGTTTAGTGAAACATTTCAAATTCAAATAATTCAGTTCAACATAAGAAAGCAGTTTAGTTCTATTTAACCCATAGATAAGGCCCTATCAGATGCTACCAACCAGGTCCAGTTCAGACCTGGAAAGAATGGCAACGAAGGGGTACTCCACATTCTCCAAAGCATCCAGCCTCACTGGAGCCTGGCCATCAGATTGTTTAGTGTCATGTATACAGGACACTCATTTGGGGAGGGACTCTTACCTCTCTACAGAGGTGCAGTCAGTGTATTCTACAGCCCCAGCCGACAGGGAAACAACTAGTTTGGGACACCAAGCCCATTTTCTTTTCAGATATCTTGTACGTATAGATTTAAGATTGCCGTCAACAAGGCTATTTTATTTTCATTCAAGACGACAATCGTGAGGCCGAAAAGTGAAACTTTCTTTATGCTCCAATGAAGGTGTGTCAGCAACAGTAAATAACTGTGTTACAGAATGAGGCGAATAAGAGTTTTTGTAAACGTGTACATCTAGCAGAAAGATACACGTCAATATTTGAGAGCAACATTGTAAGATAATGATAATAAAAAGGAAATAAATGAAGATTGAAGACGCTGAGTGGAATATCAATTTTGGTGACGTGTGCAATCTACGTCCAATTGCACAGTTAAATATTCAGAGACATGTGTACTGATAAATTCTGATACAAAATACTTATTCAAATTTCTTAAGAAAAAAATCAAAACAAAACACACATATATATATATATATATATATATATATATATATATATATATATATATATAATTTCATTAAACATAGACATTTTATGTCTACATATTTTCTTCTGGATCCGTTCGAATTCCCGTATTACTTTTATCGTATTCCGGGGGGGGGATTGATTTATGTATTTCCATAGTTGTATGTATCCCTAGTACTTTCTGCCCGACTTTGGGCCATCATCAGGGGAAGATCTATTAAAAAGTAATCTAACTTTTGTTTTAGTATATTACTACTGTGTAAGGGCCTCTTGGCCGTTGAAGATTATGGCGTTTGCTTTTAAATAGAATTCTATAATTAGTGCCAGTAGCTAGAGACATTTAAGTACATTAGCACTGGTTTGAAAATTAATTCTATTAAGTGTTGGTTGCATGTTTCTAATATGTAGTGCTTCGAGAATCTGAAGTTTTTGTTTATTATTTTGATGTTCTAATATTTTTGTGTTGTTGGGCATGAATGTTTTTTTTAAATGCTGAGCTATTGAACTTGTATCAGAAAGGTGCATTGTAAGTCTCGACAGGGTAGTTGGCAGAAAGTACTAGGGATACATATGATAAAAGTAATACAGGAATTCAAACAGATCCAGAAGAAAATATGTAGACATAAAATGTCTATTATGTTCAATGAAATTTGCATTAACGAAGAAATGAGATATATATATATATATATATATAGATATATATATATATATATATATATATATATATATATATATATATATATATATATATCCCCAACATTTAATACATCACCCTAACAGCACCGATATTTTATATCTCACACAGAAAATACATATTACGAAAATGCCATCGTCAAGTTGAGAGCAGAGAAGAGTTCTATATGACTGAATAAGATGGAATAAGATAAAACAACGAAACATTAGTTGGATGTTTTCTTTACGCCCCAACAATCCTATAGACATAAATTGGGAGCTGCTGACACCACCGGTCTTACATTCCAGTGATGACGCAACAAGAATTCACCTGGCACCAAGTGCTCACCTAGTATTCCTGCCGGGTACCAGGAGTCATTGAAAAGCAAAGATTCACATTGCACCGGGCCTATTGACCACCTAGTCCCAAGGGAACAATCTCCTCAGGCAATACGTACTTTGTGGGGCTAATTTTATTGCTTGGCACCTGAGGCGCTAATTGGAGAATATTAACGGGACCAAGCATTGTTCCACCTGCGGTGCACAAGTCAATTAGTGCGCAGCCCCGCCATAAGACAGACTTGTGCAATATTCTGACAGCTTGGGTATCTAATACCGTTTTTGCCGGATGGGAGATTAAGCTTGGAGCTAGAGGTCCTTCACAAGGCAATACCTGCTTAGTTTGGTTGAGTTATACGTTGTACCCGAGCTGTGCCAAACTAATCCCGAGAGGATGAAGCCTTCGTGCATTGCCTCCCAGTATAAAAAAATCTGTGACAAACCTAAGTTAGTAGGAATCGGATAGAGGAATTTATTTGGTGTCTCCCTGACGAAGTTGGCATGTTACAAATAGATACTTTGGTCCTCGAAACCATCTTACATGCTTACTGATGAAGGAACTCACCGTCTTTAACTAATCAAAAACTAGAGAGTCAACCATCATAGATACCACACGTTTTCAACGTTAATATGGCGTATAGCAAGAAAATAACCTATAATAGCGATACAAAAATTAAAAGAAAAAAGTTTTAAAAGCTGCCATATCAACAATTTTCTGCTGGAAACTTCTGAACAATTTTAAGAGAGGATAACAGGAAGAAAAACATTACCTTATCCAAAGTATACTGCAAGCATAGCAAACCGGAAATTAAAAAGATCTCGTTTGTCCGGATTTCACGATAGCTGATTCTTTAGCGCAATGTATATCTCTGACAATAGTTATTTTATTTTTTGCGGGACTGTTTATTTTATGCATATTTCTATGTATAATTTTGGTTTCCATTGAAAAGGATAAGCACATTGAATGTTTTCTTCGTACAATATTTCCATCTTGTTTTCTTCTAATTAAAATATAAGGAACAATTTTTTTCGCTGCTAAGAATATCTGGTTAGGAAGTCGAACGATATAAAACTGTTTTCCAATTTTGCTTCAGTCACATTCAAATTGGGATTTATTTTCTTTACATAATCTAGAAATGCAACTGGATTTTTTTTTTCCTATTTTATTTGTCATTTTTATAGGATTGGTGGAATTATTTCTTTACTGCAAGAAAATAATTTCTACGTTTATTCACTAGAAATATTCACAAATGAGAATTTTTTTCCGCTTTGAAAGCAAGATAACAGTCGTCAATGAAAACCTCTAAGTTGTATTCTTTACAACAGGAAATTGTCATAAAGATGTTTCCTCATTGCCGCGTACAAGAAACAAGAATAAAAAAATGTGAAAAGACAAAATAAAAAAGTATTTTATAATTCTCGCAGATAATAAAACCATTTCATTTCTGCATCTTTCCAAAGAAAACAGTTGATCCATTAAAAGAACAAAACGAGTTTAACGTCATTTCAACCCATATAGGGTTATTTCATGCCTAAAGACGACAGAATCGCGTTCATGTTTATCGTTGTGTAGCTTAGAACTTTTTTCATACCATGGTGTACGAATAATTTTAGACAGGTCTATTAGACGCATAATTTGGAAACTAACGTATACTAACATTAGATTAGGGTGGACCTGGGAGTAGTGGCGAAGAAGGGATAGTGACCATTTGTCGTTTAAATTCATACTCAGGACAACACATTGGTGGAGTGAAGCTTCCAGTTTTACTCAAGGTTAAAATTTAAGAAAAATGTTCAAATGTGATACGATGCAAGTTTGAGACGTACAGACATTTGTTTATACCATAACCGGAACATATTTGGGTGGGGAGGGAGAAGGGTGCAACCTTCTGAAGATGCAGTCATATTCTACGCTTCATCGATAGGGCTACATGTCGTTAGAGATTTCAAAAATATTTAAACCGTTTACTTGGTTTGGTTTTATGACGTATCCACCATTGTCGATAATCAAATGCCAAATCCATTTTTATACATAAAGTTTATTTTCTCCAAACAATTGATTTAAGCAGAAGTACAATTCAAATGTCAAAAAATGTTCTATTTCATGCTATTCAATTTAGACGACAAAATTAGTTGATTCCAAGTGTTACTATGTATCTCTAACAGTTCAATTAAAAAATCAGTCATTTATTTACACACACACACACAAAAAAAAAAATTTAAACTTACTTAAAACAATTCAGTTTAGCATAAGCACAGCTCAGTTCTTTGATCCTTTTAGTACCAGACAGGTGCCTATCATGTGCTACCAGTCCGGGCCAGAGTGGAACTGGGAGTGATGCCAATAAAGGGGGTACTCTGAATTCACCAAACCTCTAGCATTACTTGCACTTGACCATCCTTATTTACCCAAGCCCCTCCGCTTGGGCAGGATATGACAATGTCAATTTTTAACCGGAGTTTAACAGGTTTGAATTCAGAGTTTTCATTATCCTAGACTAGTTGCCTCACCAAGGCTGAAGAACCCAGTCTGCCATACTATTTACCCAAGCTGGAGGGAGAAGAATAGCATGCATACTTTTCCCAAGGGTATTAAAACTATCTAAAATGCAATCAGTCTCGTCCAGAATTTGAACTCGCCGTGTCCATTTCCTCCGACGACAACCATTACACCACGGGCACCATCAGATTGCCTAGTGTCACATTCAGGTCACTCATTTGTGGAGTCTTACCCCTCTGCACAGATGCAGTCTATAGAACAGCCCCAGCTGACTGGGCCATGATAACCTAGGTTTTCATAGAAAAAAATTTAACCAAATCTATACATCAGGTGGATTTTAAATCCACTTCTAAAAAATCTGGGGTCTATATATAACATATCACACATCTTTTGTGTATGTATACAAAACATACCTATGTGTCAAAAGAAAAAAAAATCCGATCATTTTTTTTTTTTTTTTTTTTACTGTAATAGAGTCACAGAACAGCCATTCAAATTCTGAATAACAGTAGACCCCAATTATATGACGTAAAAACTAAATACCAAATTTGAAATCATTTGTTGACCTATTCTTTTAAAACATCTATTCCCTCGTTTAAATAGTATGCTCATATAAAAACCTAGAAAAGATTTCACCTACTGAAAGATTTGTCATCAGGCCCGGTGCAATGCGAATCTTTGCTTTTCAATAACACCTGGTACCCGGCAGGACTACTAAGTGAGGACTTGGTAACCGGTGAATTGTTGTGTTATCATTGGAATTTAGGACTCGTGGTGTCAGCAGCTCCCAAGGTATGTCTATAGGATTGTTGGGGCATTAAGAAAACATCCAGCTAATTTTTCGTCGTTTTATCTTGTCCCATCCGATTCAGTCATATAGAATTCTCTGCTCTC
>OY757941.1:12933350-13013350 GCA_963585895.1 Sepioteuthis lessoniana
CAATGGGGGTCTTCTATATTTAGAGGTGATGTGATCAAGTATAATCACTGCCCAATTAAAGTCATTTATTTACACAGTTAAATGTAAAAAATTGTTTCAAACAATTCAGTTTAGCATAAGCAAGCATTTGTTTTAGGAAAACACTAAGAGAAAAGTTTAAAATCGGACAAGATTTCCCGAGCCTCAATTCTATTTAAGTTATACGGTTGCACATGTTTTAAGTAAATAATAGAAGTAAATCCCACAATATAGAGAAAATTAATTAACAAGGTAATCCAAGGCGAAGAATTTAATGTTAAAGTCAGTGGACGTTTTAACGTTTCAGTTCTAGGTTTGGTTGGTTTTATGGCATATCAACCTTTGTAGGTTATTTAACGCCAAATCCATTTTTATGTAAATAATCTGTTCTATTGAAAACAGTTCAGTTTAGCATAAGTACAGTTTAATTGTCAAAAACATTTCCATTTCAAACTATTTAAGCAGTTATATGTAATAATTCAGTTAAGTGTAAATACAGTTTTAATGTCGAAAAACAGTTCTATTTGAAATAATTCAGTTAAGCATAAGCACGCAGTTTAAGTGTAAGTACGGTTTAACTGTCAAAAACGTTTCTATTTCAAGCTATTCAGTTTACATTATTCATTTTAGCATAAGTATGCTGTTAGTTCTATTTAACCCATAGATAGGGCCCTATCAGGTGCTACCACTCCGGGCCACAGAGGACCTGGGAGCGATGGCAATGAAGGGGTACTCCACATTCCCCAAAGCTCCAGGACTGCTGGAACCTCACTATCAGATCATTTAGTGTCATATTCAGGACACTCTTTAGTGGGGGGGGTATTACCCCTCTGCAGAAGTGCATTCAGTGTATTCTACAGCCCCAGCTGACTGGGGTTTCAGTTCTAGTGAACCATCATCAGGACAAGGAAGGATGATATCAGGTGATATTAAGTCACCGATGAATGTTTGATAAGATAAGGAGGAAAATACTGTGATTTAGTATAAGTTCTGAAGCCGCAAATAATTGTAATTTATATACAATTATACCTTCAACTAGTTAGAAGCAAAGACTTTCACTCTCGCCAACCTTTTTTATTCAAAGCTCATAGTTGTCTTTTAGACAGTATCTATAAAACTGACGACACAAACAGTTTAATGTTTTACGTTGTTAGAAAAATACAGTCCGTTGTAGTACATATAAATAGCTAAAATTTTAGTCTGACATTTTTATAGCATTTGTTTTTAAAAATCCACATACCAAAGGTTGGTTGGTTTGGTGGGTTTTACGGCATATCAACTTTTCTGGGTTATTTAATGCCAAATCCATTTTTATGTAAATCTGTTCTATTTCAAACAATTCAGTTTAGTATAGTTTGTCAAAAACATTTCCATTTCAAACTATTCAAGCAGTTATATGTAACAATTCAGTTAAGTATAAATAGTTTTAATGTCGAAAAAACCCTTCTATTTCAAATCATTCAGTTAAGCATAAGCAGGCAGTTTAAATGTAAGTACGGTTTAAACGTCAAAAACATTTCTATTTCAAACAATTCATTTCAGCATTAGTATGCTGTTAGTTCTATTTAACCCATAGATAGGGCCCTATCAGGGGCTACCACTCTGAATTCAACTCCACTTAAAAATTGACCTTGTGTCATATCCTTCCCGAGCGGAGGGGTTGGTAAATAGTATCAGGTGCTACCACTCCAGGCTAGAGTGGACTTGGGAGCAATGGCAATGAAGGGGTACTCCGCATTCCCCCAAACTCCAGCACTGCTGGAACCTCCCCATCAGATTATTTAGTGTCATATCCAGGACACGCGTCAGTGGGGGGTCTTACCCCTCTGCAGAGGTGCAGTCAGTGTATTCTACAGGGCCAGCTGACTGGGCAACCAAAGGGTTAGACTGTAGCCTTGCCCTAATCATATACATGGAGAAAATAAAGCAATCCTGTGTTTATTTTTAATCTTAGTCATAGTTTTCTTTTTCAATGCTGGTCAACATGATGCCAAGATGATAGTTAAAGCTCACTCACATGGGATTCTGTTAGTTTCTACATCTACCATATTCTGATCACTACCTCCAACCACTGATTTTCCTCAAGAAAAATAAAAATCCCGTGGCCTCAAAACTTTAAGAGATTTAAGGTACAGGCATATATAACTTTGTTGTGCAGGATGAATAGATGTTCAGAGATCATTCGTTTAATGAAAACACCGAGGAAAAGTTTAAAATCGGACTTTATTTTCTGAGCCTCATAATTCTATTTAAGTTATACGGTTTCACAAGCTTTTAAGTAAATAATAGAAATGAGAGAAACTAAAATGTTTCTTGTCAATATTGTTTAGAGCTTTCATTTGGTTATACATGGTCAAATGTTTCCAAGTACAGTAAGTGATGGGCTAGTTTTATTTGACTCATTAATGGTACCTAACAGTTACTATATCCCCGAGTCAGAGTGGACCTGGGGGGTAATTGTAATGAAAAGGCATTCCAGTTTCCAAAACTGTAAGATTGGGGCCACATGATCAGATGCAGTTTAGTGTCATACCCTGGAGACTCGGCAATAGGCGTTTTATGCCTTTACAGAGGTACTGCAAACTGCGATATCGATATTAATTGACAGATGATCGTAACATATTGCTCTATAAAATGGAACTGGGGATCCGTGTTCATATCCGGAGGTATACTGTTTGCATTTTAAGGCATGAAACCCTTTCATTCAACCACACCTCGCTATGGCAAAGTAGGGCAGACTGGGCGATTTCTTTGTAAGGCAAGTTGCCCCGGAAAAAAAGAAATGAATTCAAAACCAATGTCTGTTAAGGACTTGCAACTTCACTCCATTGAAAAAGAAAAACCCAATAAAACACCAACAAAAACAACACCGAAAAAAACTTGCTTCGAAATAACGGTTCAATTACTGACGGAAGGTACCCTCAGGGGAAGTAAACGTGTACATTATATTCTAATAGTAGGAAAGATCGCTTTCCATTATCGGCCAATCGTTTGGATATTTAGCTCCCAAAATTGGTATGCATTATTGTTTGACCCAGGGGAAGTTTTGAACTCAAGAGTGGAGGACTGTTTTGTGGAAAGGTCAACTCTTTTGCCGCTTATCCTAACAAATTGATAAGAATTTGATTTTTAAAAATAATTTAAAAGGACTTATCGTTTGGGGTATGACATTAGGTTTATAGTAAAATCGATTTAAAAATTGTCAAACAGGGCTTAAAATAAGCTTACTATACCTTGCCTAGATTTTACTTTAAAAATATACGCCCTTATACGACACTAAATTTAATCTGGTGAGCGTAATAGACATTAATTGAAATTACTCCCAGTTTCATTGGGTGGGTGTCGTCGTACCTGTTACGATCCTATCTGTTTAAAAAAATCCGCATTTGATAATATTGAATATTTATCTGCCTCATATCTGATAAGATTTAACTCAAGGAGTTTATTTGATTAATGGAGGTTTGGGGGAGGGGAGTTTAAGTGACCAGGCTCATGCCCTGCTGGACTATGTTAGTCACAGGTTAACTGGTGACCCTGCTGGACATGGACTAGATGCAATGCGAGTCTGGTACAAATACCTCCTCATAGCTAGATTTAGATACGAAGGTCAAGAGCAATGCTATGTCAACGACACTTCACCCTCCCGAACATGACCCGGCCGTAAAAAAAAAAAAAAAAAAAAAAAAAAAGCAAAGTTGGCGTCAATAGTCGAGGGCGACCAGAAGGCTCCCTTTTCAATAGCTACTACACCGATGTGTTGGGAAGGGCGTTATTACTACATTCCCAGGATTGCTCGACTTTACCATAGACACATACCTTACATTTCTGACTTAAGCAAGGAGGTATCAAGTACCATTTTTTTAAAGTCTTTGGGATGGCACGAACTGGGATTGAACCCAGATCTCCCAGACCATTAACGAACACTACTCACAAGGCCAATGCGAATCTATCATTGCATTGACTTTGCGACTCATCAGGCATGAATGCCAAACAGCCCGGCTACAAAACCGTGCAGTGAGCACGAATGCCAACCGCTGACTAACGTTACACACAGTGTCATATTAAGACTGTAACGTTACAGTTATGAATATCAGAATTCAAAAATAGAAGACTAGTTGTTCAGATACGGAATGTGTTAAAATTGCATAGCATCCGACGCAAACACGATTTAGGAAGACCTTGTAAGGGTTTTTCAATGCATGTCCTTTACAGCCTCGGTCACCTATACACTCACCAGTTTCTACTGCACGCCGACTAACAAACTTAGGCTTTCAAAATCAACAGCCAAAATATTCAAATTCTCAATTCGAATTACTTATCGCATCCTACGTTCTAGAATTCACAGGCATTTCAAAACCTTGTTTCTCCAAGACGGTCAACAAGTCTTGAATTTTTTTTATTATCCATATCCTGTCTTCGTAACGTTATTTTGTCATGAGGAATTAAACCTGGTCACCACTTGTGCCTGTGTTTGACCTTTGAAAGGAACTACAGTTATATTCAAGGCCTTTGCTAACTTACAATTTTACAAAATAGATAAAATATGACCCTAATTTTACATTTGTTTAAGATAATATTGAAACTACAAACTGTAAAATCATTATCATCACGTCTTGGGGGTTAGGGTTTGGTGTTCTGACTCACTACCCGTCTTTATCCATTGCTCCAAGCAAGTTTTCTAGGTTGCATCATTTGTCCTCACAGAGCTGATGTCGAATTCATTGCTGGTCGGCCACATGTATAATGAAAGCAATTCCTAAACGCCAGGACATAGAATAACTATCAGCGGGTTGATTTGCGATATAATAAAAAAAAAATAAATAAATAAAAGCCGTCTTAGAATAACATTCCCTAACTTGATTTTAAAGCCTTTAGACTTACCATCTACCAAAATCTGGTCATAGAGATCTAAATACGCCCGAGCTTGTGTGAGCGTACATATGAGCATTTACTTACGAGTACACACTTATATGTAAGCGTACGTGTCAAATTATACGCGCATATGCAAAGTTAATTCAACAGTCTTTTTAAGAGACTAGTAAATGAGATTAACAGCCACCCACATAACTACGGCTTCAAATTTTTGGGACCCACACTTTTAGGCCTATCAAACCTTGTCTAAGCAACGTTCTTCAAATGTTTGTTCATAATCAACAGTGACTTGACCTTTCCCGGGGTGTCCTCGTGTTGTAATGGTTAAAGCGATCCTATTTACCCAACCCCTCCGCTCGGGCAGGATATGACACAAGGTCAATTTTAAGCGGAGTTTAACAGGTTTGAATTCAGAGTTTTCCTTCTCCTAGACTAGTTGCCTCACCAAGGCTGAAGAACCTTGTCTGCCCTACTATTTACCCATAGCTGGAGGGAGAATAATTAGATTCATACCTTTCCCAAGGGTATTAGTGCTCTGTGAAATGCAATCAGTCTCGTCCAGGATTTGAACTCGAGTCGCCGGGTCCAATTCCTGCGACGATAACAATTACACCACGGGCACCTCCATGGTAATGGTTAAAGCGATGGACTGCGGAATCGTAGTACGCGAGTTCGTACTCCAGTCGCGCTATTACGTTCACTTTCGGGCAAATACCCTTGGGAAAGGTATGAACCCCCTTATCCTGCCAGCTATGGGTTAAATAGTACCACTACTGTTCTTCTAGGAGAATGGCTTTGGCATTAAATAACCTAAAAAGAGTTGATATGCCATTAAACAAAGAAACCAAACCTTGACCTTTCCGCACAATAGATGTTTTTGGTCATAACAGCAACGATATAGCCCTGTTTGAATACAAAAACCGATAAAATACATTGCACATTTATCCATGCAGATTTTCATAAACATGACAGCGCATAAACTACCACGATACTACGAAACTTAGGTAATTTTCACAGTTCGAAATTCTCCGCCAGTTAATATCGATGGCCTTATTTTCAGCTCTTTTGAGAAGTGTAGAATGCATAAACTACTTCTGCAGAGGGATAAACACCCCCTAACAGAGTGACCAATAATTTGGTTGGTCGAGTTTTATGGCATACAAGCCTTTGTAGACTATAATGCCAAATCCATTTTATAAAAATAAACAGTTCTATTTCAAACAATTCAGTTTACCATAGTTACAGTTTAATTACCAAAACCATTTCTATCTTAAGCGATTGAGTTTAGTCAATCAGTTCTTATTAAAACAATTCAGTTTAGTATAATTATACTTTTTGTTCACCGACAGTTAAATGTCAAAACTGCTCTATTTCGAACAAAGTTACCCATAGATTTGACAACACAGTGACCCATAGATTTGACAACAAAGTGACCCATAGATTTGACAACAAAGTGACCCATAGATTTGACAACACAGTGACCCATAGATTTGACAACAAAGTGACCCATAGATTTGACAACAAAGTGACCCATAGATTTGACAACAAAGTGACCCATAGATTTGACAACAAAGTGACCCATAGATTTGACAACAAAGTGACCCATAGATTTGACAACAAAGTGACCCATAGATTTGACAACAAAGTGACCCATAGATTTGACAACAAAGTGACCCATAGATTTGACAACAAAGTGACCCATAGATTTGACAACTGCAAAACATTTGGTTTCTTTGCTTAATGATATCAATTTTTGTAGTTTATTCAATGCCAAATCCATTCTCCTAGAAGAACAGTTAGTGGTACTATTTAACCGACAGCAGGAGAAGATAAGGGGGTTCATCTTTCCCCAAGGGTATTTGTCTGAAAGTGAACGTAATAGCGCGACTGGAGTTCGAACTCGCTTACTAAGATTCCGCTTTAAACATTATACACCGAAGACACCCATCCTGCAAAACTTGACACACTAATATAAATTAGAGAAAAATGTGATGACGGATCGAGCTGAATGGCCGTCGAAAGCGATATTTAAGCGTTTTGGAAAATGTTACTATTTTGATGGTCGAATCTTGCTGTAAAATAGTGTAGCATTGATAAGACAGTGGATGTGACTCCAGGTCAACACAGCCGGCTAGAGAGTCAAGCAAGGAGTTTATAAATCGATTCTTCCGCTCTAGGACTGGGAAATGAAAAATGAGTAACACACACACACACACAAAGACGTTGATAAACCAAATTAACAATGTTAACCTAAGTTCCCTTTCAGATTTTGGAGAGGCCTCTTAAACATTGAAGAGTTAAAATCCTAAAGAGTTCCTAATGACTCACCTTCAGGTTATTTGTCTGAAGATTTCCGATGCTAAAATGGTATTCATCTTATACCTCAAATCTGAACTTCAAGGACACATCACCTCATCTACAAAAGTCTACATTTTTTCATATATTCGAGTAGTCTGAAATGAGTTAGTTCTTCACGACCTAGAAGAACGATGCCTAAAGACACCTTCTGGTGTTAAGAGATTCTAAAATCGTCTCTGGTAAAGTGTAAATGAAAAAAAACAAACAAATATCTTACATAAAGAAACGGTGAATATCCTAAGAACATTTCCCTTTTTATACTGTACCATTTGCCTAAGTGGTTAGAGTATTCGCCAATGCTCCGGGAGACCTGGGTTCAAGCCAAGGTCGCGTCATACCAAAAACTTTTAAAATGGTACTTGATACCTTCTTGCTTAACACTCAGCAATATAAAAGTTACGTATCAAGGGTAAAGTGGAGAAATTCCGGAAAAGGAGCAGTGCTCTTCTCTACACCTCGGTGTAGTAGCTATTGAAAAGGGAGTCTTCTGGTCACCCCTGACTACAGTCACCAACTTTGCTATTTGCCTAGTGAGTAGACAGTTCACCAAAGTCACGGGATGCAATACCAAAGACAATACAAATGAAAAATTTAATATCTCCTTAACACTCAGAACCGAGGTATGTATAAAGAGTAAATTGGAAGAATCCAGAGAAAGGAGTGGCGCCCCACCCACTACATCGTAGAGTAGTAGCAATTGAAGAGGAAGGCAACTTTATTTGTATCGGATATTACTGTCACCGTTCATTCTAAAATCTAGAGATTATATAATATACATAGATAATGCCCGCTCATACACTCAACCAAACAGCTGTTAAATATTGTATAGCCATAACCAGCTATACAAACACATGCATGCGAAATCATAACACAATAGACGAGCACAGTTCTTAGAAAAATATACCTCACTTTATTTGAAAGGTTTGTGTGAGAGGGAGTTGGAGACCGAACAGAACTGCAACAAATTGACCCTCTCACTATTGGCCATAACTGCGTTTCTTTCCCGTTCTCCTTAGTTGCTCAACCGGGGACCTTGGGAGCCCACTCTGCTGTGTGCTGGCTTTCCCTATCGCATCTTGTCACCAATGGGTCTGGTCTCCAGACTGCTGAATCGGGGGTCCCGAGGGCCCCTTCTGCCGGGTGCTGGCTTTCTCTACCGCATCTAGTCTCCAACTGATTGAATTTCCTGTGCACTGCGTTATATAATAGATCAACGTCAAAAATTGCACTCATTCAACCCATCCACGGTCAAGGTTATAATATAAAACAGTTCTATTTCAAGCAATTCACTTTAGCATATAAATAAAAGTTCCATTTCAAACAATTCATTTTTGCATACGTACGTAATCTACCTATCAAAACAGTTCTATTTCAAGCAATTCTGATTAGAAATGATTTGACAAAAGTGAATTGCTATTTCAAGCTATTCAATTTAGTCAATTCTAATTTAGCTTATTCAGTTTAGCATAGATTTTTTTAACAGTTAAATGTAAAAAAAATTCTATATTAAATACTTCAGTTTAGTAAGCAGAGTTTCAATGTCAAAAACAGTTCCATTTTAAACAATTCAGTTTAGTTCTATTTAACCCATATATAGGGCCCTATCAGTTGCTACCACTCCGGATCAAAGTGAACCTGGGAGCAATGGCAATGAACGGGTGCTCAGCATTCCCCCGAAGCTCCAGCATCACTGGAACCTCACCATCAGATCGTTTAGTGCAATATCCAGGACACTCATTCGAGGAGGGGGGTCTTACCCCGTGTGCAGAGTACAGCCCCAGCCAACTGGCAAATCTTCAGACTGATTTGTTCTGGTGAGCTTGGGTTATATTTTGACTTTCGACCAGGCCCAAAATGCCATTCAAGGTGATGCACCGGAAGGAAGTGACATTCTAATGGCAGTTAGGAGAGGAAATCGCGTGGTAGGAAATTGGCTTACAAAAAGGGACAAGCTAAAAAATCCCATGATACTCTCATAGACTGATGCACCGGAAGCCGCTTGATGACGATTAAACATGCGATTTCAAAGATTGAGTGGGCGTTGAACTATTATATAACTCAGTTGAGCGAGTTCGAGTTGCAGTCGGAGAGGACGAGAGTGGTAGGGAAAGCCACACCCGGCCGAAGAGGACCTCGGGAATCCCGATGGAGTTTGGGGACCAGAGAAGTTGCTGATAAGATCCACTAAAGAAAGCCAGCACCCAGCAAAGTGGACCCCAGGGCATCCGGTTGAGCATCAGGAGAACGAGAAAGACAACGTTGACGGCCATAGGCTTGGGGTCAAAATATTACAGTTTCTGTTCGGTCACCAGCTCCCTCTCACACGCAAACATTGAGTAACCATTTTTGAACCCTTGCAATAAAGTGAGAGGTAAATATTTTGTTAAGTCTTCTGGCGTCTGTCATTATCATTACGTCTGTCTGTCTTTATTATTGTGTTGTTATGATGCTGTAGATGAGCATATAACACTTGTTCTCAAAAAACTTACCTTATGCATTACACATATATCTTCGTCCTCTATGTTTTCCATGTCTATTGTGATAAAGAATTTCACAGAAACCTCCGTATAGTCCTTCTTGGTGATGTTGCCGTTTACACAGTACAAGGTCACCTCAGCGGGAAAATCAGAAATCACTCTCATTTGCCCGATGTGCGTAGAGTCGTTGAACGTCCGAGGACAATTAGTCACAATGTTTAAGAGATCCTCCTCATTCTGTGAGTGTACCATCAGTGGTAGGAGAAAGAGGCAAAATTCAACTAGAAAAGAAAAAGAAAATCTATTGATTTATGAGAGCATCAGACCTCAAACAAAAACAATTCATTTTAATTGTTACGATAATAGGCGTTGGTGGAGGTGCCCGTGGTGTAATGGTTATCGTCGTAGGAAATGGACACGGCGACCTCGAGTTCAAATCCTTGACGAGGCTGATTGCATTTCACATAGTACTAATACCCTTAGGAAAGGTATGAATCTAATTATTCTCTCTCCAGCTATGGGTAAATAGTAGGGCAGACTAGTTTCTTCAGCCTTGGTTAGGAAAAGGAGAAGGAAAACTGAATTCAAATCTGTTAAACTACGTTTAAAAATTTACATTGTGTCATATCCTGCCCGAGTGGAGGGGTTGGGTTAATATGGTAATAGAAGCATTATATAAACCAACGCCTAACATAAGCATTTAGACGTTGCAGTTTCAATCCTGACTGCAGGTAATTAACACAGGAAAATTTAACACTTCTACCAGGTTATGGTTAACTGAATCGGAGCAAGCGACCCCTGTAGATTAAAGGACATGGTTCGAAGTTTCGTGTTAGGTCCAAAGTTCGACAAGAAACACCTAACGGTCGGATGACATATCGGCCGAAACGTGAATATAACGATGAAGACAATTGTTAGAAAACCCTGAATGATAAAAATCAAGCTTAGTATCAGAAATTTAGACCACTTGTTTTTTTTAGTTAACTCAAGAGTTTAACACATTAACGTATTCCTATCTAATACAAACAATTTAGATACATTTTTATGATTTTAAATAATTCCTATTTGTTAGTCATTTGCTTACACATTTATATGGTTTCAAGTATTCCTATCAAATACAAATAATTTGCACTCAGTTGAAAGGTTTCAAAATCATTCCATAGTTATTTGTTCGCACAACAACGTATATATTCTATCATGCCACGTTTTCGGATATAAATTGAGCCAAATATAAACGATGTAACACCATGTGTAACGTGAAAACTAATTGTTGGTCAAGGCAAGACCAACTGGTACACCAAATCCCAACTGCAGAAGTTATCAATTAAATGGTTGATTATTTGGGTTTTATGGCATATCAAACCTTCGTAGGTTATTTAACGCTAAATCTATTTTTATGCAAATAGTTCTATTTCAAACAATTCAGTTTAGCATGAGGACAGTTTTTCGAAACCTTTCTAATTCAAGCTATTCAGACAGGACCCTTATCAAGTGCTACCACTCCGGGCCAGAGTGGACCGGGGAGCAATGACAATGAAGGAGTACTCCGCATTCCCCAAAGCTCTACCATTACTGAAACCTCACCATCAGATTGTTTGACCCCACCCAACAAAATCTAGAATTGGAAAGCTCTGTTCCAGATATAGTTTAGTGGAACAACCTACAACCACGCCATTTTATTGGGAGGTTCTTTCAACAGAGGGAACATTCAGCGTGTTCTATACCCTACCAACTAGACAATCGTAAACAATGAAATTCGCTTTCTAGAGTTTTCTGGAAGAAGGCCTGAAAACTGTGGCCAGGGTATCGAAATGCGTTTTTTTTTAAACTACGCTGTTTAGCGTTTTGTTGTGAAGATGACTCAAAAAGGTTTTCACTTGATCATCGAAAAAGAAAAAGCTGATAAAGATTCCGTTGTTCTGTGTATATTTTTTAATTTCATTTGTCGGGCCGGTATTGAAAATACAAATTGTTTCTATACCACCGTTCAAAAATCAACCACGCCGCCACCCATTACAAATAGCCCACTTAATCCAATGGCCGTTCGATGGAAAAGGCTCCAACTCACGAAATCCTCTTAATCCCCAGATTATTTTCGTTCATTCAAAAATTCTTTTTACAAGAACAGACACCCACTCATTGTTCCCACCCCATTTTATTTTCAATTCCTATACTCAACTATTCAAAAAGGGGAATCATCCATAGCTCTGTGCCTGACATCCACCCGACTTCAAGTATTGACCTAGAGCTAGATTTTCCCCTGTCTTTCTATTCAGTAGTCACAATTTTACAAAACACTCACCCCTCCTAGTATTAATATTTGGAAAGCCCGATTAGAGGATTCCTTTGTTACTTAAGCTTGTTATTGCGTCAGGCATCTTTTTAGAATCCATATTTGATTGGTTGGTTGGTTTGATGGCATATCAACCTTTGTAGGTTATTTAACGCCAGATCCATTTTTATGTAATAATCTGTTCTATTGAAAACAGTTCAGTTTAGCATAAGTACAGTTTAATTTACAAAAAACATTTCCATTTCCAACTATTTAAGCAGTTATATGTAATATAGTTAAGTGTAAATACAGTTTTAATGTCGAAAACAGTTCTACTTGAAATAATTCAGTTAAGCATAAGCACGCAGTTTAAGTGTAAGTACGGTTTAACTGTCAAAAACGTTTCCATTTCAAGCTATTCAGTTTACATCATTCATTTTAGCATAAGTATGCTGTTAGTTCTATTTAACCTATAGATAGGGCCCTATCAGGTGCTACCACTCCGGGTCAGAGAGGACCTAGGAGCGATGGCAATGAAGGGGTACTCCGCATTCCCCAAAGCTCCAGCACTGCTGGAACCTCACCATCCGATTGTTTAGTGTCATATCCAGGACACTCGTTAGGGGGGTCTTATTCTACAGCCCCAGAAAATTTTTTAGGGAACATTTCTAAAACGAGCCAAGGGGTCATTTTTTGTTTGCACATTGTTGAATGGTTCCAAGTATTGCTAAAAAATACTAATATTATTTAACATTCATTTGTTTACAAAGTTAAACAGTTTTACGTATAGTAAATGATAAAATATTTCAATTTTAACTAAAGATGACACCTAATTAGGTACAACTGTCTCTTAATGGGACTGGAGTCCCACTATATGTTTTGGTCTTATTTTCAAGACCCACATTGGGAAGTGGCTCTTACCCCCACTGAAGTGATGCAGTCGGCGTATTCTTCAGGACTAGCTGACCGAGCTGGAAAATATTCAAACATTTCCTCTTTGCGCAGAACTCATGTTTATAAGATACAAATCTAAATCCTTCAGCCCAATTGATCTCTTCCATCTGCTATTTTCAGAAGTTAGATTTAGATTTAATGAATAAAATAAATGTTCGATAGAAATTAAATTAAAACCAACCGAAAATTCATGAATTACCAGTATATTCCCGAGTAATATCCAACCTTTTGTTTTTAATATTACCGACGAAAAAAAATGTGTTATATGTCATCAGATTTTGTAATCAGATCAGTTTAATTACATGTCAATCCTTGTCAGTTATTTAATGCTAAATTCCGTTCATATATAAAGATTGAACAGCAAATAAGAACAGTGGTATGAAAAGAGTGCTTGATGAAGTCACAGCAGAGATTGTGTGGAACCAAACCATTAGAATTATCGACAATACGTCAGTTCCAGTTCCAACCGTTTTCCAAAATCTTCAAACAGCCGTCTCATAAAAGTTGCCAGTCTTACCACAGGACCGTCTGAAAATTGCGGAAAATATGGAACAAGTCTGTAGTTAACTAACTTTTGGACCACAAATATTACTTCACAGATGTTTGATATGTAGAAGGTATATTACATATAAGTAAATTGATGACGAAAAATTTAGTATAACACTGATATCTCCCGTTATCAGATATATTTACCAAAATTATCTGAGAAATACAAGGTCGGTTAGGTTTTACGGCATATCAACCCTTGTAGGTCATTTAATACTAATATTGGTTTGGTTTTATGGCACACTATTGTAGATAGGTAATGCCAAGTCTTTTTATACATATAAGTCCTATTCCAAAACCTATAGGACCCTATCAGGAGCTACCACCCCAAGCAAGAGTGGACAAGGGAGCCATGGCAACGAAGGGGTACTCCGTATTACCAAGAGCTCCAGCATTACTGGAACCTCGTCATCAGATTGTTTAGGACACCTGAGTGGGGTTCTTACCCTTCCTCTGAGAACCAGTCGGTGTATTGTATAGCCACGGTCAACTGAGGAATACATCTTTAAATGCGTTAAATTCACTTAAACAAATCGCCACTGTCTTCGATTGCCTCCAAAATCTCTAGCAAGCATATCAGACGGTTTCCTTGTTCATATCGATGGGTTTTGTAATCTTAAGTTTCAATCCGTCTGGTGTAGCACAGTGTTAATGCTCTTAAAAACGCGCTCCAATCATATTCAAGGGGATTGTAATCTTTGGATTTAGATGACTTGATATTAGGGTGATACAATCGCTGAAATTTTCCGACAGCCAATACTAAGACCTGCTTGTTTGGTATAATGCAGTCTTGTGACCAGTCATAGGATCTTTCAGCGACTACTCTCACGATCCAGGCCAGATTTACCTCCTCCAGGCGCCTGATGTTGACCTGCCTAGTGTCTAAGGTTATATGGGGAAAATGAATGGGTCATAACATGACCAGCGCTTAGTAACACCAACAAACAAAACTGTTTAATAGGCGTTTGGTTATAAAATAATTATCGGTACAACTTGTGGGGAAAGTACATGTCAACGGCTGTTCAGCAAGTTCACAATCAGATCATAATAGAATTTTATTTCTCGAACGTGGAAAGTAAATCCTGTTTTGTGGGAGGAGATTCAAGAGTTTATGATATGCAGCGAGTAATTTCCTCTTATCTTTCGCAGTCAGTAAAAATAAAAGTTGTCCTTTTTACAATTTTCTTTTCCTCCAGATATCAGTTTGTAGAATTTTCAAATTTTTTGATCTGGGTTTTATTTTACCCAACAGAAATGATATAAATATAATTATAAATATAAAATATTTTATTAATATATTTTAATATATAGCATTTCAAATCTCATGAGAACTGAAGATTTTCATCCGGATCGACTTGCTGGGATTGTTGTCAATCATGACCTGGATCTCCAATAAATTCGCGAGTTGATTTATTCGATCTCCCGAGACATTCCGAATTTTCCTACTCATGGACTTTTCGAATCTTCAGCACTATCCAGACTCCAAGACACTAAAGTCTCCGTATTGGAACTTTTAGCGTAATGCCCAAGTTGTACAGCATGCAGTTTCCCAATTTCTATTGAACAAACATATGTCATCGTGTAGATTTACAAATATTTCCCAACTGACTAAAATAGATTTTGTGAAATGAATTGAAATTCGGGTTGATTGGTTTTACAGCCTATGAACCCTTTCAGGGTAATTTAACACCAAAATAAGTAATGTTTTGGTTTTAAAGCGTATCAACTATTGTAGGTTATTTAATGCCGAATCCATTTTATACAGATCTATTTCAAACAATTCAGTTTAACATAAGTACACCGTTTAGTTCTATTTAAACTATCGATAGGACCCTATCACGTTCTACCATCCGGGCCTGAGTGGACCGGGAGGCGATGGCACTAAAAGATAACACGGCATTCCCGAAAGCTCCAGCATTACTGATGCTTCATTATCAGAGTGTTTGACTTAAGCAGGACATTTGTTGGGGGAAGTCTTACCCCTCAGCAGAGATACTGCACAGTACATATCTGCTTCTGTTGTCACTTTCAATATCCATCCTTTTTATTTTAGAGTTCTGTAGTGGGTTTTAGTTGATCCTAAGGATTTCCATTCAGGTTTCTAAAGTTAAGTCTAATAATTTTGGTGATTATATTCTTGATGTTAAGGATCTCTGGGTTGAGGCAAGGAACTTTAATATTTTCTGTTGGTTTTGTCTAGTGATTAGTTGTCATCAATTTAGTTTGGATTAGTGGGGAAAGTCAAAGTTTGATTGGCGAAGTAAAACGTCTTTTCATTATTCATGGTGTTAAGATTTTAATTTACGATGCAGTTTTTATTTTTTTTATTTTATTAAATACTTGCTCTTTGAAAATTACATTGCTTATATCATCATGTCGTGCCGCCAGCAAGGATATCCCTGACCCTCTCTCGCCACTTCTCCCTATCGTTCATCACCTCTGGCAGGTCTTCTGGGCTACATCCCGTATCCTCAAACAACTGGTGTACATATGTTCTAGCTGGTCGTCCTGCTTTAGCTCGGTCATATGTGGGGGTCCATTGGAGTACATCACTTATGAGCTCGTCTTTGCTCCTCCAGCAGTGTCCTGCGTATCTGGTTCGTCTAACTTGGATAGTTTTCGTAATGGGAGGCAGGAGGCCGTATAGTTGGTGCTTTGTTGTCGCTAGGAGTTGTTTAATATTGCTCGCGTCCAAGTGATGCATCCATACAGCAGTATCGACACGACCGCTGCTTGGAAGAAACCGTCTTATTTTATCGGTCAGGTCTGATTTCCATATGACCGATAGTTTATCGATAGCTGTCCATGCCTTCGTTAGCCGCGTGTCGATGTCTTTTTCGGTTGATGAGACACTGCTTCCTAGATATGTCAACCAGTTTCAGAGGAGGTTCCGTCAAGTGTGGAAATGTGGCCTGCTTGATTAAAGCACATATATTCAGTTTTGTGTGCATTGACATGGAGGCCAATGCCTGCGGCGGCTCGTTCCAAACTATGCAGTAGTGTTTCGGCTTGGTTGGGTGTATTTGCTAGTAGCACTATGTCATCGGCGTAGTCGGCGTCGGTAAATGTTTTTGCGGGGGTACCTTCTGCTTCTTTTGTCAGCTCGAAGCCGTTCTGATTTTATCGAACGATGTTCTAAGCACGTAGTCTAGACAGATGATAAAGAGGTTTGGGGGAACTATAAAAACCAGAGAAATCTTTGATTTCTATACAAAGTCCTTCGGATGAGCAGAGCGCAAGAGAAAGGATAATCCATTTTTACGTTGTTTCTCTCATGGCCGGTTGTCATGTTAAGGTTGAATAGCCTATTCTGTCCTAATTACTCATAACTAAAGGGAGAATAGGATCCATCACTTTCCCAAGGGTAGTAGCTCTATGCAAACAGTCTAGTCCAGGATTTGAACTAGTGTCGGCGTATCCATCCATTTCTAACGATGATAACCATCACACTACGAGCGCTTTTTAAAGAGTTAAAAATTCAAAGTCAAATTTCATATAGCTTACGACTTTAGTAGCTCTGTCTCTGAACGCCCCCTTCTGTGCCCCAGATTGTTGAGGAATAGTTTAGGGAAACAGTCCAGAATATTTTAAGACTGAATGAGCGAAGAACAGTGCAATTATTTTCCGGGTATATGATTCTGTATCCCATGATGCAATTCAGTATCATAATTACGTATAACACGTACTTAGGAACAAAAGATTCTGCAGAGAAAAAAAAACTATGTAATACAACCTAACATTATTTTTAAAAATACGGCTGCTAAACTTAACCAAAATTTTTTGTTAATATTTCTGTAATAATTTGTATAGTTTAGATGGCTCCTACCTGAAAATTCTGACTTTGAATTTTCGTGACCATATCTGTACGTTTATTCTAAGTTTTTACGAAAAATAAGATTACGCTAGGAGAATGTTTATAAACAAAAGTTTGGATTGAATAGAAGTTTAGCCGTTTCTGTTCGAATATGGCGAGGTATTTAGCCGGAAAATGTTAATTATACAGTTAACGTGCATAAAACGCAATCCTCAAGTTTTAAGGAAAAAAAAGGGAAGGTGGACAGTCATACAAATATTTCTTTAGTGAAAATGTTCTAAGGATCCTTAGATTAGGAGACAAACGAATCTGCCCGATAAATAATTTTAAAACTAGTTTTCCTTCTATAAAAATCTGACAATAGAAGTTGAGAAAGGGGATATCTGATGTAAACTTTAAGGCAATTAAATCGTATTAAAACATTTCAAGAAAAAGGTTCCAACTAAAATCTGAAGTGCAGTCATTGTAAAAAAAAAAAAGGAGAACAATATCATTAGCCATAATTACAGCAATAAAAGGGAAACAGAAGGGAATGGTTTATACTAAATAGCATTAATGCTTGTCACAGAATTTCCTAATTAGTTGCATTAGGTCAAATAAAATTCTTACTTGGGAAAAATACAAATAGGAGGGAGATATTGTAAATATGAAAGTGGGGAGAGGCAAGGAGACACAGAGGCAAGGAGACACAGAGAGTCGTTTCTTCTTGTCGGTTTTAAAGTCGACATTACGACTGCCTCAAGATGAGGAAATTATCATTTTCGGCTGTGGTGATAAATTAATGTAATTAGAGAAGAATACCAACATTTAGAATTATTAAAATGAATACTGAAAGAGCAACGTTCAAGTGCCTAATACAATTTTCCAAGAAAGAAAAATTAGGAATGCAACCAGAATGAAACAAGACTGGCTAACACACGAAGACACCGTAAAAGCTTATATTTCCTGAAAAACACTCGAAAATAAATCTCTAGGGACAATCGGGAAAAAGTCTAATCCTCTAATTTCTAGGAAATAAGTTAGAATTGTCTCCACTAACGCCGTCAGTGTCACGAAATTGATTCTGTGTCCAAGAAAAGTGGAAGGTTGTATATTTATCAAACCCCTCCCTCGCCTCTGGCAAACTGACACGAGATCAATTTTTCTAGCAGAGTAAAAAAACTTTTTTAACTGATTTCTTCCCGAGTGTTTCTCGTAAAAAAGCTAAAGAGAGTCTTCTAAACTAGACAATCATAGCTAGCTGATTTGAACATGTCAACCACACTAGGATTATTTCATGCCTAGATCTAGGGAATTCAGTCTTAAGCAAATATTTTTAAAACTAAATCTGTTTTACCCTTAGATGGGGCCACGATGGTACTGCTGCATCAGGTCAGAGTCTACCTAGGAGTAATAGAATGGCAAAGGGATTTGAGTTTATGCCTTTGGGATTAGTTAGGCTGAGAACCTTTCGGCTCAGCACATGGGTTAGTTAGGTGCAAAGTTAAAACAGGTGATCAGGCACGCGCGCGCAGAGCAGACGTGTCACAATAGCCCGAGATGGGAAACGGAGTTACACAGTCGGAGTGGAGTCACGCACCGGAAGCGCGCGGAGGATTTGGGGAGATTTTGAAAAAGTCAGTTGAGACTACACACCGGACGAGTAGAGATGAGACCTGCCTCGGGGGAAGACGGTTGGCTTTCGCTTGATCGCGGAGAACTTTGTGGCGGGTGCCACACCTGTTGGGGGGTGCAGATGAAAAAGCCAGAATAGAAAGATTGTGCCTCTTTCCTTATGTCAAAGAACCTTTAAATTCAAAGTTTATAATAAATAAAAAAAAATAAAAATAAAAAAATAAAAAAAAATAAAAAAAATGTTTCATACCTGAACTGAGAAGTCGTTACGTATTTTTCGAATTTCGAGATTCCTATGTTCTGTTATATGTAATCAACGTCCCATGTACATTTCGTATATGGTATACTAAGAGTAATGGCAATAAAAGACTGCACCTGTAGTGAAGCTGCAACACTAGATGCAGGTTTTTCTTATACTCAAGACATCTCGTGATGGTGGAAGGAGTGTTACCATCTTTGTAGAGGATAGTCAGCGTATTCTACGCCCTGATGATTGCCTTAGGGGAATTTAGAGATTGTCTAGTACTTGAGATACCCCCCACCGCTTTATTTACCAGAGAACTTTCATGATCTTACGTTCATTAACTATTCCACATCAAGCAGTCCCAAAAGCCCTGGATGCACAGCTTAATTATATTTTCATAAACAAAAAGTGAATAATCGATGCTCGGAACTGTATCTTCTAGGATTCGTTTTGGTAAAGATTCACTTAATTAGTCGGTTAAGTTTTATGCCATATAAACCATGGTAGGTTATTTAGTGCCAAATCCTGTTTACATTAAATATTTGTAAAATTTTGTCAACATTTTTAAACGAGCCGGAGCAATTTTTGGCACACAGTTAAATGGTTTCAAATATTGATATATAACAGTCACTATTTAGCATCAGTCATTTGTTTGCACGGTTCGTGGGTAATTTCATTTTTCGTTGATTCTTTGGTTTTTATGGCATATCAACCTTTGTATGTTATTTAATACCAAATCCATTTTAATATAAATCAGTTCTATTTCAAACAATTCAGTTTAGCATAAGTACAGTTTAATTGCCAAAAGTTTCTATTTCAAGCTATTCAGTTTAGTAAAACTTCTAATTCAAACAATTCATTTTAGTTCTATTTAATCCATAGATAGGGCCCAATCAGATGCTACCGCTCCGGGCCAGAATGGACAAGGGAGCGATGGCAATGAAGGAGTTCTCTGCATTCCCCAAAACTCTAGCATCACTGGGACCTCACTATCAGATTGTTTTGTGTCTTATCAGAGTTACTCGTTGGAGGCTTTTATTTGCAAAGGTTGTATTCTACAGACCCTGACGAAGGGGGGAAAATTCATTTTAAAATGATCTAGAACTAATTTGTCTGAACACTAGTATTGTTATTGGTTCAACAAAGACAGCATTAATTGAAAATTTTTAATTACATTCTATTCAATATAAATAATGTGCCCGTGGTGTAATGGTTATCGTCGTAGGAAATCGACACGGTGACACGAGTTCAAGTCCTGGATAAGACTCATTGCATTTCACATAACACTAATACCCTTGGGAAAGGTATGAATCCAATTATTCTCCCTCCAGCTATGGGTAAATAGGACAGACTGGGTTCTTCAGCCTTGGTGAGGCAACTAGTCTAGGAGAAGGAAAACTGAATTCAAACCTGTTAAACTCCGCTTTAAAAAAATTGACCATGTGTCATATCCTGCCCGAGCGGAGAGTTTGGGTAAATAGGACCAGTTGTCTATCATCTCTCACTTCCGGTAGGTCTTCTACACTACCCTCCGTGTCACTATAGCCCTGTTGTAGACAAGTTCTTTTTGGTTGTCCACTTACTCATCCGTATTAAGGGGTCCCTGCGAGAACGTCACTTATGTGTACGATCTTATTTCTCCAACAGTGTCTTGTCCGTCTTATTTGCATGGTTTTTGTAATAGGAAGTAGGTGGTCGTACAGCTCCCGTTTTGTAGAATATTGCTTCCAGGATGTGTTCAATTTAGCTCATAACATTCTTCTCGTCAAGCTTTTTGTTTATACGTTAAGTTAATGTCCACATGGTGCATTCCTATGGTAGTATTGATACGACCGCTGCTTGGGAAAAAAATCATGATCATTTTCAAATTTACAATTTCTTTAAAAACTCAATTATCTAGTTTCAGTTTGATACAATTTACCAAATATTTCTCCTAAATACTAATGATTTAAAAACAATTATATCGTTTACGCCATCCATCCCTACCTTATAATTTCAATGCGAACATTTCAATAGATTTAACTAATAAATTTTAGTAAATCAATTTTAGCTCCAAGTCACTTGATTTGAATAACCTTTCTTAAAATTAAGTTTTATAACAAATGGTAATTTTGTAATAGATCTATTTGATACATAGAACCCTAACAAAACTAAATACTTCGGGTCTGAAAAGTCCCGAGAAAACAGTGTTACCACCCAGAGAAGGACCTTCGTCACCAGACGCAATTTACTGCCGTGATCAGGACAAAAAGTTGAACCTAGGATTGATAAATGCAATCAATATATGGCAAAAGTAAAAACCTGGATATTTTACAACCCAATTAGAAGCTGCATCAGAGTGTATACCAACCAAAAAAAGAAAAAAAAAAAAGCTAAGCTTGATGTTTCCTGGAAAGAATAAGCAGGTTTGGAAAAGAGGATTTCGGAGAAAATGCTTATTTTACAATTGTTTCGTTTGGTTTTATATCATATCAACCATTGTAGTAATTTACGAAGCTCTTTGCTTCGATGTAGCACAAGGCCCATATCAACCATTGTAGGTTATTAAGCTAAACACAAGCAGTGTTTAGTTCTATTTAACCAATAGATAGAACCCTAACAGGTGCTACTCCTGGCCAGAGAGTGATGGCAATGAAGGGGCACTCCATATTTCCCAAAGCTCCTGCAGGACAGGAAACCTACCATCCGATTGTTTCGTGTCATAACCAGCACACTCGTTTGTTTTCGTGCTTAATGGCAAGTCAGTCTTCATAGGTTATTTGATACCAAATTCATCCTTATCAAAGAACAATAGAGGTGTTGTTAAACCTATAAGGGAAGATAAGGTGAGGGGGTCATACCTTCCTAAAGGGAATTTGTCCGATAGTGAACGCAATGGCGCGGCTGAGTTCAAACTCCTACGATTCCGCAGTCCAGCGTTTTAACCAATACGCCATGAAGACACCCATTCAGAGACACTCGTTGGGTTGCGGTCTGACCACTCTGGAGAGAAGTAGTGTGTATTTTACAACCCCAGCTGACTGGGCAATCTTTACAACAACTCTCCCCCATTAAAAAAAAAAAAAAAACAAAGCTCAAACTAGATGAAATATACCCAAAAGATATATTCAAGGCTATCGAAGGGATGACACTTTTAAAGAAAGAACACGTGATTGAAATGACTTTCAATAAATTGGCATTGATATTTAAACATTTCAGAAAATACATTTAAAAATGTTGGTCAGGCGGAACAAAGCTTTTCATTTTAAAATACAAACCCCCTAATGCCACTGTCAAAACGAGTTGATCATAGACACTTAAATCTAAAGCCCTATCGGTGTGGGTTAGAGTAAGCTGACTACCCTGATGAATGGAAGCTCCCTCACCCAAAAAGAAAGAAATACTCTTGATTTGCCATTACACTGTATCCGATAGTGAAGTTTCTGCTATGGGATGTCAGGCGAATCCTTTCATTGCCTATACCTCCAGATTAATTAAACAGGGTTGAAGTACCTTTCAGAATAAAGATATTTGCTAGAAATGAACAGGAACTAGTTTGGGTTTTAAGGCATATCAACCCTTGTAGGTTATTTAATGCCAAATCCATTTTTATACAAACAAAAACTGTTCAATTTCACACAACTCAGTTTAGCCAAGTACAGTTAAAAACATTTCTATTTCAAGCTATTCAGTTAGGCTAACAGTTCTAATTCAAACGATTTAATTAAGTATAGTTCTTGTTTACAGTTAAAAATCCAAACAGTTCTATTTCAAGCAATTGAGTTTAGTATAAGTACGCAGTTTAGTTCTATTTGATCCATGCATAGGGCCCTATCAGGTGCTACCACTCCAGTTGAGATTAGACCTCGGGGCAATGGCAATGAAGTGGGTACTCTGCATCTCCCAAAGCTCCATATTAGCACACTCGTTGTCGGGGTCGAACCCCTCTGCAAACGTGCAGTCGGTATATTCCACAGCCCCAGCCGACGGGCCAATAGAAACTAATGAACATTAGGATATAGGGCACAGGATACAATGGAATTTGAAAAATGCACCACGCTGATAAAGAAAATGGCCAGGGATACAGAGGCAAAAAACAAAATAAAAAACAGAACTGTCAAATCAGGAAAGAAACAGGACACCTGGAGAAAAGGAGATTATAGGTAATGGGAATGTTGGAAACCAACATCAAACAGACAGATGAAAGAATACCTCAGCGAACAAGCAAAGGTCTTGAAACTAAGATCTGCAGTAGAAATCTTAAAAGAAAAAAAAACTTGCAAAGTACCCCATAGATATTCTTACAATAGACAAGGTCTAGGTAAGAAAGTGACCCAGGGGTAAAGTTGACAACTAAAAGGCCTTAAATACATAAGATGACTGTAACAAGGGAATTTGGTTTAGTTTTATGACAAACTATTGTAGTTTGTTTCAAGTCAGATCCTTTTTATAAACAGATATAATTTATCAACAATTTTTATCAGATTTTTAAAATGAGCTTTAGTTGATGTTTTCTGCATACAAATGGTTTTGCTTATTTCTACCTAAAATGAATAATTCCATCGACTAATTGTTTGCACACAGTTAAACAATTCAATTAAACATCAGTTATTTATTTACATACAGGTAAGTGATGAAAGTTCTATTCTAAAAAGTCAATTCAGCATAAGTCATTTGTTTGCATTCAGTTTAAATATCAAAGTTTTACTTGCCTCCAATGTAGAACCCTATAAACTGCTACTACTCCAGACCAGAGTGGGCCTGAGAGCAATGGAAATGAAGGGGTACTCCACATTATTGGAGCCTTAAATTCAGACTGTTTAATGCCATATCACGGACCCTCATCGGGGAAGACTTAACCCTCAGCAAAGATGCAGTCGGTGTATTCTACATCCCCAGCCGACGGGGGTATTATTAAGCTGAAGAGGAAGACTTGTCAGTATTGACATTTGTGTTGATGCATTGATGCGAGTACGAGAAAAATACGCTCACATGAAACAAATTGCCGGAGCCGATTGCAACAATAGTGATATAAGAATAAACAACTTCAGAACAGCTAGGAATACAATTATACGGACATTTCAAGCTACAAATCGGGAAGACTGGATACAGAGAAGACCAGGACATTACTAAGAAAAGGTTTGGTAGTGTTTGGTGGGTTTTATGGCAAAGAGATAGAAAAAGATCAACATTATATATATTTATATATATATATATATATATATATATATATATATATATATATATATATATATATATATATATATATATATATATATATGCGCATGTGAGTCAAATGGAACAAGAACAAAGCATTTCACTAACTGATGACAAGGTAAGACACCTGGAACACGTGTTGAAAAGATATAAATACTGTAATAAATCCTTTGTGGACGTATACGGTTTTCTCTCACTGAACCAACTATATAGCATATGAGAAAAAACTTTTAAAATTATTTTTGTTATACCTTTTTCAGTAGATCTTATATTTTTTAAAATGTAGGATCTGCATTTTCAAAGAATAAGACATTTCTATTGATAATTTAGAAAAATCTCCATGAAATAAATTTCATTATTTTAATGTAAAGACCAGACCATTTGTTTTTCCAGGTTAACAAATGACATTCAATTCTTGTATCCAGATGAATCAATTTTGACTCCTTTCCTTTGTCACTATATAAAAATGAAGTTAAAACTTGAACCCAAATGAACGAAATTTAATTAAAATGAGAAAATAAAAGGGATGAATGAATTTGGTGAGAGAAAGTCACCGACTATAAACAACTTACATGGGTATTAATTACTGCTAAACAAAATTAAAATATAATTTAGTTTGGTGGGTTTGATGGCATATCATCATTTGTAGATTATTTAACGCCAAATCCATTTTTATGTAAATAATCTGTTCTATTGAAAACAAATCAGTTTAGCATAGGTACACAGTTTAATTGTCAAAAACATTTCCATTTCAAACTATTCAAGCAGTTATATGTAACAATTCAGTTAAGTGTAAATACAGTTTTAATGTCGAAAAACAGTTCTACTTGAAATAATTCAGTTAAGCATAAGCACGCAGTTTAAGTTTAAGTACGGTTTTTATTGTCAAAAACATTTCAAGCTATTCAGTTTACTCAGACAATTCATTTCAGCGTAAGTATGCTGTTAGTTCTATTTATCCCATAGATAGGGCCTTATCAGGTGCTACCACTCCGGGCCAGAGTGGACCTGGGAGCGATGGCAATGAAGGGGTACACCGCATTCCCCAAAGCTCCAGCACTGCTGGGACCTTACCATCAGATTATTTAGACAAAAACAAAATTAAAATGTAATTGGTTTGTTGGGTTTTATGGCATATCAACCTTTGTAGGTTATTTAACGCCAAATCCATTTTTATGTAAATAACCTGTTCAATTTAAAACAATTTAGTTTAGCATAAGTACTCAGTATAATTGCCAAAAACATTTCTACTTCAAAAGTAGTTATATGTAACAATTTAGTGTAAATACAGTGTTAATGTCGAAAAACAGTACTTTCAAATAATTCAGTTTAGCATAAGCACGCATTTTAAATGCAAGTACTGTTTAACTGTCAAAAACATTTCTATTTCTAGCAATTTAGTTTAGAGAAACAATTCAGTTTAGCATAAGTATGCTTTTAGTTCTATTTAACCCATAGATAGGACCCTTATCAGGTACTTCCACTCCAGGCCAGAGTGAACCTAGGAGCGATGGCACTGAAGGGGTACTCCATATACCCCAAAGCTCTATCATTGCTGGAACCTCACCATCAGATTGTTTAGTGTCATATCCAGGACACTCGTTTAGTGGGGGGGAGGTCTTACCCCTCTACAGAGGTGCAGTCAGTGTATTCTACAGCCCCAACCGACAGAGCAATACACAGATTTAAATATCAAACAGTTTTATTTCAGATAATTCATTTCAGCATAAGTACACAGTTTAGACGTCGAAACAGTTCTATTTCAAGTAATTCAGTTTAGCACAAGTACGCAGTTTCAATGTCAAAACAGTTCTATTTTAAACAATTCAGTGTAGCATAAATCCGCAGTTTAAATGCAAAAATCAGTATAGTGAAAGAACGGTTTAGCTCTATTTAACCCATAGATAGGACCTTTATCAGGTACTACCACTCTGGGCAAGAGCGGACCTGGGAGCGATGGCAATGAAGGGATACTCCGCATTCCCCAAAGCTCCTGCATTGCTGTAACCTCACCTTCAGATTGTTTAGTGTCATTACCAGGACACTCATTGGTGGGGGGGTATCTTACCCCTCTGCAGAGAAGAAGTCGGTGTAAAATATAACTTATATTAATACTATTTTTCTTTTTTTAAATACGAAAGTTGTCTTACCAATATTTTTATACCGTTCAATAAAATTGGTCACATTAATGAAGTAAAAAAATTCTACTAGTTACTGTAAGGACTTATCAAAAATTATAAAACAAATACACCATAATATATCCTTAAGGTTAAAATTGCATCTTTTGGGTTATTAGAAGATTATTCCTATTTATAATAAAATTCAAATCTAAGTTTATAAATATAATCAAAACATGTTTTTTAGATTATATATTAATTATCAATATTACTACTGCAATTATTTGATCAAACCTATTAATATTACAAACCCAAAATATAAATATCATCATCTTTGCCACTAGCACGGATATCCCTGACCCTCTCTCGCCACTTTTCCCTATCGTTCATCGCCTCCGGCAGGTCTTCAAAGCTACATACCGTATCCTCACATAGCTGCTGAATGTATGTTCGTGCTGGTCGTCCTGCTTTTGCCCGGCCATATGTGGGGTCCATAGGAGTACATCCCTTATGAGATCGACTCTGCTTCTCCAGCATTGTCCTGCATGTCTGGTTCGTCTAACTTGTATATTTTCGTGATGGGAGGCAGGTGGCCGTATAGTTGGTGCTTTGTGGGGTGTTGCCGCCAGGACTTGTTCAATATTGCTCGCAGCATTCTTGTGTAATTGCCGTTTAGCTTCTTCTCCAGCCGTTTTGTTAGCGTCCATGTAGTGCATCCATACAGCAGTATTGATACGACAGCTGCCTGGAAGAAACTACGTTTCATTTTATCAGTTCGGTCTTATTTCCATCTGATCGATAGCCTATTGATAGGCTGTCCATGCCTTCGTTAGCCGTGTAATATAATATAAATATAATGTAAATAATATATATCCTGAAGAGTTACAGACTCCAGAGACACCCTCCAAGAAATACTCTTAAGTAAATTTAACACCCTTACTCGAGGGCGACCAGAAGCCTCCCTTTTCGATAGCTACTACACAGAGGTGTAAAGGAGGGCACTATTCCATTCCTCGGATTGCTCCACCTCCGATACGTACCTTATATTACCGAATATTAAGCAAGGAGGTATCAAGTACCATTTTTAAAGTCTTCGGTATAACGCAGATTGGGATTGAACCCAGGTCTCCTGGACCATTGGTAAAAACTCTACCCACTTGTCAAATGAGCCGGACTAGAATAAAGTTTGCGACCTTAGTCGAGGGAGATCCAAAGGTTCTCTTTTAAATAACTACTATACCGAGGTATAGGGATAGGTTTTACTCCTTTCCTTAAGGATTAGGAGTAACGATATAGACACCAATGTCGAACAGATCTTAATAATAATGCACAATTGGGTAGAAACTAGTATTTAGTAATAATTATAATTCGCTTTAAAAAAAAATCCAAAAGCTCTAACGTTTCCTTGGGTTATTGTTGCTAATAATTCGTTTTGCAAATGGATCCTATATCTAGTTGTTTTTTTTTTTACCCCCACCCCGATTCTCGAAATATATTTTGTTAAGAGATAATTCGTAATTATATCAGGCCAAGAATTGCATAAAATGAATTTACAGCAAGAAATGTAAGCTACCTTTAATTAAAAAGAAACTTTTCTTCAGACTAACCCCAGGCAACGATGCTTCACTTGGCAATAATAAACATTTCCTACAAATGCAAATGAAATCTGTTTATAAATTGATGCACAGACGTATTGCATGAAAATATAGACACTATGAAAACTGTGTGTGTGAGCGAGCATGTCCTAATGTGCGTTTACATGTTCATGTGTGTATAAGTTTTTTTATAAATCATAGATGCTATTCACTGTAACGTATGCATGCAATACTGAAGTTGTTTAGTTTGCTAAGAGCATGTATTCATTTTTTTCCAACAATCAATTCATTGCAATGGAAATTGTTTGCCATGTCCTACGTGAGATTCTGCCGATGAAATGCAAAAATGTTCGTACAGGGTCCGGCAGAATGATTTCTAGTTTGAAATTTGACTAATTTAAGAAATTCCATATATTCTAAATTAACTCCCCCCTCTCGCTAGAGAATAGAATACCGACTGCATCATAATCAGAGAAAGGAGATCCCGTCCAAAATCTCGTACATTTGGTATAACAGTGAAGTGGTGAGGCTCCTTTTATAAAGCTCTGAGGAGTATTGAACCATCCCTTAATTGACATCACTCCCAGAGCAGAAGTAAATGTTAGATTCCCTGTTTGGTTAGGTTTTAATGGCATATCAACCTTTGTAGGTTATTTAATGCCAAATCTATTCTCCTAGAAGAACAGTAGTGATACTATTTAACCCATAGCTGGGGGAGGATAAGGGGGTTCATACCTTTCCCAAGGGTATTTGCCCCAAAGTGAACGTAAAAGCGCGACTGGAGTACGAACTCGCTTACTACGATTCCGCAGTCAATCGCTTTAACCATTACACCACGAGGACACCCTCTAGATTCCCTATTTATCGGACGATGATAGGTAGGAAAAAACATTTGTGTATTAAATAATTTATAAAGTTATGAGCAAAAACTAAAGTTAATAAAATTGTACTAATAATGCAATTCCTGACCGGCAACTGGTTTAATTTTACAGAAACCTTGCCATTCTGTTTCACTCATCTCGTTAAAGGTCCTTTTCATTAGAAATTCGGCTGTGCAGAAATGAGTGATTTTCAACATTATACACCAAGATCACACAAAAATTTTAGAGTTTTAACTGCTTTTGACATAGCTCCCAACCACTCGTCTCTTCCATATCCAACGCGTCAGCAATTTGAGTTGCTGTTTGACCCTGTATTATAGTCATTTTACCCATTTTGGAAAGTTTTAATGTAAAATTTAAAGACCGAGTTGTTTAACGGCATATCAACGTCTGGTCATTTAATGCCAAGAAAGGTTAAGGCATGGGTTTTTAGTTTTTGAATTTATTTGGCCAGATATTAGGAAAGGTTCATTTGCTCAGAATTCAGCGAGAAGGTGAGGATTTTTGAAAAATTCAAGATGTTCTCTAGTTTTGTTTGTTTTATGGCACAAGAACATCTGCAGGCCACATAATTCAAAGATTTAATACCTGAAGAACAAAAATGGTGAAGCTTGTTAAGATGGGAAATGAATGCATTTTTATATTCTCATAAAATTTATACCCGACCCCCAGTAGATAAATCAATCATCATGTGCCGATAGTACAGATATCCGTGACCCTCTCTCGGCACTTTTCCCTATTGTTCATCGCCTCTGGCATGTCTCCTGGTCTACATCCCGTATCTTCACATAGCTGCTGTGTGTATGTTCTTGATGGTCGTCCTGCTTTTGCTCGGCCATGCGTGGGGGTCCATAGGAGTATATCACTTATGAGCTCGTCCCTGCTCCTCCAGTTCGTCTAATTTTGATAGTTTTCATGATGGGAGGCAGGTGGCCGTATAGTTGGTGCTTTGTGGGGTGTTGCCGCCAGGACTTGTTTAATATTGCTCGCAACATTCTTGTGTAGCTGTCGCCTAGCTTCTTCTCCAGCCGTTTTGTTAGCGTCCAAGTAGTGCATCCATACAGCAGTATCGACACGACTGCTGTTTGGAAGGAAACTTAGTTTCATTTTATCGGTCTGATTGTCATGACTTAGTACTTGTATATAAGACGCAGTATTTTTCAGGCTAAAACTTGACTATTATACACTAGAAAATATCCGAATATATATATATATATATATATATATATATATATATATATATATATATAGAGCAAATAAAGGATTGTAATCCGATAATATGTAGAAAAACTGATAACAACGATCCAAGAGGAAGGAATGATTTATTAACGGGTCAACACTATTTAACACGGTTTACCTATGGGATATCCTCTTAGCGGAGTTCTTGCTTGCATTTTTTTTAGAATTCTTAGAATCTGGTCCCTTTAAACATATACCCAACACTGCACATTACTTCAGATATATTGACGACATACTATTTATCTATCCTCAAGATCTTGACTTAAATAGCATCACTGATAAACTGAACAATGTCGAACCTTCCTTAAAGTTCACACATGAACTTGAATATAACTGCACCCTACCTTTTCTGGACATTTTACTTATTAGGAATATCAACAAACTAGAATTTAAGGTTTATCGTAAAACCACCTGTAAAAACGACCACATTCACTTTTATTCACACCACAACAACAATACTAAAAGAGGTATCATCATAGGTTTTTACCTCAGAGCTCTACGCATTTGTTCCTCGAAATATTTAAACGATGAATTCATCCACATAGAAAACTCCTTCCTCAACCTACAGTACCCCAAATCCTTTATACATTATGCTAAATCTAAAGCCCTCAAAATCCACAACAAGAATCAATCTCAAACTAATATCTACTCAATATCTGATAAAACTAGTTCCCCCCCATAGATACACAACTTTGCCAAACAATTCTTCTCACAGCATAACAAACAACTTAAATAAACTCAATATCAAAACTACTTTTCTACCTTCTAAAAAAATCCGCGAATTAGTACACCCCAGCCCTCAACGTAACATTTTCTGACGCCGGTGTTTATTGCATCTCTTGTAAGGATTGTAAACTAAAATACATCGGCGGAACATCCCGAAACCTTCATATCCGTTTGAAAGAGCACAAAAGAGACATAAGAATTGGCAACTCAAACAACGCATTACTCGTACACACTTCTCAACAATATTGACTTCAACTCTGCTAAGATGCTTACTTACATCCATAATAAAAATCTTAGACGAATTTTCGAAGCCGCAGCTATCTCATTCCTCAGTTCCCTAAATACTCGTCCTGGCTTTTATAATATTTCTCCTTACTTAAGCAAACACATTTTAAACAGCTACAATATATTCCATCTTTAGTTAATATTTTTCGTATATATCTCATAATTTCCATGCTTTTTCTTTTGTTCTTTCTTTTCTTCCTTCTGTCTCGTAATCTTTCTCGTTAAACAACGTACATAATTCTATACAATATTCCTAATAAGTCAAATGACGTAATTTAAACACCAAACGCTGATTTGCCAGTTAAACGGCTAACTTTTTCTCACTATACATATTTTCCCGTAGGTTTTTGTATTTCACATTTCTAATCATCCATCGTTAACTTAAAATTATTAAAATCACCCCTCATGGTCCTGATGATGTTTCAGTAGAACCGAAACGCTATAGTGTTGACCCGTTAATAAATCATTCCTTCCTCTTGGATCGTTGTTATCAGTTTATATATATATATATATATATATATATATATATATATATATATATAATTGCCAATGTCAATCACATGATCGTTTATTTGAGAAAAAACCCGGAGAAACGAATCGTTATATGATCTTCGTATATATTTTTCTTTTACTCCCGATTTCGTATTTTATTGAAAAATCCATCGTTCTTCTATCAACACTTACTTCCCCCAGGTTAAAGTCCTGATGAAGGTTCTTTTAAGTTTAAAAAGTCGATTTTCCTGCGTAATAAATTCACTTTTGGATTTCTTAGATTTTTCAGTTTTCTACATACTGTCGGATTCATTTTATATAACCTTTTTGCTATTTTTAACTCCATGGGTTTACGTCAATTTCTTTTTTATTGATTTCTCGTTTCACTCGCTTCAAAAGAGCTCCGATAGAGAAACATCAACTAAAGAGTATCTAAATCATTCGATTATATTTTTCGCATTTTATGCGGGAAAAAATAATAAAAAAAAATAATCAAAGAAACAGTCAATTCTCAACATACAGGTTTTGAGAAAAAAAAATATACACAAAGTCCAATCCTCGTCTGTTATCAAAATTTTTCTTTAACATTCATGAATCCCTTGTTTTGTCAGAGATAAAAATGTTGAACGCCACTGACTATGAAACAAATGCCTTAAACTAGGGGACTAGAATCTTAAGTGTTACAGGACAAGATATAAAGAAAAGTGACATCAAGATCTGATTGTTGCATTATTTTATAGCAAATTTCTAAGAACTGATTAGCATGATGGTTAGTGTGTGTCTGTAGTTGCTTGGTGCGCTTATGTATCCGCTATATACAGACTATATGCTTCGATACGAATGGCCCTTGTCGGTCTGACAGTTTTCAAAATAAGAGATGGTTGGGGAACCTTCTGAATCTACTTAGAATAAATTCGTTTCTAGGAGGTGTTCCCTATCATCTTTGAATTTATTCAAATGGCAACATCCCTACCTCCTCAGTAGTAATGACTATATTAATATAAGATTATTGCTTTTCACACACACACGAAAATAATACTTGAGGCCCCCCTTATTTAACACTCAGCATTATGAAGTTGGTTCTCGGGTAAAAATGGAGTACCGCCCTCCTCTACGCTTCGGTTTAATAGTCAATTAAAATTGGGGGGGGCTTCCTTGCCCTCAACTACATTCACCTATTCAACACATGTTAAAAACTAACATGAGAAACAGTCTAGGATTATTTCATAGGTGTTTTACTCTACCCTATTGAATAAGATTCAATTTTAAAGACCAATTTGACTGATAGAGGCTAAAAGAGGTACTACCTATTGGGACAGACTGGATCTGGGAACCATGGCATTGAAAAGGTAATCCAGGAATCGAAACTCACCATCAAGGGTAACAATCTCATATTCGTGATATTTTATTTTGTGGCGGAAACAGTCTTAACCCGCTACGGGTGATACAGTCACCATATTCCTAGCCTCAACAGACAAATGCTTACAGAAATAATTTTCAAAGATTTCTATTTAAAAAATTTAAACACTGATATTTACTCCCGATACAGTTGTGTAGACACACGGGAGTACACCTTTCCTAGAGGGTATTTGGCCGAATGCGAACGGAACTAGCTTACGATGACGAAGCAGTCCAGTCCATTGGCAGTTGCATCATGGGAACTCCCAATTGATTGCCAAAATCTTAGATTGGTAATTAACTTATTGATTTATTCTTAACCATGATCCAGTTTTGAATTTGATCCACTCTTAGAGGGATCATCTTTCCAACAGTGGATTTTAAAAGGGGAGCCTTTGAATTATATCAACGAAGGACGTTTCCAATAACTTTCTCAGAAACTCATAGCTGGTAAATTACTTTTAGACAAATTCTGAATAATTTTTTTTTTTTTTTTTTTACATTTACCAATATAGGTTTCGTATCAAGGGTAAAGGGTTGCAATCCAGGGAAAGGAATAGCGCCCTCCCCTACACCTCGATGTAGTAGCTATTAAAAAGGGAGCCTTTTGATCACCCTCGACTACGGTCGCCAACTATTACTTACCTTAAGCAAGTAATAAGAGCTACATTATCCAACCAATGAATCCAATGAGATGAATTTGTCTTGGATGAATCTTAGAATTCATGACAGGGAGTTGGCATATTATTCAGTTCTCTTGAACTTGAACTCTGGATTAAGTACAATTTTCGTTGGCTGGAGTCTTGATGAAATATTCTTGGCGTATTTTCGGCCACACAAATATCCAAGCGTTTTACGTTTCCAAGCTATGGCCGTATCCATAATAGGAATGCACCTCATAGACACTTAGGAAAAATGAACATACGCAAAGAGAAAAGGCCAAATGGAAACTATACGAGTATGCGTCGTGCTGTCTTGAGCAAATCCTCGTGGCAAACCTATAAGAAAGGCAGCTTTACGGCCACCTGACTCCCATTCAAGTTAGGAAATAGAAAAGCCAAGTTTTAAGGTTTAGTATAATTAATGACAATGTAAAAAACACAAAAAAAAGATTATTGGACAGGAATACTTGAGACCAAGTGACGGTGGGCAAACATGATTGTAGAAAAAGCAAAGCAAAACGATCACAAATTTAAGTTTCATTGTAACCAGACATTACATTAAAAAGGATAAGGAAATTAAGACTGAATGTGATTTTTCTTCTCATTTTATTTGATTTCTTTATAGAAATCACATAAGATTGCATTGAATATGTTTATGAATAAAACTATTTGAAATCAATAATACCGAGTAAATATTTGGTAAAATAAGTTATCACCGTAATGGTTAACGTGCGGACATGCTATATCCTCAGAGCTCAAGTTCCAGCCGTCCTATTCGTTCACTTTCGGGCCGATGTGTTTAAAAAAAAAAAAAAAAAAAAAAAAAAAAAAAAGGGACAGAGAAGGCTCTTTAATCTTGGTATGGCAACTGTTGTAAAACGTTTGGTTTGTCAGCATATCAAACATTGTAGGTTATTTAATGTCGAATCCATTTTTTAAATAAACAGAACTATTTCAAGCGATTCAGTCTAGTCAAAGTTAAATGGTCCTATGTATTGCTATGTATGGCAAACAAACTAAACACGAGTAATTAATTTAGTTGAATGTAAAAACCGTTCCGTTTGGTATAAGTACGCAGTTTACATTCCTCAAAGCCCCAACATTACTGCAGCTTCACTATCAGCTTGTTGAGCATCATATCAGGACACTCACTCGGGAAATCTTACCCCTCTACAGAGATGTACTCTATGTATTCTGCAACCCCAGCCGACTGGGTAACATTTTAAGAGATACTAAATTTACACCATCTGTACAAATTTCACTTGAGAAATTATGCTTTACAACGCTGTTTGTAGCTTTAAGTTGTAAAGTTGGCGAGCGGAGTCGAGGTCGACCAGAAGGCTCCCTTTTCAATACCTACTACACCGCGGTGTAGAGGAGGGCGCTACTCCTTTACCTGAATTGCTCCACTTTACCCTTGATACGTAGCTTTTATTACCGAGTGTTAGGCAAGGAGGTATCAAGTACCATTTTAAAAGATTTTGGCATGACGCGACCCGGGATTGAACCCAGGTATCCCGGACCATTGAAGAACACTCAACTCACTAGGCCAATGAGCCCATTTTAAATCACCATCAAAAATTGATACACCATTTAAGAAACCAAGGAATACAAAAATAGGCTAAACACTTGTCATAGGTAATTGATATGATCTAATTAACATCCAATAATTATTTAATCAGTTAAAATTTAATCCAAATAAGCGAGAGTTCTGACGTCAGTGATAATTAGTTCCGGTAAACAGCCAGAGATAGGGATGAGTAATCAAATTTCGGTATTAAATAAACCGTAAGGAGTTGATTGGCCTTTAAGCAAATGAGCGAAACTCGAGCAATAATTTAAGTTATAGATGTAAAATAATTGGAAAACTATGGCTTAATCAAACTATTGTTGCGTTGTGCAATTACTTCCGGAACACTGCATCCACGTTCATAGGGAAAGATGTTAGGCTCCCAATGGACACGCATGTTAGTCCAAAGGCGGCAAAATGCTGTGTTGTGCGCGCGCTGCTGGTACTATGATTTAATTCATGTTAATATTATATTACTCGTAACAGAGTCGCTTGTTAATGTGGCTCTTTCGACAACACAGCATCTATGATAGCTTTCAAGATCGCTGGTGCCATACTGAGCCAAAAATCCCCATTTGTGTCAGGCAACATCCCCAACCCCTTTCAAGATCGCTTTTCAAAACGGTCAGATTGATCTGAGCACATAGGCCTTTCGAAGATCGAGCACAGAAACAGCACATCTTTAATCCCTTCATTCGCTATCTGCTATTTCGGCAAAATTTTGAACGTTGAGGTGGAGAAAGTGAAATAAAAAAAATACTGTCCTGGTGGACACTGGTTGTTTACGATCATTTTAAGCCGAAAAACTGTGAGAGCGAGAAAATGAACATTTCCCGAGTAAGAATCCGATTTCTTCTACCGTTAGAGCAGTGATTCTTATCAGTGGGCCGGGAGTGGGTTGGTTTTCTGCTGCAAGTTTAATCAGACGTAAATTGCTGCTGATTGAAAAGCGAGACGAACGCCTGAATCTAAACCCACGTTTTTGAAGTTCAACTCGGCAAGTTGATAGACACCGGGGGCAGTGTAGTCCGTCAAGATTAATTTTTACATTTTTCTTTGTATCTAAAAATGTAGTTCCTGTTACATGAAATTTCTATTTGTGGGCATGATGTCCACTCCCCAGCCAAACATGGGTCCCAAGGAAGTAAAGGTTAAAAATTTGGCTATGGTAACTTACAAATGGCTGGTTAAACCTTTAATATTCATCCGGTTGTTCGACAAACCCATTTAAATCAAGATAAAAGTTGAATCCCCATCTCTGGTTACTTTTCATACTAATTCTGCAACATAAGCCTAGATTAGATACTAAGTGACAATCATTTAATAATTATTAAAGTGGTTTTACTTTGAAAATTAACTAATCTTCGTCCGAAGACCTGTCTCAGACATTTATAAAAATCCTAAGACTGCATACGACAGGGCAATTTATATATATATATATATATATATGATAGAGAGAGAGAGAGAGAGACTGAGTATATAAAATAGATGTAATTCTTTTTCAGTTAGATGATAATTCAAAGGGAAACAAAAAGGTCAACACCTTCTCGCGTGATTCAAGAATATACAATTTAATGCCACACACGTGTTCGTATTTTAAAGGAAAATAATTTTAACAGGCATTGTTAAAGACTATGAACGATTTTGATTTTCAATTATAGACGTTCAAGTCTTATTTTTTGTATATCGGAAAGTGTCCCATATTTTTTTCTTTATCCAAATTCTTTCAACCATGATACCGGTTATCCTCAAGGGGATTCGTTTTGGTGATTGTTCGGTTTAATAATTAAATGTATTTTGAGAATTCTTATAACTTTATAAAAAAAAAAAAAAAAAAAAAAAAAAAATTAATACCCTCATTGGTCACACTACAATGACACACTCTCGAAGTCTTATATATGACTTCTAACACAATTGCCATAAAACAACATCTAATAAGATATAACACCAAAAAAACTCACACCTGATATACGAAAGATTCTCATTGACAATACAAAAACCCTCTATAAAATAAATCCCCACAATCTTAGAGGCACAATGCATTAGAAATAAAGTCTTTACAAATAAACTCGCATTTAACTCGGGTATAAATATACTAAATATTTGATTACTAACACGCTAACATTAGCAGCCCTCCTAACAGAATGGACTAACTAAATGAAAGACTTAATTAGATAAGACTCACTAACAATCGCTACAACCGGAAGACCAGTTACATGTTTTAAGTATTCAGGTAAAAATATGGGATACTTTATCCAGGCATACAAAAAAAAAAAAACGTCAACACTTGAAAAATTAAAGAAATATTCCGTAGTATTAAAGAATGAATATATTAGTGAATAGTTGGTAGTTTATTTTTAAACGAATAAGATTCCCAATTGCTCGCACACCTTTTAAATCATTCAATTCTATATAATATAAACTCTTGTAAAATTAGTAACTTCTTTTGACCATTACATAGAACCCTAACAAGTACTGCTAGTCTGGGTCAGAGTGGACCCGAGATTAATGAAGTAATTCCCATCCTCTAAACTAAGACTATGGCTTCAGAGTTTGATGTCATGCCTCGGACGCCTCTTCTACTTTTTGCTAAGGGAGGACTAATATATATATATATATATATATATATATATATATATATATATATATATATATATATATATATATATATATATATATATATCAGTCCTATTCAAACGTTAGCATACGTGAATCCTAACGTATCAGGTTTCCGTTTGTAATGTCTCAGCCAAACGTTAATGCATTTTCATTTATTGGAGCGTGAAGGGGAAAAATGAGGCTCCTTTTCCCCCCCTTAAGAAAAGGAACCTACGTCTATTTCTATAAGGTAGGCACATTTTAAAAAGCTGAAAAATTGTCCGATTAATTCAAGAAACACTGAAATATTTTTTAACTCAAAAATATAATTTAACGTTTTATTAAACCAAATTATAGAAATATTCGGACTAATAACTTCTTTGGGAACCTAAAGGAGTAGCAGTTCATTAAAGCGTGCCGAGAGCCAGATTTCCTTTGACACTTACCATCAATCCTCAGCGACCATCACAATTGGTAGGTCTTCTAGACAGCACCTAGTTTCAGAGTAGGTGACTAAGTTTCTTCTGATCAGTCAAAACTGATGCGCTATGAATAAGGGTCCACTTTAGAAAGTTACGTGTTTATTCATACGTCCCTTGCCGTACCCAGAACATCTTACGATTGTTTGTTAGATGGGAGGTAAGTGGCCATAAAGCTATTTCCTAGATTTGTTTAAAACGACACGGATCATTCATATATAGATTTTTCAACAGGAATTTGATATAAGTCCAAGTGTTTTACCTGGGCAATAGTATAGAGACGGATACAGTCCGGAAGAATTTACATTTTATTCCGCTTATCAGAGCGGTCAAATTTCAATATATATATATATATATATATATATATATATATATATATATATATATATATATATATATATATTTCAATTAGATGAGGTTCCGTCAAAGTAATAGAAACTAATCGAATATCAAAGACTTGTCAATTTAAAGATGCTTCTGTCTTAAGACATGATCTGTTTTATCGTGTTTACAGGGACTAATGTCAATTACCGCCAAATCCAGTTTATAAACAAAGATTCAAGTTTTGCAGGTACTATTTACCAACCCCTCCGCTCGGGCAGGATATGACACAAGGTCAATTTTTAAGTGGAGTTTAACAGGTTTTGAATCAGAGTTTTCCTTCTCCTAGACTAGTTGCCTCACCAAGGCTGAAGAACCTAGTCCGTCCTACTATTTACCCATAGTTGGAGGGAGAATAAGGGGGTTCATACCTTTCCCAAGGGTATTTGCCCGAAAGTGAACGTAATAGCGTGACTGGAATACGAACTCGCGTACTACGATTCCGCAGTTCATCGCTTTAACCATTACACCACGAGGACACCCCTAAAAGTTTTGCAGGTGTATTTACAAGAAGCTCGAGATCAGCAGAGTCTGCATTACTAGGATAATAGGGGATTTCCTCAATTCACTGCCTTAACTGCCCGATTTGGTTTGGTTTTCTGGCATATCAATCATTGTTATTGAATGCCAAATCCTCATTTTACATATGATTAATATAGATCTAAACATTTTGTTGATAAAATTTTCAAGAGTCTGATCTCGTTTGCTCACAGTTAAATGTTTTCAATTCTTTTTAGCATAAGTCAAACTTAAGTGGTTCCAAGTATTGCTCTTTGTGACAAACAACTGAATTAAACAGTTTTCGTTAACCCATTGATAGGACACTATCAGGTGCTACCACTCTGGGCCAGAAGGAGATGGCACTGAAAGGGTACTCAACATTCCCCAAAGAAGCCAGAAGCCTCATCATATTTAGGGTCATATCTAGGACACTCTTTATGGGTGGGTTTACCCCATCTCGAGAGATGCAGTCTGTATTGTACAGCCCCAGCTGACTGGGCCACAACAATCTGAAGTATTCTTCTGGAAAGATGTCACGACTTGTTTGTTATAACGACATATTGGCACATTTTTTACGCTTCTTTTAAAATATACAAGTTTTATACACACTTTTGAGATATATATATATGTGTGTGTGTGTGTGATCATCAATATTTTTATGGATGATATTTTGGCAAACATCAAACTTAAAAAGGAATCACCAATACTTTCCAATTACGCAAATGTCAGGAAACTTTTTCAAACGGTAGCATATTTATACACATAACTTGTATGTTAAATTATAATGTCAGAAATGAAAAAAAAAATTGTGTACAAAGATTCATTTAAGGTTTATTTTTCTTTCTAAAATGTCAGGGAACTGATATTTGTTCGGAAAAAAATTTTTTCCAAAATAAAAATACAGTCAAACCATTACTTCTTGGACAAATCAGCTCGCTGTCTACCCCGAACGCCAATAAACAACATTTGATCCTGGCTTTCCAAGCTGTATATTCACAGCTGTGTAGACGAGATTTGGTCAAGCAATCATTCGCTCCCGCTAGAAAACTAGTAAATCGGCTTTACGCACGTCAACAGACGAGTATTACTCTTAATAACCGCCCCCCCCGAACACACACAACGAAGAGACTGATATATAACTATCAAGTGACCCATTCGGACTATAGAGGGATGAAAATATGGTAAAACCTATGATTATGTCAGTCGCTTCTAGTTAAAAAGTAGAAATAGAGTTTGAATGAAATTTCATGGTACTAGTTAAGAATGTGCCAAATTAGCAATTTACAGAAAAATTAAAACAGTATACGGTTACAAGTATGCAAATATGGACAATATTTCTACTTTAAAGAAAATAATTTTTTTAGTATATGGTAATTTCGTCGAGTAGATAGAATTTCCAGGAGATTTGTGAAGATGCTGTTGTCTTCGATTGATTTTTATGACATGTCAACCAGCAGGACCCATAGCGTAACGGTTATAGGCTTTGGTTCCCTAAGCTTCCAAGAATCATCTGGAGATTTCAGGTTCAATCCTGATTGAAGGCAAGTTACAATTCAGTAATACTCAACACTTGTACTATAATGATTAACCGAATCAGTAAGTGACACCCGGGGATTAAATAAAGGACGTGGTTCGAAGTTCTGTGTAAGCTGCCGAGTTGGACCAGAAGCACATAAAAGCCGGAGGACATATCGACCGAAACGTGAATAAAATTATTGAAGATGAAGACAATATTCTGAAAACCCTGAATGGTAAAAGCATGTCAACCAGATTAGGATTATTTGATGCCTGCTTACCCCCACACACACACGTTCCTATCAGATTGAAGTGATTTTAAACATCTATTTGACCCATACAGAAGACCAAGTGGCATTAGCTTTCTGAATTGGTGTGGAACTGGTAGTAAAGGCAATGTAAACGTACTCAATAGAGATCCAGAGTTTTTATTATCCTCTTAATGAGGATAACGTTTTACAAAAATGGTTTCCGTATTGATATTACACAAAGGTTGACGTGCCGTGAGAACAAAACATCTTATATACGTTACGTAAAGTTGTTTTTTTTTCTCTCTCAACAAACATGCAAGAGCCTATTCTAATTAATCAGCAAGACTCAGTGTTTACATAGATACTGTTCATTTAAGCTTTTTTTTCACATTTTATATTTTGGGGTTTTATAGCATATCAACCTTAGATTATTTAATGCCAAAATCATTTTTATACAAATAAACAGTTCTATTTCAAACAATTCAGTTTAGCATAAGTACCCAGTTTACATAAAACTATTCTATTTCAAGCTATTCTATTTAGTACCAACTGCTTTATTTCAAACATTTCAGTTTACGCCGTTCACTTCTATTGACCCATAATAAGGACCCTATCAGGTGCTACCACTCCGGGCAGAGCGGACCCGGGAGCAATGGTACATAAGGGGTACTCCACATTCCCAGAAGCTCCAGCATCCCCGGAACTTCACCATCAAATTGTTCAGCGTCATATGCAGGACACTCGTTGGAAGGGTCTTACCTCTCTGCAGAGGTGTAGTCTGTATTCTACTGCCCAATGTGCACTATTAAATATGCTATTCTGTCAGATTTTTTGCAAACAGCTCCAATACAAAATTCCTATAAAACGTATTGTATTACTTGCACATTAAATTGGTGAATATAATTTTAGTAGTCAGTTGAGGAAAAGGGCAGCAGATGACTAAATTTAAGAAAGTGTTTGGGGTAAAACACACACACACACACACTTGGAAGTTTCGTTTGTATAGATATTTGAATTTTCAGAGGATGACTATTTGTAGAAATATTTCTCAACATAAGACGTTACGGTTTTTAGACTTTCATTAGGGTGTGCAAGTTAAATAAAAAGAGTTAGAGAATTTTCTCCCACTGTTGATAGAGTTGCGTTTCAAATTTGTAAGGGCAATTACGGTTCAAGAATTTATGGGATAACTAAAGAATGAGCTCGTAACTGACATGAATTTCAACAAATAGACATTGATCTTTAAACATTTCAGAAAATGTATCTAAAAATGTTGGTCCGCTGGGAACAAAGTTTTTCATTTTAAAGTGCAAACCCCTTCATGCCACTGTTGATCATACACCCGGGAAATATAAAGCCATATCGGAGAGGATGGTTGGGTTTTATGGCATATCAACCTTTGTAGGTTATTTAGCGTCAAATCCATTTTTATGCAAATAATTAGTTCTATTAAAAACAATTCAGTTTAGTATGAGTACAGGGTGGAAAGATAAAATGGTTGCCCTAAAAAAGATGACATGATTCCGTTTAATAAAAACAGGTTTTCTTTTTTGTTGTAGACCATCTACGAGTTGGCTAGTTGTGTACAAATCCCTGAAGCGATAGGAGCCTTCTATCATGTCTGAAAGTGACACTGTTCAACAGGCGATATCGGAGATACGCCGTAGTACAAGTTATGCTCTACTGATCCAAGTTATGACAACAGTACCATTGCCAGCACCCTCAAAATACAAATCTGGATTGCCACGAATAACAGGGACGGGACCAGAGTGATGAAAACAAAGTTTCCGGCTACAGTTATGGTCTTTGGTGTGGTTTCAAGTGAGGGCCACATCATGCCACCTTACATCTTCGAAGTCAACACCAAAGTGTACCTGGATATGCTGAAGTATGTTGTGATCCCCTGGTGCAATCAGATAGCCGGTGGCAGACCCTAGATGTGGCAGCAGGACTCGACGCCGGCCCACAAGTCCAAAGAGACCCAGACGTTGCTTCAGGAGTGCTACAACTTTGTACCCTTCTCTCACTGCCCCCTTCCTCCCCCGACTACTTCGTTTGGTCATACGTCGAGAACATCACCAATATGACCTCCCACAATACCAAAGCCAGCCTGATCGCCGCCATCCGCCGAGTATTCACCGAGCTCCCGCGGGCGCTAGTGGAAAAGGCATGCTCCCAGTTCCGGATCGAGGCGGTGATTGAAGCAAAAAGCGGCTACATTGAATAGATGTCAGCTCTACTACATAATCAAGTTACCTGAATTGATTTTTTTCAGTAAAAGTTTTAAAATAATACTGTAGTGTTTTCTTTTAGGACGACAATATTATCGTTCCACCCCGTACAGTTTAATTTCAAAAACATTTATTTCAAGCTAATCAGTTTAGTATAAGTAAAAATTTTGCTTACAGAGTTAAATTTCAAAACAGTTGTTTATTGAAAATATCAGTTTAGTGTAAGTAAAATTTCAATGTCAAAAACAGTTCCATTTAAACAGTTCGGTTTAGTATAAGCACTCAATTTAAATATAAGTACAGTTTATTTGTAAAACAAAAAATTTCTTTTTCTAGCAATTCAGTTATGTCAAAATTCTAATTCAATCAATTCAGTTTAGCATAAGTTTGCAGTTAGTTCTATTTAACCCATTTATAGGGCCCTATTAGGTGCTACCATTCCGGGCCAGAGTGAACCTGGGAGAAATGTCACTCAAGTGGTGCACCGCATTCCCCAAATCTCCAACATCACTGGAGCCTCACCATCAGATCGTTTAGTATCATACCAAGAACACTCATTGGGGGAGGGTCTTACCCCTCAGCAAAGGAGGCAGTTGGTGTATTCTACACCCCCAGCCGACTGGGCAAACCTGTTGGTGTGAGATAGAGCAAGCCGAATATACCCTGGTTTGGTTGGTTTTATGGCACATCAACCTTTGTAGGTTATTTAACGCCAAATCCATTTTTATGTAAATAATCCGTTCTATTGAAAACAGTTCAGTTTAGCATAAGTACACAGTTTAATTGTCAAAAACATTTCCATTTCAAACTATTCAAGCAGTTATATGTAATAATCCAGTTAAGTGTAAATACAGTTTTAATGTCGAAAAACAGTTCTATTTTAAATTATTCAGTTAAGCATAAGCACGCAGTTTAAGTGTAAGTATCGTTTAATTGTCAAAAACGATTCTATTTCAAGCTATTCAGTTTACGCAATTCATTTTAGCATAAGTATGCTGTTAGTTCTATTTAACCCATAGATAGGGCCCTATCAGGTGCTACCACTCCGGGCCAGAATGGACCTGGGACCGATGGCAATGAAGGAGTACTCCACATTACCCAAAGCTCCAGCACTGCTGGAACCTCACCATCAGATCGTTTAGCATCATATCCAGGACACTCGTTAGGGGGTCTTACCCCTCTGCAGGGAAGCTGTCGGTGTATTCTACAGCCCCAGCCGACTGGGCAAGACTATACCCTGATGTGGGATAAAAGGAAGGCAGACTTGATTTGACATTAAACTACATCCTACTGTGAGGTTTTGTCTATGGGATGTGTGCAATATCTTTTCATCGTCTATATTCCCCAGATGAATGGAAGTGCCCGTGGTGTAATGATTATCGTCGTGGGAAATGGACAAAGCGACACGAGTTCAAGTCCTCGACGAGACTGATTGCATTTCTCATAGCACTAATACCCTTGAGAAAGGTATGAATCCAATTATTCTCCCTCCAGCTATGGGTAAATAGTAGGGCAGACTGGGTTCTTCAGCCCTGGTTAGGCAACTAGTCTAGGAGAATGAAAACTGAATTCAAACCTGTTAAACTCCGCTTAAAAATTAACCTTGTGTCATATCCTGCCCGAGTGGGGGGGTGGTAAATATGAGGGTTGTATCGGTTAGAATCAATCTTACGCTAAATAAATTTAAAAAAAAAAAAAAAAACCAATGATATTTTATTGGACTTTAAGTATTTTAAGCAGCTACGCTAAAACAAAACCGGACATATCAGGAAAACGACTAACCTCTAGACATAGCAGTCCTTAGCGCTTAACATAACGAGGAAAAAAAAAAAAAATTGAACTGATTAATTGTATTTTTTAGTTCATACCTATCAAACATACGGATCTATTTAAATTGACCGTTTAACTTCCTAACAATACATAAAAGATGGCACCGAATACGTTTGAATAAGGCTTTTCCTCTAATTTTTCAGCATCCATCTCATAAAGAAACATTTTGTAAATAGGAACAAAGAAACAAGTCTTTTAGAGAATTGTGGTCTGAAATGCGATCAAGAACCAATTTTCCGGCGTTGTTTTTATGTAAACATCTTAGAATCTTTAAAAAGTTGTGATTATGTTTGATTCAATCGTTATATCTATGGCTGCTCTTTAAGTATGTTGTGTTTGTAAATTTGTTTACGCACGTGAATTATATATATATATATATATATATATATATATATATATATATATATATATATATATATATATATAAAAACACGCGCAACTACAAACGCAATTTTTTTTCCTTAACAGCAAGAGACAAAAAGCATTGAATCTGTTAGATTTAATTAATTCTACATTTAGTACTGTGGTACCTCGACAAATATCTAGTTTATTCCCGAGGGGATGCTTTTAGTCTAAACAAAAAATTCCCCCTCTAAATTAATTCAATTAAGCCGTTCAGACTTCCAAAAATACCTACATAGCCTAACGATAGCTTAATGCAGTTATATTAATTAAATAGCAGGGATTTGGTGATATACGTTTATTTGGTTTGGATAGGTTGATATGTAAATTACCTTCCAACAAAGTGTCAGGAATTTCTTGCTCATCGTCAACAGCCAGAATTTAGTTATTTAAAGAGATAATATCTGAATTTCAACCCGTGTATGATAATTTGTGCCAAGGGGTAAGAAAACTATCCTGTACGTTTATATAAACATTCAAACGCGTTTTCTTCTTTACACAGTGCTTTAAAATATATTTTATGAAAGTGTTTGAATTAGAAAATGAAACTTATTTAACGTGTCAGATGACGGGCTTTGTGATATTGTGGCACTCCCCACAAATAGTTGTTCTTAAAGTTTCATGCATATTCAAGTACTTAATATTGTACACTTAAAACCTTTAAGTATTTTAGGGTAGGGGTAGATGCATGGTTAAGCGTCACTTTTCTGACTTTTGTTATTTTATATTAAGTACGTTGATATATTAAGTACGTTTATATATTATATTAAGTACGTTGTACCGGACATTGGCCTAGCGGTTAGAGTGTTCGCCAATGGCCCGGGAGACCTGGGTTCAATCCCAGGTCGAGTCATACCAAAGACTCAAAAAATGGTACTTGATGCCTCCTTGCTTAACACTCAGCATTATAAGGTACGGATCTAGGGTAAAGTAGAGCAATCCAGGGAAGGAGTAGCGCCCTCCCCTACGCCTTGGTGTAGTAGCTATCGAAAAGGGAGCCTTCGGGTTACCCTCGACTATCGTCGCCAACTTTACTTTACGTTGATTATAATTGTTATACATCGTAACCTTAGAAAATGGTTGCCCTTGTTTGGTTTTTGGACATTAATATTTGTAGGTTATTTAATGCCAAATCGTCTCAAGTGTGTATATGTGATCTGTAAAAAAATTTGTTGATAACAGGAGAGCCTGAACTAATGATTTTTTGCCACAAAGTTTTATCGTTTCAAATCGAAACGAGGTTAACGAAAGCATGGACAGCTATCAATTATATGGAAATCAGACCTAACCGATAAAATGAAACGCAGTTTCTTCCAGGCAGCGGTCACATCGATACTGCTATATGGCTGCACTACATGGACGCTAACAAAACGGCTGGAGAAGAAGCTAGATGGCAATTACACAAGAATGCTGCGTGCAATCCTGAACAAGTCCTGGCAGCAACACCCCACAAGACACCAACTGTATGGCCACCTGCCCCCTATCACGAAAACTATTCAAGTTAGACGAACCAGACATGCAGGACACTGCTGGAGAAGCAGAGATGAACTCATAAGAGATGTACTCTTATGGACCCCCACACATGGCTGCGCAAAAGCAGAACGACCAGCTCGAACGTTCATTCAGCAGCTATGTGAGGATACGGGATGTTGTCCTGAAGACCTACCTAGGGCGATGAACGATAGGGAGGAGTGGCGAGAGAGGGTCAGGGATATCCGTGCTACCAGCGCGCTATGATGATGAATCCTTTGTACAGAGTTTAATAACTTCATAACTATTTAAACATTTTAATGTCATTTGGTTGCACTTATGGAAAAAGATGATTTGTAAGGGAATAATTTCATGAGTCAAACTAATGTTTGAATAATTTTACGAGTCAAAACTAATGTTTGAACACTACTACTGCTGATATTATTTCTACACAGTTAAAATATTTCAATTATTGTTATCGAAAGTGTTTGGAAAAAAAACACTCAGTGCATTTTGGAAGTTTCGTTTGTATAGATATTTGAACTTTCAGAGGATGACTATTTGTAGAAATATTTGCCAACAGACGTTTCGGTTTTTAGACCTTCCTCAGGATGTGCAAGTTAATTAAAATGAAAAATTTTGGGAAATGTCTCTCCCTGTTGATCGAGTTGCGTTTCAAATTTTTAAGGGCTATTACGGTTCAAAGATTTATGGGATACCTTTAAAGAATGAACACGTGACTGGCATGAATTTCAACAAATTGACGTTGATCTTTAAACATTTCAGAAAATGCATATAAAATAGTTAGTCAGCTGGGATGTGATAATATATTGAAATTCATATGACATAAGGCCATCTGATGGCATGGCTCCAACCATGGAGATTTGGGGAATGTTGAGCTAATGTTTTTTTTTTTTTTTGCCACAAAGTTTTATAGTTTCAAGTATTTCTATAAACTTATTCCTTTGTACAGAGTTCAATAACTTTAAGCATTACTATTTAACAAACATTTTAATATCTATCATTTGGTTGTACATATGAAAATGGATAAACATTTGTAATTAGATAGTTTGTTGGTAAATTCAATTTTAAATGAGTCAAACTAATGTTTGAACACTACTGCTGCTATTATTTCTACAGTTAAAAGATTTCAATTATTGCTATCGGGCACTAATAATTCAACTCAACGATTCATTAGCAGGCTATCAAATGGTCCCCATATATTGCTATATATATATATCACTAACAATTATAATCATCAAATCATATGTTTTCTCACAAATTTACATGTCAAATGATTCTATTTGAGCCATAGACAGAACCCTGTCAGGTGCTACCACTCCAGGACAGAGTGGACATGGGAACCATAAAAATTAAGGGGTACTCAACATTCCCGAAATCTCCATGGTTGGAGCCATGCCATCAGATGGTCTTTATGTCATATGAAAAACAGTCGTTTGGTGGGAGAGGTCATATCCCTCTTTAGTGATGCAGTCGAGTCTTTCTATATATCCAGTTGACTGGGCTGTGACGTTGTGCAGAAGCGATCGTCACGTCCTTTAGATAGAGATATTTTTGATTTTAAGGGCCACTGGAGAACTAGGATTAAATTAACCAGTAACCCAAAACCGACTTGACACAAAGTTATTTTCTGGGATATTTTAGCTTGTTTGGGTTTTATGGCATATCAGCATTTGAAAGTTATTTAATGCCAAGTCCGTTTTTTCTATTTCAAACTATATTTTAGTATAAGTACAGTTTAGTTACCAAAAACATTTATTTCCAGCTATTCAGTTTAGTCAAACAGTTCTTAAACAATTACGTTTAGTATTTGTTTATACGGTTAAATATCAAGAGTTCGATCTTAAACCATTCACTTTAGCATAAGCACGCAGTTTAGTTCTTTTTTACCCATAAATAGAACCCAATCAGGTGTTACAACACCGGGCCAGGATAAAGTTGGGAGCGATGGCAGTAAAGGAGTACTCTGCATACCAAAGTTTGAGCATTACGGGAACCTGGGATATTTTCGGAGTCGGTTGGTTGGTTTGTTGGGTTTTATGGCATATCAACCTTTATAGGTTATTTAACGCCAAATCCATTTTTATGTAAATAATCTGTTCTATTTAAAACAATTCTGTTTAGCGTAAGTACAGTTTAATTGTCAAAGACATTTCTATTTCAAACTATTCAAGCAGTTATATGTAACAATTCAGTTAAGTGTAAATACAGTTCTATTTCAAATAACTAAGTTAAGCATAAGCACGGAGTTTAAATGTAAGTACAGTTTAAGTGTCAAAAACATTTATTTCAAGCTATTCAGTTTGCTCAAACAATTCAGTTTAGAATAAGTATGCTGTTCAATTTAACCCATAGATAGGGCCCTATCAGGTGCTACCACTCCAGGCCAGGGAGTGACGGCAATGAAGAGATACACCGCATTCCCCAAAGCTCCAGCATTACTGGAACCTCACCATCAGATTGTTTAGCATCATATCCAGGACACTCGTTGGGGAGGGGGGGTCTTACCTTCTGCAGAGGTGCAGTCATTGTATTCAACAGCACCAGCCAACTGGGCAATACACAGAGTTAAATGTCAAACAGTTTTATTTCAGATAATTCAGTTCAGCACAAGTACAGTTTAGACGTCAAAAACAATTCTATTTTGAAGAATTCAGTTTAGCACTAGTACGTAGTTCCAATGTCAAAACAGTTCTATTTTAAACAATTCAGCTTAGCACAAATACGCAGTTTAAATGCTAAAATCAGTATAGTGAAAGAAGCACGGTTTAGTTCTATTCAACCCATAGATAGGACCTTTATCAGGTGCTACCACTCCGGGCCAGTGTGGACCTAGGAGCGATGGCAATGAAGGGGTACTCCGCATTCCCCAAAGCTCCATCATTGCTGGAACCTCACCATCAGATTGTTTAGCGTCATATCAGGACACTCGTTGGGGGGGGTCTTAATCCTCTACAAGAAGCAGTCGGTGTATTCTACAGCCTCAGCCGACTGGGTAATTTAGGAGTCGGTGCTGCTTCTGAGCGGACATCTACCTTCACCGATAATAGATTCTTTATAATTTTCGCAAGTTGTTTATAGGCAAATACATCTTGTTAATACAAATTTAGTAAATATTAAATTCATAGTAAATCGTGATAGTTTGGTTGGTTTCTTTCAGCTGCATATCAACCTTCTTGGGCTATTTATTGCCTGCTCCGTCCTTGGAGAAACACGGAGTTTTACTATTTTACTGTGGAAATAATGAAGTGGTCGTATATTTCCCAAGGATAGATGACAAAATATGAATGAAAAAAAATGCAACTGCTGTTCGAAGTTATTTTCTACGATATTACAGCTGAACACGTTAGTCAATTCAACTTTTTGAATATGGAGTTCTCAAGCAACTCAAGAGATGCGGGCTTGTCCCACTCATACTGAGAATTTCCAAACTTGATAAAATCAAGTTTAGAGAACAGACATGATCGAAAGGTAAGCAACGAACACATTGATCAGTTTTTAAGTGGGTAAGAACTTAGTCTGTACTAGACTAAATATTTCCTAACTTTTAAGTTGATGAAAATCCTTTCAGATTTATTCCACTAGCATGTACAAAAAAATGTAAGCATGGTTAGCCATAAAAATCTTTTTAAAACAGATAATTATGTAAGGATTGGTGGTCGTATGTGGTTTATGGCATAGCAAACTTTGGCGGTTATTTAATGCCAAATCCATTTTTATACAAATAATCAGTTTACATGAAACAATTCAGTTTAGAATTAGTACAATCAAAAATACTTCTATTTCAAGCTATTCGGTTTAGTGAAACAGCTTTAATTCAGTCAAGCGTAGTATTAGTATAGATATTGTTTACACTGTTAAATGTCTATATTAGACATTTCCGTTTAGCGTAAGTACAGTTTAAATGTCAAATAGTTCCATTTCAAACAATTCAGTTTAGCATAAGCAAGCAGTTTAAAAAGGTACGTACAGTTTGTCAAAAGTATTTCTATTTAAGCAATTCTATTCAAACAGTTCTATTTCAAACAATTCAGTTTAGCATAAGTACGCAGTTTAGTTCTATTTAACACATAGAAAAGTCCCTATCAGGTGCTACCATCCCGGGCCAGAGTAGACCTCTGAGCGATAGCCGTGAAGGAGTGCTCCAGCATGACTGAAACTTCACCATCGGAATCTGATGGTAAAGTGTCATATCAGGACACTCGTTTGGGAGGGTCCTTCCTCTCTGCAGAGCTGCAGTCGGGGAATTCTACAGCCCTAGCCGACTGGGCAATTGTCTAAGGACGACGTTACTCTGTTGTACATGATAAATGCTCTTATCTGGCTAGTAAGGACATCAAGAAATATAGTGGAAACTGAGATCCTTTCATTTAAACAGTGCAATATAAATTATCTAAGAGAGACTTTCGTTGTATCACAATTATTCTGTATGGCTAGACACGCAAGACGTTTCAAGCTTAGATCGAAACATGGCTAACTTTACATTAGATATATATCTTACCCCCGAAGTTACCATCATTCTCAACATAAGCAGTGGAATTTTTTGGTATATATTCACATACGTTATCGGCTTCTGGAATTCCCACTTCATGAGACGAACTTTGTACTTACGCGATTGTGGTAACCGATAATTTCTTACTCGGGTGCTCAACAAACGAGGGAGCATATATATATAATTCCAGTTGAATGACTGGAGCCAAGCAACAGCCTAGTCAGGTAGTTATAGGCCATTAAATTCTGTATTTATCGTTACTCTAAATACCCAGTGTCCTTTCTACATAACCGTTTTCCATCCACATTATTTCTACGTACAAAATGCACGTATGTTATAAATTGTCAACTTGTAAAAATTAATATTTTAACAGACAATTTTGTTTAGGTATAGGCTTTGTGGGAACACATTGAGTTAAGATTACAAAGAGGATATTTTAGACCATTATCAAAAGAAACAGACTTTTTCACATTCTGAACATATTTGTTAACGTTCATCAGGAAAATATTGAAAAGAGAATATAAATTAACAGCGAAATAAAAACAATTTGGTGAATGATAAAATTGAAGGGTTAGCTTTAATATTTAAAGATGACTTATGGAGGTTTCCATGGTGTAATATCATTGTCTTTGAAAATGGACACGGTGACCAGAGTTCATATCAGGAACGAAGCCTATTATATTTCACATAGCGCTAATACCCTTGGAGAAGTATGAATCCAATTATTTCCCTTCCAGCAATAGGCCGACAGGGTTCTTAACCTTGATAGGTAACCAGTCTAGAAGATAACTGAATTCAAACCTGTTAAACCTTTTTGAAAATTGACCTTATGCCCCATCCTGCCCGTGTATAATTTATATATAACTGTCTGATGTATTGAGGGCAACGGGAACGATTCCTGGATGGTGATAAAGTTAAATTCAAGGAAGCCAATTTTTAAAATATATAAGACCTTAAGAATTTTTCTTTCATATCAAGCAGTTGTTTGACTCTCTCGCAATCCGTCCCTCGCGTCTATTAGTTTTGGTATATCCGCTAGATGGCATCCAGTGTCCGCACAGATGAGCAATGTTAGTCTTTGCTGGTCGAAGACACTTGCGAGTTCAGGTTTTGACCCCACAAGAGAAGTTAACTTAAGTGCTCTCTGCTTTTCCAGAGATGAGGTAGGGTTGTTCATACTTACTCGGACGGTTTCTGAGATGGGAGGTACGTGGAGCCTTCAATAGGTTTCCAGACTTTTGTACAGGCATTTAAAATTGTCATAGACTCTTGAAAATTCAGTATGTTATTGTTATACATCTTATCAGATGACTGACCAATCTGTCTGATTTCAGCTTTAAATGAACAGCTACAGCAGGAATTGAAATACACCTAACTAAAGCCCGATTGTCTCAGCTAGGGAATTTCAAAAATGCAATCTGGACGTGAGGCCACTTTAGAAGAACGAATTGCAATAAAATTATGTTTTAAACCTGGAAAAATGCAACAGAAACGTATGGAATACTTCAGATTGCTTTTCGACTATCTTACATGAATCGAGCATCAGTTTTTGAGTGGCATAAGAGATTCAAGGAAGGCAGGGAGTCTGTGAGGAGTAAGGAAGTCAATAGACCAGAGTTGATTGGCCAAAGGGTTAGGGTTACTATGTTGAGGTTTTAAGGGAGTTCAGGAAGAGATTCCTAGGGAAGAGGCCAGCACTCTTCAAATCGGGTCAGTGGCATCCAGCAGGACAATGCACCAGTCCTCAACTCCATCCTTGTCACAGACTATTTGATCAAGATGGGTCTCAAGACAGTTCCTCAGCCTTCCTATAGTTCATACCTTACTTCCTGTGACTTTTGGTTATTCCCTAAGCTCACAGGCTGTCGTTATGAGACAATTGAGGAGCTGAAAGAGGCTGAGACGAAGGTCTTTGACACACACACAAGAGTACTTCCATGGCGCCTTCCAGAAGTTGTTGGAACAGTATAAGTGCATTGCATCCGGAGGAGATTACTTCGAAGGGGACTAGAGTTTCATGTGTGTACTATCAATAAAAGTGCCCATACGAAAAAAGTCTGGAAAATTATTTAATGATCTTCGTAATTAGTATAAAGCTCGTTTCGTGGGACGTTGAATACCAGATTTGTTCAAGAGAGCAAATAATATTTTTTGTTGTTACTACCGAGTATTTTCCCCGCCACCAATAAATTTCGATATGCAGCTACAAGACACTTCTGACCGGGTACAGTTTGGAAGAATGCTTATTTTATAAGGGATTAGATAACCGGTCAATAGCAATCCATGTAGTTTCTCTGCATACGTTGATATCGCTTTTAGTTGGTGAAGCATATGTTATATAATTGCGGAAGGATCTTTTACATTATTTTTCGTTGGTTATATCTTATTCGGTTAGGTTTAGAACTGTTCGGCTATTAATGCAGGTGCTCGCGCGGAGGATGTGACAATCACAAATGTCATAATTTGGATTATGGACTCGGGTGAGAATGACATCATGCCCTGAAGTGATGGGGTGAGAATTTTGATTTTTGAAAAGCAGCGAGTTGACATTCGAACCTGGGCGAGGCCAGTTCAGCTTGGGAGTTGACTGAAGAACGATGTAGAAACAGTCAGCATAGTAAAAAATTATGTCTCTCCTAGTGTCGAAAAACTAAAAGTCAAGTGAATAAAAATTTCGTACCTATACTAAACGTTTTCATTGTTTCGGGATTCTTCGGCATCTGAATATTCTTTACATATATCATGGATATGTTACACATACAGAAAAATACAATACTGAAATTGCAGGTCATACAAAGAGTGACAAAAACAAGAAAGATGGGAAGATTACAGCTACAGAAAAGGATTGGAGAAGTTTCCCTTGAGCGTCAGTGGGCCCGTCCCCAAGGGAGTGTTCGGCTTATCGTCCAATTCAACCAATTTAGAAAGTCAACGAGGCCCCGTCGGCATTTTTAGAACCACCAGGCATGTGTGGATTACAGCCTTGAGATTGGTACCCACAAAAAAGAAAGTCTTGCCGTAATAATGCGTTCGTGGGGGTGTTCCACAGATACGTAGATTTAAGAAAAGGAAGAGTGACTAACTGGTTATATAATTAAAACTATCAAAATTAAATTTTCTGGAACTTTCATTTTGCTTTCAAATTGCTTAATCAGATCAAGACCGAATTAGAAAAAAGCAATTAAATTCAGAAAAATACCAAATCAGAATAAGAAATTTAGAGCATTTTTGATACGATCGGAAAAGTCAATAGAACTTAGTTTTTACATAGATAATTAATTACTGGTGTACGAGTTACACGGAGAAAATATATTTTACAATTCAGATAACAGTATTTGATTTTTTTTTTTTCTTCAAGTGAATTATTTCATTTGAAAAAAAATGAACTGGCTGCACATCACCCGCCAATTTTTTTCTTCCTTTAGTCTTCACCTATCCTGACCACAGTCGATTCGAATGGATTGCAGATATCGTAATTAGTCGAGTACAATACGAAGCAACGAAATTCTAAAGTGAGCGGGGGTGGGAGGGCAAGGAAGAAAATACAGCTTTCGTAGGAAATACAAACTTTTCGAAATTGCAAAAACTAAAGTTTTCGTTTCTTAAATTTCGAAATGTTTGTATCAACTTAGGAATCCATGACTTGCTTTAAAACAAATTTATATCTTATCTAGGACAAAGAAAATTTATGAAATACATAATTCATGTGAGAATTTCACTATAGAAGAAACCAATAATGAACAAAATGCTCGTATTCCAGCGGCTATTGCTCTGGAAAGGTATAAAATAGTTTCTGTTGGACTGGAGTTCTTCATAGACAGCATTTACTAGAGGAACCTAACCGATTCATAGATAGTCGTGAACATTCTTAAAAATATGCGTAAAAAAAAAAAAAAAAAAAAAAAAAAAAGTCGAAAATTGATCTGTCAAAGTTAAATAGTTGTCATTTGCTGGTTTCTTTCTTTTTGATATTGTCGTGAAATGATAGAAAAATCATAGAGTCAAAATGACCAAGGCAAATGGTAGAAACGAAATCCCGAATAGTGATTTAAAAAAAAAAAAAAAAAAAAAATCGACTGAATTTCCGATATCCTCCACTATTAATTGCTAGGAATAATGTCTGTCGAAATTTAATTTCGCTTTCTTCCATTGATGGATTATATAATACCCAAGCACCCACCGGAAAGGGCGTAGGGATTCTAGACCGAAGCTAATGGGATAACGAACCTGCTACTTTTCTAAAAGTTTTCATTGTAAATCTAGATTTTCTATTGCTATGCTAGAACCCGAACACTTCCTTATACATTTAAATCTTTTTTAATTTTTTTTTTTTTATACTTCTGCTACTTTCCCCATTGTCAGCTGCTAATTATTGTTAGTAAATCCTCTAAAAACTATGATATTCGAAGACATTTTCATATATAAGAATCGTGGCAATTTAACGGTTTTGAAGGTTAAGTTTTCGAGTCTGCCAGAACTCCCTGCAATTAACGAGTACAATATGTGACGTCTCCACCTAAATGCTCGTTAGTCGAGTGTGTTTGTTGGGGCGGGGAAAAGAAAATATACCAAGACTTTATCCTCATCAAAAAGGGTTTGAGTGTTCACTAGTTCAACGACATTAATTTAGAATCATTGTGCCAGTGGAGGTCTCGGCATACTATCGGCTTCGTTTCAAATTGAAACACTTAAAGTATTTTCCTCGATAAAATCTAACATCGGCTTATTGTTGCATTTTTAAATTTATAATTACTTGAATAGGGGAAAAAAGAAAAACGTGCCCGAATGCTCATGTTATACTTACGCAACATGTTCATTATTATCATGTACGACGGATATTGACTGCTGTATAGAGGGTGGGGACGTTTTTATATAATCGTGATAGTAAAGTTACACCCAATCAATTAAATCCATTTTCCCGAGTAGACGAGTTCAAAATACAAATATAGACAAATGTGATAAGAAACTAAAGATTTGACCGCCTCGCGGGGGGGGGTGTAATGGTTAATAAGCTAGACTAGAAAATATACACGAGTGAGTTCTATTCTCATTTGGTTTGGTTGGTTTTACGGCGTATCAACCTTTATAGATTATTTAACGCCAAATTCATTTTTATGTAAATAATCAGTTCTAGTTTCTTCCAGGCAGCGTTCGTATCGATACTGCTATATGGATGCACTACTTGGACGCTAAATAAACGGCTGGAGAAGAAGCTAGACGGCAATTACACAATAATGTTGCGAGCAATATTAAACAAGTCCTGGCGGCAACACCCCACAAGGCACCAACTATACGGGCACCTGCCTCATGAAAACTATACAAGTAAGACGAACCAGACACGCAGGACACTGCTGGAGAAGCAAGGACTAACTCATCAGTAATGTACTCCTATGGACCCCCGCATATGGCCAAGCAAAAGCAGGACGACCAGCTCGAACATACATTCAGCAGCTATGTGAGGATACGGTATGTAACCCTGAAGACTTGCCATAGGCGATGAACGATAGGGAAAAGTGGCGAGAGAGGGTCAGGGATATCCGTGCTAGCGGCACGACATGATGATGATGATTTAAAACAATTCAGTTTAGCATAATTACACAGTTTGTCTAAAACATTTATATTTCAAACTATTCACTTATATATAACAATTCATTTTAGTGTAAGTACAGTTTCAATGTCAAAAACAGTTCAAGTTCAAATAATTAAGTTTAGCATAAGCTCGCCATTTTAATGTAAGTACAGTTTAATTGTGAAAAAAATTTATTTCGAGCTATTCAGTTTAGTCAAGCAGATATAATTCACCTAATTCAGCTTAGTATAGGTACAGGTTTTGTCTGCACACAGTCGCTTATCAAAAGATTTCTGTGTTAAACAGTTCAGTTTAGTGTAAATACAGTTTCGATGTCAAAAAACAGTTCTATTTGAAATAATTCAGTTTAGCATAAGCACACAGTTTAAAATGTAAGTATGGTTTAATGGTCAAAAACATCTCCAATTCAAGCCATTCAGTTTAATCAAACAGTTCAGTGTATCATAAGTATGCTGTTAGCTCTATTTAACCCAGAGATTGGGCCCTGTCATGTGCTACCACGCTGGGCCAGAGTGGACCTGGGAGCTATGACGATAAAGGGGTACTCCACATTCCCCAAAGCTCCACTATTACTGGAACCTCACCATCAAATTGTTTAGTGTTATATCCAGGACACTCGTTGTGGGGCGGGGGTCTTACTCCTCTGCAGAGAAGCAGTCGGTGTATTCTACAGCCCCAGCCGACTGGGCAATCTCATTTGGTGTCCCATTCGTATGGTATTGAGTTAGGCACCTCGGTTGGCGAAATGGTTTGCAATCTAGACTATCAAACCATTACGAGTGACATAGAGTCACACTGGGTGCCCCATTCATATGGCCTTGTGCTATATCTGAGCCAAACGCTTTGTAACTTACAATGGAGGAGGAGGGGAAGCATTGTTCCTCTTTATCTCCCCCAACATTAACTTTTACATACTCTTAAATAGCCACATTCTCTGATCCAACCGTACACATCTACTTCCAAGTATCGAAATTTGATCGCATCGTCTTAAATGACCCTCCATCTGGGTAATACCCGCTTATCAGGGCAGAGTTTACTGCTTGACATCTGAGTCGCCTCAAAAGTGAAATGCCGACAAGACCGAATTGTAATGGTCACTCATGGGTTTCAATTCGTGAGGGGCTTCACGCTATGAGGTGACTTCATGTCGAATCTGACATGATGGGGATGTGGATTAATATATACCAGCTTGCAGGGTTAGGTTTATTGACAGGCGCCCGAGGAGTACCAAGATGAAGAATACCGTGAAGATTGAGCATTTTTGATAATCATATTTACCAACCCCTCCACTCGGGCAGGATATGACACAAGGTCAATTTTTAAGCGGAGTTTAACAGGTTTGAATTCAGAGTTTTCCTTCTCCTAGACTAGTTGCCTCACCAAGGCTGAAGAACTAAGTCTGTCCTACTATTTGCCCATAGCTGGAGGGAGAATAGTTGGATTAATACCTTTCCCAAGGGTATTAGTGCTATGTGAAATGCAATCAGTCTTGTCCAGGATTTGAACTCGTGTCGCCGTGTTCATTTCCTACGACGATAACCTTTACACCACGGGCATTTTTGATAATGAAAGCTCATGATTCTCGATTAAAAAATTATCAAAGTCGCTTCCATAGAATGATTTTATGTCAAATCTGGTCTGGTGACCAGTTAAATAAATTATTTGGTCTTATTTGGTTTGGTTTAATGACATATCAACCATTATAGGTTGATTAAAGCTAAATCCTCTCTATACATATCCATTAAATATGAATGATGGTAAACACAACGGAAAAAAGTGAAATAGTTATAAGTATTGTTATATATCACTAATAATTCAATTGAAGTCATTTGTTTACACACAGTTAAATGATTAAACAGTTCTTTTGCCAGTAATTCATTTTAGTTTAAATCGTTTGTTTGCAGTCTGTTTAAAAGTCAGAGAGTTCTATTTGAGTCTTGGATAGGGCCTTTTCAGGTACTACCACTCCGGGTCAGAGTGGACCTGGGAGTGATGACAATGAAGGGTGCTCCGTATTTCCCAAACCTCATGCAATACGGATACCTCATTATCAGATTTAATGTCATATTCGAGACTCTGGTTGGTTGGGAGTTTACCTTTCTACAGAGATGCAGTCTATATATTCTACCCTGCTGACTGAACTGTAAATTAATCAGTCAATACATATAAAATTACATACGTACATATATACATACATAATTGCATATATGTGTGGAACAGGGATGTTTCTTTGTTCGGTTATTTAATGTCAAAGAAATCCTTCTATAGGGGCAATAGTGGTACTATCTTACCCATAGCTGCGAGGGAATGGGAGTTAATGCCTTTCTCCGGGGTGTTATCCGAAAGGGAACATTATAACGCGACTGGTGTTCGAACTCGTTTACTTCGATATCATAGTCCTGCATTTTTATCATTACGCCGCAGAGATTTCTCCCCAAACTTTTTTTTTTAGTTTCCCCTCCAGAAGTGTACAGACTTTATGGATAGTGGGGTGCCATAATCTTTTAAGTGCTTAGGCCTCTGCTGAACTTAATCCAGCCCTGTTGTGCATATGTATAATTCCTAAGATTTAAAAAAAAAAGCAGTTCTCCAAATAAAAGTAAAACCTGTTCTTACCTACCGGGCTGGGCTGGCTAATCCATTCGAAAATCGAATATCCTTTCCTTAATCTGTAAGCTCCAGATTTAATTCGAGATTACCAAAGGCTGACCTTAGGAGTTACATTTATGTCCACTACTAAAAAAAATAATGGCACATTTGCCATATCTATATTTATAAAATCATTTCTCTCAAGTTCTTTTTGGAGAAGAAAAACATTTATGTTATATGATCGAGCACCCTCCATTCAAAAAAGAACATCTGGAAATGATGGGGTGGCCAGGTCATAGGTCAAGCTATGAGTATTTGTAAGGGAACTAGGTAATTATATTTGATAGATGATCCTTACAGGAATTCTGAAAAAGAAACGAAGATTCATTAAAAAGTGACATAAGATTGATTTCTTACCTTTTGTTTTTGTTTAATGGCATATCAGTCTTTGTGGGTTATTTAATACCGAATTTTTTCTTTGTGAGTTATTTAATACCGAATTGTTTCACCAGTAGCTGGAGGATACGTTGTTTCATAATTTTACCATTGGTATTAGTTCAAATACAAACGTAATCATCATCTCATCTTGCGCCATCGGCATGGATATCCCTGACCCTTTCTCGCCAGCTCTCCCTATCGTTCATCGCTTCCGGCTGGTCCTCTGGGTTACACCCCTTAACCTCACAGAGCTGCTTTATGTAGGTTCGAGCTGGTCGCTCTGCTTTTGCTCGGCAATGTGCAGGGATCCATCGGTGTACATCACTAATGAGCTCGTCCCTACTTCTCCAGCAGTGTCCTGCATGCCTAGTTCGTCTAATTTGAATAGTTTTCGTGATGGGTGGTAGGTGGCCGTATACCTGCTGCTTTGTGGAGTGTTGCCTCCAGGACCAGTTCAGTATTGCCCCAAGCATTCTTGTGTAGTTGCCATCAAGTAATTTCTCCATACGTTTAGTTAGAGTCCATGTAATGCATCCATATAGCAGTATGGACACAATAGCAGCTTGGAAGAAACTGCGTTTTATTTTATCGGTCGGGTCCTACTTCCATATGTAACGTAGGGGACCGACTGAAATTCGAACTCGCTTACTATGATGTCCGCAAACTGGCAACTTAACCATGCAGCTAACGAGTGCCATAGAAACGACACTAAACTGCTTCTGATTTTGAGGCTCTAGTCCTGGAACTGTGGGGAATGCGGAGTATCCCTTCATTACTCTAACTCCCTCGCCAACTCTGACCCGAAATAGTAGTAGCTGATTGGGTCTCATCTAGTCGAATAGAACTTTTTGACAGTTTAACAGCCAGGAAGCAAATAACTGATGTTTAATTGAATTGTTAATGCTTCATGAAAATTCTTGAAGCCATTTAACTGTGAATAAACACATGATTAATATTGAATAAAATTATCAATAATTTGAACCATTTTACTGTGTGTAAAAAATGAGCACTGACTCATTTAAAAATGTTATTGACGAAGTATTAGTTTACAAATTATATATAACCAATTAAAAAATATATATATACTCCCCAACCCCTGTAGTGTTGAGCTCTCTATCGAACGAAGTAATTGTGTTACCATTAGCATATATGCAAGGTTCTTCATATGAAACGAGCTATATATGTAAACAATAACAATTGTGATTCATAACCGTTTAAATTTACTTTGCTGGCGCTGGCTTCCTCGTGGCTGAGTGGTAGAATCTTAGATTGGCGTTTGAGTCAACCGGGTTTCGATCCCAGCTTCGGGAATCTAGCCTGTCTAGCCACACTGATGAGTTCTGATAGATCTATGTTTGGATGACTATATATATATATATAACCATGGTCTGTTATTAAATAACCTACAAGGATTGACATGCCATGAAAAACAACCTACGTTGTAACCTTTAAAAATAAAATCACCGACAAACTATCCACTCAAAAATCGTGCATATAAATCTGCTGGTGGGCCTAAGTGATTTGTAAAATGAATGTTGGGGTTCCAAGGAAATTAACTAAAGTGTGCAAACACTGGTATGTCCAGGTGTAGGAGTTCATATGAGACCATCGATTATGAGTTAGTCCTTCATCAACAGCACTTCTCAGCATGTCTTGCTTCAAAGTTTGCGATATGGGATGTAAGTGCTCGTAAACGTGCCCGTGGTGTAATGGTTATCGTCCTAGAAATTGGACCCGGCGACGCGAGTTCAAATCCTGGACGAGAATGATTGCATTTCACATAGCACTAATACCCTTGGGAAAGGTATGAATCCAATTATTCTCACTCCAGCTATGGGTAAAGAGTAGGACAGACTGGGTTCTTCAGCCTTGGTGAGGCAACTAGTCTAGGAGAAGGAATAATCTGAATTCAAACCTGTTAAACTCTGCTTAAATATTGACCTTGTGTCATAAACTGCCCGAGCGGAGAGGTTGGGTAAATAGGATCATTAAACGGGCTCGTAGGAAGGATAATGTTTCCAGGATTTATCAAAAACAGTAAGCAGTTTCATCTACCTTTCTTTTCAAGCATTTCATTACACTACAATTGTTGTGACCCAACCACAGTACTGACACGGTAAGAGATTGGAAGAATTTCCATTTTATTTTACCAGAAAGATCAGATTTCTGCATCATTTCTAACCTGTTAATACCTGCAGATACTTTACTTCGGTGAATGTTGACTTCGTTTTCAGTAGATGAGATATTGATACTGAGGTATATGAACCGGTTTCCTAAATTTTGAAGCTTAACATTTATTGAGTAGATGGCACCAACTTGATTAAAACACGTTAATTCTGTTTACTCAGAGCTTCCATAGAGACCAATGCCCCTTGCTACTTGCTCCTGGCTATGTAGCAAAATTTCGGCTTGAGACTTTGAAATAAAATAATCCAGTGAGGGTTGACTTTTCCTGGTTAGTTCATGCCTGGATACATTACTGACCGAACTCTCATTAATATTCATAAGATTTAACTTCGTCCATAATAGAGTGTTCACCAATTGGCTGGGAGATAGGGGTTCAGTTCCTGGTCGAGTTTTCCCAAAGACTCAAAAATGGTGCTTGATGCGTCCTTGCTTAACTCAGTATTTTTTGTTACAAAACAAGGGCAAGTGGCGCAATCGAGAGAAATGAGTAGCATCCTCCTCTACAACCTTAGGGTCGCCCTCGATGACGTTCGACCAATTTTCTTACTAGTCTAGTGCACCTCTGATAGTGTAATATTTAGCAAGCTAAACTGATAAACCCTTATGTGTGAGTTCGTTTTCACTGGGTGCCCGGTTCATATGGACTTGTGCCACATCTAAGCAAAGTGCTTAGTAAATTACTACGAGTCTAGGGGGGGTATTGGTATTCACAGTAAGAATCGAACTTATGATTAATGACTTGCAAGTCTTGTTCAAGAGCCATTATACTCCTGTACGACTGTTGCCTTGTGAAAGAGCGGTGGACAGGTTTCCTATTTTGAGCTCTCTTCAAATGAAGTCATGTTCCTACGACGTTATAATGCCTAGACTATAATTTATAGTGGCCTTCTATTTCCGGAATTTCCCGTTCAGAGCAGAAACACATATATAAAGTATGCTTCGTGTTAAAATCTACCGCTCCTACTGGCGTCACATCTCTCGGCAATCAGCGTGTCTCATAAGCAAGAACATGATTTGCGTTAATGTTTGAGTTTATATGCACTATATATATATATATATATATATATATATATATAAGTAAAGATGGTTGTTGTAGGTCCAAAGAAAGAATAAGGATATATTTTAAAATAGGATGGTCCACGAATAGATGTGTATTTTTTGAATTTATTTATTTTGTCCTTACATACGTGATATATATATGTATGTTATCAGCTTGTTGCTTCCGTGAGAGAAGATATGTGGCACAAGGTCTTTTTAATGGGGTATTCAATGAGACTTGAATTCACTCTTGTTTCCAGTATAATTTTTTACTGAAAACAAGAGTGAGTTCAAGTCTCATTGAGTACTCTATTAAAAAGGCCTTGTGCCACATATCTTCTCTCTCATAAGCAACAAGCTGGAACCATACATATACGTATGTAAGAACAAAATAAATAAATTAAAAAGTACATATCTCTTCTAGGACCTTCCAATTTTAAAATATATATATATATATATATATGTGTGTGTGTGTGTGTGTGTGTGTGTGTGAGGGTGTGCGAAAAAGAGAAGTTACCTTAGTTGTTTGCCCAGTCAGATGGTGACTGTAGAATACACTGACTGCACCTCTGCAGAGGGGTAAGACGCCTACAACGAGTGTCCTGTATACGACACTAAACTGTCTGATAGTGAGGTCACAACTTGGGGAATACAGAGCCCCCCATCATTGCCATTGCTCCCAGGTCCACTCTGGCCAGGCGTGGTAGCACCTGATAGGGCCCTATCTATGGGTTAAATAGAACTAACAGCATACTTATGATAAACTGAATTGTTTGATTGAACTGAATAGCTTGAAAAAGAAATGTTTTTCACAATAAAACCGTACTTAGATTTAAACTGCGTGCTCATGCTAAACTGAATTATTTCAAATAGAACTGTTTTTTGACATCGAAACTGTATTTTTACTAAACTGAATTGTTTAACATAGAACTGTTTTTGACATGTAACTGTACAGAAACAAAATCTGTACTTATACTATAAGGATTAGTTGAATTAGATCTGCTTGACTAAACTGAATGGCTGGAAATAGAATTGTCTTTCACAATTAAACTGTACTTACATTTAAACTGCGTGATTATGCTAAACTGAATTATTGAAATTGGACTGTTTTTAACATTGAAAATGTACTTAAACTAAACTGAATTGTTATATATAACCGCTTGAGTAGTTTGAAATATAAATGTTTTAGACAATTAAACTGAGTACTCATGCTAAACTGAATTGTTTTAAATAGAACTGATTATTTACATAAAAATGGATTTGGCTTTAAATAACCTACAAGTTTTGATATGCCATTAAATCCATCGGGGCTATTGTGACATCTCTGAGTGAAACGTCCGCTCCGCGCGTGCGCGTGAACACCTTCGTTAATGTTGCACCTAAGTAACCCATGCACTGAACCGAAAGGTTCTCAGCCTAACTAAATCAAAAGGCATAAAACGAAATCCCTCGGCCATTATATTACATATATACATAAAATGGATTTGGCAGTAAATAACCTACAAGGGTTGATATGCCATAAAATCCATCAAAAAAAAAGAAAAGAAATTTGTTGAGAAATGGAGATACTGTGAAGAAAGAAAGAAAGAAAGAAAGACTAAGCTGTTTCCTTAAAATCCAATTGGTGCAACCATCCCGAAGTACTAACAAGGGAGGCGTTCTTAGCGTAACGATTATTCCCTTTATAAATTGACATGTCAACCCGAGTTCAAATACAGGACAAAACTATTTGTATTTCCAATGCGCCAATACCGTTTGGAAAGGTATCAATCCAACTATTCTACTCGGTGCTTTGGGTAAATAGTAGGGCAGACTAGTTCTTTAACTTTGGTGTGGCAATCAGTCGATCAGCCGGAAATATCTGGAATCGAACAAAACATTAAAAGCAATGCCCTACGTCATTCTTTTCTTGCCTGACACACGATGCATGTGTATTGACCCCAAAACCAAACCAGATTACGATATAAGTCTAGTCAGCCAATTTGACTATATAACTCGACGCAGACTCCAGATTTCTAATCCATCGCACAGATCCTTGAACAATTTCTGTCTGAATAGAGAGAGAGAGAGAGAGAAAGAGAGAGAAAGAGAGAGAGATTTATCTGATAAGCTATTCCATATATCTACATGCTGGATCGTAATTTTTTACGGTTATTTGCGGTGTACGAGTTTACTCTTTAAACTTGAAAAATCTTTCTTCAAACTAAGTGTTGACTTATACAGCAGGGATAAAATCCAAAATTTACTACAGAATGATCAACCAGTGAAACAGTACTCCTAAAAACTGATGTAGACCACTTATCGTATTCCTATAGACTACCACATACATTTCCAACTTAAACTGATGTTTGGTGAACACATTTAACAAATTAATACAGAAAATAATATAAAATAAAACAACTGCAATACAAATAAAGTATTTTATTGACGGTATTACCTCACGCCACTTCCAAATTCTGGTTGATAAGTTAGTTTATTGGTTGTTTTACGGCGTATGAACCCATTTCGGGGCATTTAACGTCGATTTGAATTTCAAAGAGTTCAGTTTAGCGAAAGTAAACAATTTAGCTCTATTTGACCAATACATAGAACCTCATCAGGTGCTATCACTCCGAGCCAGAGTTAACCAAGAAGCGAGGGTAATGAAAGGGTACTCTGCATTCCCCAAAACTAAAGCATTACTGAAACCTCACCATCAGATTGTTTAGTGTCATATCGAGGGGGGCATTACCTCTCTTTTGCAAAGTAGTTGGTGTATTCTACAGCCCTAGCCGACAAGGCCACAGGACATTCGTTGGTGAGGAGTCTTACCCTTTGTAGAGAAGCAGGGGGTGTATTCTACAGCCCTAGCCGACAAGGCCACAGGACATTCGTTGGTGAGGAGTCTTACCCTTTGTAGAGAAGCAGGGGGTGTATTCTACAGCCCTAGCCGACAAGGCCACAGGACATTCGTTGGTGATGAGTCTTACCCTTTGTAGAGAAGCAGGGGGTGTATTCTACAGCCCTAGCCGACAAGGCCACAGGACATTCGTTGGTGAGGAGTCTTACCCTTTGTAGAGAAGCAGGGGGTGTATTCTACAGCCCCAGCCGACAAGGCCACAGGACATTCGTTGGTGAGGAGTCTTACCCTTTGTAGAGAAGCAGGGGGTGTATTCTACAGCCCCAGCCGACAAGGCCACAGGACATTCGTTGGTAAGGAGTCTTACCCTTTGTAGAGAAGCAGGGGGTGTATTCTACAGCCCTAGCCGACAAGGCCACAGGACATTCGTTGGTGAGGAGTCTTACCCTTTGTAGAGAAGCAGGGGGGGTATTCTACAGCCCCAGCCGACAAGGCCACAGGACATTCGTTGGTGAGGAGTCTTACCCTTTGTAGAGAAGCAGGGGGTGTATTCTACAGCCCTAGCCGACAAGGCCACAGGACATTCGTTGGTAAGGAGTCTTACCCTTTGTAGAGAAGCAGGGGGTGTATTCTACAGCCCTAGCCGACATGGCCACAGGACATTCGTTGGTGAGGAGTCTTACCCTTTGTAGAGAAGCAGGGGGTGTATTCTACAGCCCTAGCCGACAAGGCCACAGGACATTCGTTGGTGAGGAGTCTTACCCTTTGTAGAGAAGCAGGGGGTGTATTCTACAGCCCTAGCCGACAAGGCCACAGGACATTCGTTGGTGAGGAGTCTTACCCTTTGTAGAGAAGCAGGGGGTGTATTCTACAGCCCTAGCCGACAAGGCCACAGGACATTCGTTGGTAAGGAGTCTTACCCTTTGTAGAGAAGCAGGGGGTGTATTCTACAGCCCCATCCGACGAGGCAATCCATCATCTGATGCACTGGTTGTAAATACTATCCAGAACAACTCAACTCCTAACCGACCCCTCTAGCCTAGATCTCCCAATGAGTGTCTTTGATATGACATTAAACTAATGCTGAATTTCCAGTAATGCTGGAGCTTGGAGAATGTGGAGTACCCTTTCATAGCAATCGCTCTAATCTGGCCCGGAGTGTTAGCAGTTGTTAGGGCCCTATCTACGGTCAAATAGAACTGTTCAGCATTTCAGCAGAGCGCAAGCAAATGACTTATGCTAAATTGAATTGTTTGAAATTGTCAGTTTGATCATATGTAACCAAATGACTGTTGTTTAATTGAATTGTTAGAGATACATAACAATACTAGGAACTTTTTAAACCTAGTTGGTTGGTTTTTACAAAACATACATATCTGATATATATGAATTAGCCGAATATATGAATGGCATTAAATGACCCACAATGGTTGATATACCATGAATCTAAACGAAACATCGCGGTCAGTTGGTTGGTTGGTTGGATTTTATGGCATATCAACTGTTGCAGGTTATTTAACGCCAAATCAGTTTTTATAAAATAGTTCTATTTCAAGCTATTCAGTTTAGTCAAGCAATTCTAATTCAGTTTAGAATAAGTACAGATTTTGTTTACACACATTTAAATGTCAAAACAGTTCTTCATTAAACAATTTAGTTTAGTGTAAATACAATTTCCATGTCAAAAACAGTTCTATTGCAAATAATTAAGCTTAGAAATAGAAAACAGTTTTAATCTAAGTACACAGTTTATTTTTTAGACAAACAGTTCTAATTCAGATAATTCATTTTAGTATAATTGCAGGTTTTGTTTGCACACAGTTAATATCAAAACAGTTCAATATTAATAAAATCAGTTTGGTCTAAGTAGAGTTCCAATGTCAAAAAACAATTTTATTTCAAATAATACAGTTTTGCATAAGCTCGCAGTTTAAATTTATATACGGTTTGATTGTCAAAAACATTTCTATTTCAAGCTATTCAGTTTAGTCAAACAAATCAGTTTAGCATACGTATGCCATTAGTTCTATTTAACCCATAGATTGGGCTCTATCAGGTGCTATCATTCCAGGCCAGAGTGGACCTGGGAACAATGGCAATTAAGGGATGCTTCGCATTCCTCAAAGCCCCAGCATTACTGCAACCTCACCATCAGATTGTTTAGCGTCATGTACAGGAAACTCATTGGAGGGAGGATTCTTACCCCTCTGCAGAGGTGCAGTCAGTGTGTTCTACAGCCCCAGCCGACTGAGCAAATGGCGGTCGGTAAGACAACTAATATACGAGGATAATTAAATAAGTTTCCAGACTTTTTTCGTATAGGCACTTTTATTGATAGTACACGCATGAAACTCTAGTCCCCTTCGAATTAATCCCCTCCAGCTGCAATGCACTTGTTGTACCATTCTAAAAACTTCTGGAAGGCCCAATGGAAGTCCTCTTGTGGGAGTGTGTCAATGACCTTCGTCACAGCCTCTTTCATGTCCTCAATTGTCTCATAACGACAGCTTTTGAGCTTAGGGAATAACTCTAGTGTATTGACTTCCTTACTCCTCACACACCTCTAATCATCCCTCACAGACTCCCTGCCTTCCTTGAATTTCTTATGCCACTCAAAAACTGATGATCGATTCATGCAAGATGTCTGAAGCTTTGCCTACGTTTATTTGGCATTTCTTTCAAGTTTAAAACAGAATTTTATTGCATATCTTTCTTCTAAAGTGTCCTCACGTCCAGATTGCATTTTTGAAATTCACCAGCTGTGACAATCAGGCTTTAGTAGGGTGTATTCCAATTCCTGCTGTAGCTGTTCATTTGAAGCTGAAATCATAAAAATTGGTCAGTTATCTCATAAGATGTATAGCAATAACCTACTGAATTTTTAAGAGTCTACGACAATTTCAAATGCATGAAAAAAAAAAAGGTCGGGACACTTATTGAAGGCACCACGTATGTTATTTTACTGCATGATTTAACGGAAGTGCATTAGAGTGTTTATTCAAATGTATATAAGCTCTTATGAGTGAGATTTACGTATGGCTGATGTAATTCTGATTTCAGAGAAAAATTTCGTACGCCATTCCCTCTTAGAGTAATGACAGTTTAATAAGACGTAATGGTAGTTTATTGAATACACAGACATTGACATAATTACTGTACTTAAATGGCTCAATATTTTAAATAATGGATACTTATTTTGTTGCCAATTAAAAGTTTGATTCTGAGATAAGTATTTACTCATAGAGATTAATAAAATTAAACTTCAATATTTATATGCTTAAAAATTATTATATGAAAATAGATGGACGATTAATCAGATTTAAAGTCTTTGAAAATGTTCTCCTGATTCTGTTTAACATCAATAGCCCACTGTATTGTACTGAGTGGACTGATACGACAGATTTATGTCTCTGCTAGGTTTTTGATTTAGTTTGATTTTATGGCATATCAACCATTATAGGATATTTAATGCCAATTCATGTTTATGAATATATACTAAATATATATATTTTGTAAACATTTTGTTGATATCATTTTTAAAACGGGTCTGAGCTTATTGTTTTTTCAGAATTAAAAATTTTCAAGAACTGCAGTGTTATAGTTACAATTAACTGGTTTGTTTTGTTCTGTTTTGTTTTGGTTTGGTTTTATGGTATATCAACCTTTGCAGGTTATTTATTGCCAAATCCATTTTTATACAAATCAACAGTTCTATTTCAAACAATTTACTTCAGCCCCAGTACACATTTTAATTGTCAAAAACATTTATATTTCAAGCTATTCAGTTTAATCAAACAGTTCTATTTCAAAGAATTCATTTTAGTATAAGTATAGGTATTTTGTAAACGCAGATAAATGTCATAACAGTTCTTTTTCAAACAATTCTGTTCAGCCTACAAAAACAGTTCTATTTCAAACGATTCAGTTTAGTATACGTACGTAGCTTAAATGTCAAAACAGTTCTATTTCAAGCAATTAACTTAAGCATAAGTATGCAGTTTTAGTTATATTTAACCCAAAGATAGGATATATTCAGGTGCTACCACACCGAGCCAGAGTGAAACTGTGAACGATGGCATTCCCGAAATCTCCAGCTTTTCTGGGGTATCATCATCAGATTGTTTAGTGTCACATCTAGGTCACTCGTTGGGGAGATGCTGTCGGTGTATTATGCAGCCCCAACCAAATTGGCAAAATGTAAATAGATATATATAAAATTGTGTTTGGTTTGGTTTTATGTCATAAAAAGCACTATTGGTTGTTTAATGCTAAACCCTGTTTATGTAACATACCCATACATGAATATGTGAAATATACATAGAATGTTCATGCTCATATATACAGAATATAGGAATTCCGAAACACAAAAACACTTACGACTTCTTAGTTCAGGTACGAAACTTTTTATTACCTTTGAGTTAAAAGGTTTTTCGACATAAGGAGAATGATACACAATCTTTCTATGCTGACTTTTCCATCACCCCCCCCCCCCATTACGCGCGGCACCCGCCGCAAGGCCTTGACGAGCTCCGAAAGTCAACCTTCTTCTTCGGAGGGCAAAACTCAACTAACTGACTTTTCTCAAATCTCAGCCCAAGCTTCCGTTGCGTGACGTCACTCACATCTCCTGGTCACATTTCTCCTCTGGGGTTTTATTTTGACATCTGTGAATGACGCGTCCTCTCTGCGTTCATGTTGCACCTAAGTAACCCATGCACTGAGTGAAAGGTTCTCAGCCTAACTAAACCGAAAGGCAAGATATTGAAAACGAAATCCCTAGGCCATTATATTGCATATATATATATATATATATATATTAACTATATGATTTGTTCGCGCATTTTGAAGATATACACAGTTAAATGATCCAACAGTTAACAATTCAGTTTAACAAAAGTCAACAATGTTAAATGGTTTCAAGTAATGCTATGAATAATTTCGAATTCAATTAAACATCAGTTATTTGTTTACGCACTGTTAAATAATCAATCAAATCTATTTCAAACAATTCCATATAGCATAAGCTATTCGTTTGTGTTTAGTTTAAAGATTAAGAAATGATTAATCTCTAAACATTTCTATTTAAACCTTGTCATGTTTAACTAATTCGAGTTGTGAACCTGCAAGCCATGCCAATGAAGAGATGCTCCGTTTTCTCCAAAGCTCCAGCCGTACGGGATTCTCACCATCAGATTGTGTTATATTTTGACCTTCGACCCGGCCAAAAAAAATACTATTCCAAGGTAATACACCGGAAGGAAGTGACACATTCCACAACCAGTAATCGAAAGAGATCGCCTGGGTGGATTAAGGCTTTATATATGGGACAAGGTGAAGGTCACATTATGCCATTACAGTCATGCACCGGAAGAGAGTAACCTCTGAACTGCATGACAGTTATTTCCGCTTGATGACGATTCAACATTCGATTTCAAAGATCCAGTAGGCGATCGTGTGGGCGTTAAGTTATTATTTAACTCAGTTGAGTTTGGGTCCCAGAGCAGTTGCCAGCAGACTCCCAGAGAGTTAGAGACGAGATGTGGTAGGGAAGGCCACACCCGACCGAGGGGGACCTCGGAAACCCCCGATGCAGTTGCCAGTAGAATTCCAGACACCTAGAGACCAGATGTGGTAGGGAAGGCCACACCCGACCGAGGGGGCTCTCGGAAAGCCCCACTGGAGTAGACCCCAACATCAGGAGAACAAGAAAGACACAACGTGACGGTCATAGCAGTGGGGTCAAAATATGAAGTTTATGTTCCGTCTCCAGCATCCTCTCACATGCAACCCTTGAACAACCCTTTCGAACCCTTGCAATAAACCGAGAGGTAAATATAATTGTAAAGAAGTCTTCCTGCGTCTTCATTCCTGCGTCCTTTCTTCATGCGTCTTTCTTTACTATTATTGAGTCGTTATGATACGGCAAATGAGTATATAACAATTGTTTAGTGTTTATCCAGGACACTCCTTGTGAGGAAGGATATTACTCCCCTACAGAGATGCCGTCGGTGTATCCTACAGCTCCAGCCGATTGGTCTTGTCTAAGCTAGAATGTTCAGCAAATCTTTATTAATGAGATTAATTCAGATGTTGGACCGGTCTGGACAGAGACTTCGTATTCCAATTGCGCTATAGCGTTCACAGAGGATATGAACTCCCTTATCCAAAGGATATGGATTAAATAGTACTACTACTGTTATTCTACAAGAATGGGTTCTGCATTGAATAATCCATGAAGGTTTATGTGCCTTTAAAAACGTAACTAAATAAAATTAACTTATTAAAAATTTTGGTATTGGTAGTTTTATTGATCGGAAAAAATCAAATTTCAAACACTGATTCAGTTATGATTCCCTTTTGGTCGTGCTGAGATAATAAATCGGTATTTCTTCCGAGCTAGGTCAGTGTATTTACTACTGTATGGATGTTCCCCCTGGACACTAACAAAACGCATTGACACAAATATGGATAGCCTAACTAAACTCAAAGGCATGAACCTAAATCCATCGGCTATTGTATAACAGACCAACTTGGAGCGATACACATCTTGGTTACCTGACTACAAATTTCTGTTTGTTGAATTCTTCGGTCTTCATGATACTTTTGTCGTCCCCAGTAATCGTCCGGGAATTATGAACGGTACTCATTTTACCGTACATGCACTGGGGTGTCTCGTATCCTTATTTACCCAACCCCTCCACTCGGGCAGGATATGACACCAGGTCAATTTTTAAGCGGATTTAACAGGTTTGAATTCAGAGTTTTCCTTCTCCTAGACTAGTTACCTCACCATTGCTGAAGAAACCCGCCTGCCCTACTATTTACCCATAGCTGGAGGGAGAATAATTGGATTTTTACCTTTCCCGAGGGTATTAGTGCAATGTGAAATGCAATCGGTTTCGTCCAGGATTTGAACTCGTGTCGTCGTGTCCATTTCCTACGACGATAACCATTACACCACGGGCACCGTGGGGTATATCGTATCAGTCACATTTGGATTTTATTCACTGCTGTTAAACTCAGAAAATGCAAGTGGCAGTATGCCAGGTTATTTGATTTTACGTCTTAATCCTATTAGTTCAGAAGGACTATTCACACTCATTGATCCCAGATCCACTCTGGCTCGGAATGGTGGCACCTGACAAAGCCCTATCTATGGGTTAAATAGAACTAACTGAATATTTATGCTAAAGTGAATTGTTTGAATTAGAACTGTTTGGCTGCGCTGAACAGCTTGAAATAGAAATGTTTTTGACAATTAAACTGTACTTACATTTAATCTGCATGCTTATGCTAAGCTGAATTGTTTGAAATGGAACTGTTTTTGACATTGAAATTGTACTTACACTAAACTGAATTGTTTGATATCAAACTGTTTTTGACATTTAACTCTGTGTACACTAAATCTGTACCTAGTTGAATTAGAGCTGTTTGAATAAACTGATTGGCTTGAAAGAGAAATGTTTTTGAGATATAAATTGTGTACTCATACAAAACCGAATTTTTTAAAAATAGAACTCATTATTTGCATAAAAATGGATTTGACATTTAATAATCTACAAATGTTGATATTCCATAAAACCCAACCAACCAACTATTCACAGAGGAAGGTTACTATTGGTTGGTATATCATATTTACCAACCCTCCGTTCGGGCAGGATATGACACAAGGTCAATTTTTAACCGGAGTTTAACAGGTTTGGATTCTGAGTTTTCCTCCTCCTAGACTAGTTGCCTCAACAAGGCTGAAGAACCTAGTCTGCCCTATTATTTACCCATAGCTGGAGGGAGAAAATTGGATTCATACCTTTCCCATTGCTATGTGAAATACAATCAGTCTTGTCCAGGATTTGAACTCATGTTTCCTACGACGATAACTATTACACCAGGGGCACCTCCACAGTTGGTTGGTATATCAATTCTTATAGGTTATTTAATGATAAATTTTCTTCATACATACACACAAACGAATAATTTTTAGATAACATTTCAAAATGAGCCAGAGCTTATTTGTTTGCCCTCAGTTAAATATACACCAGCTGTCTAGAATTGAAACCTCCTCTTCTGGTGGTTTCGGTCTGGTTTCTTTGTTTAATGCCATATCAACCTTTGTAGGTAATTTAATGCCAAAGCTATTCTATTAGAAGAACAGGAGTGGTCCAATTTAATCCATAACCTTGGAGGATAAGGGAGTTCATACCTTTCCCAAGGGTATTTGACCGAAAGTGAACGTAATAGCGCGACTGGTATCACAAACTCGCTTACTACGATTCCGTAGTCCATCGCGTTAACCATTACACCACGATGACACCCCCGGTGGTTTAGAGTCATATAAACGGCATAAATTGGAGGGTGTTTTATCCCTCAGCAGTGCTGCTGCTCATTGGATTTGGTAGGTTACCGAGTACGATAAAAGACACTTGAAGAAGGCCTGAGTATAAAACAACCGAAATGTAAGAATAGCAGTCATGATTAGTATTGCATCGTTAAGAGATAGACAACAACGCCTGATGTCAGAAAAATAGCGAGATATATCTAAAATAGTTGTCATGATAATGGTTAATATAGTCCATTTCGGATGAGAGTCTTCGAGTATATTTTTAGGGTATTCATTTTTTTTTGGGGGGGGAAATCACGGTATACATTGCTGGAGGGACCAAATAAGGTCGAAACAGATGTTATGAACTGGTTATGAAAATTCAATTTATTGTACGATTCCACAATTTAAAATATAAAAATGTACATATATTTCCTTGCCCATGAGTTGATTTACATTGCCTAGCATAAGAAAATATAAAACCATACTTCATTTCCTCTACTGCAAATGTCCAAATGTGTTCCTCACACACAAATAATCATGGCAATGAATTATGCAAAGATAAACCTTCGAGTCATCAATATAATAGTTTATCCGACTTCACCATTTTAAGAAAATACTAGGAAAATTTTGCATTATCACTCGATTAAATACCTGCAGCATGGGCAGCTGTAAACTGCTATGTTGCTGAGACTATCTATGGATTGGAGAATAAAGAACAAAAATTCATTTCGATTTCTTGTGTAGAGCTTTTGTTGTTTTATTTGACCTATTCAGTCGCTGTGACCATCACCCTCATTACATCATGTCAACCACTCCTTTTGTAAGGTTCTCTTGTCTGTATACAGTGTCTACACAGGCTTGATATATGTAAGTCGTATGACACTGATGCATTTATTTTTAAGGGTTGATAAAAGAAAGTCGCTTAAATCAAAAGCGACGCCCCCGCATTTCTTGTTTATCCAGCTTGCATTGTTTGTGAAATGGGAAATAACTGGTCGTTCAGGTGCCGTGCAGTGGGGTGTTATTTCTAGTATTTTGGCCTCTGCTAAAACGGAAATAAAACAGAATTAATGAGCATAAAATAAGAAGGAGTCATCTCCAATTAAAAAAAGGAATTCTCTGGAACTAGCAGAGTAGTTCACATACCACAGGACCAGTATCTCATCTACAGAAAGCGATGTCAAAATGTTCCAAGGAAAGGTGTGAACTACTAATGACAGGTTATCGATCTTATGGGAATCTGATCTCTTGGAGAATATGAAACGTGAACGGAAAGCCAAATGGAACAATGCAAAAATCCTAAGTGCTCTTTTGAACAAACCGGGAAATTGATATATATATATATATATATATATATATATATATATACACGATAATTATTTGTGGATAACACGCACTCGGGTTTATGGCCCAATTGCTTGGTGCTGTAGAATACACCGACATCACCTCTGAAGATGGGTACGACCCCCCTCAACGAGTGTCTTGGATATGACATTAAACAATCTGATGGTGAGGTTCCAGTAATCAATTGGAGAATGCAGAGTATCCCTTGATTGTCATCGCTCCTTGCTCCAATCTGGCCCGGAGTGGCAGCAACTGATATGTTCCTATCTATGGGTCAAATAGAACTAAATTGCGTACCTATGCTAAACTGAATTGTTTGAAATAGAACTGTGTGAATAAACTGAATAGCTTGAAATAGAATTGATTTTTGACAATTAAACTGTGTACTTAGTTTAAACTGAATTGTTTGAAATAGAACTGTTTATTTGTTGAAAAATGGATTTGGCATTAAATAACCTACAAAGGTTGATATGCCATAGAACCCAAACAAACTGCACTCTTTTATAATAAGCACCCCTAAATATCGACAAGTAAATTCTAGAAAAATATTCTAGTTTATAATAAGCTCTAAATTTTTAATATTTTCCACTGCATCTCTTTAACTTCTTTTAATCTGTTTGAACTAATTAAATAGAAGAATTTACATGGTTTATAGATTATCGACACACGGATTACGAAGGCATGGACAGCTATCGATAGGCTTTCGATCATATGGAAATCAGACCTGACCGATAAAATGAAACGCAGTTTCTTCCAGGCAGCTTTCTTATCGATACTGCTATATGGATGCACTATTTGGACGCTAACAAAACGGCTGGAGAAGAAGCTAGACGACAATTACACAAGAATGTTCCGAGCAATATTGAACAAGTCCTGGTGACAGCACCCCACAAGGCACCAACTATACGGCCACCCGCCTCACATCACGAAAACTATCCAAGTTAGACGAACAAGATATGCAGGACACTGCTGGAGAAGCAAGGACCAGCTCATCAGTGATGTACTCCTATGGACCCCCGCATATAGCCGAGCAAAGGCAGGTCGACCAGCACGAACATACATACAGCAGCTTTGTGAGGATACGGGATGTAGGCCTGAAGACTTGCCAAAGGAAATGAACGATAGGGAGAAGTGGTGATAGAAGGTCAGGGATATCGGTGTTAGCGGCGCAACATGATGATGATGATGATGATAGTTTGTCTTAAAACACAAAATTGACACAATATATAGAAGCAACATACGGACTTGTTCCCACAAAAATGCAACAAGAATTCTCGAAAAGAAACTCATATTAGGAGAAGAAAAATCATAAACAAACACACTTCAGTGGCTATTTTGCAGTAAACGGCGTAAAACAGTTTAGTTAATATAATAGATATAACTTACTTTGGGTCACCCCGTCTCGAATATAAAGAGACATGTTATCGGAAAATATTTAATCGTATAGTTCTTGTGAAGATACTTACTACTAAATGTTTATCTGAAAAACTTGCAAGAAAACGAACGAATAATTGAAATATGAAGAATCAATTTTAAACATTTTGAAATCTTCAAAATTTAATATTTATTTGAAAGAATGTACATATGTCTTATAACTGACAAGTAAAAATTGCTCTGGATACGACTCCAATCATTTACAAGTTACAATTGAATCCCATGGCTAATTGGCCAATCTTGGTAGGGTAACTTTTTTTCACGATAGGCAGTAATTTAAATGGGGAGCTAACCAACCATCTCTGACGTATTCAGAAGTTGTTAAAGAATCTGATTAAAAAAGTCGTCTGCGAAGTATTTCGAAATTTCAAAACCAGCGCGAAAGCGCTGAATGGTTGATCAATACAAAAATGCACACACAATAACTGCAGATGTCAGTCTATTTTTTCTGAAGCAATTAGTCAAAAAAAAAAATAGATTGACACCTACAAGAGAAAATTACTTAGGAAGCTTACATTATATCAGATATTACGAAATGATCATCCATTTGTGTAGCGACTGAGATCATCGTTGCTTAATTTGTTATCTAATAAGCTTTGGTTAATCTCACAGCCATTAGGTTGCTTATAGTGCCTGGTGTTTCTGATTAGTTACTAATCTAAGTAGTAACCATATTCACCATTGTTTAACTTGACATTTACTAAGCTTTGATCTGTCTGACACAGAGTGCTTCGAGGGCTTTTTTAGGAACTCAACAAATGTCTATTCTAAAAAAAAAAAAGTGTTAATTTTTGTTCAAAGATTTAGCTTGGAAAGCTATAATACTTTATTCATATTTTTGCTTCTATCAACCAATCGGCAATTTTAAGATTTTGAGATATTAACCAAACAAGAATATTTAACCTGGCGGCAAAATTTGATGGATCAAAACCCATGATAATTAAGAAAATCTTTTCAATAAGCATGTTGAAACGAAATTTAGCCAATTGGAATAATAGATAAATAACCTTATTTAAATCTCTTTTCGAGCCTACTTAAATGGCGGACATAAGCTAAGAAGTATACGCGGTGTCTTTAATAAGTTTCCAGACATTTTTGTACAGGCATTTAAAATTGGTGTAGACTTTTGAAAATTCAGTAAGTTATTGCTATACATCTTATGAGATGACTGACCAAATTTTTATGATTTCAGATTCAAATGAACAGCGAGAGGAGGAATTGGAATACACCCTACTAAAGCCAGATTGTCACAGCTGGGGAATTTCAAAAATGCAATCTGGATGTGAGGACACTTTAGAAGAAAGAGTTCTGTTTTAAACTTGGAAAAAAATGCCACAGAAATGTGTGGAATACTTCAAACTGCTTTTAGATCATCTTGTATGAATCGAGCATCAGTTTTTGAGTGGCATAAGAGTTTCAAGGAAGGCAGGGAGTCTGTGAGGGATGATGAGAGGTGTCAGAGGAGTAAGGAAGTCTCTACCCCAGAGTTGATTGAACTAAGGGTTAGGGTTAGGGTAAGAGTTACTATGTTGAGGTTTTAAGGGAGTTCAGAAAGAGATTCCATCGGAAGAGGCCAGCACTCTTCAAATCGGGTCAGTGGCATTTCTACCAGGGCAATGCACCAGTTCAAAACTCCATCCTTGTCAGAGACTATTTGACCAAGATGGGCATCAAGACAGTTTCCCCATACTCACTCTCGTCTAAACCTTGCCCCCTATGACTTTTGGTTATTCCCTAAGCACAGAGGCTGTCGTCATGAGACAATTGAGGAGATGAAAGAGGTTGTGACGAAGGTCATTGACAAGTTCACAATAGAGGACTTCCATGGGGCCTTGAAGAAGTTGTTGGAACGGTACAACAAGTGCATTGCAGCCAGAGGAGATTACTTCGAAAGGGACTAAAGTTTCATGTGTGTATTATCAATAAAAGTGCTCATACGAAATAAGCCCGGAAACCTAATTAGTGATCCTCGTATATTTGTTCAGTAGGTATGGAATTGTCAATGCGTACTCATCCACCAGTAATTATGAGATTTATTTGGTATCTACGCAGATTTTTTGGTTTATATCTTTTGATGAAAGATTTATCATTCTTTTCTTAATGCCATAAACTATCTTAAAATTGAGCGGAATAGTTAGTATTAATAGATATTTATTAATACACGTATTATGGCTAAGATTTCTGCTACATTTACCAGCTGCAACCGCATATACATTAGGGCATATATACATTTTCTCTTTCGTAGTGACACACATACGCAAATATTTTTTTCACTCAACAAAATATATCCCTATAGATTAAGCTAACAGACACTTCTATATATTTATCCCGTAAACTTAACTATTTCTATTAAAATATCTTTTCTCTGACTAATAAAATCTTTGCTTACAATTACCCTGTCGGCTGGCGCTATGGAATACACCGACTGCTTCTCTTCAGAGGGGTAAGACCCCTCAACAAGTGTCCTGGATATGAGACTAAAAAATATAATGCTGGAGCTTTGAGGAATGCGGAGCACCCCTTCATTGCCATCGCTCCCAGTTCCACTCTGACCCGGAATGATAGCACCTGATGGGCCCCTATCTATATTTTAAATTGAACTAACTGCATACTTATGCTAAACTGAATTGTTTGAATTAGATCTGTTAGACTAAACTGAATAGCTTGAAATGGAAGTGCTTTTAACAAATAAAGTGTTTACTTACGAATAAACTGAGTGT
>OY757941.1:13023350-13120850 GCA_963585895.1 Sepioteuthis lessoniana
GAGTATATATATATATATATATATATATAGAGAGAGAGAGGTACCCGTGGTGTAATGGTTATCGTCGTAGGAAATAGACACGGTTTCACGAGTTCAAATCCAGGACGAGACTGATTGCATTTCACATAGAACTAATACCCTTGGGAAAGGTATGAATCCAATTATTCTCCTTCCAGCTTTGGGTAAATTAATTGTTAAAAGTATCTTTAAGAATTTTTTTTCCAAAATAATTTCAAACTCAACAACTCAACTTAAAGAACTTTTCGACTCGTCTGTCTGTTTTTTCGACTTTTCGACTCGTCTGTCTGTCTTTTCGACTGTCTGCCTGTCTAAATTTTTTTTTTGTATTTTTTTTGTCCTTCTTGGCAGTTTATCTTTATCGATTATTTACTCATACACCCACATGCAACAATATATTTACACACTCATACAAGGTGTGCAAAGATAACGACATAAATATATGAGAATCAGTAAGCACACGTCTGATTATATCTCAATATAAAGCATTTCTAAGTTGGTTTTCAATGTTTGTCCGGGTAAGGGGTTTACATAACTTTGTGTAACCCAAACAACCACATCTTTCTGCCTCCAATATGTTAGCCAGCAACAAATGTGGGCAATTTTAATTATAAGCTGATTTGCACATATTGCTGAAAATAACTCATTAAATAATTAAAATTTGGTAATTAGATTAATAAAATGTTCAATTAGACTTCATAAATTATGAAGAATATTTATCAAATATTCATTGGTAAATTCTTTGTGTGGGAAAAAATAGTTGCCTGGCCGGCTGTTTCAGTTTTATGGTATATCAACATTTGTTGGTTATTCAATGTTTATATATATATATATATATATAGATATATATATATATAAATATATATATATATATATATATATATATATATATGCATTAACTTATGATGAAATATATATATGACGAATATGAAAATTTCGTCAATGCACACCTCGAGGCAGCAGCAAAATACATTCCAACAAAAATTAAAACTAAATATAGAGTCCCATGGGAAACTTTAGCGGTGAGAGAAAAACGTGCACTAGTGAAAACAACCTCCAAAAACTATCGAAAAAACCCAACAAACACAAATGCCTTAAAACTAAAAACGGCACAATATCAATTAGCAGGCATATATATAATAGAACAGACAGAATACATTCAAAATCAGATAGATAAGATTAGAGACTCGGTGGAAGATAGACAATCTAGAATAACCTGGCAAACAATAAACGAAGTGAGCAGAAGAAAGAACACAGCCAAAGCAAAACTTAAAGCAGCAAACCAACAAGAAAGAATAAAACTGTGGAAACAGCACTTCGAAAACTTACTTGGAAACCCACCAAAAATAACACATGAACCAATCACCAGAATAATTAGCAAACAATTAGACATTAAACTAAGACCGTTCACACAAGAAGAACTCGACTCGGTTCTCAGAAAAATTAAAAATAGGAAAGCTGCAGGGCTGGACGAAATTCCCCCGGAAGTATGGAAGACCAGACAATTCGACGACATACTGGTCCGCCACTGCAACGCAGTATACAATCAAAATCCGATAGATAGATGGATGAAGGGATGCATACTCCCCTTCCCTAAAAAGGGGGACCTCGGATTAGCCAAAAACTACCGAGGCATAACACTTACATCCATAGCTGACAAAATCTACAATGCCCTACTACGAAACCGAATAGAACCCAAAATCGACAACATACTTAGAAAAAACCAAAATGGCTTCCGAAGGAATAGATCCACGACCTCACAAATATTAACCATCCGCAGAATCCTTGAAGGTGTACGGGCAAAGAACCTACAAGCGACATTAATATTTGTCGACTTTACCAAGGCTTTCGATTCCATTCACAGAGGAAAGATGGAACAAATCCTACTAGCGTACGGCATACCTAAAGAAACCGTAGCGGCAATAACGATTCTCTATAGAAACACTAAAGTAAAAGTACGATCACCGGATGGAGACACAGAATACTTTGACAGTGTAGCAGGAGTACTACAAGGGGACACGCTGGCCCCGTACCTCTTTATCATTTGTCTAGACTACGTACTTAGAACATCGATTGACAAAATCAGAGAGAATGACATAGCGATACTGGCAAATACACCTGACCAAGCCGAAACACTTCTGCATAGTTTGGAACGAGCAGCAGCAAGCATAGGCCTCTATGTTAATGCACACAAAATGGAATATATGTGCTATAACCAAACGGGGGACATCTCCACTCTAGAAGGAACCCCTCTTAAACTAGTAGACAAATTCACGTACCTAGGAAGCAGCGTCGAATCAACCGAAAAGGACATCGAAACGAGGTTAATGAAAGCATGGACAGCTATCAATAGGCTATCGATTATATGGAAATCAGACCTAACCGATTAAATGAAACGCAGTTTCTTCCAGACAGCAGTCACATCGATACTGCTATATGGCTGCACTACATGGACGCTAACAAAACGGCTGGAGAAGAAGCTAGATGGCAATTACACAAGAATGCTGCGTGCAATCTTGAACAAGTCCTGGCAGCAACACCCGACAAGACACCAACTGTACGGCCACCTGCCCCCTATCACGAAAACTATTCAAGTTAGACGAACCAGACATGCAGGACACTGCTGGAGAAGCAGAGATTAACTCATAAGAGATGTACTCTTATGGATCCCCACACATGGCCGCGCAAAAGCAGGACGACCAGCACGAACGTACATTCAGCATCTATGAGGATACGGGATGTTGTCCTGAAGACCTACCTAGGGCGATGAACGATAGGGAGGAGTGGCTAGAGAGGGTCAGGGATATCCGTGCTACCAGCGCTATATGATGATGATGATGATATATATATATATATATATATATATATATATATATATATTTCATCTTAAGTCGACTGGAGCTTTAGAATACACTGACTACACTTCTGCAGAGGGGTAACCCCCCCCACCAATGAGTGTTCTGTATATGACACTAAACAATCTGATGGTGACGTTTCACTGATGTTTGGGCCTTGGTGAATGGGGAGTACACCTTCATTACAATTACTCCCAGGTCCACTCTGGCCCTGCATGTTAGCACCTGATAGGGCCCTATCTATGGGTTAAATTGGACTAACGTCACACTATTGCTAAACTGAATTTTTGACTAAGCTGAATAGCTTGGAATAGGAAGGTTTTTGAAAATTAAACCGTACTTACATTTAAGCTGAGTGCTTATGCTAAACTGAATTTTTTGAAATGGAACTGTTTTTTGAGATTGAAACTGTACTAACACTGAACTGAATTGTTTAATATTGTGCTGTTTTGACATTAAACAGTGTGTAAATAAAATCTGTAATTGTAGTAAACTGAATTAGCTGAATTAGAACTGCTCGACTAAACAGAATAGCTTGAAATAGAAATGTTTTTCACAATTAAACTCTACTTACATTTCAAGTGCGTACTTATCCTAAACTGAATTGTTTGAAATACAACTATTTTCCTAAAAATGGATTTGGCGTTAAATGACCGACAAAGGTTGATATGCCATAAATCCCACCAACCCACCAACTATCATATTAAGTAAGTTATTTAAGGTTTTTTTAAATTTAAATATACATATATAAAAAAAGGAAAAGTCAAATTTATATATATATATATATGTATATATTTGACATTTCCTTTTACACGCACACACACACACACACACACACATATATATATATATATATATATATATATATACCTAAGTCAATGTTTAGACGGTAACATTAGTTTCAAACAGTAAATTGGTTGGTTGTTTTTACTTCATATTAACTCGGGTATATCATTTAATTCCAAATCCTTTTAATATATATATATATATATATATATATACATGATAAAAAAAAATTTAAAATTACTTTTTTTTTGGCATTATTATTTATTTTAGCAGTCTTTATTTTTTTTTTAATGTTAGCTCTGCATCTTCAGACAAAGAGATAATGAGAAATTTCTAATGAATATTTTAAAAAAAACCCAGAAAATTCCGGCCACCCTATCTTATTTATTTATTTTTCAAATGTAAAGAACAAACCATTTGTTTTTCTTGTCTGGTTGACAAATGGCATTCAATTCCTGTATAAAGATGTATCAATTTTTTATTCTCTTTCCTTTTCACCTTTTCACCTTTTTGAACCTATTGGCAAACAAACTTTTAAACCCAAATGAAGGAAAGGAGTAAAAATATAGAATGAAGGAATAAATGGTTTGGGGTTGAAAAAAGCATCAACGATCAAACAACTTACATGCAAATTAATAACCTCATAACAAAATTAAATTATAGTATCATCATCATAGCTGTCAATGCCTTCGTTATCCGCGTGTCGATGTATTTTTCGGTTGATGAGACACTGCTTCCTAGGTAGGTGAACTTGTCTACCAGTTTCAGAGAGCTTTCGTCTAGTGTGAAAATATCGCCTGTTTGATTAAAGCACATATATTCTGTTTTGTTTGCATTGACATGGAGGCCAATGCTTGCGGTGGCTCGTTCCAAACTATGAACTAGTGTTTCGGTTTGGTTGGGTGTATTTGCCAGAATCGTTATGTCATCGGCGTAGTCGGCGTCGGTAATTGTTTTTGCGGGGTACATTCTGCTTCTTTTCTTTATCAGCCCGAAGCCGTTTTCTCTGATTTTATCAATCGATGTTCTAAGCACGTAGTCCCTGACCGATAAAATGAAACGCAGTTTCTTCCAGGCAGTAGTCGTGCCGATACTGTTGTATGGGTGCACTACTTGGACGCTAACAAAATAGCTGGAGAAGCTAGGCGGCAATTACACAAGAACGTTGCGAGCAACATTGAACAAGTCCTGGCGGCAAAACCCCTCAAGGCACTAACTATACGGCCACCTGCCTCCCATTACGAAAACTATCCAAGTGAGACGAACCAGACATGCAGGACACTGCTGAAGAATGAGGGGCAAGCTCATGAGTAATTTACTCCTATGGAACCCCACATATAGCCGAGCAAAAGCAGGACGACCAGCTCGAACCTACATACAGCAGCTCTGTGCCGATACAGGATGTAGCCCTGAGGACCTGATGATGATGATGATGATGATGATCATAATCATCTCTTGTCGTGTCACCAGCACGGATATCCCTGACCCTTTCTCGTCACTCAACCCTATCATTCATCGCTTCTGGCAGGTCCTCAGGGCTACATCCCGTATCAGCACAGAGCTGTTGTATGTAGGTTCGAACTGGTCGCCCTGCTTTTGCTCGACAACGTGTGGGGGTCCATTGGAGTACATCACTTATGATCTTGTCCCTACTTCTCCAGTAGTGTCCTGCATACCTGGTTCGACTAATTTTGATAGTTTTCGTGATGGGTGCTCGGTGGCCGTATAGCTGCTGCTTTGTGGGGTGTGGTCTCCAGGACTGGTTCAGTTACGGCAATTACACAAGAATGCTGCGAGCAATCTTGAACAAGTCCTGGCGGCAACACCCCACAAGACACCAACTATACGGCCACCTGCTTCCTATCATGAAAACTATCCAAGTTAGACAAACCAGACATGCAGGACATTGCTGGAGAAGCAGGGACGAGCTCATAAGTGATGTATTCCAATGGATCCCCACATATGGCCGGGAAAAAGCAGGACGACCAGCATGAACATATAATCAGCTGCTATGTGAGGATACGGGATGTAGCCCTAAAGACCTGCCAGAGGCGATGAACGATAGGGAAAAGTGGCGAGAAAGGGTCAGGTATATCCGTGCTAGTGGCACGACATGATAATGATGATAATATATATATATATATTTGATAATCTTCAGCTCTTCACAGGATGATTATTTGCCACGTTAAACCTTTCGGTTATTAAAATTTCGTCAATCTGTTCCAGTTTTTAAACAAAACAAAATAGAAGTGAAGGTTCTAAAGCATTACCAATCCGGTAGTAATATTCTGTTTCAGATTTTTGTGATGTTGTTTTCTAAAAATCCTTATCACAACAATCTATCTATCTATCTATCTATCTATGTGTGCTTTTATTTATATTATTTAGTTACTATCTACCTATTAATTCCAAAGCATATCTATTCGTCTTAATCAGTGTTCACCTTTTTCTCCATCGCTGTCAATTCAATTCGACTATCTATCTATCTATCTATCTAAGTCCATATAAATGTTGAAGCGTAATTACTTTCGCTGTAGAATGGCTACCATCCCACTCAGCTGTCATCATCATCATCATGTCGCGCTGCCAGCATGGATCTCCCTGACCCTCTCTCGCCACCCGTCCCTATCGTCCATCGGTCCCAACAGATCTTCCAGGCTACATCCTGTATCTGCACAGAGCAGTTGTATGTAGGTTCTAGCTAGTCGTTCTGGCTTTCCTCGTCCATGTGAAACGGGGTCCACTGGAGTAATGCGCTTCGGAGTTCGTCCTTACTTCCCCAGCAGTATATCACTTGTCTGGCTCGTCTAAGTTTGGTAGTTCTGGTGATGGGTGTGAGTTGACCGTACAACAACTGTTTTGTGGGATGTTGCCTCGAGGACTTTTTCAATATTGCTCGCAGCATTCTTGAGTAATTGCCGTCAAGATTTTTCTCCATACGTTTAGTTAGTGTCCATGTAGTGCATCCATATAAAAGTATGGACACGAAATCCCCAAATGCTTGGAAAAAACTGTTTTATTTTATCTCTCCGGTCTGTCTTCTAAATGACCGATAGACTATCGGTAGCTGTTCATGCCTTTGCTAGTCACGTGTTGATATCTTTCTCGGTTGATGAGACTCTGCTTCCACGGTAGATGATCTTGTCCACAAGTTTCAGAATAAGCTGGTATAAATTTGATTAATATTCGCACTGATCTTACTTCGTTGTCTAAATTTCTGTGATGAAGCTTGAAGATTTTTATCATTAAGGGTTTTCAGACTATTGTCTTGATTTTTATTGTTATTTCCACAACGTTTCGGCCGATATGTCTTCCGGCCTTCTTCAGAGGATTTCAATAAAGGACGTAGTTCGAAGTCCCGTGAAGGTTCCCGAGTTCGACAAACTCCTGAAGAAGGCCGGAGGACATATGGACCGAAACGTTGTGGATATAACAATAAAAATCAAGACAATAGTCTGAAAACCCTTAATGATCTGACTTGGTTTGGTTGTACAGCATTTTGATCCTTGTCTGTTTCTTGTAAATAAATTGTTCATAACCTATTGTGTTTTTTTTTAATGGATTCATTAGCACTGGATACTGATGCTGAATAAATATCTTAAAAACTCATTCTTCTCTGAGACATTCACCTCGATGGTAATACAATTTCCAATAAAGGGTTTTGTATCTTTCACCACCAAACTTACCAAATAAGAAAAAAAAAAAAGAAAAAATCCAGTCTCTGTTTGAAATGATACTAGAATCAACAATTTTTCAATATTTTTATTATGTATACAAAGTATCATCTTGAAATCGTTAAAATTAAAAATTTGAGAGTAGTTTCTAAATTAAGTTTGAAGAAAATATTATTTATATTTGTTTGTTTTTTTAATCTCCCGTGTGCAGATAAATTCGTTTATTAAGACTTCGAGAAATTTCAACCACTTTTTTTTTTACAATCCATATATGCTATTGAACCAGACCAGTACTCAAGAGACTTTAGAACACCGTAGTGTCCTTGCCGTGGTAATAAGTTGACAAATGCGAAATTGTGTTACACATACCTTGAAAGTTTGTTAACTAAAAGAGAGTTGCTGGGAGAAAGAAAGTGTGTATAGAAGTATTAGACAACAGTCAACTGGACAATTACGAGCAACATATCCCTGTGGGGAAAAGATAAGCTGGTACAGACCTAGAATTTTTACCTGGTTCTAACATGCTAGTCTACGGCATCTAACACCCCTTTGGGGTGCCCTTGAATTCTTTGCTCGTCAACTTTCTTCTCGTTTCATCTTCGTGGCTTATCGCGTCCTGTCGTCGACGTTGACCCCTGAAAAGACACAAAGACCCCTCATCTTCGATCGCACATGCGCAACAGATTTTGGAACTCCAGTTTTCCTTAGCCATTTTAAACTACTACGAGTGCCTTTGCTTTGAGATTCGGCGACTACTGTCTGCTTTATTCATTCATTAATTCATTCATTCCATTTCCAATAAGCCGATACACAATTTCATAATTTCTTTCACTGAATTTCATTAATGTATTGTTATTTTTATTATTAAGTAAACGCCTTGTTGTCTTTAAAATGTTTAGGGAATGTGGAGAACCCTTTCATTGCCATTACTCCCCGGTCCATTTTCACCTGAAATATTAGTGCCTGTTAGGGCCCCAATATATAGGTTGAATACAAAGTTCAAAATTTTCTCATAGATTTTAATTACCAGATAAAATAATTTGTTGGTTTGTTGGTTGGTTGGTTGGTTTTACGGCGAAGAAAACCTGTTCTGTTCATTAAACGCCCAATTAAATTTTAAACAATTCAATTTAGTATAAGTATAGCGTTAGTTTACAATTGGTTAAAAGTCAAAACAGTTGTATTACAAACAATTCTGTTTCACGTTAGTATAGTTTGAATAGCAAAAATACTTCCATTCCAAACAAATATCTTTAACTTACAAAAACACTCCTATTTCAAACAATTCATAAGTACAAAATGGTTAGAGTGTTCGCCAATGTCCCGGAAGACCTGAGTTCAGTCCCAGGACAAGTCATACCAAAACTCAAAAAATGGTATTTGATGCTACCTTGCTTAACACTCAGCATTATAAGGTAAGGATCAAGGGTAAAGTGGAGTAATTCAGGGAAAGGAGTAGCGCCCGCCCCTACACCGTGGTATAGTAGCTATAGAAAAGAGAGCCTTTGGGTAACATTCGACTACGGTTGCCAACAACTTACTTACGTTATTTCTATTTGACCCATAAATGGGACCCTATCAGGTGCGACCACTCAGGGCCAGTATGGACCTCGGAACGATGGCAATGAAGGGGTGCTTTTGCATTTCCCATACCTCCGGCATAACTAAAACTTATCATCAGATTGTTTAGTGTCATATCGAGGATACTCGTTGGCGGGGATTACCCCTTATCAGAGGAACGGTCGGTGTATTCTACAGCCCCAGCCGACTGGGCAATAAAATTAATCTAGTTAAACAGCATTAATTGAAAGTATTTAACTATATGCAAAGAAATGATACAAATCATTTCTTTAAATATAATTATTTCTGTTTAATGGTAATACGCGAAATCAATTGACTGTGTTCAAATAAAATTATTGGAGCCAGATGAAAATAGTTTAAATCAATTTAACAGGGTGTAACCAAATGATTAATATGAAATAGAATTATTAGTGTTAGTTAACAATACTTGAAACCATTTAACTCTGTGTAAACAAATAAGTGCTGGTTTGCATAAAACAATGTTGCATAAAAACTATTCCCTTCCAAATCAGCCCAATACATTTGGCATTAAATAACTCACAGGGGTTGAAATGCCATAAAACACAACCAATAAACCAATCTCGATGAAACACTCAAATGAGATTATTATCAATAAGTCTAATCAAAATATAACTGCCTTTTTGTCATAATACTCTTGTGAGTTACATGTTTTGCAATAGTTTGGTATCTACAAGTTTGCGGCCAGTAAATCACATGACCCAAGCAGTTCAAGCCGTGGTAGGTAACTACTGGGCTGGGTAGTATCATACTAGTTAGTCTGCTGACATGTTATGAATCTCTTTTCTTAGTGCGTGATAAACAAAGTCAAATTGATCAGACACAGAAAGAAAGAAAACACTGATTAAGACGGATAGCTATTGTTATATAATAGCCGAGGGATTTCGGTTCCTGCCTTTGAGTTTAGTTAGGCTGAGAACCTTTCGGCGCAGCACATGGGTTAGTTGGGTGCAACATTGAGGCAGGTGTTAACGCGGGCGCGCACGGGTGGATAGAGGTGTCACTCAGATGTCATAATAGTCCGAGACGAAACAGGGTGCGGGTGACGTCACGCACCGGAAGCGCGTGGAGATTTGTGTGAGAATTTGAAGAAAGACAGAGTTGGGTACTAGACGCCAAACGAAGGGGTTCGACTTTTGGAGCTCGCAGACGCGAGGCGAACTTGCGCCCCAATGGGGCTGCAAGAGTTGAGAATTAGACGCCGGACGGTGACGGTCGATTTTTGGAGCTCGCAGGTGCGAGGCGAACGTGCGTCCTATGAGGGCCGCTCGAGTTGGGGGCCAAATGAATAAGACAGCATTGAAGATTGTGTCTCTCCTCCTTATGTCGAAACCTTTAACTCAACGTTAATAAAAACGTTTCGTACCTGAACAAGAAGTCGTTACGTGTTTTCGAATTCCGAGATTCCTATGTTCTTTATATGTTCTATCGTTATAAACATTATATGTCTATTTCACACATAGCGTTAATTGTGAATATGGTACACTATGTTATAGTATCAGTATAATAGATTTGTTATGGAATAAGTATAGTAGGTATAACCAGACATTGATACTTCCTTGCTTAACACTCAGCCTTACCAGGTACGGATCAAGGGGGAAATCGATCAGTCCTTGTAAAGGAGTTGCGCCCTCCTCTACACCTTGGTGTAGTAGCTATCGAAAAGGGAGCCTTCGGGTCACACTCAAGTATGGTCATCAACTTTACTTTTTATATGATATGAAATGAGCATGATAGGAATGTGGTTGGTTGGTTGGTTGGGTTTTATGGCATATCCACCTTTGTAGGTTATTTAATGCCAAATCAAATAAACAGTTCTATTACAAACAAATCAGTTTAGAATGAGTACACAGTTTAATTATCCAAAACATTTCTATTTCAATCAATTCAGTTTATTTCAACTGAGCTAACTCTGTTTAGTATAAGTAAAAATTGTATTTACACACAGTTGAATGCCAAAACAGTTCTATATTAAATAATTCAGTTTAATATACATTTTCAATGTCAAAAAGAGTTCTATTTCAAACAATTCAAAAGTACACAATTGTATTGTCAAAAACGTTTCTATTTCAAGCTATTCAGTTTTGTTAAATAGTTCTAATACAAATGATTCACTTCAGCATAAATAGGCAATTTAGTTCTGATTAGCATATAGATAGGGCCGTATCAGCTGCTACCATTCCGGGCTAGAGTGGACCCGGAAGCAATGACAATGAAGGGGTGCTTTACATACCCCCAAAGCCCCAGCATCATTGGAACCTCACCATCAGATTTTCTAGTGTCATATCAGAACATTCGTTCGGGGAATGCCTTACCCTTGTGCAGAGGTGCAGTCGGTGTATTTTACAGCCCAGTCGACTGGACAAGTTTTGAAATGGGTATACTGGTTATGTTATGGAATGGCTATGACTGGTATATTATGGAATGACTATAATTAGTATGTTATGAAATGACTATAATTGCTGTGTTATGGAATGACGATCATTGTTATGTTATGGAATGGATATAATTGGTATGGTATGGAATGACTATAATTGTTGTGTTATGGAATGGCTATGACTGGTATATAATGGTATGACTATAATTGGTATGTTATGGAATGGCTATAATTCGTATGTTATGGAATGGCTATGTCTGGTATATTATGGAATGACTATAATTAGTATGTTATGAAATAACGATAATTGCTGTGTTATGGAATGACGATCATTGGTATGTTATGGAATGGCTATAATTGGTATGGTATGGAATGACTATAATTGCTATGTTATGGAATGGCTATGACTGGTATATTATGGAATGACTATAATTGGTATGTTATGGAATGGCTATGACTGGTATATTATACAATGACTATAATTGGTATGTTATGGAATGACTATAATTCGTATGTTATGGAATGACTATAATTGATGTATTATGGAATGACTATAATTGGTATTTCATGGAATGATTATAATTGGTACATAATGGAATGACTATATTTGGAATGTTATGGAATGACTATAATTGGTATATTATAGTTTGACTATAATTGGTATATTATGAAATTACTATAATTGGTATATTATGAAATGACTATAATTGGTATTTTATGAAATGACTATAATTGGTATATTATGGAATGAAAATAATTATGTTATGGAACGACTATGATTGGTGTATTATGGAATGACTATAATTGGTACGTTATGGAATGTCTATAATAGGTATATTATGGAATTAATATAATTGGTATGTTGTAGAATGACTATAATTTGTATGATATGGAATGACTATAATTGGTATATTATGGAATGACTATAATAGGAGATAATTGTTATGTTATGGAACGACTATGTATTATGGAATGACTATAATTGGTACGTTATGGAATGTCTATAATTGGTATATTATGGAATTAATATAATTGGTATGTTATAGAATGACTATAATTTGTATGATATGGAATGACTATAATTGGTATATTATGGAATGACTATAATAGGAGATAACCACTAAATGATATAAATGAATCCACAAGATAGATAGATAGATTGTTGTGATATGGAATTTTAGAATGACATCCCACAAATTTGAAACAATCTTATTAAAGGATTAAGAATGTTTGAAAACCCTCTTTTCTGTATTGTTTCATTTAATAACCCAAGCACTCTTGCTGAAATGCACAATCGGCTGGGGCAGCAAAATAAACCAACTGCATCACTGCAGAGGGGTAAGACACCCGCATGGACTATCCTGGATATGACAATGAATAATCTAATCGTGAGGTGTCAGTAATGCTGGACCTTTGGGAAAGGCAGAGTACCCCTTGAATACCAACGCTCCCAGGTTCCCTCTAACACGGAATTGTAGCAACTGATAGGGTCCTATCTATGGATCAAATAGAGCTGTTTAACATTTAAACTGTGTAATTATGCAAGAGTGAATTCTTGGAAATAGAATTGTTTGACATTTATCTGTGTGAAAAAAAAATAGCGGTTGTCTATTTGAATTGGTAATTAAACAAAATTATACTTGGAACAATTTACTTTTTTTTACATTCTTAACTGAATTGTTAGAAATAGAATTGTTTGATCATTTAGCTATGTGTAAAGGAATGGCTGATGTTTAATTGAATTGTTAGTGTTAAATATCAGTAATTATAAATATTTAACTGTGAGCTAACCAATTGATTCAATGTAAAAGGAAGTATTCGTATTGGATAGCTACATCTGAAAGTATTTTGACTTTGCGCAAAAACATGAAGGTGCCCGTGGTGTAATGGTTATCGTGTTAGGAAATGGACACGGTGACACGAGTTCAAATCCTGGACGAGACTGATTGCATTTCACCTAGCACTAATACCCTTGGGAAAGTTATGAATCCAATTATTCTGCCTCCAGCTATGGGTAAATAGTAGGGCAGACTAGGTTCTTCAGCCTTGGGGAGGCAACTAGTCTAGGAGAAGTAAAACACTGAATTCAAATCTGTTAAACTTCGCTTAAAAATTGACCTAGTGTCATATACTGCCCGAGTGGAAGGGTGAGTAAATATGGAGATGTATGAAAAAGAATTTGGCATTAAATAACCGACATTGGTTGATATGTCCTAAAACCCAAACCAAATCATCAACCCTTTTAGCGTTTAGATATTTTTTCTGTTCCATCTTTTATTTTTATTTTCTTTTCTTTTTTTTCTTTTCCAGCCTTTAATTTTTCTGCTTTCTGTTGGTTCATTATCTCTCTTTTCTAGTTTTTTTTCTCAAAAACTTCTCACCTTTATATTTGTTAATTCTCACTCTTTTCCAGCTTTCCAGCTTTTATCCTTTCTATTCATTCATTGTCTCTATTTTCTAGCTTTTTATCTTCTTTCTTTTCTATTCGTTTAATATCACTCTTTTCCAGCTTTCTTTTATCTTCTGTCCTTTCTATTGGTTCATTCTCAAAATTTCCTAGCTTTTCAACTTTACTTATTTTTCTTTGATCATTCCCATTTTTTCTAGCTTTCCATCTTCTCTGCTTTGAATTTGTCCATTCTCAATATTTTATAGCTTTTATTTTCTCTTTTTTCTATTTGTTCATTTTCTCTCTTTACTAACTTTTTTTAATCTTCTTGTCCAGTCAGCTGGGGCTGTAGAATACACCGACTGCACCTCTACAGTGGGGTAAGACCCCCACCACCAACGAGTGTCCTGTTTATGACACTAAATAATCTGATGGTGAGGTTCCAGAAATGCTGGAGCTTTGGGGAACGTGGAGTACCCATTTATTGTCATCGCTCCCTGGTCCACTCTGGCCTGGAGTGGTAGAACCTGATAAGGGTCCTATCTATAGGTTAAATAGAACTAAACGGTGGTTGGAGTTTACTGTTTTTCTTTTTTGCATTTAAACTGCGTATTTATGCTGAACTGAATTGTTTAAAATAGAACCGTTTTGACATTAAAACTGCGTAGTTATCCTAAGCTGAATTGCTCGAATAGAACTGTTTTGATGTTTAAACAGTGCACTTATGCTAAACTGAATTATCTGAAATAAAACTGTTTGGCATTTAAATATGTGTATTGCCCAGCCGGCTGGGGGTTTAGAATACACCGACTGAACCTCTGCAGAGGAGTAAGACCCCGCCAATGAGTTTCCTGGATATGACACTTAAGAATCTGATGGTGAGGTCCCAGTAATGCTGGGGCTTTGGAGAATACGAAGCACCCCTTCATTACCATTGCTCGCTGGTCCACTCTGGCCCGGTGTGGTAGCATCTGATAGGGCCCTATCTATTGGTTGAATAGAACAAACGGCATACTTATGCTAAAACTGTACTGTTAAACTAAACTGAATAGCTTGAAATAGAAATGTTTTTGACAATTAAACCTTGCCTATGCTGAACAGAATTATTTGAAAAAGAACTGCTTTTTGACATTGAAACTGTATATACACTAAACTGGATTGTTTAAAGTGGAACTGTTTTAACTGTGTGTAAACTAAATCTGGAGGGAGCTCTCTCTTCAGATTCCAACAGTAGTCAGCCATCATGACTGCGTCCCAGCGACACTGATACCTGGTCTCCATCTCTTTCAGGTTCTGATGGAATCTTTCCCCCTGGTGTCACTCACTGAACCCAGGTTCCCAGGAAACCGGTCCATATCTGAAAATTGGTAGTGCATCTAGAAGCTCATGTTGCAGCCCAGGTTTCTGAAAACAGTCAGCACGTTGGTAACTCGTTCTGCGTAGTTTCTGGCATTATTGTTGCCAAGAAATGCCTTCCACGCTTCCAGTTCCACTTCATTCATTGAGTTTTCGAACTCTAGATCTCTGTTGAGCTGCCGGATCTGAGGACCGTCAAAGATGCAAGTTTTTAACTTCTCCATGGTCTATCCTGGAAAAGCCTGGCACAAGTAAGTGAAACAGTCACCATCCTTGTCCTGAGCCTTGGTGACCTGCTTGATTAAGCCGAACTTGATGTGCAGCGGTGGGAAGAGTATTCTGTCTCTGTCCACCAGAGGGTCGTTGATGACGTACCTTTCTTTGCAAGGCACCAATTTCTCTCGCAAAGGCCTGAAATTCAGTGTGTAATGCTGAGCACCAATTTTTGGAAGATTTCGAGGTTTTATGACTTCAAACAGAGTCTTTTCGACATAATCATCCACAACTATCGGACCGGAATACTTTTTGTCATTAAGATAATTATTTTCAATCCAAACAATTATTCGACATGGCATTTTACCCCCACCAACTTCTTCTAAAATGCTCCACACATGCGTTTATGTGAATAAAAACGTAAAAAACAACATGTGGCCATAGTTCAAAAACTTGACCTGATTGAGCAAAACCAATTTGATTTTTTGGATTCAGCACATCAGATTCGTGCGAAATCAGCTAAGAAAACGCAGACAACAAATTTATTGTCGACCAGTAAAATCGTAGCTCCATCGGGATAATGTATTATTTTTAACTAAGCTTAAAACAACATTTTTACTCAGTATCAAGACTTGTAACACATCATTTTTTAAAAGCTTTTTTCTACTTAGTTTTATTCTTTTCTCAAAGTCGTCCGAATAATACACAAAATCTTGACGCATCACCATCATCATCACCATCAAATCACATTACAGCACGGATTTTCCTGACTTTTTCTCTTTCTCTCCACACGTCCCTATCTTCCATTGCTTCCAGCGGGGCTTCCAAACTATATCCAGTGTCCGTAAAGAAATGATATGAATAAGTTCTTGCTAATCGGCCAATACTGACACGTCACTGTGTAAGGTTGTAGAAAAGAGGAAAATCTTGTATTTTGGTTTGGCGATCAATTTATTTCAACACTTAATTTCACCCAATCAGCCCGGACCTTCATTTCCAGCTAGCAAAACGGGTGAGCGGCCAAACCCAGTCTCTTTGGCTTGAGACGGCGACCAGAACAGACGTTCCTCTGACCGTCCCTACTTAGCGATGCTTGTTAGCTCGACAAGCCGCCCAGTGTGGACATCTCACTGCGGCTCTAACAGCAGCAGCAACAACATGGACACTCAACGATGGAACCATCTAATTTATGGATTTCCTACGAGGAATCCCAGTTGAACATAAATTAGAAACATAAAACATGCCTCTCACAGGCCCAACTTTGTGTCACCCCAAAATTGGCTATGTCAATCTGAGCGTAACTCCGCTCTCGACACTAGTTCCCTTTTCACCTCTGGTCCACACATGGAGACAACGCAGACTCTCCCCCAAATACCAGATGCAAAACTACACGGTGACTCTAAACACAATTCCTCACACGTCCCGCAACACACGCTGCCATATCAACATCCCGCTAAGCTATTTCCACTCCAATACTAACAAGCCTAAACTCCACAAGTCTTGTACCACCAAAAGCAAACCATATTCAATGCTGCAAATAAAAAACTTTCTTTGTTGGGCTGTTAAAGAAAAGTTTCGTCATTCATTTATGTTGCCTAAAAAATACAGTGCTAGAGAAATTAACAATTAACAATTTCCCTTAACCGCTGTAAGGATTCATTGAAGAACGTCACTTATGACTTTTTCCTTGCTTCTCCAGCAGGGTCTCGAATATCTTGTTCGTCTTACTCTGATGGTTTGTGATTGGGGGAGAGGGGCAAGTGACCATGCAGGGGTCCATAGAAGAATGTAAATTATGAATTTATCCTTGCTTCTCTAGCAGTTTCATGCATATCTTCTTCGTCTTACTTGGATGGTTTGTAAGATGGGAGGTAAGTGCCCGTGCAGGGGTCCATAGAAAAATGTCAATTATGAATTTGTCCTAGCTTCTCCAGCAGTGTCATGCATGTCTTCTTCGTCGTACTTGGATAGTTTGTAAGATTGGTGGCAAGTGGCTGTAGAGCTATTGTTTCGTGGGGTGTTGCCTCCACAATTTGTTTAAAATAACTCGTAGCATTCTTGTGAATTTCCCATTTTGCTTTTTCTCACTGCGTTTAGTTAGAATCTATGTGGTGCATCCATACAGTAGTATTGACACCGCCTCAGTTTAGAAGATATGCCGTTTTATTTTATCGGATAGATCAAACTTCCATATGATCGATAGCCGATCGATAGCAGTAAATGGCTTCACTAGACGTCCGGAATAGCTTCATTCTGACCTAAAAAGAAATGGGCTTATTGTGAGTATATAGTCATTACAGTATAATACAACGTTTCAATAACAAACGGACTATATAAACCGGTCCAAGCCATAATAGTAAGCAATCACCAGTGCCAAAAAATGGTAAAAAATAGTTTAGATGGATCTACCCTTGCCACTTGCCTAAGTTCATTTGCATCGCTTTGGTGACAGTTTATAATTTGGGAGATATTTCTGTCGCAGCTTGTATTTTTATGACAGAATGTTCACTTCGGTTATTCGTGTGATTACAACAATGACATATGCAAAGAAATATACCGACCTTGAAACTACATTCGCCTAGACAAAAATGAACGGTGAATAACGTATTAATATTTTTTTCAAAACATACTCCATTACCATTCAGCTGAGATGTGTTACATTATATTGTGTACACGAATCTATTACTCTGCGTGTATTTGTGTATTTTTCCTTCTTTGGTTTAACTAGGCTTTATGGCATATAAACCATTGTTGGTTATTTAATGCCAAATCCCCTTTATACATATATATTAAATACATATGATTTGGTTTTGTTGGGTTTTATGGCATATAAACCATTGTTGGTTATTTAATGCCAAATCCTCTTTATACATATATATTAAATACATATGATTTGGTTTGGTTGGGTTTTATGGCATATAAACCATTGTTGGTTATTTAATGCCAAATCCTCTTTATACATATATATTAAATACATATGATTGGTTTGGTTGGGTTTTATGGCATCTAAACCATTGTTGGTTATTTAATGCCAAATCCTCTTTATACATATATATTAAATACATATGATTTGGTTTGGTTGGGTTTTATGGCATATAAACCATTGTTGGTTATTTAATGCCAAATCCTCTTTATACATATATATTAAATACATATGATTTGGTTTAGTTGGGTTTTATGGCATATAAACCATTGTTGGTTATTTAATGCCAAATCCTCTCCATCCATATGAATCAATTATATATGGTTTGGTTTGCTTCGGTTTATGGCAAATCAACCACTGAAGCTTATTTAAAGCCAAATCCTCTTTATACATATATATTAAATATATATGATTTGACTTGGTTTGGTTTATGGCATATCAACCACTGAAGATTATTTAATGCCAAATACATATATATTAAATATATATGATTTGGTTTGACTTGGTTTTATGGGATATCAACCATTGTAGGTTATTTTATACAAAATAATCTTTATATATATATATATTAAATATATTTGATTTGGCTTGCTTGGTTTTATGGCATATCAACCATTGTAGGTTATTTAATTCCAAATCCATATATATTATATTGTGTACACGGATCTGTTACTCTTTGTGTATTTGTGTTGTTTTCCTTCTTTGATTTATCTAAGCTTTATGGCATATAAACCATTGTTGGTTATTTAATGCCAAATCCTCTCCATACATAAGAATTATATATATATGGTTTGGTTTGCTTCAGTTTATGTCGTATCAACCACTGAAGCTTATTTAATGCTAAATCCTCTTCATATATATATATATATATATATATATATATATATATGATTTAGTTTGGTTGGGCTTTATCGCATATCAACTATTGTAAGTTATTTAATGCCAAATCCTTTTTATACATATATATTAAATGTATATGATTTGGTTTAGTTGAGTTTTATGGCATATGAACCATTGAGGGTTATTTAATGCCAAATCATCTTTAGACACATATATTAAATATATACGATTTGGTTGAGTTGAGTTTTATGGCATATCAGCCATTGTAGGTTATTTAATGCCAAATCCTCTTTATACATATATATTAAACGTATATTAAACGTAGATTTTGCTGGTAACATTTTTTTGCATACAGTTAAATGGTTTCATCCATTTATATTTACTGTTAATCATTTTTGTTTTCTGACAAGACTTGAGTGAAAAAAGCCCTTTTTTAGAACGTTTGATACTATTCTCAAATGGTTGATCAAGATTTATAGACTTTTCTGCAAGTACCTAGGAGACACGTTTCCGACTTTTCAGACTTCGTAATATGACGAGTATAATTTCTAAACTTGATCCATTTCTCATAAAAAAAATGATGTTTAAGGTGAGGCACTTAATATGTCTCCATCCTTTTTAATTAGCTTAATTAGTAAAGAGTAAAAAAATAAGCCAGAAGTAAAAATATTGACACACACACACACACACACACACACATAGAGTTTCTCTCTCTTTCTCAAGAAATATTTCTCGCATTCTCTCTCTCTCTCTCTCTCTCGCTCTCTCTAACTCTCTTTTAAAATACACATGCATACAAATACGTGTGACATAAATACATTTGTCGTGTAATGGTTACCGTCAGAGAAAATGGAACCGGTGACACGAGTTTAAATTCTCGACGAGACATTTGCATTTCACTTAGCGCTAATACTCTTAGGAAAGGGAGAAACCCTGTTATTCTCCCTCCAACCATGGATAAGCAGGAAGACAGGTTAGACTCTTCCGCCTAGCTTAGGTAACTGGTCTAGGTGAAGTCATCATCATCATCATCATGTCGTGCCGCCAGCACGGATATACCTGACCCACTCTCACCACATCTCCCTAGCGTTCCTCGCCTCTGGCAGGCCTTCAGGGCTACATCCCGTATCCTCACATAACTGCCGTATGTATGTTCGAGCTGGTCGTCCTGCTTTTGCTCGGCCATATGTGGGGGTCCATAGGAGTACATCACTTATGAGCTCGTCCCTGCTTCTCCAGCAGTGTCCTGCATGTCTGGTTCGTCTAACTTTGATAGTTTTCGTGATGGGACGCAGGTGGCCGTATAGTTGGTGCCTTACATCAGCAGTGTATACCGCAATTTCCACCACTGGAGATCGAACCAGCAACCACAGTTTGCAGTGCCGAAACTCTACAACTGAGCCACCAGTTCATATCGCACACAAGTGACGCCAAACCAACCGGCAGATTTTCTGGTCGTGGTAATTGAATTCACGAGAAGTTGAGGTTTGTGGTGATTTCTGATAGATGTTTTTTTTTTTTTTTTATAGTGGCAGCTGCAAGCAGGAAACACGGTCTTCCACCAAGTCCGAGGCTTTTTTGGACTCGTGCTCTGCCTGTTTGCAGCTACGATGCTGAAGTCCATTCAGTGTCAAGAGTAAAGCTAAAGTGAGACAAGGCTTCTTCTTGATGCCAGTAAGTCTATGTTTCAGGTATGCGCGGATTTCACATCCAGTTAGAGGTTTCTGAGAACTGGTACCTTTTTGAATTTATTTTGTCATTATTTTTTTATTAATCTCCACCAGTGTCCTGGGTATGACGTTACAAGCATCTGATGGCGAGGCTCCAATTCTGGAACTTTGAGGAAAATAGCGTACCCTTTCATTGTCATTACTCTCAGGTCCACTCTACCTTGTAGTTGGAGTACTTGTAAAGGTCACAACTGTGAGTTCCATGGAACTATTACATTTACCATATTAGAAACCATTTAACTGTTAACAGACATATCAGATTTTGATTGTTAAAAAATAATGTTACCTACAAACAATTCACCTAATAAAATCAAGTGTTCAGTTTATCAAAGACGGAAACGTTTCGAAAACTCCTCATAGAAATAGGCACAAACCAACATTGTTTGATGGTTGCACGGACTGGCGCATGTTTGCTGACGCAGATCGGCAACTCGCTTTTCCAACGGAAATAACATAAACTCGCCAGTGTCCAGATCTCGTCATTTGGTCAGTTAATTCAAAGGAAGTTATCTTGGGTGAATTAACGATCCCTTTCGAGGTCAACATCGGCTGGACGCATCAGCGTAAATTGGTAAAAAACGAAGACCTACGTAAACAGTGTATTTAGAATGGATGGTCAACAGACATATTTCCTTTTGAGATTGGATGTCGAGGTTTTATTTCAAACTCGACTTCTACATTTTTAACCAATGTCGAACTTTCACCTGCAGAGAAGAGGGAATATACAAAAATGATCCAAAACAAGACTGTATCTGCATCTGAGTGGATATGGCCTTCGTACAGATCAAACGCCACCCAATAAACTCTGGTAGTATTGAGAGATACTCCTGAGGCCCCCAAGGTTAATGGTAATGATAGTTCGGCCCGGAAACCATGTTTGAAACAAGGGTCATCATCTGATGAAGACTTTGTTGAAAGAAAACAGCTATTTAGGCGACAGTTTTTGTATATATATATATATATATATATATATATATATATATATATATATGTGTGTGTATGTGTGTGTGTGTGTCTGTTTGTATGTATGTATGTATCTATGAATGTGTAAATATATATACATCTTAATGCTTGAGTGTGTGTGTGTGTGTATGTTTGTGTGTTCATGTATCCCTGGATATTTATATATATATATATATATATATAGGTTTGTGTGTATGGGAGTAAGTACGTGTGTTTATATATACAAATATCTATATATATATATATGTATTTATAAATGCTTATATATATATATATATATATATATGTATATATATATATATATGCGTGAATTTAAATAGATCTCTTTGTCTGATGATACAGATTGTTTGAAATATAAGGTCTGCAGAAATAAATATTATCGCAAAAAATTTGAGCAATTTTTAAAGTTTTTTATTTATATATATATATATATATATATATATATATATATATATATATATATAAAACGTATTAAAATTGTAATGCTATTTACCGCTTTTATGCCTCCAGTCTTTATGGAATAATTTGAATCTTTTAAATAGGAAACGAAAAAGATCATTGAAATAAATTCAAAGACAAGAACATTACAACGCATGAGAAAAAATTAAATATCAGAACATAAGATAATGTGTAAAGTGCTAAAATATTTGGATAAAAAAAATAGCCCCCTGTACTTAATGACCATTTGGATTCACGTCAAGATCTTTGCAAAAATAGAAAGCACAAGAAATTATGAAATAATCGAAATTGTAAATAAAATGCTACGAAAAATTTCGTTGAAAAAACACATCTTATATTTTTTAGACATATAACGATTGATCTCCAAAATATGTAGTCTTAATTTCATCTTGGTGTTTTGACAGCATGAATTAGCCTGATCCTCCCTCATCATCCGTCACTATCATTTACCTAATGACAACGTGAAACTCTTAGTCTTGAATTTATATCCTGAGATGTGACCTGATGTGGTAGCTCCAAGTTATAAAAAGGATTTCAAGGAAAGGAGATATAAAGAAGGAACATTTTAAGAAAACTCAGAGAGTCAACTGTGAATTTGGCCAAAGCACTCGTTGTAGGTCAGCCAATCATGGTTGAATGACTACGGTAAATGAAAATTCCTGGAAAAAAAGCCAGTAGTCCTAAATTTTCTTGGCTGGCGTGGAACCACCAGAAACGGATATAGTTCTCCCTCCAACACCAGGCGAAAGTAAGAGGACGACTCGAGCTCGCAGCTGGACGCGAAAAGGTAAAGATTCAAGAGAACCCTATCCGGGACAATGTGAAAGTAGTCGAAAATTACTGCCTTCATTTTGGGGTGGGCTCTGAAAAGTGGACTCAACAAATGCCGACCTGTGAAAACGAAACCAGCGAACAATCATGTTAGAACAAAAAGAAAACACAGAAAGAAAATTCAAGGTGTGTGTCTTCTCTTTGTTTTTTTCTCGTGGCATATTGTTCTCTTTGTCCAGTTAATGAGGACGGCTTTGATTTCATACGCTGTTTCTTTCTCCCGGCTACTAATTAAAAAGTGTCGTAGCGAATAAACTTTTTGTGTTAGTGAACTAAGACAGAGTTTCATGTGTTCGACAATTTTTGTCACGGCTTGATTAAAACAGTGAGCGACGGCTACATATGACGTTGGGATACAGCCAGTAACGTGATCGAGCATTTGGAGGTACAACTGTACATTCGGTGTGTAACGGTACAACGTCCTATTTGGTGCTGTAAAACTACCGCCTTCTAATTGGTACCGTTATGGTACAGTTTGATATCATTTCTTACTTGATGATGTATATTGCTCTACATATTGTTAAAGTAGCGAAATTATATGTTTTTTCTCCTGTTATTTCATCAAATATCTCTCGCTATTTTAACAATATATTTCTTTAATCTAAAATCTTGAAGATAGTTATAACAACCAAAACGTTCGACGTAGACTTTCATAATAAATTCATAAAATTTTTGATGATTTTGTTTTTTCAACTTTTCTTCATTTTCGTACATACTAGTGTGCGGTGTGTATATCAACTGACTTTGTAGAATCAAGGTAGTTGGTGCGCTGACACGTTGTGAGTTGCTTCATTTTCCATATATATTTACCTAACTTCTTCATTTGGGTAGGATGTGACACTAGGTCGATTTTTAAGCGGATTTTAACTGGTTGAATTCAGAGTTTTCTTTATTCTAAACCGGTTGCTATACCAAGGTTAAGGAATCCATTCTGCCAAACTATTTACCATTAGCTAGAAGGAAAATAATTTAATAATTTTTCATGGGTATTGTATTAAGTTAAATGCTAACAACCTCGTGTCTGTATTAATCAACCCCTCTGCATGGGCAGGGTGTGACACAAGGTCAATTTTCCGGCGGAGTTTAACAGGTTTAAATTCAGAGTTGCCTAACCTAGGCTGAAGAATCCGGTCTTCCTTAATATTTAACTGTAGCTGGAATGAGAATAACTGAATTCATATTTTTCCCAAGGGTATAAGTGTTTCCGGAAATGAAATCCATCTAGGATTAGATCTCGAGTCGCCATTTCCAGTTCTAACGTCGGTACCCATTATAACATAGAAACATGTTTTATTTCGTGTATGATTTGAAAGCCAATCAGAAATATGTACCTTGTAGTCTAATTCAGAAATGTATGCCAAACTAGCTTCGGACTGGAAAACCAACTTGCACTCGAAGCCACAAACATTTATTGTACGAAAGGTGGAGTTGCTGTTGATCATAGAGATGGTTCAAGAAATTTCGATCGGGGTACAAGAATGTCAACGATTCGGCAAGGAGAGGCAAGCCCAGAAGCTTAGATTTCAGGGCCGAGATTTTACCTGTAGAAGCAAAGTCCAGTCTGATTCGTCACCTTTATGATTTAAGCAAAAACTTCTGCAACCACCAAATTTTGCCTCTTGCCACCAAAATATTGCAAAATGTTCGACTCGTAATACAATTACTGGTTGTTTAACTTTTGAACGTATTTGAGAGTCGCTGTAGATTTCTAAAGTCATCTTTCTTCCTAGATGAAATGATCGACATTATTTAGCGACGGATTCTAATGATTTTATCTGGGAAAACGGTCAAATCATTGTTATGTCCCTGGCATGATAAGATCTGATTTTTTGACCGTAATCTATTCCAATAAATCATATAAAATCTATCGTAGAAACAAGTAACTATGTGTATTGTCTTAATACATACATTATAGCAACACAAACAGCAGTAGCAGCCGCAGCAGCAGCCTGGAGATATAAAAGATTAAAAGGCCCAATATATACTTGTTTTTCCTTTGTTTCCTTTTTTTTTTTTATCAGACCACCTCTTAGAAGAAAAGCTGCTGGGCTCCTAGACACGCACAAGCCACAATTAAATTAAACACGTTTTGCCTAAGTGTGATATATATATATATATATATATATATATATATATATATATATATATACTGATGAGTTATGATCGAACGAAACAGATCTGTCTGTGGATGACAATATATATATATATATATATATATACAGAAAAGATAACATAATATATATCTATATTTTTCAAACAAAGGTAGGGCCCAGCCCCATCGAATGTCCTTGGATCGACACTAAACAATTTGTTGGTGAAGCTTCAGTTCTAGGGCTCATGTGAATGTGGAATAATCCTTTACAGCGATTACTCCCTTTACAGCGATTACTCTGATTTAGATTGGTATTACTTGTTGAGGTAGCGTCTATGGGTTGAATAGAACTGCTCAGTCATTTTCCAAAGATTATTGTTATTAATTTGAAGTCATACTGCTGTGTGCAAATTATTTGTATTTGATAGAAATACTTGATAGATATAATTTTTGTTAACTTGGAATACTTGACGTCATTGAAACTTGTGCAAACAAAGGATTGATATTTTTAAGAATGATTAATATTTGATGGGAACCATTTATAAGTGAATCAAGTTTCGCCATTTGATAACCAATAAGGTGTTGATATACTAAAAAACAAATAAGCCAAACCAAATGATTGTGTGAAGGGTTCCTTTTGAGGAAAATATTGATAGGGCACAGGAACTTCGATTGGAAAATTACGATGATTCTCAAAGGCAAAATGTTGCTTGGATATTGTTATAATTGTCTTGTGATTGGAGGCTGAGTTTTTATTGCTAATTCAAAATCTGTATATCTAAAAATATTTGACTCTTCAACAGAAAGGAAACGGAAACATATGTTGATCCAAGATTCGATAGCCCCGTTTTCTGGGACTGTTAAATACACCTACTGCATCTCTGCAGAGTGGTAAAACGAGTATCCTAGATATGACACTAAATAATCATTTATATTTTCGTGTTTTTATTATTCTTTTCATGTCGTCTCTATTTTTTTATTTCTTTCTATAATGGTGAACCTTGCAACTCTGTCAAAATCACGACCGTTTGAGAGGAAATGCTGTTCTACATGTATTTGTTTGTTGTGATTCTGTATCTGTAGTTATCTAGTCTAAAATAAAACAGCACAGGCAGCTAGAGCTGGAGAATACACCGACTGCATCTCTAGGTATTAGAGGTGCCCGTAGTGTAATGGTTATCGTCGTAGGAACTGGACAGGGCGAAACGAGTTCAAATCCTGGACAAGACTGATTGCATTTCACATATCACTAATACCCTTGGGAAAGGTATGAATCTAATTATCATCCCTCCAGCTATGGGTAAATAGTAGGGCAGACTAGGTTCTTCAGCCTTGGTGAGGCAACTAGTCTAGAAAAAGGAAAAGTCTGAATTCAAACCTGTTAAACTCCGCTTAAATAATTGACCTTGTGTCATATCCTGCCCGAGCGGAGGGGTTGGTAAATATGGACTGCATCCCTGAGGAGCGGTAAGATCCCCCTACAAAGAGTGTCCTGTTTATGACACAAAACAATATTATAGTGAGGATTCACTAATCCTGGAGCTTTGGGGAATGCAGGGTACCCTTTTTTTGCCATCGCTCCCAGGTCCCAGGTTGCCTGAAATTGTAGCTCGTGATATAATAGATCCAATAGAATTGTTTGATATATAAACTGAGAGCAAACAAATGAATTGTGCAACCCTGAATTGTTTTGAGTAGAATTGTTTAATCATTAAACTGTGCGTAAACAAATGACTGATAATTAATGGTTTAGTTTCTTTGTTTAATGGCATATCAACCTTTGTAGGTTATTTAATGCCAAACCCATTCCCCTAGTAGAACATTAGCGGTACTATGTAACCCATAGCTGGGAGGATAAGAGGGTTCATACCTTTCCCAAGGGTACTCGCGCGAAAGTGAACGTAATAGCGCGACTCGAGTACGAACTCGCTTACTACGTTATTGCAGTCCATCGCTTTAACCATTACCCCACGAGGACACCCCCTGATAATTAATTGAATTGTTTGTGATACGTAACAATATATGGAACCATTTAACTGTCAGAAAACGAATGAGTAAAGTTGAATGGAACAATTAGTGTTAAATAGCAATACTTAAAACCATTGAACTTTTTAAAATGTTATCTATAAAATGTGTTTACAAATCATACATATTTACTATATATACAGAAACCGGATTTCGCGCTAAATAACCTACAATGTTTGATATGCCTTAAAACGAAAGGAAACCTAATAAGGATTAGAATAAAACTAACTTGCATTCCGCGGTCATTCTTGCACGGTGACATAAAATCAATAAAACCTGGTGGTAAAGTAAAGTACTGCTGGGTCGCTCTTGTTTATTTCATGATCTTTACGCCTCGTAATAGTGCATGGCTCTTGCGTTTCCATATTATCTCCTCTTAGTAAATCTGGCCTAAGAGCAATACCATCTATTTTTGGTTTGGTTTGGTTGGTTTTATGGCATATCAACCTTTGTAGGTTATTTAACGCCAAATCCATTTTTATGTAAATAATCTATTCCATTTAAAACAATTCATTTTAGCATAAGTACACAGTTTGTCAAAAACATTTCTATTTCAAACTATTCAGTTTATTCAAACAGTTATATATAACAATTCAGTTTAGTGTATGTGCAGTTTCAATGTCAAAAGCAGTTTAATTTCAAATAATTCAGTTAAGCATAAGTACGCAGTTTAAATGCAAGTACGGTTTGTCAAAAATATTTTTATTTCAAGCAATTCAGTTTAGCATAAGTATGCCGTTAGTTCTATTTAACCAATAGATAGGGCGCTATCAGGTGCTACCACGCCGGGCCAGAGTGGACCTGGGAGCGATGGTAATAAAGGGGTACTCCGCATTCCCCAAAGCTCCAGCATTGCTGGAACCTCACCATCAGATTGTTTAGTGTCATATCCAGGACACTCGTTACGGGGGTCTTACCCCTTTGCAGAGAAGCAGTCGGTGTATTCTACAGCCCCTGCCGGCTGGGCAACATCTATTTTTCAATTAATACATACACACACATACACGTATATAAAGAGAGAGAGAGAGAGAGAGAGAGAGAGAGAGAGAGAGAGAGAGAGGCAACAAAGACTGAGAGATTATCATTATTGCATATTTATTATGCTTCTTCGAACATATCAGCCTTTTTATCTTCTCATTTAATAGTTTAAAAAAGAACGTTTGCACCAAACATCTACAGGGTGAAACGATAAAATTGTCGTCCTAAAGAAAACAACACTACAGCTTTATTTTAAAACTTTTATTGAACAAATCAATTCAGGTAACTTGATTATGTAGTAGAGCTGACATCTGTTCAATGTAGCCGTCTTCAGCCTCAATCACCACCTCGATACGGATCCGGAACCGGGAGTAAGCCTCTTCTACAAGCGCCGGCGGGAGTTCGGCGAATAATCGGCAGATGGCGGCGATCAGGCTGGCTTTGGTGTTGTAGGAGGTCATGTTGGTGATGTTCTCGACGTATGACCAAACGAAGTAGTCCACCGGGTTCAGGTCGGAGGAGGAGGGGGTCCAGTCAGAGAAGGGTTACAAAGTCGAAGCACTATTTCTGAAGCCAAGCCTGGGTCTCTTTGGACTTGTTGGCCGGCACCGTGTCCTGCTGCCACACCCAGGGTTTGCCACCGGCCACCTGATTGCACCATGGGATCACAACAATCTTCAGCACGTCCAGGCACACTTTGGTGTTGACTTTCAAGCGGACCTCGAAGATGTGAGGTGGCATGATGTGGCCCTCACTTGAAACCACACCAAAGACCATAACCGTAGCCGGAAACTTTGTTTTCATCACCCTGGGCACGTCCCTGTTATTCGTGGCATTCCAGATTTGCATTTTGAGGGTGCTGGCAATGGTCATGTTGTCATAACTTGGATCGGTAGGGAGCATGAGTTGTACAGCGGCGCATCTCCGATCTCGCTCGCAGAACATTGTATCACTTTCAGACATGATAGAAGGCTCCTATCGCTCTTGGGATTTGTACACAACTGGCCAAATAGTATATGGTCTGCAACAAAAGAAGAAAAACGGTTTTGATTAAACGGAAATGTAATATTATTACAACATCTATATACAGATATAATTTTATTTAGTAATTCTTCTGGTAATTCCTAAAAAGTCTGATTTAAATTCTTTTTTCTTTCAATTTTTTTTCTGAAACTATCCTATCTAATTTTAAAACTTTTTATGCGATTGCTTTTTTTTTTTTTTTATCTAATTCGGCAATTTGTTCCAAAACCATATTACACTACGAGCAAAAAATCCACTTGGCTTGAACACATTTTAAAAATCTGACTTGACAGTAAATTTCCAATTTCTTGGAAAAATATTGAAAAAATGTCTACCATAATTAGAAATTCCATTAATTATTTTGACAGTTTCATTAAATCTCGTCTAATTTCTTCTGTCTAGTAAAATAGTTGATTCTAATTTTTCTAATCTCTTCCTGTAATTGTAATATTTTCCTCCTTTCTTTTAGTGCTCTGTCAGCTAGGGCTGTGGAATACGCCAACTGCAGCTCTGCAGTAAAGCGCACCCCCAACGAAAATTCCTGTTGGTTGTGGATGGTGACCCATGATGCTTAAGGATGGAGTCCTGGTTGCTGAGCTGTAATTGCCCCAGCACCCGAGTGGTCAAGGTACTTGCAACATATCACTTTGGTCCTTACTGGGCTTGACGAGCGGTCAGACAGGCCCGGTCCGATCAATTGGCTGGTTGTTCCAAGCCCTAGCACCTACATGTTGTATCTCGACAGTATTTTTTAATTTTCACATGCAGAAAGCTCTCAAACGTTATGTCTTAGGTTCCAGAGGGTGGTGGCTGAGGGTCAATTGCGTCGAGAGAATAGGACTTTGACCACTGCTGAAAACCTGAAATTAGCAAAGGCTCAAAAACTTATTCCCAGCTCGAGTAAAATGGTTGTATATCCCCGTCACAACCAAGAAAACTGTGTTTCGCCCTTAATACATCCCTAACACACTATGAACACCCGTGGTGAGTGGTGGAGCCAAGGACCAGCGAAAAATAAACATCCCCTATGGTGTCCTCTAATTAAAAAATCTAAAAGAATCTTTTTCCGAATCAAACTTGGAAAATGAGGCAGCAGACTTCCCCAGATTCATTGTCATTGAATTTTTGGAGGAGGTCTGACTCGTTAAATTCTCACCTTTCTTAATTTAATAGGTTATAATATCAAGATCAACCCAAAAAGCATAAAGAAGACTCGAAACGGAAACTTGCTCGACGAAGTAGATAGCCGGAGGCAGGCCGAAAACATCTTCAAGAAAAAGTCTTCCACATTACCAAATGTATATATTTGTTGTATATTGACCTCCGACCCCGCCAAACATGCCATTCCAAAGACGGCGGAAGTGCATATTCCATTGGCGTGGGCGAGCTTGGCTGACAATATGGAACAGGGTTAAAATCCCACGGTACTCTCACAGACTGATGCACCGGAAGAGAGTGACCTGTGAACTGCATGACAGTTATTTCCGCTATATGACGATCAAACATGCCATTCCTAAGACGGCAGAGGTGACACATTCCGATGGCCAGTTATGGTGAGATATTGAGTGGGCGATTGAACTATTATATAACTCGGTGAAGGCAGGAAGTCAGTTAGTTGGAGACTAGATGCGTTAGAGAAAGCCAGCACCCGGCAGAAGAGGTCCTCGGGACCCCCGATTGAGCAGTTTGGAGATCGGAGAGTTGGTGACAAGATGCGGTAGAGAAAACAAGACCCCGCAGAGAGCTGGACCTTGGCCTCCAGTTGAGCAACCTTGGAGAACGGGAAAGAAACGCTGATGGCCATAAGAGGGGAGGTCAATATGTTGCAGTTCTGTCTCGTCTCCAACTCCCTCTCACACACAACCCTTTCAAATAAAGTGAGTGGTATATTTTTCTAAAAGACTGTGTCGCTCGTTATAACTGTGTCGTCGTTATGATATGTGTTTGTATGGTTGGTTGGGACTATTCAACATATTTACCAACGTCTCTGAACGGGCCCGATATAATACCTGGTTAATTTATGAGCTGATTTTAACAGATTTTAATTCAGAATTTTCCTTCTCCTAGACTCGTTGCTTTACCAAGGCTAGAGAACTCAGTTTTTCCACTCATAGCCGGGGGGAGAATAAGTGGATTTATACCTTTCCTAAGTGTATTAGTGCTATGTGAAATTCAGTCAACCTCGTCAAGGATTTGAACATGTGTCACCGTGTCTGTTTTCTACAACAATAGCCCTTACACCACAGGCACACCATCAAATGTAAGGCATATCCATACGAAAGATTGAATACATCAAAGAGAGTAGTCAAATCACATTCTGAAATGCTGATCAGCAAATAGAGACGAACACCTACACGCTGACTTTAAATCATGCCCATATTCCCAAAGAAGTGAAGCTTGACTACTCCCTCGAGAGGGTGGAACAATATATCCCAGGACCCTTGAAATGCTCCAAATGTCAAATATTACGACATCAAATGGAGGCTTGCAGAGGACGACTGACATCGGCAAAGTGTGACAAAAAGGACCCAGAACCCCCAAGAAAGAGCACTCAAATGAAAAATGTCCAAACTGATGACAAGACCATCCAGCCAATTCAAAATCAGTGCCGTCTATTTGTTATATAGCCGAGATAAAACTATATGTATACATATATATGCGAAAAAATAATCAACAATAATGACGAACGAACACACTTTATTCTCGAAAGGGTTGCGAAAGGGTTGTGTGTGAGAGGTGAGTTGGAGACGGGAACAGGCTGCAACATATTGACCCCAAGTTCCTCTGGCTATAGCAGCACTTCTTTCTCATTATGCTGGGCTGCTCAACTCGAACTCCAACTGCAACTGAGTCCAACTAACTCAAAACGTCTGTGGCACTGGGTTATATAATTGTTTTATGTGAGCTTGTGAGCGTCGCAATTGCACCGAATTCAACCCGTCCACAGGTCAATGCGATACCCTGATGTCTTCGACCGGATGCATCTGTTATTTACTCAGGTGCATCTCTTAATTGACAGCTCGGTCGAGGGCCAATATGTTACATATTTAAAAAAAAAAGGAAAGGAAATATTGCAAGTAAAGCACAAGGCGAACGTAAGCTTCCTTGTGTTACATATTGACTCTTGACCTAGCCATATAATCAGAGACCTACCCATGTAAAAAAACAGAAAATGATCACGTGATCTAATCGGAAGTAAGTGGATGCTATGAAATAATGTATGAAGATGCCTCCGGCAGTTGAATCAGCTGGAATCAGTGAGGGCCGAGTCAGAGTCAGAGCCAGCTTGCAGTCACTGAGAGCGCACCGCTGGGCCCTGTGGCCCATACCAGTCCTCCGGTTCAGCAACCCCGGCCAAGAAGCAGAAGAAGAGCTAAGTGGAGCCTTAATAATAAAACACCAAGCTATGGTCAAGAGAAGAAGTTATGGGTTAATATAGCAATCTATCTAAATCTGTCTTCGTCTCCCACCGTCCGTCTGTCTCTGTCCGTCCGTCTCTAACACACCACAGAAGATTTAACCCCTTTCGAGAATAAAGTGTGAGTGACATGTTCTTGTAAAAGGGGTTGTAATCATTCTTCATCCGTGTACATCCTCATTATTGCTATACAACACTTGAAGTAAGAAAAAGGTAGGGCTCAAAATGGGAGAGAACACTTTCACCTCTGTTGCACGGAGGGTGAAACCAATCAATCAAAACATATATAGAGCTCTCGAAGAAAAACCTATCCAGATGGAACCAAATGATTATCCAAAGTCTCGGGAGCACCTGATAAAACCACACTCGGCCGAATTACAGCAACAATAAACTCAACAAGAAGTGCCCGTGATGTCATGGTTATCGTCGCAGGAAATGGATCCGCTGACGCGAGTTCAAATCCTGGACGAAGCTGATTGCATTTCACATAGCACTAATACCCTTGGGAAAGGTATGAATCCAATTATTCTCCCTCCAGCTATGGGTAAATAGTAGGGCAGACTAGGTTCTTCAGCCTTGGTGAGGCAACTATTCTTGGAGAAGGAAAACTCTGAATTCAAATATGTTAAAGTCCGCTTGAAAAATTGATCTTGTGTCATATCCCGCCCGAGCGGAGGGGTTGGGTAAATATGATAAACTCAACAAGAAGTCATAAATAAAAAGAAATCCAATGAGCTAGTCTTGGGGAAAAAAATTGAATCTACAAGTCAAACACAAACCACTCCACCTAAAAGAGTGTGTGTGATGTGTGGATGCGTTTATATACTCTCATATGTAGGCATGTGTGTGTTTGTGCGTGTTTTTATGTGCGCGTGTGTGACGTCCTTTTCTATTATGACTTTTGATACTGTAAAGGAACGTTGTGTAGCTTTGAAGATTATGATAATGGAAAACGCCAACAGGCCGTGAGAGTCTGTTGACAGAATCTCTGTCATATTCAAAAAAAAAAAAAAAAAAGAATCAGCAGAATAGAATGACAACATTTCTTCTGTTCCCTGTCTCTGTCTCTGTCTCTGCCCACCATCTAGAAATCTCTCTTTTCAGGCTAGACAACCTTATATTCCTTGTAAACAAAGCTGTTTCTTCACGAATAATAGAACAGCTACATAATACAGACTGATTGAAAATTCGCTTTCCAACAAAATCCTACCTTGGCGTTGTGCTTTCTTTGGCAACGAAGAAAGGAGAATTATTGATGGAAAGAAATTTGAAGAAGAAAAAATAACAAAGAAAAGCAAGAATTTCTTTCATAATCCATTTTTTCTTTTTCCTTGTTATTATTGTCTTTCTTTCTTTCTTTCTTTCTTTCTTTCTTCTTTCTTTCTTTCTTCGACTAATTATCAGTATAGGGATTATTAATTCCCTGCCTGGTTTAAACAAGCTGCGAAAATGATACTGAATTAGACATTTTCTTATACAGGTCCATAATCCAAGTATTTCATTTCATCTAGAAATACATTTTTAAAAAAAGACCTACATGTGTTCTATTTTTTCCTGCTTGCCTTCAAAACTTAGTCCGTCTGACGACAAGCTATCCATCTTTCTGCTCAGTCACAGTCCAGTATTCGATGAAGGCAGACGTTATATACTCCAGGCTGAATGAAAAATAATCCTGAATTTTACGATGTTTTATTAAGAAAAAAATTCGAGAATGACTCATAATTACGTAATTGTTTAGTTTGTGTGTTTAATGGCACACTAACCGTTATGAGTAATTTAAATCCAACACCACTCTTGGAAAATAATAATAGAGGTACAATCTAACCAGTAGTTGGTACTATTTAACCCATACTTTTACCGATGATATTAGCTCAAAAGCGAACGTAATAGAGAAACTGACGTTCGAACTGGCTCTCTTTGGTGTCACAATCCTTCAAGTTATCCACTATATCTCTGTGATTTCCTTTAAAACTATTCACCGTATTTGACAGCATATAAGACACACAGGTGTATATGAAGCACCCCAAATGCAGCAGGGCATATCAAGAATAGATTAGTAAAATTATGAAACAATGGTACAGCCTAGATGTGTACTATAGGTAAATACGGCTATTTGCGAAATGTACATGTGACGTTCATTACATATATACATAACGTAGAACACATGAAGAACATAGGAATCTCGAAACTTGAAAACACGTAACGACTTCTTGTTCAGGTACGAAACCTTTTTATTAACTTTGAGTTAAAGGTTTCGACATAAGGAGGAGAGACACAATCTTCTATGCTGTCTTATTCATTTGGCCCCCATCTCTAGCGGCCCCCATAGGGAGCAAGTTCGCCTCGCGTCTGCGAGCTATAAAAGTCGATCCTCCTCGTTTGGCGTCTAGTACCCAACTCTTCTAGCTTTCTTTGAATTCTCCACAAACCTCTGTGCGCTTCCGGTGCATGACGTCACTCGCACTCCGTCATTCGTTTCGTCTCGGACTATTGTGACATCTGTGTGATTCCTTCGTTCGCCCGCGCGCGCCTGCGTTAACACCTGCATCAATGTTGCACCTAACTAACCCATGTGCTGAGCCGAAAGGTTCTCAGCCTAACTAAACTCAAAATATGAACCGAAATCCCTCGGCCATTACGTTAAAGATGCAGTCAGTGTATTCTACTGCCCCATCCAACTTGGGTGGGAATAGGAGTAATATAATGAAATGGGAATCGGCTTTCACCAAAGCTTCAGGACTGTAACCTCACCATCAGTTGGTCATTTGAATTTAACATTTATTCATATTTTTATTGGTTCGGACTGAATGAAAAAAAATAATTTAATGAGTTAAGTGATGTACTCCTATGGACCCTCACATATGGCCGGGCAGGACAACCAGCTCGAACATACATTCAGCAGTTATATGAGGATACGGCATATAGCCCTGAAGACCTACCAGAGGCGATGAACGATAGGGAGAAGTGACGAGAGCGGGTCAGGGATATCTGTGCTTGCGGCATGACATGATGATGACACCGTGAATTTCATGGACGCCTCGGGTAGCGTAATGGTTAGCAAGCTAGACTAGAAAACCTACACGGGTGAGTTCGAGTCTCATTGGGTGTCCCATTCATATGGCCTTGTGCCACATTTAACCAAAAATCTTTGTAAATTACTACACCGTTAAGGTCGTTCCAAAAGTTGTAAGCCTCACCTAGAAGGAGAAGTTTAGCTGAACATTTTTTGTAACATACTAACACTTAATAAACCTAGAAAAATCTGTTGTTTTTTTTTCTTGTTTAATAAGAAATGGTATTATTTTGTACCAACACAAAAGTTGGGCTATGACTCTTCCTTCAGTATTGTTGCGTTCTGGTTAGTGAACGCTTGTAATTTTAAATAAAGACAAACCACGATATGAGAGGAAATAGAGATAGATTCTCTGGAAAAAGTATATACAATAGAGAGACTATTAGTAGACTAGAACATAGGATTAGTGAATACAGACTAAAGATATCGTCCAACAATAGTATTGGCTTCCGTTATTACGGTAGCAAGTAAGGTGATCTAGTGCAATCTCCAGTCTCCAACGCTCTAATACTATTCCTATAAGAAGCTGCTCTTCACCTTCTAGTCTGCTCTGGTATTAGTAGCTACTGCTATATATGGCAGATGGACTAGTTCATAGTGTGGAAAAAGGTGGGTGATACCCAACAAGTATAAAGCTTACTTTTGTGAACGAACGTCGTATATCTTAAAACATCAAATTTACACAAAATGCAATAAACTTACCGCGAAAATACATAAACATTAGTAGAAAGAAAATTAAAAACAAACACACGTTCTAGTGGATAACGACAAAAAGGATCTTCAATTTGATTTAAGTTATGACTGTCCCCAGCTGACGGTATATAAGATGCATAGGTATGTAAGACGCACCCCAATTTCAACCGGGCAAATCAAGAAAAAATTAATTAATAAGATATTAAGTAAGTGGTACATATGCTATAAAATAGCCGAGGGATTTCGGTTCATGCCTTTAAGTTTAGTTAGGCTGAGAACCTTTCGGCTCAGCACATGGGTTAGTTAGGTGTAACATTGAAGCAGGTGTTAACGCGGGTGCGCGCGGGCGGATGGAGGTGTCACTCAGATGTCATAATAGTCCCAGACGATACTGGGTGACAAGGTGCAGGTGACGTCACGCACCGGAAGCGCGCAGAGGTTTCTGTGAGAATTTGAATAGAGAAAGAGTCGGGTACTAGACGCCAAACGAGAAGGATCGACTTTTGGAGCTCGCAGACGCGAGGCGAACTTGCACCCTATGGGGGCCGCAAGAGTCGGGTACTACACGCCAAACGAGAAGGATCGATTTTTGGAGCTCGCAGGGGCGAGGTGAATGTGCACCTTATAGGGGGGCGCTCGAGATGGGAGCCAAATGAATAAGACAGCATAGAAGATTGTGTCTCTCCACCTTACGTCGAAACCTTTGACTCAAAGTTAATAAAACGGTTTCGTTCCTGAACAAGAAGTCGTTACGAGTTTTCGAATTCCGAGATTCCTATGTTCTTTATATGTTCTATCGTTATGAACATTATATATCTTTTTCTCCCATAGCGTTAATTGTGAATATGGTACATATAAACAGATAACATTTCCACACTAGACGGAACCTCTCTGAAATCGGTAGACAAATTCACCTACCTAGAAAGCAGTATCTCATCAACCGAAAAAGGCATCGACATACGGCTAACCAAGGCATGTACAGCTATCGATAAGCTAACGATCATATGGAAATTAGACTTGACCGATAAAATGAAACGCAGTTTCTTCCAGGCAGCGGTCGTGTCGATACTACTGTATGGATGCACTACATGCACGCTAACTAAACGGCCGGAGAAGAAGCTAGACACCAATTACACAAGAATGTTAAGAGCAATATTGAAAAAGTTCTGGCGGCAACACCCCAGAAGGCACCATCTATACAGTCACCTGCCTCCCATCACGAAAACTATCCCAGTCAGACGAAAAAGACATGCAGGACACTGCTGGAGAAGCATGGACGGGCTCATAAGTGATGTACTCCTATGGACCCCCCATATGGCCGAGCAAAAGCTGGACAACCAGCTCGAACATACATACAGCAGCTATGTGAGGATACGGGATGTAGCCCTGAAGACCTGCCTGAGGCGATGACCGATATGGAGAAGTGGCGAGAGAGGGTCAGGGATATCTGTGCTAGCGGCCTGATGATGATGATGATGATGATATTCAAAGGTGAGAAAAAATATTGCGAATTTTAAATTTACATATGGCATATAAGACACAAAATATATTTCTAGTAAAAAGAAAAAGCGCCTTATATGCTGCCAAAAAAAGTACATTCACTGTACAGATACGACATGTAATACTTGCACATTAACATATGATATACTTAGTTATTTATGGCCCAAATTTGACAATATGCTTTTCCCGGTATGGAACACAGTTTTGACGAAAATTGTCATATCTTCAAATTTAAGGTGTAAAAATTTGTAATAAAACCTTTTTGAATTGAAAGATTTTTTTTCTCATGTAATCAACCCATACGAGAAGAAGCAATTATCTCTTCAGAGAAATAGACATTGGATATCGCATTTATTTAATTAGAAAATCCCTCCCGGAAAAATATCTTGGATATGAATCTACCATTTTTCAAGATGACCTAATCAGAACATTTGCTTTAATTGATTGATTTTAACAGCATCTCAACCCGTTTAGGATAATTCCATGCCTTGAAATTAGGAAATAGCGTACATTGTATGTATATTCATAGTTACTTTCTTTTTTATTTTGTTAGAATTGGTTCCTTTGGTTTCTGGGTTATTTATCTGGTTTGATTTCTTTGTTTAATGACATATCAACACCCATAGGTTATTTAATGCCAAATCCATCCAGTAAAGGAACAATTGAACCGATAGTTCTAGGAATTGGAGGTTTCATGCCTTTCCCGAGGGCATTAGTCTGAAATTGATTTCGTTTGGTTTATTTGATTAATGGTATATCAACCTTATTACGTTATCGAATGCCTAAGCTATCCTTGTAAAAGAACAGTTATAGTTCTTTTTAACTCATAGCTGAAGGATAAGACGGTTCATGCCTTTCCCAAGGGTATTAGTCTGAAAGCGATTTGGTTTGTTTTCTTTGTTTACTGACACATTAAACTTCATGAGTTATCTAATGCCAAACCTATTTTTGTAGAAGGACAAGAGTGGTACTATTTAACTCATAGCTGAGGGATAAAAGGGTTCATGCCTTTCCCTAGGGTATTACTTTGAAAATGATTTGATTTTTTTCTTTGTTTAATGACATATCAACCATCATGAGTTATTCAATGCCAAATCCATCCCTGTAAAAAGAACTGTAGTTTTAACCCATAATAAGTAAAGTAGATGACCGTAGTTGATGGTGACCCAAATGCTCCCTTTTCAATAGCTACTATACTGAGATGTAGGGGAGGGCGATACTCCTTTCCCTGGATTGGTGCACTTTACCTTTGATACGTACCTTATATTACTGAGTGTTAAACAAGGAGGTATCATGTACCATTTTTAATGTCTTTGGTATGAATCTACCTGGGATTGAACCCAGGTCTCCCGGACCACTGGCGAACACTCTACCCACTAGGCCAATGCCTTTCCTAAGGTTGTTAGTCTGAAGGTGATTTGGTTTAATTTCTTTGTGTAATGATATATAACTTTCATTAGTTATCTTATGCCAAAGCCATTCTTACCATATTTACCAACCCCTCCGCTCGGGCAGGATATGACACAAGGTCATAGCAGGTTTGAATTCAGAATTTTCCTTCTGCTAGACTAGTTGCCTTACCAAAGCTGAAGAACCCAGTCTGCCCTACTATTTACCCATAGCTGGAGGGAGAATTATTGGATTCATACCTTTCCCAAGGGTATTAGTGCTATGGGAATGCAATCGGTCACGTCCACGATTTGGACTCGTGTCGTCGTGTCCATTTCTTACGGCGATAACCATTACACCACAGAAAAAAGCCATTCTTACAGAAGGACAAGAGTGGTACAATTTAACCAATAGTTGGATGACATAAGGTAGTTCATACCTTTACCCAGATTGTTAGTAATGGGGCCACTGGAGTTCCCACTTACGATGTCACCGGCAAGCACCTTAGCCCCTAAACCACGGTGACTACTACCTAATTTCTTTGTGAGATTACGTAAATTTTTGCACATCCATATTATACAATACCTTCCTATGCAATAGTAATGATTTACAAATAGATCAACTTGATCCATAGACAGGATCCTAACATTTTCTCTCAGACCGAGTCAGGGTGGACGTGGATTGGTTGAATGGCTGGTTTCCTTATTTAATGGCATTTCAAACATTGTTGTTTGTGTAATACCGATTCCGTCTTGCAGAAGAACAACATTTAAACTATTCACCCTATAGCTAGGGGAAGAAGTTAGTTTAATTCGAAAGTGAAAGTAATTACACGATCGGACTTTGACCTCGATTACTTCGAGGCCGATGTCCAGAATATTAGCTATTATGCCACAAGGACTACCGTAGAACTGGGAGTAATGACAGTGAAAGGGTACACTACAACTTTCAGATCTCCAGAACTGGAGCTATATCACCATATGCAGGCAAGTGTCATACCCAGTAAACCCCCTTTTTTAATAGAACCAAAAAAGAAATAACTGTTAATTATTTTGGAAGATAATTACTTCTCAGCATTTAATTTGCATCTTGGTTTCTCATTTGATTAGATTTTTTTACATGGATAATTTGATGGAAGATGTTTGGATAAGCTACGAGGGGCATTTAAAATGTTTTAAGCCACACTTATGGAGAAAAGCCATCTGTGAACATTGTGTGACAACGCGCAACCAGAAATTAAGAAAGAAATCGATATTAGTTTTTCTAATTTTCTTTAGGAAAAACTAATACTGATTTCTTTCTAAATTTCTGTCAATGTGAGAGCCATACAAAGGAGAGATGTGTACGGACAATTTAATCTTTTGGTTAGGCTTTATTTTTCGCCATTTTGTGACCCTTTGCCTGAGTTGGAAAATTAGGTTGCTCACTGTAACTTTGAGTTTAAAAATACAGCGGTTTTCGTTAAAGAAATATCCGAAATAAAATCATTATATAATATATGTCTTATTTTCATCATCCTATTTTGTAAGGCTCTAATAGGTTAGTATATATGTGGATGTTTGGAATGTATTTGATCAGAGATGACACTGACCCGGTAAATCACTGATTTTTTTTTCAGTTTACGCTAATCGATTTTGCTTGAATGATAGCCACAGATCGAATTTAAAAACTACGGATGACAATGACTGCATTTCCAAATTCATGTCAGTCTCATGAAACACGATGAAATATCAATAATCCATTGACAGACTCCCTAGTAAATAGGAATTTATGAATATTGTTTGACAAATTAAACACTTTTATTGTCTTTGGGCTCTATGCTGAAAACATGTATTGTGTTTCAGCAAACTCTTTTACAGTGTGTGAATATGTACTTTTTCGTGAATGATACATAGGTAGATAGATAGAAAAGTATAATGAAAAAAAGATAGATAGATAGATAGATAGATAGATAGATATGTACACAATGTGACAGATAGACATAAAGAGATGGACATAGAATGACAGATAGGTATATTGCTGTATAATTAAGGAATGATTTTTTTTATATTAATCATTTTTCGATAATTATATTTTATCATTCAGTTTGGTTGGGCTTTGAACTATTCGGGTTAAGATTTCAGGTATATAGTCATTGGGTAGAGTTTTACGCTCGTGCAGAAAGGGTATGACACTCACCATTGTTATAATAAACCCCAGTCAGGAAATGGGGCTGGAGTGTGGATGCCGTCATTTCCAGAAGAGATGGCCCTGAGAATTTGAGGATTTTGAAAAAGAGTCAGTTGAGAGTTGAAATTGGACCATTAGGTTGAAGAATTGAGTTTTCCGGATCTCTACCAGCAGAGATGAATTGAGATCATAAACACCACGAGATGTGCCGAACGTTGGGGGTAGGGTTAGAATAGTATGATTACGAAAGACTTTAAAGAATTTTGTCTCTCCCCTGGTGTCACTATGGGCCGAAGTCAGAAGTTAATAAACCGTTCGTACCTGAACAACAGAGTCGGCCTGTATTTCTATTTGACCTGTATAGGAATATGTATATGGATAACGTTTATGATTGATCTCATCACGATATACAGCAATATACACTGGACGGACGGTGTAATTAGGAGAAAACTTTCTACCGAGCGAGCATTTCCCTGATCGAACAATATAATGACGGAAAGAGAATATACATTGATATCTCTGCGGGGAATAGGAAACAAGGACCATATTCTTTCTCTAATCCGTGGATTAGGAACCAAATTGCCCTACCAAAATATTTTTCTTACCATTAGGATCAGGGACTAAAACCACCTAAGGTAAATTGGAAATAGTCTATTTTCAACCGCAAATAGCTTCAATAACGGATGTAACCTTTGAATTGAATAAAATATTAGAATAATCAATTTTAATGACCCTAGACGACGGCTTAATACATGTAAAGCTCTCATTCTTAAATGTCGACATACACTTTGGTGCAAAGAGATGAAGCCACAACGAAAAAAACGCAAAAATTTGAATTAATCCACGTTTTTCTATCAAAAATTCATATTTTTATAAATGTTTTTAGAAGTAACATTATCTATTAAAAATCTTTTTGAAATTTTTTTTCTTTGATTATTATTTCAGAAAATATTGAAATTAGCATGTTGCGAAAAGATAAGGCCACCTATGAATTTATTGTAAAAAACGAATTAACTCGCAGATTTTTATGTTAGAATTAATCTTTACGTAAAAATTAGCAATGAAAATTAAAAATAAATCATGGGACATGGCAATTCTCTTAGAGATCACGAGAAAGGAATGATCGATGCTTTTGAAAAAGATGGGTATTCTCAACGAGAAATCGCCAAGAAAATCAACAAATCAAGGTGTGCAGTGAATGATTACATAAAAGATAAGAACAAAACACCCAAAAAGATGCCAGGTGGGCCAGAAAAACTCAGTCCAAGGAATAAACGGGCCATTATCAGAGATGTTAGGAAATCCGGAAAATCCGTTTCTCAAATTCAGCTACCTGGTGACATTAATAGTTTCACGTTGAAACATATAGATAGCATTAAAAAAATTGCCACAATGTTGAATATTCAAAGGGACAAAAAGCTCCTTCATGGAAGGAACATCACATAAAGGCATGATTTAGTTGGGCCAAAAAGTACGTCTCGTTCGGGGAAAAATGGAGGGATGCATTTACAGACGAGAAAAAATGGAATTTACGTAAAAAGGAAGATGGTGGCCTTATCTTTTTGCAATAAAGTGTATCGTCGAAGCCGGAGCAGAGAGAAACCAAATCATAGTCAACCCCCGAAAGAAAATGCTGTTAGTCATCAAATTTGGCAAGGGAGCAAGAAATGCTCCAGCCCAAGCGATTTTTCGCAACATGATAACGTGTATTATAGCCCGTGATGAAGACGACTTGGACTTGAAACAATAAAATATCGCTAATCAGTCGATATTCTCGAGGAATGTGACCAAATGAGTGTTATTTTACGGCATAGTCCCCCTTGCGATCCCCGCTCATCATCAAACTGTATTACAAAGCTTGGATCTCATTAGTCAAAAAGGATATCCCGAGCAGTTACGAGTTATCATTTGAACGTTTCAGCCCATCCTTGTATTTAATCACCTTCCCTCTGGACAAAGCGTAAGTAAGTTGTTGGTGACCGTAGTCGAGGGCGACCAGAAGGCTCCCTTTTCGATAGCTACAACACCGAAGTGTATGATAAGGGGCTTCTTCTTTCTCAAGATTTTCTCCACTTTACCCATGATGCGTACCTTATACTGCTGAGTGTTAAACAAGGAGGTATCAAGTACCGTTTTTAAAGTCTTTGGGATGACGCAACCTGGGATTGAACGCCGGTTTCCCGGACCATTGGCGAACACTTTACTCTCTACGTCAATGAGCCGAAGAATATTTCACTATAGGTCCGATTTCTTTTCTTTACTCTCTCTCTCTGTCTCTCCATGTCATTTTGTCTGTCTGCCTGTCTCTCTCTCTCTCTCTCTCTCTCTCTCTCTCTCCTTATTTCTGTGTATATATATATATATATATATTCAAGTTCACAGTATGATTATGATGAACATTATCAGGGCATTCTAACAGCACAGATTCATTTGACTCTCTCTTTCTCTCCGTCTCCCGATCTCTGTTTCCCTCTCCTTCTCTTTCTCTCTCTCTCTCTTTCTCTCGCTGTCTCTCTCTCTCTCTCTCTCTCTCTCCTTATTTCTGTGTATATATATATATATATATATTCAAGTTCACAGTATGATTATGATGAACATTATCAGGGCATTCTAACAGCACAGATTCATTTGACTCTCTCTTTCTCTCTGTCTCCCGATCTCTGTTTCCCTCTCCTCTTTCTCTCTCTCTCTCACGATTTGTTTATATTGGCTATAGTACTTGTAAGGATCTCTAGACGACATCCAGTGTCCACTCAAAAATGATGAATGTAAGTATTTGCCGATACGCCCTCATTGGTGTGTCGAGAGTAAATGGATAGCATGAAATCGAACTAAAAACAATAACAGGCTGGCGTATATAAAAAAAGAACATAGATAGATAGATAGATACATAGATTAGTACATAACAATAGAAAGAAGAAAAGCTTGAGAGAAAGACTTCATAGGTACATGAAATATATATATATATATATAGGTATTATTCGGTCCAGTTAAACCGGAGTCGGGAGGAATCAGGACAAAAAAAAAAATTCAACAGTGAACATTTAAATTTTCCTGGTAAAGAGCTCAATATAACTGACATTACAGAGCAATATTTCTTTACATCCAACCGGCAATGAAATTTTAAAAAGAACCGGAAGTCGGCTAAATTAGGAGATAACTCTTCACCCCTCTTCCATCCCCTTCCCACCTTTCTTTCCTGTATCTATTCTGATTTATTTTATCAATAAGATCTGAAGAAGTCCAGTTAATTTTTTTCGTGTTTTTTGATCTTATCAAAAACACATAACAGGGTGGAAATAATATAATCCTAATGTGACCAGTTTTGCTTTTTCTTAAAGATATATATATATACTACTCTAATATCTACCAGCATTCGCGGTACCAGAAAAAAACAAAAAAACTGACATTACAGAGCAATATTTCTTTACATCCAACCGGCAATAAAATTTTAAAAAGAACCGGAAGTTGGCTAAATTAGGAGATAACTCTTCACCCCTCTTCCATCCCCTCCCAACCTTTCTTTCCTGTATCTATTCGGATTTATTTTATCAATAAGATCTGAAGAAGTCCAGTTAATTTTTTTCGTGTTTTTTGATCTTATCAAAAACACATAACAGGATGGAAATAATATAATCTTAATGTGACCAGTTTTGTTTTTTCTTAAAGATATATATATATATATATATATATACTACTCTAATATCTACCAGCATTCGCGGTACCAGAAAAAAACAAAAAAACCCGCCAGGAAGATATAAAGGTATCTCGAATAACCACCCGGGGAAAAAAGAAAAAAACTATAGGTCAAAAAGAAAGAAAAGGCCAACCTCGTCCACCCCTTGAAAAAAATCAAGGGATACGCAGTCAGTGGTCAAAAGAAAACTAAAAACCTTCCGCGAATCTTGCAATACTACAATTACTAAAGTGCTCAACACAAGTGGAGCCAATAATAAAATTAACTTAAATCGCAGTCAAAAATCTTCTACTAAAGTTTCACCTTATCGGATCATCAGAAAGCCTAACTTCGACTTCAGTAGAAGATTTTCGACTCGCGATTTAAGTTAATTTTATATATATATATATATATATATGCGAGAGGGGCACCTCTGGTGGTGTAACGGTTAGCAAGCGAGACTAGCAAACCTTCACGAGTGAGTTCGAGTCTCATTGGGCGCCCCATTCATTCGGCCTTTTGCCACATCGAAGCAAAGAGCTTTGTAAATTATTATATATATGAGAGAGAGGGGGGGATAGAGAATGGGAGGAATATGTCAGTGCCGTATTTTGCTCACACTACTTGGGCTCCAATGTAACTTTCTGAAAAAAATGTTTGAGAGGAACTGTGCAAGAAATTGGCTTCTATTTTACACAAATACTGGAAGTAGCGCCCAACAGCGTTTAAAAAACAAAGTTTGAACAAGAAAAAAGTGTTTTGGGTGAATATAATGTTCCAGATAGATTGATAGATAAATAGATAGATAAGGAATGATAAAAAGACAGAGGTCGTGTAAAGGTTAAAGCACTGGACTGCGGGGCCATAGTAAGCAATTTCGAAATCCAGTTGGGCTTTTACGTTTACTTTCGGACAAATACACTTAGGAAAGGGATGACCCCTTTATCCTCCTATCTCAGGGTTTCATAGCAATAATATTGTCCTTCTAAGCAGCGTCGCATCAACCGAAAAGGACTTCGACACGAGGTTAACGAAGGCATGGACAGCTATCAATAGGCTATCGATTATATGGAAATCAGACCTAACCGATAAAATGAAACGCAGTTTCTTCCAGGCAGCGGTCACATCGATACTGCTATATGGATGCACTACATGGACTCTAACAAAACGGCTGGAGAAGAAGCTAGACAGCAATTACACAAGAATGCTGCGTGCAATATTGAACAAGTCCTGGCGGCAACACCCCACGAGACACCAACTGTACGGCCACCTGCCTCCTATCACGAAAACTATTCAAGTTAGACGAACCAGACATGCAGGACACTGCTGGAGAAGCAGGGACGAATTCATAAGTGATGTACTCTTATGGACCCCCACACATGGCCATGCAAAAGCAGGACGACCAGCACGAACATGCATTCAGCAACTATGTGAGGATACGGGATGTTGTTCTGAACACCTGCCTAGGGCGATGGACGATAGGGAAAAGTGGCGAGAGAGGGTCAGGGATATCCGTGCTAGCGGCATGACATGATGATGATGATAAAAGTAAGAAGGATTTGGCATTGAATATCCCCAGAAGCTTGATATGCCATTCAATAACAAACAAACGAAAAACCCAGAGTTAATATTATAGCGACTAATGAATTGTAGCGAGTGAAATAAATAAGAAATGAGATAGATAGATAGATAGATAGATAGATAGATAGATAGATAGATGTGAACAGCAATAGATAGATAGATAGATAGATAGATACATACATACATACATAAGGACAGGTTGAGATAGATAGATAGATGTGAACAGCAATAGATAGATAGATAGATAGATAAGGACAGATTGAGATAGATTGATAGATAGATAGATAGATTGATAGATAGATAGATAGATGTGAACAGCAATAGATAGATAGATAGATAGATACATACATACATACATACATACATAAGGACAGGTTGAGATAGATAGATAGACAGATAGATAGAGAGATAGATAGATAGATAGATAGATGTGAACAGCAATAGATAGATAGATAGATAGATAGATAGATACATACATACATACATACATACATACATACATACATAAGGACAGGTTGAGATAGATAGATAGATAGATAGATAGATAGATGTGAACAGCAATAGATAGATAGATAGATAGATAGATAGATACATACATACATACATACATACATAAGGACAGGTTGAGATAGATAGATAGATAGATAGATAGATAAGAAATGTTTGTGATAAATATCAAATGATTAGAATTGATATCTACTTAAAAGAACAAATTTTTGCAAGAAAAAAGTTTTTTGTGGGACATGAAGTCATAGATAGATAGATAATGAATGATAAAAAGATGGATTTAGAACTGAATAACCCTAGAAGTTTGATATGCTTTTAAGTAATAAACAAACAAAAAAGACAGAGTTAATAACGTAATTTACGAACTAATGAATTTTAGAGTGCAATAAATAAGAGGGAAATAGATAGATAGATAAGCTTGACATAGTGAGATAAATATCAGGTAATATATATTATTATATATATATATATATATATATATATATATATATATATATATATATATATAGCAGCAGCAGGAGCAACACACTATAACTTTTGCTATAGGTAATAATAAACGCCAAAACTATTACTTACTGTTCTCAATACGGCAACTGTTTGAAAATTGAAATTTGAGATGTCAAGTGCAAACAAATTTTTTAAAAAAGCAAGCATTTAACGATCTGAACGAGTGTTTCGCCAAAACAATATGTTTTTAGCCCTTACAGACATCCATACCAAAAACATCTTTCACACGCAAAAAAAAAAATGAAAATGTATACACTGACTTTTTTACCTTTTTTTATTTTTTTAGAGTTTTGATATTGAATAATAAAATCTCAAGAATCTGTTGAAAAATGAACTTATTCTGCCACTGACAATTTTATGAATATAACAAAAGCGAAATTAAAATGATTTAAGTGAATATGGAAGATCGTATTTCTAAAAATTAAGAAACTAACAAAATGTTCAGAATACACATATTAAACCTAAAAAGTAAGACGTCCTACGAACATTTTCTCTTTCCTTGATTAGATTATGTAATTATTTGAGTATAACATGGATTCATAAATAATACGCACCGCTAACTTTGGATTACGGAATTTGGGAAAAAATCCTCATGTATAATACGCACCGATTGTAATATAATGGCCGAGGGATTTCGTTTAATGCCTTTGGGTTTAGTTAGGCTGAAAACCTTCAGCACATGGGTTACTTAAGTGAAGGTGTTCACGCGCGGGCGGAGGCAGAGGCGGAGGGGACGTGTCACTCAGAGATGTCACAATAGCCCGAGATGGGAAACGGGGCTAGCAAGTGCGAATGACATAACGCACCGGAAGCGCGCGGAAGAATTTGAAGAAAGTTAGCAGAGTTGAGACCTGCCTCGGGAAAAAACGGTTGCCTTTTGCTTGCTCGCCGAAACCAGGCCAGTGGCCTTAGTGGCGGGTGCCGTACGAGATGGGCGGGGAGATGAAAAAGCCAGAATAGAAAGATTGTGCCTCTCTCTTCTGAATGTCGAAAAACCTTTAAACTCAAAGGTAATAAAATGTTTAGTACCTGAACTGAGAAGTCGTAAATGTTTTTCGTGTTTCGAGATTCCTATTTTCTATGTATATGTTATGAACATCCCATGTACATTTCGCATATTCATGTATATGGCTATGGTACACGAATTTTTAGAATTTTTAGCAACTCAGTCTAATATAAATTTTGCATTTGTTCACATGCATATCGTTTCGTATTGACTAGAAATTAAACATTATTCAGTTTACATTATATCGTAAAATACAGAGTTCTCGGTGTATTTAGAGCGAATACGTAGACATATTCACTCAAAAATCCAACAAACTCTCGGCGAAAAGTTTACATTACGAAAAATAAAATTAAGCGGGGATTGAATAATAAATAAAAGTATAGCAGAAAGAAGTTTGTATTTTTGTTTAACGCGTTACTTAATTTGACCGTTAGGTTCGACGCATAATTTCACTCAATCAGGATGACTTATCCTATTCATCCTGGACCATTTTCCCGGGTAGCAAAAATTGGGGAAGCCGTCAAATACTTTTTCTTTCTTAGAACTCCTTAGTTCAGGACAGACGTCTCACTGTCTGCTCTTCAATAGCAGCAGCAGCAGCATTACACCACCATGAGTGAAGCTGTCTAATTCATGAACACCTTGCGTCTATTTCTCTTAGACCAAGGGTTCCCAGTTGAATATGAATTAGAAGAATTCAATACGCCACACACTGGAACAACTTTACGTCGCCCCCAAAATTGGCTATGTCGACAGCAATGCTATATAATTCGCTCCGACACCTAGCTACATCTTCACTGGGCAACATTTTCTGGAGACATTCACGCTTCTCCTCGAAACAACCAGAACCACAAACTCACGGTGACTACAATCATTTCTGTCCTCAAACAGCAAACACGACTTTTGCTACACTGTAACACTATGTGGGTGGCCCGCCAAGCAGACGATACCTTTGTCTGTTTTGGTGCGAAACAAGACAAAGGATTTTTGGACCTGAAATCTCGCCGTATCTGGAAGTGGTAAGGGGACGCGAAAGAGAGTTGGCTGGACAAAGGGCTGGCAGGCAGTTGGCAACTGGATAGCAGAGAGGCTGGACAGCAAACAGAGTTGGCGTGGAACCACGGACAGGGGCAGTCAACACCGGACTCCGGAGACAGTAGCAGAGAAGAGAGGGTCCAGCCACGGTGAAGAAGATCGACTCAAGATGTCTGCATTCGAGTTGCTTGTGGAATTTTCGCTAGTAACCCACGCTAGCGATAGTCCGCACATGCATGTAGTGTTGCAATACCTCCTTCTGCTCTTGGTTAACCCCAAGCTTTGTTCGTGTTTGTTCGTCTGTTTTATTTTCCCCTGTCTCCCTCGATCATATTCTTGTGTAGCGGTAAAGAAATGTGCGTTACCCCCTCAGCCACTAGTTGATCACTTACCGGTCAAGAAGTGATATGGTTAGAAGAAAGTTAACGTGTGTGGGGGGTGAGGGTGTAACGTTACAACACCATGGTTAACGCATTCAACAATGCCTTAACCTAACGATTCACTTTTTGCTCAAGCATTTGGCTGCTAAAATGCTTTCTCAACTCTATCATAACTTCATTTGGTTTCCTTAATTCTTTCCTTCCTACGAGACTTGCAACATAAACATAAACCCTTTATTCAATGCTGCCATTAAAAATCCTCATAAAACATTTCGACATCTAGGAACTTCTCTCGTTTATATACCATAAAAACTTGGCCAGGAAATAACATCACGAACAAGGATACTTTTCTTCGCTAAAATGGTAACTAACATTCCTTCTTCGCTAAAATATCAATAATAATTAATGATGAAATAAAATCGATTAAAAAGAAAACGCAAAATAAAATAAATACTAAAGAAATGGCAAGAACATTGTACGCATGCCCGGAAAAAGAAGAGGCTTCCTGTAGCCAAAAATAAACTCGAGGAAGAAAGAACTCAGATCTCAGTAAGGAAAGCTCATATTTTATTTCTCTCGTAGGTCTTCCCTCTTCAAAAATTATTTGAAAACTTCCATCGCAATGAATTAGAGTCTTAATCATCATCATCATCATGTCGTGCTGCCAGCACGGATATCCCTGACATTCGCTAGCTACTTCTCCCTATCATTCATCGCTTCCGGCAGGTCTTCAGGGTTACATCCTGTGTCTTCACATAGCTGCTGTTTGTAAGTTCTAGCTGGTCGTCCTGCTTTTGCTTGGCCATATGTGGGGGTCCATAGGAGTACATCACTTACGAGCTCGTCCTTGCTTCTCCAGCAGTGTCCTGCGTGTCTGGTTCCTCTAACTTGTATAGTTTTCGTGATGGGAGTGTCCATATAGTTGGTGTTTCGTGGGGTGTTGTCGCCAGGACTTGTTCAATATTGCTCTCAACATTCTTGTGTTGTTGCCGTCTAGCTTCTTCTCCAGCCGTTTAGTTAGCGTCCATGTAGTGCATCCATGTAGCAGTATAGATACAACCGCTGCCTGGAAGAAACTGCGTTTCATTTTATCGGTCAGGCCTTAATAGCTGCACTTATCCCGTTGTCTCTAATCCCTTCCATTTCCACGAACGCGACCAGCAAAAGAAAACAACACATTTTGGAGTTTGAAAGAAGAAAGAACTAATTACAAACCATTAACATCCATAAAACTCAAACCCTATAATTATAAACAAACGTATTCCTGCGGATATTTTTCTGTAAGGTCAAATAACTCATTAGTATGGACTATAGATATAATTTTCTTTCCAATATTCCATCCCAAATATCCAGAGGTAAGTGGCCGAAAACTAAGTTAAATATAGTCCTCTTTTATGATATAGACTCTCAACTTTTTCGATGTCAAATCTAGAAAAGAGAATTCGTATTGAACACAAATGATCACCGTAAATGAAATGTATTTCTCGATTATGTCATCTTTAAAGAAAAAAAATTCAGACATGACTCAAGGGATTGTACATTCTGATTGACTGGTGGGTGAACTCATGATAACAGCAAAATTTAAAAAAAAAACGATAAAAGATGATGGTATGTCAAGAATTAATTCCGAAAAAAAAAAAAAAGGAAAATACTTAAAAGAATTCTCGTCTCTTTTGGAGGGGGTGTTTGCGGTACTGAAAGTTTTATTAATATCCAATGATTAGCTGATTAGGAGGCTGTACTCTGGTAAAAGTATGTACATTGATCTACAGAAGGATATTGTACTTGTCTTTATATGACGAACTCATAAGAGATGTACTCTTATGGACCCCCACACATGGCCGTGCAAAAGCAGGACGACCAGCACGAACATACATTCAGCAGCTATGTGAGGATACGGAATGTTGTCCTGAAGACCTGCCTAGGGCGATGAACGAATGGGAGGAGTGGCGAGAGAGGGTCAGGGATATCCGTGCTACCAGCGCGACATGATGATGATGATGATATATATATACGAGGATCATTAAATAATATTCCAGACTTTTTTCGTATGGGCACTTTTATTGATAATACACACATGAAATTCAAGTCTCCTTCGAAGTAATCTCCTCTGGCTGCAATGCAATTGTAGTACCGTTCCAACAACTTTTGGAATGCCCCATGTGATGTCCTCTTTTGGGAGCGTGTCAATGACCTTCGTCACAGCTTCTTTCATCTCCTCAACTGTCTCATAACGACAGCCTCTGAGCTTAGGGAATAACCAAAAGTCACAGGGAGCAAGGTCTGGACGATAGGGAGGCTGAGGAACTGTCTTGATGCCCATCATGGTCAAATAGTCTGTGACAAGGATGGAGTTGTCCTGGTGGAAATGCCACTGACCCAAATTGAAGAGTGCTGGTCTCTTCCGACGTAATCACTTCCTGAGCTCACTTAAAACCTCAACATAGTAAACCTAACCCTAACCCTTTAGCCAACAAACTCTGGTGCACTGACTTCCTTACTCCTCCCATACCTCTCATCATCCCTCACAGACTCCCTGCCTCCCTTGAATCTCTTATGACACTCAAAAACTGATGCTTGATTCATGCAAGATGCTAGTCCAAAAGCATTCTGAAGCATTCCGTACGTTTCTGTGGCATTTTTTCCAAGTTTAAAACAGAATTCTTTAGCATTTCGTTCTTCTAAAGTATCCTCACGTCGAGAATGCATATTTGAAATTCACCAGCTGTAACAATCCGGCTTTAGTAGGGTGTATTCCAATTCGTTCTGTTGCTGTTCATTTGAACCTGAACTAATAAAATTTGGTGAGCCATCTCAGAAAAATAGCAATAACGTACTGAATTTTCAAGAGTCTACGACAATTTTAAATGCTTGTAAGAAAAAGTCTGGAAACCTATTGAATGTACCACGTATATTTTGGTATCTATATATATAAACTAGTAAACTTGGCAACTGTAGTCCCGGACGACCTGAAGGCTCCATTTTCATTAGCTTCGACACCGAGGTGTATTGAGAGTACACGTGTGAATGTGTTGTCATTGTTGTATACTACTCGTAGCCATAGTCCAAATGATATCAATAACAAGAGTACACATACAAATGCAAGACACATGCAGAAACAAGCGGACTCAAATACACAGGCGACTCCGTTGTTCAGATACGAACGCATTTATTAACTTCTGTCTTCGGTTCTTCGACACGAAGAGAGAGACACAATTCTTAAAAGTCTTTCGTAATCATACTATGCTAACAATACCCCCCAACGTTCAGCACAGATCGTCGTGTTTAAGATCTCAATTCATCTTTGTTGGTCGGGACACGCAACGGTAGAAAACTCAACTCATTGACAGAGAACTCAATTGTCTGCCTGCCTGGTCCAATCTCAATACCTCAACTGCATCTGTCTGCCTCAGTAGCAGAGAACCTAACTGTCTGACGGCATTCACACCCCAGCCCATTTCCTATCTGGGGTTTATAATGAAAATTAAGAATTTCTTCTCCTTTGCGCTCGAGCGTAAAACTGTACCCAATGACTATGCACCTGAACTCTTAACCCGAATAGTTCAAAGCCCAACCAAACTAAATGATAAAATATAATTAATGAAAAATGATTAATATAAAAAAAAATCATTCCTTAATTATATAACAGTCATTAGGTTTCGGGATTTTATATTTTTCATAGCTTGATAGCCTCACTTGTGCTTTATATGGAATTTTGTTATTATCAAATGTTATTTTCCAGGGGGTGGCCTTTCAAATAAGCCCTGACTTATTTTGGGGCCTATTTCGTTGTATTGATTAGTCCGGTTGTCAAATCTTCTTTTCAGGCCACGTTGTCAAGTTTCATACTAAATCCACATATTTTTGTAACGTTCACGTGTGCATAAAAAGACACAAAATAATTGAAAGACAACTTAATAAATATTTTAGTTTTTATTCAACCGAAATAACAAAATAACAAAAATTAAGACAAACAAAAGATAATTACTCTCTGTACATTGCAGGTCTTGATCCAATTGCAAAGTCTTTCTCGCTGAGTCCCGTCTGACTACTCTCGTCCGACTTCAATCCTATACTAACTGTCCTTTCGAGTGATGTCCTGTGCTAATTAGCATGGAACCTCTATTCAGATTATCTCGAGGTCAGCCATTTCCTTTGTATTGATATGTTCGGCCGTCAAATTTTATTTCAAGGTCAAGTGGTTTATTGTTTGCCAGAATCAGACCAGGCCAATAAAACGAAACGCAGTTTCTTCCAATACTGCTATATGGATGCACAATTGGACGCTAACAAAACGGCTGGAAAAGAAGATAGACGGCAATTACACAAGAATGCTGCGAGCAATATTGAACAAGTCCTGGCGGCAACATCCAACAAAGCACCAACTATACGGCCAACTGCCTCCCATCACGAAAACTATCCAAGTTACGCGAACCAGACATGCAGGAGACTGTTGGAAAAGCAGGGACGAGCTCATAAGTGATTTACTCCTATGGACCCCCACATATGGCAGGAAAAAAGCAGGACGACCAGCTCGAACATACATTCAGCAGTTATGTGAGGATACGGGATGTAGCCCTGAAGATCAGCCAGAGGCGATGAACGATAGGGAGAAGTGGCAAGAGAGGGTCAGGGATATCTGTGCTACCAGCATGACATGATGATGATGATGATGATGACTTTACCTAGACCAGTTACCTAAGCCAGGCGGAAGAGCCTAACCTGTCCCCCTGCTTACCCATGGGTGGAGGAAGAATAATAGGGTTTCTCCCTTTCGTAAGAGTATTAGCGCAATGTGAAATGCAAACGTCTCGTCCAAGATTTACACTCGTGTCACCAGTTCCATTTTCTCAGACCGTAACCATCACACCACAAATGGATGTAGCCCTGAAGACCTGTAAGAAGCGATGAACGATAGGGAGAAATGGTGAGATATGGTCAGAGATATCCCTGCTGGCGGCACGACATGATGATGATGATAATGAACATATATATATATATATATATATATATATGGGGGATTGTCAAATTTGACAAGAAAATAAATAAATAATGAGATTTGAAAAAAACTATAATGTACTTATATCTAAGGTCGTTGGAGTGGAAGCGCATGAAGATACAGAGGATGTTTTCTCGTGATATTTGAAGTAAACATTTCCTTTTGCTCTGATGATCAAAAATTAGTGAGAAATTAGTTTGATGGCATCAACAGGTAGAGAGTTCAAATTGAGTAATTGTTTCTGCCCAGTTTGTGTTGGAAAAATGTAACATCTAAGTTATGGATATGTGTGAATTTCTGTCTGATATGTAGATCACATATTTCAATATATCTATATAAATAAAAATGTAAATGTTTGTTACTAACCGATAATCTCCAGTTTTATAGCAGTAACTGGTTTAAAATTTTCAGAGAGTATTTTATTCGAATTCAGGAGCGTTTTTAAATGCTTATTATCAGAAAATATTACAACAATTTAGAAAAAAATATTTTTAATAAGTCGTTTTTCTCAGACAAAGGCCAGACACGAAAAAAAACCCATCTGTTTTACAAGAATTTTACACGTGCCTTTTTTTTTTTTTTTGCTTAGTCACTTTACTTTCTTTTTTGGTTGACTTAAACAGAGACAGTAAACTTTAAACCATATTTCGTTGGTTCAGTAGTAAGTATTTTTTTCATTCCAATGAATTGTTTACAAAATATTTTTTTGTGTTTAAATTCAACGAAAGACATCCATCAAATATTTTTCTTTCTTAAACGATTTTCCTTGGTTCATTAGTAAGTACTTTTTTTTTATTCTAACGAGTTGTTTACAAAATATTTTTATGTATGTGTATATGTACGTGTGTGTATATATATATATATATTCTAGCCGTACCCGGCCACGCGTTGCTGTGGCTCAGTTTGTTTAAATGGAAAAAGGAATGCATGTTTCTAATATGTTTAACTTTTCAATACTTGGATAATAAGTATATAAAAACACTCCTGAATTCGATTGGTATAAAACTGAAGATTATCGGTTAGTAACAAACATTTACATTTTTATTTGTATAGATAATCCAATTATTGGAAAATTAAACATATTAAAAACATGCATTTTCTTTTTTTTTCCATTTAAACAAACTAAGCCACAGCAACGCGTGGCCGGGTATAGTTAGTATATATATATATATATTTCTTTAAGAAAAACACACAAACCGGTCACATTAGGATTATAAGTTCATTTCCATCCTGTTATTTGTTTTTGATAAAATCAAAAAACACGAAAAAAAAAATTAACAGGATTCTTCAGATCTTATGGATACAATAAATCAGTATAGACACAGGAAATAAGGCTGGGAGAGGATAGAAGTATGGAACGAGTTATCTCCTCATTTAGCCCACTTCCGGTTTTTATCTTATTATCGCTTAGAATTATAGTAAATTAATTTAAAATTTTTAATTTTTATTTTTAAAAATTCTAATTACTTTTTGACTTAAAACTACGGATTTAATACTAAATTAGAAAATTAACTTTATTCAATAATTTTACGTGACGTAATAATTATATTAAATTAATTTCAAGATTTAATTCATCATCATCATCATCATCATATCGTGCTGGCAGCACGGATATCCCTGACCCTCTCTCGCCACTCCTCCCTATCGTTCATCGCCCTAGGTAGGTCTTCCGGACAACAACCTGTATCCTCACATAACTGCTGAATGTACATTCGAGCTGGTCGTCCTGCTTTTGCGCGGCCATGTGTGGGGATCCATAAGAGTACATCTCTTATGAGTTCATCTCTGCTTCTCCAGCAGTGTCCTGCATGTCTGGTTCGTCTAACTTGGATAGTTTTCGTGATAGGGGGCAGGTGGCCGTACAGTTGGTGTCTTGTGGGGTGTTGCTAATTAATTTTCTATAGTTTAAATTTAGCCCTATATCTACACCTAGCTATTAATTCACACACACACATACACACACACACACACACACACATATATATATATATATATATATATACATATAAGAATATCCAATGGAAGATGAGTGAGGAATGATTCCATTTGAGGATTCTTACGAAATCCAAATGTATGAAATGTATGAAAATTGTAAAGTTTCCTACGGAGCTAATTTTCATATAAATTTTAGCAAGCACCTGTGCAAAGGAGACCAGATACATTAAATAGCCATAAAAAATGGTGCGATGAATGTTTTCGATTGTGTGGTGAAGCTGGTCTCATTTACAATACTTATACTAATATATATATATATATATATATATATATATATATAAGTATAAGTATTATTTGGTCCAGTTAAACAGGAGTTGGGAGTAATTCCATCAGGACAAGAAAACTATTCAAGAGTGAACATTTAAATTTTCCGAGTAAAGAGCTCAATGAACAGACATTACAGAGCAATAATTTCATTAAGAAAAAACAACAAACCGGTCACATTAGGATTATAGATTTATTTCCATCCCGTCTTGCGTTTTTGAAAAATAAAAAAACACGAAAAAAAATTAACAGGACTTGTTCAGATCTTATGATTTATTTTATCCATAAGATCTCAAGAATACTATATAACCATAGCTGGAGGGAAAATAATTGGATTCATACCTTTCCCAAGGATATTAGTTCTATGTGAAATGCAATCAGTCTCGTCCAGGATTTGAACTCGTGTCGCCATGTCCATTTCGTACGACGATAACCATTACACCACGGGCTTTTATCGACCAATCAACGTTTACTCGTTAGAGTTTTAAAAAAAAATTATATACTTCGCAAACAACAATATTTCACTTGCCACGGAAAATTTTCAGGATCAAAACCTAAAATGATTTAAAATCTTTTCCTTCATTTCAAGGAATACACCCTCAGGTGCCACTTACCACATCGTCAGTGATCTTCTTCCCAAGATTATTAGGTGTTTCCAGTCTTTAATCATCATACACCCTCACGACTGTGTCCCAGCTAGTGTTGATCAGACACCAGCTTGTGGACAGGAACCTAACAAAAAAATCACAAAAAAAAAAATCCATGAGGCTTTATAGAAAGTAGCACCAACGGAACATCCAATCAAATGCGTCTCCGGGCAATCCCTTTACCAAAGAAAAGGCGGGAACAAAGCAAATGGTTTCCCCCTTAACAGAGAAAGTGATTGCCCGAAGACGCACCTTGATGGTCAGAACAAACTAAAAAGTAAGCTTACTTTTTTATAACATGATATCTTTTATGAAGGCTAAGTGGTCGGAAACAATTGCTGTTCGTTTATGAACCCTCTCCTTACCTCTTATCCTGTGCCATCTCCGGATGGGTTTGCGTTTGCGCCTCAAAATATCTCGAACCTCCGTTTGTGGTTATTGAATATTAAAAATACATTTTTAAACCAATTAGAATCATAGATAAATGATGAACTAGTTTATCTAATTTTGAGCCTAATTTATCGAAGGAATAAGCGAAGAAATAATTATTTTCTTTCCTTGGTATGGTTTTATTCTATATCAACTTGAAGCTCTGCTAATCGTTATAGAATTTTAAAAATACATTTTTAAACTAATTAGAATCGTAGAGGAATAATAACCTATTTTATCTAATTCGAGCCTAATTTATTGCAGGAATAAGCGAAGAAATAATTAATTTCTTTCCGTGGTATGGATTTATTCTATATCAACTCGAAGCTCTGCTAATCGTTATAGAATTTTAAAAATACATTTTAAAACTAATTAGAATCGTAGATAAATAATAACCTATTTTATCAAATTTTGAGCCAAATCTATCGCAGGAATAAGCGAAGAAATAATTATTTTCTTTCCTTGGTTTATTTATTCTATATCTACTCGAAGCTCAGTTGTGACAATACTCCCTGCCCCCCACCCGTTACATCAATTTCTTCCAAAGATTTCAATCTTGGCCGGATCATCTAGTGGTTCCGATAGGGGCATTGCACATTTCTTTATGGCTACAAGAATTACAGTCAAGGGAGTGGGAGAAAAGAACAAAAAAGAGGGCTTGGGTTAATTCAAGTGCAAGAAGGGTGATTCTGTGACACTGTGCATTCTTTTGTTTATATGTAGACTAACGCTTGCGTGGATTTCTAGCGAAATTTCTGCAAAGTTACTAGGAATGCCAACCCATCTTGACCGGTCTTGCCTCACTGCTGCTGGACTTTATCTCATGCGACTGGTCTCTTCTCTGACCGGTGTCGACTGCCCATCTGCCACCCTGTGTCTCCCATCGCCAACTGCCTTCTCTGCGTTCTTTTTTCCAACTCCTGAGTGGCGTTCCCTTCCTACTTCCGGTCGTGTTGAGATCTCGAGTCCAAGCCCTTTGTCTGGTTTCGCGCCAAAACAGACAAAGGGATCGTCTGATTAGCGGACCACCTACATAGTGTCAAACCGTTAGTGGTTATAGAATATTAAAAATGCTTGTTTTAAACCATTTGAATCAGAGAAATAATAAACTATATTTTTTTCTAATTTTGAGCCTAATTTATCGTAGGAATAAATGAAGAAATAATTAATTTCTTTCTTTGGTTTATTTATTTTATATCTACTCGAGAGTTCTTTTTGGTTTATTTCATTTCAGTAAAAATCTAGATTCTTTAATTTAAACATCTAAACGCGTTTAATTAAAACATGACTTAACTATCTTAAATTGAACTAATATGTTAGTATTTATATAAATCTATTGTGGATGCGCTACATGGACTCTAATAAAACGGCTGGAGAAGAAGCTAGACGGTAATTACACAAGAATTTAAAGTTGCCCAGTCGGCTGAAGCTGGTAAATACACCGACTGCTTCTCTGCAGAGGAATAAGACCCTACCCAACGAGTGTCCTTGATATGACACTAAATAATCTGATGGTGAGGATCAAGTTATCCTGGAACTTTGGGGAATGCGAAGCAACCCTTTATTGCCATTGCCTCCTGGTCCACTCTGGCCCGGAATGGTAGCACCTGATAGGGCCCTATCTATGGGTTAAATAGAACTAACAGCAGACTTTTGCTAAACTAAATAGCTTGTGTGACGGTGCATAAAATATTTATCCCAGGGCGGGAGTTTATTTTACGCACGTGTGACGTCTGGCACTTGAGCCCATGCAAAATAAGTTAAGATTCCTTTTTCGGGCATGTGGGAACTGGCAGATAATGTTGGTGTTAATTTGGGGCTAGACTGACCGCCACTGGCAAGGCGATTTCCAAATTTCACGTTACACACACCCACCAAGGCACTTCGTCTTCCGACCCACTAGGATAACGGAAGAAATGGACTTCTAGGTTAAGAGGAAAATGTTATTGACTGTAGTCGGCAATTCCAATTTCCCGTGTAATGTTTTCAAAGACGAATATGACATTTAGCGAGAATAAATTGAAACGAATGAAGCTGACACAGATATATGCAAAAGAAGGCAACTCGCTTGGTAAATAACACAACAAATAAATTTCAACGAGGAGACATTCAAAATATAATAAAAATTTTAATAGTCGAGGTCCAAATGAATACCCATGGAGGCCGGCTATATTCCCCAGCAAACAGTTTCCGACATAAATGTCTTTCTTTCTTCTTTTTTCTTTTCTTTCTTCTTTCTTTCAATTGAGAGAGAGGGCATATAATTGCAATATTTAGGAAGGGTGGATGGAGAAAACGGTTTTAAGGTTTACTTAGCCTTTTCGACGGGTTTCTTCTGAGATTACTTTTCTTTTACGGACTAGCAGGATTCTGTAGAACTCGGCTCGAAGGCATCTGTTATCTCTTGTCTAAGAACTACTCTCCGCTTCTTTTCCCGGAGTTTTGGCTACAGCTTCAACACATCTTGTATAGCCGACTGCTGTTCCAGAACTAACAGAAAAAAATCCTTTTTCAATTTCCTTTGACGAAGTGGTCCTCTTTTTCGGCTTTAGGCCTCTGGCCAATCATTTGGCCCCTTTCTTCCTCCTCCACCTCTCCCTGTCATGCTATTCATTCGGGCTACTATAATGACCTCTATATCCCCTTCTCTGTTTAACCGGTTGGGGTTATGGGGTGCAGATATCTTGACCTACATACTAACTGGATTCGTAAATTTGACCGCGAGGAATCTGACCTTCATTCATATCCTTCTTTTAACGGTCAATCTTTGGGGCCTGTTAATTCAAACACAGAATGGTTGGGGAAATTGATCTTACTTCTCTCCTCTCAGGAGCATAACACGTGACACTTGAAACAGAAATGTTTTTGGCTATTAGACTGTACTGATATATGAAACACGTGCTTATGTGAAACTGAATTTTTTGAAATGGAACTGTTTTTGACATTTTGAAACTGTACTTACAATAAATTGAATTGTTTAATATAGAACTGTTTTGACATTTAACTGTGTGTAAACAAAATTAGCTGAATTAGGACTGTTTTGACGATTAAACTGTGTACTCATGCTAAACTGAATTGTTTGAAATAGAGCTAACTATTTGCATGATAATGGATTTGGCGTAAAATATCCCACAAAGGTTGATATGCAATAAAACCCAACCAGCCGAGTGGGCGACTTTAAATTAAGTTAAAATTTTATTGTAAAATAAGAGAGGTGTTTTCTTGTGAGAAAAGATGAACTTAGAGCGTCATTTTTTTGCAACTATTTATCTTATAATAAAAGAGATGGTACTTTTAATGTAGTACCTTGACTGATTTAAGTCTGATTTGATAATTTTTTTGTCTGTTATAGATCTTGTGTGGATTTTGATTGTTTATATATATATATATATATGGTTGACAAATTCACATACCTAGGAAGCAGTGTCTCATCAACCGAAAAAGACATCGACACGCGGCTATCGAAGGCATGGACAGCCATCGATAAACTATCGGTCATATGGAAATCGGAGCTGAACGATAAAATGAAATGCAGTTTCTTCCAGGCTGCGGTCGTGTCGATACTGCTGTATGGATGCACCACTTGGACGCTTACAAAACGGCTGGAGAAGAAGCTAGACGGCAATTACACAAGAATGTTGCGAGCAATGTTAAACAAATCCTGGCGGCAACACCCCACAAAGCACCAACTATAAGGCCAACTGCCTCCCATCAGGAAAACTATCCAAGTTAGACGAACCAGGCACGCAGGACACTACTGGAGGAGCAGGGACGAGTTCATAAGCCATGTACTCCTATGGAACCCCACATATGGCCGAGCTAAAGCAGGACGACCAGCTAGAGCATACATACTGCAGCTGTGTGAGGATACGGGATGTAGCCCTGAAGACCTGCCAGAGGCGATGAACGATAGGGAAAATGGGCGAGAGGGGGTCAGGGATATCTGTGTTGGCAACATGACATGATGATGATGAGGATATATATATATATATATATCCTTGAACCCCATATTTCTACATTGATCCTCATAAAAAGTACGTTTACATCCATTTCTTTTTATTTCCACCATTTTTAGAAATAATGTGTTCTGTCGCAGGACACTGCTGGAGAAGCAGGGACAAACTCATAAGAGATGTACTCTTATGGACCCCAACACATGGCCGTGCAAAAGCAGGACGACCAGCACGAACATACATTCAGCAGCTATGTGAAGATACGGGATGTTGTCCTGAAGACCTGCCTAGGGCGATGAACGATAGGGAGGAATGGCGAGAGAGGCTCAGGGATATCCGTACTACCAGCGCGACATGATGATGATGATGATGATGATGATGATTGTTTCTATCATCTTTGTTTATATACTTAAGAAACTCCAAAAAATTTAAACATCAGTTCACATGGGAACAACGTAATATATCTTTAAGAATTATAACGCTGAATATGCTGTTATGGATCTTTCTTTTTATACATACTTTTTTTTTATCAGGTAATTTCATCAAACGGCCTTCAGTATTTTAGCAACATTTTCCATGAACCTTCAACGTTGATTTACATAATAAATCAAATAAAAATTGGTTTATCTAGATGTTTAAACTTTTCTTCAGAGTGTCGTACTTATCTCCTGTTTTACTTGCATATATATATATATATATATATATATATATATATACTATTCATTTCTCTCTCTCTCTCTCTCTATATATATATATATATAGAGAGAGAGAGAGAGACACACACATGTATCTGTAAATAAATATAAATATATATATATATATATATAGTCATCCACAGACAGGCTGTTTCGTTCTATCAGAACTCTTTAGTGTGGCTAGACACGTAGGACGCTCGAAGCCGGGATCGAAACCCGTCCAACTTTAAGTCTCAGACCGTTCGGCCAACAAGCATAACACGTTGGTTAAGGGAATTTTTAAGGTATTTATCTAGCAGCAGCGAGTGCACTGTCATTCCACTCTCCCTCGCCATTTGATAATATATATATATATATATATATATATATATGGTTGGGAGCAGTATTCTGCTACTCTCCCCCACCATTCGTTATTTATTTGTATGCTCACACACACACACACATACACACACACACATATGTATATCTACATAATCAAGGGATTATAGCTTTGTCCTTGCACTTTCTCTCACCATTCGATAATATATATATATATATATACAAAGAGATACGTACACACACATATACATATATATATATATATATGTGTGTGTGTGTGTGTATGTGTGTGTGTTTGCAAGTCTTCTTATTCATCTGTAGATATGTTTGTGTATGTCTATATTTGGGCTTGCCATTATTTGTATCTGTAGCTAAATAAGTTTGTGTGTTAATCCTAAAAAAAAAAAGAATTTTAGAAGCATTTGTTTTATATAATATTTGAATATTTTCAGTGAGATATGTTCTTTTATTTTTTTCTTGGCTGAATGTAGATTCTGTTTGTCACATATCTACATGCCGTATTACTTATTAGGTTTTGTCTGATACTCTCGGACTGAAAGGACAATATTTATTAACCCCACAATATTGATATCTTCAGTAAAACCATTTATTTTAGAGAAAGAGAAGTTGCTATTTTCAGGTGTCAGGAGTGTTTCGATTATGCTCGATCGAACAAAATAAGCCACCGGAAACATATTGAGTCTGCGCAGTGGGTGCATAATTAAATTCAGTAAACAAATGCTTGTAATGTGGTAATGGACATAAATAATCCAATCAAAGAAGAAATGTCTGAAGCTTTTCTTTTGTGGAAATAAAGTATCTAATCGTGAAAAAAAGAATAAAAAACGAGAATTGTAGAAAATAGAAAAACAATGAAAACCTGTGTAAGGAAAGAAATACAAATGAAAATAAAAGAAAGCAAAAAGATTGAAAAATACTTGGATCTTGCCAGAGGGCTGACAATCGGGTTTCTTTTTTAAAGGTATTTCATTCCTTGTGGGTAATCTAATGCAAAGTCCACGGTTGCAGAATAAACGCAATTATACTATTTAATCCATAGCTGGTTATACAAGGAAGTTTGCTTGTTTTTTTTTAATGGCATATCAAACTTCTCAGGTTATTTAATGCCAAATCGATCCTTTTTCAAGACAGTAGTGGTACTAGATGAAATGCAGTTTCTTCCAGGCAGCTGTAGTGTCGATACTGCTATATGGATGCACTACCTGGACGCTAACTAAACAGCTGAAGAAGCTAGACGGCAATCACACAAGAATGTTGCAAGCAATATTGAACAAGTCCTGGCGGCAACACCTCACAAGGTACCAACTATACGGCCACCTGCCTCCCATCACGAAAACTATCCAAGTTAGACGAACCAGACATGCAGGACACTGTTGGAAAAGCAGGGATGAGCTCATTAGTGATGTTCTCCACTGGACCCCCACATATGGCCGAGCAAAAGGAGGACGACCAGTTCGAACATACATACAACAGCTCTGTGAGGATACGGGATGTAGTCCTAAAGACCAGCTAAAGGCGATGAACGATAGGGAGAAGTGGCAAGAGAGGGTCAGAGGTATCCGTGCTGGCGGCACGACATGATGATGATGATGGCCTTTCCTAAGGGTATATGGCTGAAAGTGAATGGAGTAGCCCGACTGAAGGTAGAACTCCCCCGTAGTCTTTTTATCATCTCTTATCTATCAATCAATCTACCTATCTAGAACATCATGTCCCCCAAAACAATTCTATTTTGCACAAATTTTGTTTTTTAACTGTTATTTGTTGGGAGCTACTTCTAATATTTGACTAAAATAGCAGCCATAAAGAAGTGCATGCCATTCACATCAGTCTCACTCTTGTTATATAACTTGTGACATGGATTTTCGGTTCGTTCTTAGTGACCCCATGTGTTATATATTGACCCTCGACCGAGCCGTCAATCAAGAGATGCTCCTGTGTAAATATGCGGAAGAACAGCGGAAGCAGGCGGATGTTAGTCAATTATATAACCAGGTGTCCGTGGCGGTTCGAGCCAGTTGGAGTCAGCTGGGGACAAGATGCCGAATTGAGATCTAGCGGCAGACAGAAGGCTTCGGGCCCTAAGTGACCCACGGTTGAGCAACCAAGCCAAGATGAGGAAGAAGTGCTGCTATGGTCGAAAGAAGAACTTTGGGTCAAAATAACAGTCTGTCCCCGTCTCCATTCATTTCTCACACACAACCAACATCAACCCTTTCGAGAATAAAGTGTGAGAGATATATTTTTATAAAGAAGTGTTATCGTTCGTTCACTGAAGTTCGTATATTATGTTTGATTATGTTTCTGCTTATATTTTTATATGTATATATATGCAACTATACAACACGTGTGCTTTTGGCAAGCTGTCACATTTTGATTAGTAAACAGGTCGAACAGTTGTGTAACCGGAAGGAGACCACGTGATGAGAACCACGCGGTCAGATCTAGAGAGAAAGCAGAGAATCGCAGTCGAGCAAGGGACACGAGCCGATCAGAGGCGTCTCTGACGAGCTTGCAAGGGGATGCAAGCGTTGGCACCCCCTGGCTCTCGGAAAAAAAGATATGGGAAGAAGAAGTCCTCTCTCTGAGTATACGTCTCTCCACCCTTCTCTGCTATGGTCGAAAGAAGAACTTTGGGTCAAAATAACAGTCTGTCCCCGTCTCCAGCTCATCTCTCAACACACAATTATTTCGAGAATAAAGTGTGTGAGTTATGTTTTTCTAAAGATGTGTGTTCGTTCATTCATTGAAGTTCGTAAATTATTTTTGATTATGTTCCGCATATATATATATATATATATATATATATATATATATATATATATATATATGTATGCAGCTATACAACATTGGGAGATATGGAAGGGAAGAAAATGTCAAATTTTGTAAAGAATTCTGATCGATGTTATGTCTTGTCATATTACAATTAAGGAAAACAATTTAATAATAAAAAATAATATATACTTATATCAAAATATGTCTTTAAAGTTTATTTATCTCTAGAAACTCACAGTCTCTTGATCTGTCTCTCTGTCTGTCTGTCTGTCTCTGTCTATGCATATATATATAATCGGAGAAAGTTTTTTACAAAACAACACTCATCAGGCAGTTAACAAAATAAAATGAATCGAAAATCGAAAAATACTGTTAAAAATCGTTTTTTGACTGTATTTTTCGACTTGGCATCAAATATATATATCTGTATATATATATAATATATATATATTTATTTATTATTATCATTATTATTATTATATAATAGCTATATCCTAGATATTGTGCACTCTCAATATTATATGGCCCTTGGTTTGCCACAAGACCACAAAGTGATTCTGTGACAACAAACACGATTATAATATACATATATATATATATATAATACCGGACATTGGCCTAGCGGTTAGAGTGTTCGCCATTGGCCCGGGAGACCTGGGTTCAATCCCAGGTCGAGTCATACCAAAGACTCAAAAAATGGTACTTGATGCGTCCTTGCTTAACACTCAGCATTATAAGGTACGGATAAAGGGTAAAGTGGAGCAATCCAGGGAAAGGAGTCGCGCCCTTCCCTACACCTTGGTGTAGTAAGCTATCGAAAAGGGAGCCTTCGGGTCACCCTCGACTATGGTCGCCAACTTTACTTTATATATATATATATATATATATATACGAGGATTCTTCAAAATTGTTATATTACAATTAATGAAAACAATTAAATTATAAAAATTAATATATACTTATATCTAAATATCTCATACATTAAAGTTTATATATCTCTAGAAACTCACAGTCTCTTGATCTGTCTGTCTGTCTGTCTCTTTCTCTCTTTCTCTCTCTCTCTCTCTATATATATATATATAATCGGAGAAAGTTTTTTTTTTTTATGTTTCCGCTGATATTTGTGTTACGGCTATACAACAACTCTGAAAATGAACGTAATTGCGCGACTAGAGTTTGAAATCATTTACTTTGGTTCTGCAAAACTGTATTTTAACCATTGCGCCAAGGGAACTAACTCATAGATGAGGGTGACACAAATTGCAGTTGGTGTCATGGAGCGTTTCCAGAAAGACTCTAAAAAGATTGAGAACTGGAGGTCAGAGGAACGACAATGACATCAAGATGCCACCAAAGATAAGATAAGCTCGAATACGATGAATATCCCAAAAAATCAGGGGAGACTCGCCGTTACTTATGTTGTATAGTTACCATCATAAATATGCACATATACATACAGAATACATCTTGACGCAATGAATAAAAGACGAGCAAAGATTTCTTTAAAAAAAATATACCTCTCACTTTCTGCAACATATTGATCCCCACTCTTATGGCCATCAGCGTTATGTCTCCCTCGTTCTCTAGCGCTGCTAAACCGGAGACCTGAGGCCCACTCCTCTGGGTGCAGGCTTTCTCTACCGCATCTTGTCTCTTACTCATCTGATCTCCAACTCAATTGGAGGATCCAAGGGCCCCTTCTGCCGTGTGGTGGATTTCCCTACCACATCTTCTCTCCAAATCGTCTGAGCTCCAACTCCTGACTTCCTGTCCCCACCGAGTTCGCCCACTCAGTCTTTGGAATGGCATGTTGGATCGTCATCAAGCGGAAATACCTATCATGCAGTTCACAGGTCACTCTCTTCCGGTGCATCAGTCTATGAGTGTACCATGGAATTTTTAGTTAGGTTAGTAATAATTGAATAAAATTGATAACGATAAAAAACATTAAATAAAAAGAAAAATTTCGTAGCTGCTAATTTTCTGTGTATTTCAGGGAAAAAACCACCAGTTGGAGCTAGAGTTTAAAAAGCTGACATTGAGGGGAAAATGATAAAAGATCGCATAAATGTCTGCTGAAATAGAGCTTCATTCAAAATCAAAATATGTAGTTAGGAAAAAAAGTACTGCAAAAATTATATATATATATATATATATATATATATATATGAATATTCTAAATTCTAATCTCTGCACATTATATATATATATATATATATATATATATATATATATACATATATATACAACTTCAGAATTTGTATTTTCCATCTAAAACAAACAGCTATAATCTTCTATCAGTATTTCTCTATCAAGCTGTCTAATAAAAAACTCATTCAAATTTCCATTGTTACTCGTCTTAAGACTCAAACCTGAACCAGCGGCTGTGTTATAATTAGTCTGACACACAGGCCTTGGTCACTTACAATACATAGTGATATTATGTGGTCACCCATCTCAAAAATCAACAAGCTCATTGCTGCATCAGTTTAATGATCTGAGAGAACCATGTGTTTTCAGTATGACTTGAGTGTAAGTCAAATCAGTAGATATGTTTTTTACATGTAAAGGAATTTCATTATTCACATTAATATGAACTAATCCTGACTGTTTAATTCATGGACTTTAGACTGTGAGACCTGGGTATTATGGAGCTTTTTGCAGAACAACAATCATTAGGCAGTTAAAAAAATGAAATAAATCGAAAATCGAAAAAATACAGTCAAAAAATCGTTGTGATTATGTATAATTCTTTACGCGTGGTTGTAAGTATATGTGTGTGTGAGTGTGTGTGGGTGTGTGCGTATGCGTGTATGGGTTATCATCATCATCCACCTGTCGTGCGACTAGCACGGATATCACTGACCCTCTCTCTCTCCACGTCTCCCTATCGTTCATCGCCTCTGGCAGGTCTTCAGGGTTTCATCCCGTATCATCACATAGCTGTTGTATGTATGTTCAGGCTGGTCGTCCTGCTTTTGATTGGCCATATGCGGGGATCCACATGGGTACATCACTTACGAGGTCGTCCTTGCTTCTTCAGCAGTGTCTGGCATGTTTGTTTCGTCTAGCTTGGATAGTTTTAGTGATAGGTGGTAGGTGACCGTATTGTTGGTGCCTTGTCGGGTGTTGCTGCCAGGACTTGTTCAATATTGCTCTTAACATATAACATATGTTCCTCCGATTTGAATGGTTTTAGAGATCGGAGATAGGGGACCGTATAGTCCCTCTTTTGTGGGATTTTACTTTCAAGATTTATTCAGTATGGCTTGTAGCATTCTAGTGCACTTGCTATTAAGCCTTTTCTCCATGCAGTTAGTTAACGTCCATGTGATGAATGCATATAGTTGTGTGGACACGACCGCTGACCGGTTGCCTACTCGGCTGGGGCTGTTGAATACACCGACTACTTCTCTGCTGAGGGGTAAGTACCCAACGACTGTCCTAGTTAAGACACTAAACAATCTGATGTTGAGGTTCCAGCGATGCTGGAGCTTTGGAAAATGTGGAGCACCTCCTCATTGCCATTGCTCTCAGGTCCACTCTGGCCCGGAATGGTAGCACATGATAGGGCCCAATGGGTTAAATAAAACAGACTGCATACTTATGCTAAACTGAATTATTTGAATTAGATCTAATTGACTAAATCGAGTAGCTTAAATAGAAATGTTTTTGACATTGAAATTGTACTTACATTTAAACAGCGTGCTTATGCTAAACTGAATAGTTTGGAATGTGGATGTTTTTGACGTTAAAACTGTAATTGTCTTTAATTGGAAGCATTTCGAGATGAGGCTTCTTAATCTGAGAATTATTTTTTTTTATTTATTGCGGGTCAGTGGCATTTCCACCAGGACAACGCACCAGTCCACAACTCCATACTTGTCACAGACTATTTGACCAAGATGGGCATCAACACAGTTCCTCAGCCTCCCTATAGTCCAGACCTTGCTCCCTGAGACTTTTGCTTATTCCCTAAGCTCAGAGGCTGTCGTTATAAGACAATCGAAGAGATGAAAGAGGCTGTGAGAAGGTCATTGACACGCTCACACAAGAGGACTTCCGTTGGGCCTTTCAGAAGTTGTTGGAACGGTACAAGTGCAGTGCAGATGGAGGGGATAACTTCGAAGAGGACGCGAGTTTCATGTGTGTACAATCAATAAAAGTGCCCATACGAAAAAAGTTTGGAAACTTATTTAATGATCCTCGTACACACACACACACACACATATATATATATATATATATATATATATGCACATCTGGATAAATTCTTATACCCTTTAGTTACACACCATGTCCTTTTAATCATAAAATCAAAAACTTCCTTCCTTAAATAATAAACCTAAAAAATTGAAATTTATATCTATAACAAAAATCAGGTTTTATGTACAGAACTAAAACAAATGATTAAAAATGTTTAATAAAGCCTCTGTAACAATTACGTTTTAATGCAAATATGAAGAGAAATGAATAGTTCTTTGAAACAAGTAAACAGTAGAATACATTGAAATATTATGAATAAATTTATAAAAATATTTCTTCGAAATTGTTAAAAAAATATTTTCGAAAAAAACTAAAATAATAGAAATCTTATATAATTTTCAAATAAGACAAACAAACAGGAAAATCAGGTTAGTAATAATTGAATAAAATTTAATAACGATAAATTACATTAAATAAAAAGAAAAATTTCGTAGCTGCTAATTTTCTGTGTATTTTTACGATTATAACGTGATATATTGTGAAATATATCGCCGGCCTTTTACGGGAAAAAGTCAAAAGTAAACAAACTTCATTTTAAATACGTCTGATGAATTTTAAAAAGCTAAATAAATTTATTAGGGAATATAATCTCTATATTTCTTGTTTTTAAATATATATATATATATATATATATATAAATTAACTTAAATCGCGAGTCAGAATTCTCCTACTAAAGTTTCACCTCAACGGATCATCAGGGAGTTTAGGGTCGGTACTAAACTCCCTGATGATCTGTTGAGGTGAAACTTTTGTAGGAAAATTCCGACTCGCGATTGAAGTTAATTTTTGTAATTGGCTCTACTTCGTATTGAGCACTCTTGTAATTGTAGCAGTGCGGCATTTTACGGTGGGTTTTATTTTTCTTTTGGCCAACTGACTGCATATATTTTGATTTTTTTCAACTGGTGTGACGAAGTTGGCCTTTTCTTTTTTTTTTTTTTTTTGTCCTATGATATTTTTTTCTTTTTTCCCCCGGGCGGTGATTCGAGATATTTTTATCTCTTGTTCCTGGCGGTTTTTTTTTTCTTTTTTCCTGGTAACCGTGAATGCAGGTAGATAGTAGGTTAGTAAATATATATATATATATATATATATAGGCAGTATTTCTTTATTGATTCATATTTAATTGAACATAATAGACATTTCTGTCTATATATATTTTTTGCTATTCCTTTCGAATTACCGTATTGATCTTAAGATATAAGGCGGTAATTAGTTGATAAATCTTCCATTATTAGTAATTTCACCAGTACTTTCTGCCAAACATCAGGCCATCATCAAGGAATGGATGTATTACAAAAGTTATCTAACTTTTGTATGTACATTTCTACTTTGAACGAGCGTTTGTTCTGTTATATTGTGTAGCGTCTACTTTACTTTGTTTCAATAAATAGCGTCCGTAGCTAAAGACATTTAAGTACTGCTTTCAAAAATTAATTCTGTTAAATTTGGGTTATATGTTCCTAATATGTAGGGCCTCGAAAATCTGTAGTTTTTTTGCTTGTTATTTTGATGTTCTAATGTGTTTTCGGTAAGAATTTTCCGTACTTCTCTTGTTGGGCATGAATGTTTTTTAAAATGCTGTGGTATGGGACTTGTATCAGGATAGTGCATTGTATATATCTAATGTAATTAGAAGAAAAATCAAGCCAGGTTAAATTGTCATGATAAACAAAACGGCACACTTTCTGGATTATCAATCGTTTGAAGAAACAATAACAGCAACTTACTTTAATCTATTTCCCTCTTCATCATTATCATCATCATCATTTGTCGTGCCATCACCACGGATATACCTGACCCTTTCTCGCCACCTCTCCCAATCGTTCATCGCTTTCGGCAAGTCCTCAGGTCTACACCCCGTATCCTCACAGAGCTGCTGTATGTAGGTTCGAGCTGGCCGACCTGATTTTGCTCGGCCATGTGAATGGGTCCATAGGAGTATATAATTTATGAGCTCGTCCCTGCTTCTCCAGCAGTGTCTGGTTCGTTTAATTGGGATAGTTTTCGTGATGGGTGGTAGGTGTCCGTACAGCTGCTACTTTTGGGGGTGCTGCCTCCAGGACCTATTCAATATTGTTCGCAGCATTCTTGTGTAGTTGCCGTCAAGCCTTTTTCCTGTCGCTTAGTTAGCGTCCATGTTGTGCAACCATATAGCAGTATCGACACGATCGCTGCTTGGAAGAAACTGCGTTTCATTTTATAGGACATGTCTGATTTCCATATGGTCGATGTTCCTAATATGTAGGGCCTTTGTATGTCCCTGCCTTTGTAAGTCGCGTGTCGATGTCTTTTTCGGTCGATGTGGCACTGCTTCCTAGGTAGGTGAACGTGTCTACTAGTTTCAGAGAGCTACCGTCGATATAATGAAATTCTAGATTCATACAGTCTGTCGTTAAGAAGTTTAGTTTTGTTTCACAAATCAGTCAACCACTATTCATCTAAACTAGATTCATCAGTTTATAAATATAATTAAGTAAATTTGGCGATTGCAGTCGAGGATGATCCGAAAACTCCCTTTTAATAGCTACTACACAATGGTGTAGTGGGGACGCTACTTGTTTCCCTGGATTGCTCCACTATATTCTTGATAGTTATCTTATAATGTTAAGAGGTATCAAGTACCATTTTCTTTTAGTCTTTGGTACGACTCGACCTGGGATTGAATCCCGGTCTCCCGGTCCATTAGTGAACAACTCCCGATTTTTAATTTGTTGCATTTAATTTCATATCAATAATTCTTATAAAAAATAACTAATTATTTTTAAATAGGAAGTTACAATTCAGTATATATATATATATATATATATATATATATATATATATATATATATATATATATATATAAAGTAAAACTGAATTTTTTGGGAAGGTGTCTTTTGTATTTTGATTTCGTTAATATTATTAACAAGAATATGTATATCATCAACATATCATAGGTATATTGCAGTTTTTTTTAATGCTATTGAATATTTTATTTTCGAGGTTGGACATCTAGAAATTACTGAAGTGAGAGATAGGTTGTTATAAATATTATTTATGATAGTATCAGTTGTTTCAGTGACAGGTACATTAGTGAATTGATTTTCTACATCCATTGAGGCTAATATACCATTATTGGGTTCAATTTTATGAAGAACTTGAAATCATTCATGAGTAGATTTTATGTTATATCTACTATGTATGATATTTATAATAACCCATCTCTCCCTCCTCATAAAATCAACCCTAATATACTTCGGAAACTACTCCGAACATTTTCTACTGAAGTTCCATTTCATGACCAGCTTGGTAATATTTATGTTAAAAAAGATGGGGTATCTATGGGTTCTGTCTTGGGCCCGATACTCAGTAATTTCTACATGTCTGACCGCGAAAATAGAATATTTAATAGCATTAAAACCCTCCAATATACGTAATATATGTTGATGATATACTTATTCTTGCTAATAATATATAAAGTTGTAAAACCTACTGAGTCAGAGCAATCTAGCAAGGTTTCACTGACTGGATCATCAGAAAAAAACTTGAGACAGATTTTCCTGAAGATGTCCGAAATACGTTCAAAAAGTTCTAAACCCTACTCAGAACGATTAGACATATTTGTTTCGTCATCACTCTACTACTTGAAAAAAAGAAGACAAACTAGGAAACCTAATTCAGATTCCTTTTTTAATAATATTTACCAACCCCTCCGCTAGGGCAGGATATGACACAAGGTCAATTCTTAAGCGGAGTTTCACAGGCTTGAATTCAGAGTTTTCCTTCTCCTAGACTAGTTGCCTCACCAAGGCTGAAGAACCTAGTCTGCCCTACTATTTACCCATAGCTAGAGGGAGAATAATTGGATTCATACCTTTCCCAAGAATATTAGTGCTATGTGAAATGCAATCAGTCTCGTCCAGGATTTGAACTCGTGTCGCCGTGTTCATTTCCTTAGACGATAACCATTACACCACGGACACCTCCAGATTCCTTTTTTAATTCCTGTAAAATAAAGACCCATTCAGGAAGTAATCGACAAATATAAAGTCTGATTAATAATTAGAAATTTTTGTTTGAACCTCACACATACACACTCATATATAAATATAGACTAGAACATAATCTTCATTAAACAATGGCCTTGTTGACTGGGGCTGCCGAATACACCAACTGCATCTCTAACGGTTGTCCTGATAAAACACAAAAAAAAAAATGTGTGAGCTTTGGGAAATGCAGAGTAGCCCTTTTTGTCATGGCTCCCAGGTCCACGCAGACCCGGAATGAGAGCACCTGATACGATCCTTTCATTTGTCAAATAGAATTAAACTGTACGTATATTAAACTAAATTGTTTGAAATAAAAAGGTTTTTACATTTGAATGATTGTAAAGAAAAAGAACTTCACTTAGCTAAACTGAATTATTTAAAATAGACCATGTTTATATGAATATAAATAGGTTTGGCATTAAATAACCTACAATGGTTGATATGCCATAAAATCAAACCAAATCATTTTAAAAATACAAGTGCAGGATCATCATAGTATTTTCCGTCGTTTCACTTATAACATATCAATTCTTGTAAACTTTTTCGAAAACTTTCTTAAACATCAAATATTAAACAAAGGATTTACTCCTGATAATCACCTAAGATCGAAACTGTTTTTAGAACAATTTTAAAAAGAAATAAATGATACAAAATAAATATTCTTATATTTTTATTTATCTTTTGATTTTGTTCATCAAAGTGGACCTGGGAGTAATTGCGACAAAGAGGTGAGCTCACTTCCTGGATATCTAGATCTGGAACCTCATCACTAGATGTAGTTTAATCTATCGTTATATCAGAACAAAGTTATTTATCTATTTATTTATTTATTCATTTCTTTTTTTTTTTTATCCATGGAGAGTCTTGTCCCTCTGAAGGTGAAGCAGTCAGTGTATTTTTGGCCGGGTGCTGAAGGTGAAAGAGTTAACCGAAGATTTTTAAAGAAAAAGCAGCTGATGCATTATATTGCCGTAAAATATGCGCTCACTGTACATTGCTATGAATATTTGGCAGAGCACGAAGCAATTCTGATTCTCCAATAGCCCTTGCCTTCCGGTTTTGGCCTCTATAATGTTTTTACATACATATTTGATATATTTTTCATTTCCCAAGATATAATTTTCCCAGAAAGATCACCGATTTTATACAATAAAAGACATCGACAAAAATACGTGACTAGACCGGCATACTATCCAACAAAAAGGACTTCCTCAACCCACTCAGAAACTGAAAAGGAAAAAAAATAGCTTGACACTGAATAACAAGAGAATTCCGTCCATTTTGAACGAAATACAAATCAATAATTTCTGGCTAAATCAATAAAACTATGTTTGTAAATATTCAGTTTCTTTTTAAACAAATCACGTTTCTCTCTCTCTCTCTCTCTCTCTCTCTCTCTCTATCTCGTACTCTTTTTCTGTTTCTATCTGTCAGTATCTCATTGGCACTTTGTCTGTCCGTATGTCTGTCACGCTCTCTCTCTCTCTCTCTCTCTCTCTCTCTCTCTATCTATCTATCTATCGATCTCTCTCTCTATATATATATATATACGAAATTCGTTCAAAAAGTTCGAAATGCCACCTAGATTTTCAATTTGTCACAGACTTTTTTTTATCTTTGTATGCGCCTACACTGCACAGAAATCAAGCCAAAAATCTGAATTTGATTTTTTTTTTTTTAGTAAGTGGTAATGTGTTGCTACATGCAGTTATGGGTCGTCTTTCTGCGTGACGCTAGCAACTTTCTATATATATATATAGAGAGAGAGGGGGTGACAGACAGACTGATTATTGGGGTTTATATCCCAGTTATGATTTAAATAATAGCATAAATGTTCTTTTACAAATATGGTTTTTGAATCAAATGACCTACAAATGAAAATTCTACCTGTTATACGTTTCAGTTATACAAATGCCAATTACTAGAAAAGAAAAGTCATTTAAACAGGAAACAAATGTCAAGTATTTTCTACACACGTAGAAAAAAATCTGAGATCATTTCAGTGACAATTGACCAAGTTTTTAAATTATGGAAGTATATCTATTTTTCTTAAACACCCAGTATATCCCAAATGATGTCAATTAAAAAAAAAACAGCCTATATATATATATATATATATATATATATATATATATATGTGTGTGTGTGTTTTATTTGGTCCCGTTAAACCAGTGTTGGGAGTAATTCCATCGGGACAAAAAAAAAATTGACCAAAACCCAGAACAGGCTGGAAATAAATTTATAATCCTAATGTGACCGATTTTTATTTCTTCCTAAAGAAATATATATATATATATATATATATATATATATATATATATATATATATATGTGTGTGTGTGTGTGTGTGTGTGTGTGTGTGTGTGTGTGTGTGTGAGTATTTAAAATAAAATAATCTTATTATTAAAAAATGTTACTGCTGCACTTGTTCAGTGGGTGATAAATATATATATATATATATATATATATATATATATATATTTGATTGAACATAATAGACATTTTTCTACATATTTTTTGTTAATCCTCTTAAATTACCGTAATGATCTTATGATATTCGACGGGAATTGGTTAATAAACCTTCCATAATTAGTTATTTCAGAAGTACTTTCTGCCGAACTTCGGGCCATCATCAGGGGAGGATGTATTACAAAAGTTATGTAACATTTATATGTACATAACTACTTTGTAAGAATGAGTGTTTGTGCTGTTGTATTGTGTAGTGTTTATTTTTGGAATTTGTTTCTGTAAATAGCGTCAATAGCTAAAACATTTAAGTATATATATTAGCACAGATTTCAAAATTAATTCTATTAAGTTTGGTTTGTATATTCCTTATAGGTAGTTTTTGCTTGTTTTTTGATGTTCTAATATTGAGTGTTTTCGATAAGAAGTTTCCGTAATTGTGTTGTTGGGCATGAATGTTTTTTTAAAATGGTGTGCTATGGAAATTGAATCAGAAAGGTGCATTGTAAGTCTTCTCGATAGGATAGCTGAGATTAAACCGACATATATATTGTCGTTTTCAGAGATACAATCTACTAAATTATATTTTAAATTGATATATAACGTTGTTTTTTTTTTTTTGAAAAACTCCAATCGAGGGAGTGGAATTACTTTCAATGACTAAGTTGTAGGTTTTAAATATACTATAGTGTATAATAAGTTTTATTTTTTTATTAGGATCAGTAGGGAGTATGTTTCTTTACATCAATATCTTTTATATATATATATATATACATATATGTATATATTCAATTAAGCATTATAATATGGATAGGTATAGACGTAAACCGAAGTGTATGGATATAAATATACACGTAGACCTATATTTGTATAATTTATTGGTACAGTGCTTATATATATATATATATATATATATATATATACGTTACCACTCATTCAGTCACATATATATTTGCATATTTACACGTATCTATAAGATGCCGTTGGAGAAGATTTATTCGCAAACTAAACATACACACGCGAATGCAGCTTTCGCTCTGACATATTTTAGTCAACTGATAATGTCGAACAAAATGGCCCGGCAAAACGCAATCATCCGTTGTTGATTTCTGCCATCCAGAAAAAAAAAAGTGATGCAGAAAATGCTAAGGAAATAAAATAGAATAGAAATAAAATAAAATAAAGAAAAAAATATTTTTCTGAGTTCGAGTGGAATTTCTTGCCGTTTGCCTGAGAAAACATTCTATGGCTGTGAATCGAACTGTGGAGTATTTATAGTGACAGCCAGGAAGACAATATAGCTATCAAGAAACTGTTCAATTTTTTTACTGCATCTGAGGAGTTTTTAACACACTAGCCCTTAACGTTTTTCTTTTCCTTTAGCTAGTTTATTTTTTTACTGGAGATTGAGTGACAGCAAGTCTTCTCAGGTCTATTGCGTTCTAAGTGTTGCGTTCTGGTTAGTGAACACTTGTAATATTAAATAAAGGACAAACCACGATATGAGAGGAAATAGAGATATATTCTCAGGAAAAGGTATATACAATAGAGAGAATATTAGTAGACAAGAACGTGCCCGTGGTGTAATGGACACGGCGACACGAGTTCAAATCCTGGACGAGACTGATTGCATTTCACATAGCACTAATACCCATGGGAAAGGTATGAATCTAATTATTCTCCCTCCAGCTATGGGTAAATAGTAGGGCAGACTAGGTTCTTCAGCCTTGGTGAGGCAACTAGTCTAGGAGAAGGAAAAGTCTGAATTCAAACCTGTTAAACTCCACTTAAAATCATTGACCTTGCGTCATACCTTGCCCGAGCAGAGGGGTTGGTAAATATAATTAGTAGACAAGAACATAGGATTAGTGAATACAGAATAAAGATATAGTCCAACGATAGTATTGCCTTCCGTTATTACGGTGGCAAGTAAGGTGATCTCGTGCGATCTCCAGTCTCCAACGCTCTAATACTATTCCTATAAGAAGCTGCTCTTCACCTTCTCGTCTGCCCTGGTATTACTAGCTACTGCTATATATGGCAGATGGACTAGTACATAGTGTGAAAAAAGGTGGGTGATACCCAACACTAAGCATTCTCACAGATTTTAGTTTTTCTGCTGATGGTTTTAATTCTTTTACCCAATCCCTCTGGTCTGCTAGATTTCAATTATTCTCGTCCTCTGATTCAACACAAGATTTTGTTTTCTTTTAGTTTAGATTGGGAAACACATTTGTATATGAAAGTCCTAAAAATGTGTGCCCAGTCGGCTGGAGCTGTAGAATACACCGACTGCTTCTCTGCAGAAGGAAAAGCCCCCCACACACACACACACGAGTGTCCTGGATATGATACTAAACAATCTGATGGTGAGGTTCTAGCAATGCTGCAGCTTTGGGTAATATGGAGTACCCCTTTATTGCCATTGCTTCCAGGTCCACTCTAGCCCGGAGTGGTAGCACCTGATAAGGGTCCTATCTATGGGTTAAACAGATCTAAACAGTGGTTGGCATTTACTGTTTTTATGCATTTAAACTGCGTATTTATGCTGAATTGTTTAAAATAGAAGTGTTTTGACTTTAAAACTTCGTACTAATGCTAAACTGAATTGCTCGAAATAGAACTGTTTTGACATCTAAATTGTGTAATAATGCTGAACTGAATTATCTGAAATAAAATTGTTTAACGTTTAACTCTGTGTATTGCCCAGTCACCTGGGGCTGTAGAATACACTGACTGCACCTGTGCAGAGGGGTAAGACCCCCCATCAATGAGTGTCCTGGTATGACACTAATCAATCTGATGTTGAGGTTCCAGTAATGGTGGAGCTTTGGGGAATGCAGCGCACTCCTTCATTGTCATAGCTCCCATGTCCACTCTGGCCCGGCGTGGTAGCACCTGATAGGGCCCTATCTATGGGTTAAATAGAACTAATTGTGTACGGATGCTAAACTGAATTGTTTGACTAAACTGAATAGCTTGAAATAGAGACGTTTTCGATAATTATAACCGTACTTACATTTGAACTGCGTTCTTATGCTAAATTGAATTATTTGAAATAGAGCTTTTTTGGACATTGAAACTGTACCTACACTAAACTGAATTGTTTGATATAGAACTGTTTCGACATTTAACTATTTGTAAACAAAGCCTGTATTTATACTAAACCTAATTAGCTGAATTAGATCTACTTGACTAAACTGAATAGCTTGAAATAGAAATGTTTTTTCACAATAAGACTGTACTTACATTTAAACTGTGTACTTATCCTAAACTAAATTGTTTGAAATTGAACTATTTTCATAAAAATGGATTTGGCATTAAATAACCAAGAGGTTGATATGCCATAAAACCCAAACAACCAACCAAACTAAAGATGTTTATCATTATTAGTATTTATTTATTTAATTACTCTTTTAGGAATTTTTCACACCAGTGTTAGCTGATGGCTTCTCAGTGGAATTTGAATGACAATAAGTCTCTTCAAGTCTTCAGAACTCTACTCAGAAAGGTGTCCGATTTAAATGCTGTAGTTTGTATACCACTCGTCTTCTTATTTCCAAGTTCCTCAGTCCCTGTCCCAAACCTTTGGTGACTGTACCCAGCGAACCGATTACAATTGGTATCATCGTCACTTTCTGTTCTCTTGCAAGATCTTGGTATTTATCTCACTTTTCCCTTTCTTTCAGTTTTACCCAGTGATCAACCGGCATGGCAGGGTTCACAATGGCTTTTTTTTCTTTTTTTGTTGACTATCCTTTTGTATCTCTACTACCAAAGTGATGTGTGCGTCTTTTTTCCCGGATGGGTTCTAGGGTCATGCATATACCATTTATTCGTATGGTCAAATTTAAAGTTCTTGCACTATTTTCAGGTGACCACCATGCCCACCCAGTCGTGTCTAGTCTTATACCCTTCTTGTACTAACTTACTGCATTCACTTATTGGATTGATCATTTCGTTTTGTCTCAATACCAAATGATCAACATCTGCAATATTGTCGGGTCTTGTTATTTTTGCCTTGATGTTGTAAGTCCTTTTGGCGTTATTTTTATTGCTATCAAAAGAGATTCCGTTTCTCGATTAAAGTTTCTTTTCCTTAGTGTTGTGGGAGCCTTATCCATCTCACCATAATGGACTCTTCTCACCGTTATTAGCACTGAGAGATTTCGCTGCCAAGAGGCAGATCAATATCGGTATTATCCGAACAGTTCGAGACTTCTTACCTTTTCTATGTAACTCTATCTTTCTTGTGTAATATAATCTGTTATCTAATATCCGTGTTTGCATTTTAATTAGTGACCCTTTCCGGGGCCACAACATTTAGCCAAGTTTTCTTGTGTGAAATGTTGCTTGTTTGTCGCTGGAAATGTCCGTAAAGTTGTTTTTCTTCCTATTATTGTTTTCTGCTTATTTTGGTTCGCTGGATGCTTCTGTTTTCAGTATTGCTTAGAGTGGCTGTAATCAGTTATCTTCTACGCTTTTTCACGTAGTCTTTGAGTCCTTGTATCGTTGCGTTGACGCTATCTTGAATGCTGGGCGTCCTCTTTCTCTGCCTTTTCTAGACACGTATAGTCTGTCTACTTCATCTCTGGTATGTAAGGCCTTATCCATCGTCATGAGTTTTCTTATTCTCTGGTCTATTTATTGAAGTTCTTCCCTAGTCCACTTCAAGAATGGTCTCGAGTATCTTACAAAAACAGCAACTCGAACTGACCCAAGCCGTCTGTGTCCTGGACAGGTGCATCTCTTGATTGACGGCTCGGTCGAGGGTCAATATGTAACTTTCTATCTTGAGTTTTTCATTTCTTTCACATGTACACGTCTTCTGGTGTTCAATCTTGACTGTTTATCGCTTGAAATATCCATACAGTTGGTTTTCCCACCGATTTGTTTTCTAGTTTGGGATTTTCCATTCGCTGGATTGCTCCAGTTTACCCTTGATCCTTACTTTATGATAGTGAGAGTTAGGCAAGGCGAGTCTTTGGTATGGGATTGAACCGTGGTTTCCTGGACCATTGGCAAACACTCTACTCATTAGTTCAATGATAATAGATTTGGGTTATATGTATCGCGCAATATATTATGCTAGTCTCTACAAGCTTAGAAGTATTTGGCAGAAAACGATATGTAAGATGTAAGATGCGCTAAGTTTGGTTGTTGGTTGTTTGGAATTTATAGAATATCAACCTTTGCAGGTTATTTAACGCCAAATACCTTTTTAAGTAAATAATCAGTTCGATCTCAAACAATTCAGTTTAGCATGAGTACACACTTTAATTGTCAAAAAAGTTTCTATTTCAAGCTATTCAGTTTAATCAAACAGTTCTAATTCAGCTAATTCAGTTTAGTAAAAGTACACATTTTCTTTACACACAGTTAAATATCAAAACAGTTCTATATGAAACAATTCAGTTTTGTGTAAGTAAAGTTTCAATGTCAAAAACAGTTCTATTTCAAACAATTCAGTTTAGCATAAGCACGCAGTTTAAATGTAATTACAGTTTAATTGTCAAAAACGTTTCTATTTCAAGCTATTCACTTTAGTCAAACAGTTCTGATTCAAATTATTCAGTTTAGCATAATTATGCAGTTTAGTTCTATTTAACCCATAGATAGGGCCATATCAAAGTGCAACCATTCTAGGCCAGATTGGACCTGGGAGCAACGGTAATGAAGGGGTGCTTCGCCTTTCCCAAAGTTCTGGGATAAACTTGATCCTTATCATCAGATTGTTTAGTTTCATATCCAGGGCACTCGTTGGGGGAAGTCTTACCCCTCTGGGGAGGTGCGGTCGGCGTATACTACAGCCACTGCTGACTGGGAAAATGCTCTAAGGTTAAAGGTGAATGGAGTGTAACAGGTTAAATCTAAGTGATGCAAACAAAACTGAACAAGCCTTGGTTAGTTAAAAAAATTTGGTAAGTCAAGAAAATTATCAAATTGAAGTTCTTATAAAAAACAAGACTGGAGAAACATCTAAATCTGTTAGGAAAGTTATTATAACTGCGCTTTTTACTATGGATTGAATATATATATATATATATATATATATATATATATATATATATGCGCAGTTTAAATGTATAAAAGTTCTATTTCAAGCAATTCAGTTTGAAATAGAATTATATTGACATTTAAACTGCGTTCTTATGCTATACAATTCAGTTTACTATAAGTACACCCTTTAGTTCTATGTGACCCATAGATAGGACCCAATCAGATGCTACCACTCCGGGTCAGAGTGGACCTGGGAGCGATGGCAAAGAATGGGTACGCTGTATTCTCTAAAACGCCAGCATTACTGTAGCTTCATCATATCTGGGACTCGCGTTACCCTTCCGCAGTGATACAATCGGTGTATTCTACAACCCCAGCTGACAAGGCAAGGAAATATGGTGAATATGGAGTGCCCTTCATTTCCATTAGAACATTCTTGAAATTTAACTGGATGCGTAAAAAAACAATACTTATGATAAACATCATCATCACCATCATGTCGTGCCGCCAGCATGGATATCATGGACCCTCTCTCGCCACTTCTCTCTATCGTTCATAGCCTCTGGCAGATCTTCAGGGCTACATCCCATATCTTCACATAGCTGCTGTAAGTATGTTCGAGCTGGTTGTCCTGCTTTTGCCCGGCCATATGTGGGGTTCCATTGGAGTACATCGCTTATAAGCTCGTCCCTGCTTCTCCAGCAGTGTCCTGCATGTCTGGTTCGTCTAGCTTGGATAGTTTTCGTGATGGGAGGTAGGTGGCCGTATAGTTTGTGCTTTGTTGGGTGTTGCCGCCAGGAATTATTCAATATTGCTCGCAGCATTCTTGTGTAATTGCCGTCTAGCTTTTTTTCCAGCCGTTTTGTTAGTGTTCAAGTAGTGCATCCATATAGCAGTATCAATAAGACCGCTGTAGTAGTTTTTGACTAAATTGAATAACTTGAAATAGAAGTGTTTTTTGGATAATAAACTGGGAACTCATGTTAAAATGAATTGCTTGAAATGGAGCGGATTATTTGTATAAAAATAGATTGGACATTAAATAATCTACAAAGGTTGATATGCCATAAAACCATACAAACAAACAAATAAATAAGCACGGAAAAGAACAAGAAATGCATTTTAATAAACCGACTGCCAGCTAATTGTAAACACAGATATAGATTCATAGGTTTTGAAATAAATTACATTAAAAAAAAAACAATAGGGAAAATACGCATACGTAAATATTTCACCAACACACACATGTATTCATAGACATTAATATACACGTAAACAACAACAAAAAAAAATCTGATACAAATACCCACACATAAATATGTAAGTACTCATACATTTAAACACGGATGAAAACACGTATTCAAACACACACGCACACACACACACACACACACACACACACACACACACATTCTCACACACACGTACTCACACTCAAACTCACTAACACACACATAGTTTGATTTGAGGCAACTAATTGAAAATAGGCACAGGTAAACACAGGTAAAAACTCCTACCAAAATATGCGCATATAAATATGAAACAACACACACACAAATATGTATATTATTATGAATATACATATATTCACATTTATGCAATTATATATATATATATATATACACATATATATATGTATTTATATTCATAAATACGTGTTTATATATATATATATATATATTCATAAATATGTGTTTATATATATATATATTCATAAATACGTGTTTATATATATATATATATATATATATATATATATATATATATATATATATATATATATTTTTTTGAATAGGAAGGAAGAGAAATGCATTAGATCAAATAAAGATGTATGCTCTAAGAATTACTGTTTATTTCACGTTCAATAAAAGGAAGTGCATTTCTTCTCTACATTTAAAGAAACGTGCGGAAATCAAAGCAAAGCATTTTGAAAGAGCCACTTTCTGAGCATGCCCCACGGATATTTCCATATGAATCATAGATTACCAAGATACTCGACGCTTCAACGATATATATATAAATATATATATATATATATATATATATATACATATATATATATATATATATATATATATACAAATTCATGCACTTACGGAACTCACTTAACACACACTCATTGATAGATAGATAGATAGATAGATAGATAGATAAGGATTATAATGTCGCTCTGATAGCTCGGAATACTCTGATTCTTTCACCATCTGTCTTTATCTTTTATCACTCCAAGCAAGTCCTCTTGACTGCATTAAGTGTCCACGCAGGGCTGATATCTGAAAGTCCTTGCTGGTGGGCCAACACTTGCGCCTCAAAGTGTTAGCGTCCTTAAGAGAGTTTCGCTTGCGAATTCATTCTTACTACTTCACCTGCGACCAGAGTACTTTCAAAATACAATTGTTCATTGATTTCTGTAAGGAATTTGATTTGCTACACAGGGCAAAGATGGAGCCAAAATTACTAGTCTCCATAAAGAAAATATTACCGCTCTAATTATGCTTTACACAAACACGAAAGCAATCGTTCATTCAATTGATCGTGACACCGACTTCTTTAATATTGTCGATGGACTCGTACATTGGGTGCTATATATGTATATAACTTGTCTATATAACATATAATTAACATCAATATATTCAATAATAGAAAATTGTTTAACATTTATAAAAAAAACACAAAGGGTGGATGGATAGATTTAACACGATGAGAAGTAAATTAAGAAGTGTAGATATTGAAAAAGAATATATATATATATATATATATATATATATATGTTGTGGATGACAATATATATATATATATATATATTTACGAATCTACTATCTACCAGCATTTACGGTTACCAGAAAAAAGAGAAAAAAACCGCCAGGAACAAGAGATAAAAATATCTCGAATCACCGCCCGGGGGAAAAAGAAAAAATATCATAGGACAAAAAGAAAGAAAAGGACAACCCCGTCACACTAGTTGAAAAAAATGAAAATATATGCAGTCAGTTGGTCAAAAGAAAAATAAAACCCACCGGTCGGTATGAGACTCCCTGATGATCCGTTAAGGTGAAACTTTAGTAGGAAAATTCCGACTCGCGATTTAAGTTAATTATATATATATATATGCTCCCCTACCCCTGTAGGTTTGAGCTCTCTAGCGAGGGAAGTAAATGTGTTGCCATTAGCGTAATGCAATGTTCTTCAAATGAATTGAGGTCTCGGTAGCCGTTAAGCGGATATATGTAAACAATAACATTTGTGATTCATAACCGCTTAAATTTCCTTCGGTTGCATTAGTTTCCTCGTGGCTGAGTGGTAGTATCTTGGATTGGCGTTTGAATCAACCGGGTTTTGATCCCAGCGTTGGGAATCTAGCCTGTCTAACCACAATGAAGAGTTTTGATAGTACGAAGCAGATCTGTCTGTGGATGACAATTTATATATTTTAAAATTGTCGACCTAAGTTGAAGGTGATCCGGAAGCTCCCTTTTAAATAGGTACTACACCTAGGTGCAGAGGAGGGCACTACTCCATTCACAAGATTGCTTTCTCACCTTAAAGTGCTGACTGCTTAGCAAGGCGGCATCAAGTACCATTTTTTGAGTCTTAGGTATTACTCGACTTGGGATTGAACCCTGGTCTCCCGGACCATTGGCGAACACTCTACACATTAGACCAAAATGGGTAGTACGGTTCAAACGTTCAAGGCATAAACCTAAACAAAAGGTTTAATGACAAGAACAAACCGGGAGTGCTCAGTACAGAGATTGGAGACAGTGATAAGTTGACTGAAAAATCGATCATCTTGAAAGAAAGTAATCTCGGAAGGTTTTAAAGCGTTTGAAGCACGCAGAATCCAATACTATCTGGTTCAATTCCTGAAATGAGCACTTCGGAAACGCCCCTCGATCTCTGTCCCTCACCCTTTACAGCTTGAACTCGTGTCTCACATCTGGATTGGGATCTGTTTGAACATGACCCAACCTGCTAGTAATATGAGATCTCATCCAAGCAATTTATTAGATTTCTGTCTTACATAAGTCCCTAGGCTGCAACCAGCAGGTAAATTTTGTCAGTCCTGTTGACAAAGTATTGCGACAGAGTGTCATGGATGAACTTAGCAGATTCAATCCTGTCGCAAGATAACATCAACAACGTTATTTTCACAGGAAGAGAAATATAAACTATGATGGCGAGAATATAATTTATTGCTGCTGGTAGAATGACAGATATTTTCGTTCGTAGATAAGATCAACAAATTACCGGAAAAAACCGGAAGTATGTAAGTTCCGATACGTGAGGCGAAGAGGATGTTCATACTTCCGCATGAGACTTGAAAAGAAAATATAATGTCTGTAATTTTGGACTGATGGGGAGATCCGCTGGTATATCCAGCGAAGGGGAGAAACCTGCTGGTCTTTCAAGCAAAACTGTCAGCTTCCCCGCGCGTGTTCTCTGGCTATATTACTATTTTACAAAAAGGGTCCCCGCCACAGAAGAAAGATATGTGCGAACTCTCTCTAACTGTATTCCTACTACAAACAATATTCGCTGTCGAAGAATAAAAATATAAATTACATTTATATATATATATCTACGACTCCTTCGTTGTTTTTTTTTTTTTTTTTTTCAGCAGTGCAATATACTAAATATACGATTTGGTGCCGGTGCCAGCTGAGTTTCTGCAAGGACTCCAAATTAATCTGGTTACCATCAACGACAGTACTTGACGATTTTGGTATCAGAACATGATATCAACGAAAGTGAAGAAAGAAAGGAAGAGGACCAGAATGGGACGTCGTGCTCGGAAGAAGAGCCCTGGCACACCTCTGTGCAATTGACCTAATACAAATGAAAAGAAAAAAAGGAAAAATAGAATGAAAAAAATGAAGTAAATGAAAATGTGTATGGAAAGACATGTCAAAAAAACAAAAAAAAATCCTTACGCAAGAAGAGACATTTTTTTGTGTCAAAAAAACAAAACAAAACAAACAAACAAACAAAATAACAGTATTACCCCGGCCGAAGAAGAAAATAACGGAAAGTAAAGAACTCAACTCCAAAGACAAATAAAAAATGCAGCCCCCCAACCAAGAAGAGCTGGGAAAAGAAGAACGCCAAATATTGAAAGACAAGCAACAGGTTAAAAAAAAAAAGAAATAAATTGTTCGACACAAAGTCCCAGAACGAAGAAAGAAAAAATTAAAACAACAAAACCGAGAAGAAGGCAGGAAAAGAAAAAAAAAAATAAGGTACACTGTATAAATTTTATGTCTTTCTCTGTTGTTTTTCAAATTTACCCAACCCCTCCACTCGGGCAGGATATGACACAAGGTCAATTTTTAGGCGGAGTTTGACAGGTTTCGATTCAGAGTTTTCCTTCTCTTAGACTAGTTGCCTTGCCAAGGCTGAAAAACCTAGTCTGCCCTACTATTTACCCATAGCTGGAGGGAGAATAATTGGATTCACACCTTTCCCAAGGGTATTAGTGCTATGTGAAATGCAATCAGTCTCGTCCAGGATTTGAACTCGTATCGCCGTGTCCATTTCCTACGACGATAACCATCACACTACAGGCACCTCCTTTTTTCCTATCCCTCCACTAGGGCAGGATATGACACCAGGTCAATTTTTAAGCGGAGTTAAACAAGTTTGAATTAAGAGTTTTCCTTCTCCTAGACTAGTTGCCTCGCCAAGGCTGAAGAACCTAGTCTGTCCTACTATTTACCCATAGCTGGAGGGAGAATAATTGGATTCATACCTTTCCCAAGGGTATTAGTGCTATGTGAAATGCAATCAGTCTCGTCCAGGATTTGAACTCGTGTCACCGTGTCCATTTCCTACGACGATAACCATTACACCACGGGCACTTCCTCTGTCATTTTTAAATTGCGTGGTTCGTGCCCGATAAATTTTTTTTAAATACGGAAAAATAAACTGGAAAGTTGTGATAAGGCTCGAAAGTTTAATTGTACATGTTGATACAGACTACAACTGTGTTCGGGACGATGAGTCATAAGGGGAAAGCAAGAAGAAAGGAAAAACAGAGAGAAAAGAAGGGAGATACAAGCGTATCAATTTATCATAACAAAACCCACGGGGTGGTAGTATTTTTGGGTAACATACTTATACTTTTCTTTATGAATGAAACTTAGAGTAAATCAGAAATGCTCATTGTAAAGCAAATTAATTTTATATTAGGAAACTTTTTTCTGTTTGTCTGTCAATTCCGAGACCCGGATGGATCCCGGAATCTACGATATGTTGTCGGGAGAAGGCTCCTATACCTTTCAATCCGTAGTAAGGTCTGTGGGACCGTTTCGATGTTTGGAAAAGTTGTGGAAATTGGAAGCGTTCTATGAAGTCTCCCTAGAATGGGATCGATAATTTGTGTACTGGTAGAAGCCATATCAGGTTCTGTGAAGGTTTCCACAAGAGGGGAGCAAGAAATTTGAGGAACTGGTTAGTGGCCAGGCCAGCGTTTTGTGTATTCCCCATAGAATCGGTTTGAGATTTTAGTTGATGTACTAGTTTGTGGCCAGACCAAATAATAATCAACAAAAAAAAAAAGAGAAAGGTGATTGGTTGGGAATCGTGCAAGAAATCTAAATTTGATCAAACTACCTAAAAGAATAGGCGCAAAGTATATCCTGGCGAATAAGACACACAAAACTCTCGCGGATTTGGAGAAAAAAAAACAGATCACTTAATCCCGACCTTAGTGATTCGTAAAAAAAATATGTGCAAAGTATATCCTGGTGAATAAGACACAAAACTCTCACGGATTTGGAGAAAAAAAAAACAGATTTCTTAATCCCGACCTTAGTGATTCGTAAAAAAAATATGTGCAAAGTATATCCTGGTGAATAAGACACACAAAACTCTCATGGATTTGGAGAAAAAATAAACAGATCACTTAATCACGACCAGAAGACTAAACCTTAGTGATTCGAAAAAAAAAAAACAACGTTAACATGCGGTATAGTGGACTTAGCTGTCACGGCGAACCACTGAGAGATGACCAAATGTTATGTTTTGACCTTTTGACCCGGCCAAAAATGCCATTCAAGGTGATGTACCGGAAGGAAGTGACACATTCTAATGGCAGTTATGAGAGGAAATCGCGTGGGCGGAAATTGGCTGATGAAATGGGAGGAGGTAAAAAAAAATCCCATTATACTCTCATAGACTGACGCATCGGAAGAGAGTGACCTCTGAACTGCATGACTGTTATTTCCACTCGATGACGATCACACAGGCCATTCCAAAGATAGCGGAAGTGACACATCCCGATCACCACATATCGGAAAAAATTGCGGAGGTGTGGAGGCGTGTCCATATCACCGCGTGGGAGTTTGAAGGTAATATAAGGCCGACGAATGGAACAGAAGACAGTGGAGAGTTGAGTAGAGTTGGAGTAGGAGCGGGACGAGATGTAGTAAGGAAAGCCAGCACCCAGCAGAGTGGACTCCAGGGCTCCGGTTGAGCAGCCCTGGAGAACGAGAAAGACACAACGCTGACGGCCATAACTTCGGGGTCAAAATATTTCAGTTATGTTCGGTCTCCAGCTCCCTCTCACACGCAAACTTTGAGTCACCCTTCGTACCCTTACAAATAAAGTGAGAGGTAAATATGTTTATAAATAAGTCTTCCTGTGTTTTTATATTGCGTGCGTCTTTATTATTGTGTCGTTATGATACGGCACATGAGAATATAACATATATTAATTTGGTGCCAAAAACCAGACATATCGTCATGATATGGTTACGGACTTGGTTTCCACGGAGATGAACAGAGAAAACACAAGGCCCCCAGAAAATAAGAAAAAAAGAAGAAAAAACGGAACAGACCGACGTGTAAAGAAAGAAAAAAAAAAGAAAAGAGGAAGACAATGCAACGTGCTGGAAGAAAAGGAGAGAAAAAAAAATGAGTAACTACATCGCTCATTCATATAATTCTATCTCTCTGTCGGTTAATTTGGGTTTGTAAAAAAAAAGAAAAAAAAAGGATTTAAAGTGATTATAAAAGTGAAAGATTAGTTTTAATGACAAGGGCCTTTCTAGAAGCATAAAATTGGAAATAATTTTTTTTTAAAAGTGTGATCCCTAGATAAAAATTGAGATTACTGCTATATGTATTGTTGTATCATAGTAAGGGAGAGAAACACAAAAGGAAACAAAGATGACTATGGGCCAGTTACTGTCCGTTTTTGAGAGACACTTTATATAAACAATATTGTCATAAATGAAATTTACAATGGACGGGGTCTTTGTTAGTAAAACTTACAGTAAACAATATTTTTATCAATGAATTTTTTTTAATCGTAAATAGGTCTTTGTGAGAAAAAAAAATTCGTACTAACTTTTCCATGGTTCAGACAAGTGGTGATTGAAAATTAGAATTTCAGTCCGAGATCTGCGTCTTTATCCTGCGTGCGTCTTTATCATTGCGTCGGTACGTATCCTGTATATATATATATATATATATTTCTGCATGAATCAGCAGATGACAATACAACACAAAGAAAGTGAAAAGAAAGACAATTACTCAGACCTTGCCTTGCCCAGTCTGCTGAGGCTGTAGAATACATTTGTAATATAGCCATAATATCGATATGTGAAATGTTCATACACATAGAGAATCCCGAAACACTGACGACTTTCTTTAGTTCAGGTACAAAACGTTCATTAACTTTTTTGAGTTTTAGTCTTTCGACACGAAGAGAGAGACACACAATTTTTACTATGCTCACTGTTCCATCTGACCCAACAAACGCGCGGCGTATCCCGTAGTCCCCAACTGGACTGGCCTCATCCAGGCTCTAAAACCAACTAGCCTCGCCCAGCTTCAAATCTCACCTAGTCTCGCCCAGCGATAAATCTCAACTCGCCACGCCCAGAGTCAGATCTCAACTAACTGCTTTTTTCAAAAATCACTAAAATTCCCAGCACCTCGATTCCGGGCATGACGTCATTCACATCCCAGTCACATTTCCTATCTGGGGTTTTTATTATGACATTTATGATTGTCATATCCTCCACGCACCAGCGTGAACTGCACTCAATGGGTGCACTTGCACGTGCACTAAGCTGAATACTTCTTAGCCTAACCAAACCGAATGATAATATATGACCAACGGAAAATGATAATATAAAAAAAAATCCTTCTGCAATTATATAACACATCGACTGCATCTCTGCAAAGGTGTAAGATCCCCACTAACGAGTGTCCGGGATGTGGCACTATGCTATCTGATGGTGAGGTTCCAGTAATGGTGGTGTTTGAGGGGATGCGGAGCACCCCTTCATTGCCTTCACTCCCAGGTCCACTCTCACCAGAGTCGTAGGATCTAATAGGGTTCTTCCTAGGGGTCAAATAAAAATAAACTTCATACTAATGCCAAACTTAATTGCTTGAAATAGAACTATTTTAACATTTAAACTGCGCACTTGTGTTAAACTGATTTACTCGAAATAGAACAGTTTTGATATTTACTCTACATACTCTAAACTGAATTGATTGAAAAGGAACTGTTTTTGACATTGAAACTCTACTTACGCTAAACTTAGTTGTTTGAAATAGAACTGATTTATCATTTAACTGTGTGTAAACAAAAACTTAAACTAAAGTGAATTGTTTGAAATAGAATTGTTTGACTAAATTGAATAGCTTGAAATAGAAATATTTTTGGCGGCTAAACTGTGTACTTATGCTAAACTGAACTGTTTGAAATAGAACCATTTATTTGTATAAAAAGTTTGATATGCAATGAAACACAAACAAACCAATAAACTTATTAGAATTTGCTAGAAAGCTAAAAAAAATGAATAAAACGAGAGAAAAATTGTTACCAATTTTAATTGGCACGCTCAGTGACCAAAGGCTTGAAAAAAAAAGGAGATTGTAAGACAATGTAATTGGAGGACAAATCCAGATCATCCGTATTGTTAAGATTGGCCAGAATACTAAGAAGAAAGCTGGAGACCTAAGGAGACATGCTGTAAATTAAAATAGATATTCTAAGGTTGTTTAATAACTGACAGTTTCTATATTTAAGAACAAAAAAAACTTATCAGTTTTACCCGATAGGCAAATGACCGATAAATTTACGCACATTCTTACTTTGGAAAAATATTTTGCAAGCAATAATACCGAACGTGATATTATTAACAAATTCCAACGGAGATACTGTCATGTTTATGAGATACGACGGAATTAATATCAAATTGAACCCTTTGCCAAGAAAAGTAAGTCTGCTGTTTCCATTGTGGGTTCCAGCAGTTCCGTTTGAAATAATTAACTGTACTGAAATATACGTCTTTAATTTGAATCATTTTGAGATGAGGCTTCGTAATCTGAGAATTTTTATATATTGCAGACTTTTTGTCCTCATCTTGGTAGTTTTTTGTGTTGTTTCTTCTTTCACTACGTTTCGACCAAATTTCACCTCTGGCCTTCTTCAGGTGATTTACCGCGACCTCGGATAGGAATGCTGAGTCTTGTAAGCGTATCCCCAGTAATTACTGCCTTCCATAGTTGTTGTTGTCTATCGCACCACATTTTTGACTAATTCGGTACGGACCCGACAATGGATAACCAGATAAGGATTTATAAAACCAAAAAATCCATCCTTGTTCACCCTTCGGCGCCCGTAGCGCAGCGGATAGGGGCGTTGAGTCTCTACGGTTCCAGGTGAGCATTGTGAGAAGATAGCGGTTTCAAATCCTACCCAAGCCGGCCAGAGGTTTACTTGGTCAAAAACGTGGTGCGATAGACATCAATAACTATGGAAGGCAGTAATTACTGGGGATACGGTTACAAGACTCAGAATTCCTATCCGAGGTCGCAGTAAATCACCTGAAGAAGGCTAGAGGTGAAGAAACAACACAAAAAACTACCAAGATGAGGACAAAAAGTCCGCAATAAATAAAAATTAATTCTCAGAAATATACGTTTTAAAATGAATTAATATCAAATTGAATCCTTTGCCAAGAAAAGTAAGTCTGCTGTTTCGAGTGTGGGTTCCAGCAGTTCCGTTTGAAATAATTAACTACACAGAAATATACGTTATAAAATGATAATCCTGGGTTGGGCTGCGGATGTCATTAAGACTCTAATGGGGTAAGATAATCTATTGGTGATATTATTATTGCTCAAATAAAGGACAGCATACACATAAGGAGTATATTTTATCTATCAAAACGCAAAGGTACGTGCATATATAAGTAACTTTTACACATGCGAAAAAATGTATGAGTGTATGTGTGAGTATGTGAGGGGAAGTGAATTGAATCTGAGTGAATGTATGTCGAAGAAACTAAAAACAGAAGAAAGATATATGTTTGGTGGTTCGTTTATTTTCCAAAGAGTTTTGACTTTAAGGTTTTGTCTAAATACAAAAATAGTTTTTTGAAAATTATTCTCTTTTTGTATGAGAAATATTTATAACAGGCAAATTTTTGGAATTAACTTGGAAGTCTTTATGAGAGATAATAAATGCTGTATTGTGAAATACGGATTAACGCAGGCTGTTATGTTCTATATACATTAAGTCATGAGATGGGTTTTTTGAAAAGTAAATGACGTTTTGTACTTTGCGAAACGGATTTGTTGCGTTTTATTACTTTAAGTATTTAGAGAAAAGAGGGTTAATGTTTAGAGCGGATTTTGAATTCGTTTAGTATTATTTTTCCAAGAGACGGTGATATTTTGAAAAAAAAAAAGACTTGTGGTATTGCGATGCAGTATGCTGGAAAACTTGCTTCAATAATTGTTCGTTTATCTCTGTCATGGATGAAAGCAAATATGACAAAGTTTTAAAAATCGAAGGTGTTGTTGGTTAAAATATCATAAGAACTAAAGACTTTGTTACGTTACCGATTACATATATATATATATATATATATATATATATATATATATATATATATATACACACTAATATATGATCCAGCATGTAAAAGAGTCATCTGACGAGACGGAGAATATACCAATAATATTCTCCGCCGAAATAAATTTATTATGATGGCTTAACCGAGTTTGAGTCTCCATTTAATTGTACTATATATATATATATATATATATATGTAGGGTGCTGAAAATTTATAGCCACTCAAAATAACTGAATTAGAATAAAATATCTATATTATTCCATCCATTCATCCTAAAGTTCAATCTGTAGTAAGTTAGTTCGAGCTCTAGTCATGACATTACGTTCACTTTCAGACAAGTGACCATGACAAAGATGTGGTCCTCCTTATATACGAAGGTATCAAATAAATATTACCACTACGAAAGTCTATAAGAACGGCTTAAAAAAACATGAAAATGTATATGTTATTAAACAAAAGAATTAAACAGTAACAAAATATCCAAGATTAATTGGAGGAACGGAAAGTGCACTCGAAAGGTGAGACAAAAAAAAAGCACTCTTGAAAAGAGAAGAGAGGAGGAAAGGGAACGAGAAAGAGAGAGTCAACAGTGACTAATATATGAACATAAAACTATACTGAAAAATCAGTAAAAGTTTTCTGAAGAAATCCAAAGTCAAGAAAGACATGACAGAACTAAATAAATAATTTTTTAAAGAATAAAAATCTCCCAGTTGACCAATTCATTTTAAGATATTTTATTTTTTCTCTCTATAGACCGACGAAAAAAAAAACATTCTTTTGCGTATATATATATATATATATATATATATATATATATATATATATATATATATATATATTATAACAGTGCTGGTTGACACTAAATCACGTTGTGGGTATGTGTCGAACCAAGTGCAATATAATATGGAGAGTGCTCAATATCTAGGATAAAGCTATTATATGATAATAATAAATAAATATATATTAGATATATATATTTAATTCAGGGAATTTAGAATGCGATCCTGTTTTCGTGGAGTTCTTTACGAAACAACAATCATTAGGCAGTTAAGAAAACTGTTTGATGATTGTTTACACCAGAAACTGAAAAACAGGATGGAAATAAATCTATAATCCTAAATTAACCGGTCTTTGTTTTTTTCTTAAAGATATAGCTAATATATATGTATTTACTATTATAATTTTTATTATATATATATATATAAGTCACTGATTTCAGATTACATTCTGTATTGAGCCAATGAACACGCCACGTCAACAGTACATTTAAATCGCTTTTTAATTTAGCATACCAACTCCTTAAATTTTTTTAAAATCTCTAAAAGACTTCTAAAAAACATATCTTTTTCACTAAATCGTTTTTCCCCTGAGGATTTAAAGTCGAAAAAACATAGCAGAAATATTCTTATTTATTGTCCCATTCTGGGTTCAATCCCAGGTCGCCTCATACCAAAAACTTTAAAAATGGTACTTGATACCTCCTTGCTTAACATTCAGCAATATAAGGTACGTATCAAGGGTAAAGTGGAGCAATCCGGGGAGAGGAGTCGTGTCCTCTCAACGCCTTGGTGTAGTAACAATTGAAAGGGGAACCTTCGGGTTTCCCTTGAATAAGGTTGCCAACAACAATATATATATATATATATATATATATTAAATCGGTGAAGTTCGTAGCGAGTCGGTAAGAAATTCCCTGAGGAGTCGGTGAGGCGAAACTTTAGTAGGAAAATTCCGACTCGCGATTTAATTTTTGTAATTGGCTCTACTTTGTATTGAGCTCTCTTGTAATTGTAGCATTGCAGTAATTTACGGTGGGTTTTTCTTTTTCTTTTGACCAACTGATTGCATATGATTTTTTTCAACTGGTGTGACGAGATTGGCCTTTTATTAGTTTATTTTTTTGTCCTATGATATTTTTCCTTTTTCCTCCGGGCGGTAATTCGAGATATTATTATCTCTAGTTCCTGGCGTTTTTTTTTTCTTTTCTCCTGGTAACCATGAATGCTGGTAGATAGTAGGTTAGTAAATATATATATATATATATATATATATATATATATATATATGTGTGTGTGTGTGTGTGTGTGTGTGTGTGATTTGTTTTTGTCAGCGAGTGCACATGTGTGAATATTTGTGAATACGTCTGTATGTCTGTTTATAAGTGTGCTGTGTGTGTGTGTGTGTGTGTGTGTGTGTGTGTGTGTGTGTGTGTGTGTGTGTGTGTGTGTGTGTGTCTGTCTGTCTGTCTGTCTTTTCATATATTCATATATTCATAGTAACATCGCAAACTGCACGATATAATTTTAACGTTCTTCCCATTATTTCTACTAAGTCATATAACATGTGAAAAAAGAAAGAAAGAAAAAGGTTGGGGAGAAAGAAAGGAAGAAATCTACCCACAGAAACATCAAGATCTGAAATTACAACCTAACCGATGGGCCTTCATGCGCAAATGTCTAGAACTAACTATGTCTATAAATATATAAAAAGTTATGACGATCTACGTGTGCTAAACTTCAAGAAATAATTTGAAATATTTCTGTAGGGTATCTATTAAATTTGACTTTATTATGGGCATGTATAAGGTGGTGGATGATATCCTCCAAGAAATGCCGAAATATATATATATGTATATATATATAAGTATTATTGGATCCAGTTAAACCGGAGTTGGGAGTAATTCTATCAGGACAAGAA